>JAHRHZ010000031.1:3714715-3831116 GCA_024137785.1 Ginglymostoma cirratum
TCTCAACCCGAAACGTCAACTTTCCTGCTCCTCTGATGCTGCTTGGCCTGCTGTGTTCATCCAGCTCCACAGTGTTTTAGCTCAGATTCTCCAGCATCGGCAGTTCCTACTATCTCTCTAATAAATTTGGTCTATATTTATTCTGAAGTCTAGAGGAATGAGAGATGATCCGATTGAAACATATGAGTTGTAAACGTACTTGACAGGATAGTAACTGAGAGGCTTTTTCATGGGCTTGGAATCTTGAACATGGGAATACGATCTTAGGATAAGGAACTGGTCATTTGGAATTGAGATAAGAAGAATTTCCATCACTCAAAGTTATGAATCTTTAGAACTTCACACCCCAGGTTATTGTGGATGTGCTATCATTTACTATGTTTAAGACTAAGATAGTCAGATCTTGGAGAATTTAGGGTGAGAGGGAGCAGTCTGTAAAATGGAGTTAAAGCTGTATGTCAGATGTGATCATAATGAATGGGAATGTCAGTTTGACAGGTTAAATGATCTTCTGCTCCTATTTCCTGACCTCTCATTAATGAGGCTGCTCCATGAGTCCATGTGGCATCACACCTGCTAAGGTGTATTGCCAGCATCAAATGCCATCTGGTACACAACTGAGGCTCAATGAAGACTAGTACAGATGACTGTTCTCCAGAAAATTAATTCCAGCAAGTCGATGAGTTTGGAATTATTGTGCCAACTCCAAAAGGACTAAACTGTTTCTATCCCCGGTGTTAAGGTCCACTGGAAATTTGAAATTGTTCAACAAAGTTGTTTTACCCGTTCCACTCAATGTCTTGTTGAGATGTAGAATGTTATCATCCGCTCTTTGAGAAAGCATGTGCTCAAATATATTTGGATTCCATGCATTGTTTTACAGATCAGATTATCCAGATATTGCTCAATGCAAGTAAAACACATTATTCGCATTATGTTCAGAAAGTCAAGACAGTTGGCTAATTGCTTCTTTCTGAATATTGGAGCAGATACGTATCTACCTTTCCTTTCACCCCCAAATTTATACAGAATAATATGCCAAATTCAAAACAAATCTCATTCTTCTTTGTTAGTCCGTTGGATTGAAGATGATGTGCTTCCAGTTGATTTGTGGGTTTTGACATGCCTGATAAGGCAAATGCATAATCTGCACATGATACTTGGAAGACCAATTAAGTGTGTTTTTGGTTGTTTGTGTGCTCTCTCCGATGCCTTCGTTTTACACGTGCATGTTCTCCACAAAGTTCCTTGATTGTTTGGTACCTTCCTGGATTGATCTTTGCCATTTTGGTTAGTGACGTGCTAGGGACATCCACGAGTCAACAAGGATCCCTAAAACATCACTGTTTTCCTGGGAGTTTTCTGCTGCAACTGAGTTCCGAGTAATGTAGTTGCTTCAGGAGTTATGTGTTAACAGTGTGTCCTGCCAAATGGACATAGTTTTGACAGTTAGCGCCTTGATGCTGGTTATGTTCTCTTGGGAGGGGATACTGCTGTTGGACTTCCTTTCTTGCCATCAAAATTGGAGGATCTTCTGAAGGTACTGCTATTATTTTGGGAACCTGGTTCTCAAAACCTAACTGGAACAAGGCAAACAGCCTTGCATTTACGTGATCTCAGATTGCGCAAAGCACTTTTGAAGTGTATTCACTGTAGTAATGTGAGAAAAGTGACAGCCAGTTTTCTCAGAGTAAGGTCTTAAAATAGCAAGGTGATAATGACCAGATACTGGAGTTTGTTTTTTTTTGTGAAGTTGGTTAATGGATAAAAATTGTCTAAGGCAAGGGATGACTCCTTTGCTCTTCAAAGTAGTGTTCTGGTTTATTTTAGAATGCATAGGAACAGGAGGAGTCCATTCGGCCCTTCAAGCCTGCTCTGCCATTCGTCACAATCATGGCTGATCGTCCAACACAATAGCCTAATCCTGCTTTCTCCCCATAACCTTTGATCCCATTCGCCCTAAGTACTATGTCTCGTTGCCTCTTGAATACATTCAATGTTTTGATATCAACTACTTCCTGTGGTAATGAATTCCACAGACTCACCACTCTTTGGGTGAAGAAATATCTCCTCATCTCTGTCCTAAGTGGTCAACCCTGAATCCTCATACTATGACCCATCGTTCTGGACACACCCACCATTGAGAACATCCTTCCTGCATTTACCCTGTCTAGTCCTGTTAGAATTTTATAAGTCTCCGTGAGATTCCTCTCATTCGTCTGACCTCCAGTGAAAACAATGCTAACCTTGTCAATCTCTCCTCATACATCAGTCCCTCCATCCCCAGAATCAGCCTGGTAAACCTTCGCTGCACTCCCTTGAGAGCAAGAGCATCCTTCCTCAGAAAAAGGACACCAAAACTACACACAATATTCTAGGTGTGGCCTCACCAAGGCCCTGTATAACTGCAACAAAACATCCCTGCTCCTGTATTCGAAACCTCTCGCAATGAAGCTCAGCATTATACAGAGCCACATTATTGCTATTTGCCTTCTTTACCGCCTGCTGCACCTGCATGCTTACCTTCAGTGACTGGTGCACAAGGACACCCAGGTCCCACTGCATGCTCCCTTCTCCCAATTTATAGCCATTACCACTTAGAAGGATAAGGCCAGCAGATATATGGAACACCAACTGCAAGTTCTGTTCCAAACACTCATTATCCTGACATAGAAATGTATATTGCTGCTCTTTCACTATCACTGGGGCAAAATCTTGGAACGCCCTCCCTAATAGCATTGATTGCAAATCTAGCGAACCCCACATCCATGAATAAATAAGAAGAAACTTGAGAGTGTAGATAGGCTTCTGTTTAATGTTTCACTTGAAATTGACTTCTTCGGGTAAATCCTTTGTACTTTCTCTGTTTTATCCTGAGCAGTGTTTTTTTGGTAGGATTTGTCAGAAATGGTTTGCCATTGCCTTCCACTCCTAGGGGCAGGCCAAGAAGGCAAGTCCTGAGACTCAGTCAGCCAGAATGAGGATTGAACCTCTGCTTTTAGCATTATACTGAGCCACATTATTGCCATCTAACTAAAACTAGCCACACTGGATTGTAGATCTCTCAATTTACTTGTTTGTAAAAATTTGAAAAGAATTGGGAAGAACAAGATTATTTTATATCCACCCTTGATTATACTTGGAATGAAACATTTGGGTGCACTGCACTATCTGACTAGTTCAATAGCACTTTACGCCTAGAAAGAAAGGGACAGCAGATACAGGGAAACACCACCACTTGCAGATTCCTGTCCATGCCATGCACCATCCTGCCTTGAAAATGTATCACTATCGCTGGGTCAGAATTCGGGGATTTCCTCCCTAATGGCTTAGTGGGTCTGTGTGCATCACTTAAACTGCAGCTGCTGAAGAAAGCTGCATGCCACCACTTTGTGGAGATCAACAAAAATGAGCAATAGATGCTGACCTAGCCTGCAATGCTCACCTGTAATGCAATAGTTAACACAGTCTTCTCATACTGTGGCTACTTGCACTTAGACACAAACCTTCGAACCAGCCATCTGCAAAGTATGTTATGTGGAATAATTTGCATGCTTTCAGAACTAACTATCTAGGTTTGACAGCTCATGACTAAAAGCATCTCAGTGCTTCTATACTCCATCTTGCCTTTATAATTAATTTCTACCCTCCCTTTCCGTTCATGTGCTTTTTTTGGTACAATTTGTTTGCACACATGAAAGTCAAAAACATGAGGTGGAATGAGGTTCCATCTTGTCTGTCACTTTTTTTTATTGCACATTACATCAAATCATTTGGAGCTTGCTTTTAGTGCATAGTTTCTGGTACAGAGTTATGATGTCAAATTCTTTCATGCTCAAGTGTCTGTTGTTACAACGCTCATAAACAGTCTTTTGAGTACAGATGCTGCATCTCAATTGAAATGGAGGATAGAAAGAGTCTTCAAAGTGGTATTGAAAAGGTTAAGTGAGTGGGCAAATATTTGATAAATAAAGTAAAACAGGAGAAAATGTGAGCACTTTGGGCAAGAAGAATAACAAGGCAATGTATTATTTGAATGGAGACAGACTGCGGAATGTTGTAGTACAGGATGTTCTTGTACATGAATCACAAAATGTCAGCCTCCGTGTACAAAAAAAATTAAACTGAATGTTCGTCTTTGTTGCAAGAAATCGGAGTATTAAAGTGGCAAAATCTTGCTACACCTGTACAGGGTATCAAGGAGTACTGTATGTAGTTTTGATTACCTTACGTGAGGGATATACTTGCACTGGGGCAGGTTAAATAAGGGTCATTAGGCTGATTCCCTGGGATGAGGTGATTGTCTTATGAACAAAGTTCTATACTCTATACTGGCTCTATACTGGCCAGAGTTTTGAGAAATGAGTGTCACCTCATTGAAACATATAAGATTCTAAGCTGACTTGACAGTGTTAATGCTGAGAGGATGTTTCTCCTTGTGAGGGAATCTAAACTAGGAAGCAGCATTTTAAAAGTAAGGTGTCTGCTATTTAAGATGGAGCTGAGGACAAATTTCTTCTCCTGATGGGTTGTCAATGTTTGGGATTCTGTTGCAGTGGAGACTGGGTCATTGAATGTGTTCAGGGCTGAGTTAGTCAGATTTCTGATTGACAGCAGAGTTGGAACTTATGGGGATAGACACAGAATTGAAGTTGAGACCGCGTTCAGATCAGCTGTGATCTTGTCTGATACACATTTGGCTTGAGGGGATGAATGGTCTACTGCTCCAATCCCTTTTAAAAATAACCAAAAAGAGAAGACCAGCCACTTCTCAATCTTGATTTATTAAATATTTCTACCTTTCAGTAAGTTTCAGTGCTTTTGACATCCAGAGTCACCATCAAATGCGCCCAACATTGTCACAAGGAAAGTTACTTCTGCTCCGTGAGATCAACATTCCTTTACCTATACATGCTGCATGTGTCCATGCACCTACCCATGTGTTAATTTCCACTCTTGCATCAGGCATCTAGATGGCTTCTGAGAGAAGTGGTCAGTTTATTGAAAATGTTGGACTCACTGGGGGCAAAATTCAGCTGTAAGGAGGAAGTGAAAGATTGTGGTGGATCGGGTAGCCACTATGCATTCAGCAAATATTGCAGCGAAGTTCACTAGTGCTCAATTCTAGGAACCTTCAGAAAAGGGGCACAAAATATTTGTGAGCTTGGTGTTGGGGATGAGTTTCAGTTGTATGGAAAGATTGCTTAGAGAAAGACCATGCTTCAATAGACAAAGTTGAGAGGTTATTTGCCAGCAGTGTTGAAAATTCTGAAACATCCAGAGTTGATGGAGAGAAAATGTTCTGATTGACAGAAGAACTGAGATGCAAGGTGAATGGCAAAAGAACCAAAAACGACCTAATGTTTTATTGCCCAAGTGATGAGAATCTCAAATATATTACATGAGCTTATGGTGGAAATCAATTGAACTGTGGCTTTTGAAAGGGAACTGGGTAAACACTGAAGAAAGATGTGTGCAGTGCTATAGGAATTGTGGGAAATGGGACTAGCTTTTGCAGTGAGCTGAAATGGGTTTAGTGCGCCAAAAAGCTGCCATATTCTATGCTGTAATGGTTCTGAGAAACAAAAATTGACCAGGTCAGAGAATGATTAGTCAATTCTTTGTTGTGATCTCATCCAAGCTCCATTCCACCCTCTTGGACAACACTAATTGAATCGTCGTCCAAACTTGATCTGTAAATTCTTTCTACCCAGAAACATGACTCCCCATCACACTTCTCGGCTGAATTTAAAATCCGTTACAATAATGAAAGGGCAATGTGACCTGCAATTCAGTCTGTTCAAAATTTTAAAGAAAAATAAAAATTCAATAAACTGCTAGCAATCATTGAAAAATTATTCTTGTTTTTTCTGTGAAATTTTGCTGATTAACATAAAACAGTAGTTGTGATTGGTCCAGTTTATTCTATGCATACACGCAATGATAATGATGTGCCTTCTGTATAGAATTTGAGTTCACGCTCAGTGCAGAAGAATATCCTATAATCTTGATTAGTCCATTATAGCTAATATTAAATGTTTCTACTTTATTTAAACTTTTTCAACATGTCAAGAACGAATGCAATGGAATGTTAATTGATAAGGATCAATGCATTCTGGTGGATAACTGCTATTATTCTCACTCAGCAAATGGGATGTGTCAAAGGAGATTTACAGACTCAAATGTTTAGCAGCAAATTTCAAGCGATAGCTGGAAAATCTCCCATTTGCGTGTCATATGAAACAGTCCATGGAATAATCTCAAAAATGCATCATGTGGAAACGACTAATTGCACATTTTTATTTCATGTGCATTAGTGAACACTTCCAGGGTGCATAGATCAAGTGATACATTTTCCAACATATAAAATTATTTGATATTACTGGAATAATCTGATTTTTGGCAATTGTAAGTGACTTGAAATTAAAACTTCCATAGATCAGCTGCAATTGTTGCTTATACTAATTTTTCACAGGAACAACTGTCTGAATCATCTTGGAGTTGGGAGACTTTTGGGCTTGAGAGAGCATTATTTTGTGAATTAAATTGTTCAAATCATATTAAAGCCGTATTGAATCTGCAAATATGCTTTGTAACCCTTGTGCATTCATCCAGTTCATTTAACAACTTAATTTAGGGTTAACTAACATCTATGCAGTACTAACATTTAAAAATTGAAGTATTGGAGGCAAAACAGTAACCATCTGGAAGAGTTACAATGCCGTAACAAAAACAGAAGTTGCTGGAAAAGCTCAAAGTCTGGCAGCATCTATGAAGAGAATTCGGAGTTAAGAGTGACCCTTTCTCGGAACTTGGAACGATGCCATAAGATGTTTGCATGGGATACTGGCCTGACTGACCATCTGTTATAAGTACATGACTGGACTTTTTCTCTTCACATGTTGACTTACTGAGCATTTCTAACATTAGTGTGTTCATCTTAATATTATTGGAATAACTGTCAAAATCATTTAGACTTTCTGCAATTGTGTATTAAACAATTGGAGTGTAGTCAGCTATTCATCAGGTAACTCATTGAAACTCCTTTCTGTTCCGTGGCAGAGTCGCAGTACAAAGCTACCGTATGCCACATAAATTGTTGCTTGGGAAATAACTGTCCCCTTTATAGTTGGTCAAGTAGATTGGAATACTGTCTTTCCAGCTCCGATACCTAACTTTGTAAAACCATGAGTGCAAGATTGAAACTGCGTCACAGTGCTTGCTCTGAATGAGACTCTGATGGGAAATAAACATTTGCATATTCCAACCCTTTTCCCAGTGGGAATGGAACCATTTGGAGGAGCATAATTTGCCCAAATTGCTTACTAAAACTGGTAATCTTGGTTGGAGACAAGTGATGTGGGAAATATTCACTCTTAAGCAATATGGAATTTTTTTAAAAAAAAATTTGGAACTGAAGTCTGATTGCCAGGAGAGGATAAAAGAAACCTGACCCCAATGGAGCCTTTCATGCTGATCGATTATTGATAATACTGGGTAACAAAAATGTGGCATTCAGAAATTGCTTAATGTAAAGGATAGCATGTTGGAAAAATTATGGAAAGTGTATTTTTGGAATTAGATTGTTTACATACAGCTACCGTCCAACATACAATATGATTTAAAATTAACCCCAGGCAGAAAATTTTAATTCAACTTGCTTCATGTTCCTTTAGACAGCTCCTCCTTGCTCACCCTCACCTCCTTGATGTAAAGGCCCAGAATAAAAATCTTTGATACTCAAAAGTTTTGTAAATCCTTAACGTTTAATATCTCAAAGACATGATGTTGCATTAATAAAGATAATTATGCTAGAATATGGGCAATTTCTTAGCCATGGTTTTAATTAACTGGGAAAGGATGGGAAAGATTAATTGACTGCAGTCTTTATTCCAAACCGGTCTGCTCAAGTCCCAAAAATTAAGCGTTGTAAATAGAATCAAATAAATAAGTAAAGTCCAGGTTTTTTTGTGTATTTCGGAGTTTTAAATTCGAACCATGTTCAAAAAGGCAGCAACCAAAAGTTTCATTCATCCTTGCAGTTGTTGCTGGTATCCAATACGGGCCCACACTGGTACCTTTTTGTTTCTTCCTGATATTCCAGACAAATGCCTCATGGATGTTGTTTGTGTATTGGGTCAGACAAAAAGTTTTAAGTCGAGCTGCATTGTTTGAGAACATTATGCACGTCAAGAAATGTGCTCACTAGGAAATAAGTTGCTGTGTCTATAAAAGTTCAACTCCCAGTCAGTCTCTGAAATAGCTTTGCTGTAGTCCGTGTAATTGTAAGTCAGTGTCCCAGCCATAGAACAGCTGCTGGTGCCAAAGAATGTTATTAGTCATTCAGCCTCTGTTGTCCAATAGAGTTGGGTATGAGTGACTTTGCACGACCCAGTCTTCTCCAGAACCAATTCTCTCCTCACTGAAATGAAGAGCAAAGAGACAATGTTCTGTAATTAAAGATTCCATTGAGCTGAAGAAAAGAACAAATGTGGATGTTTGTTCTCCTTGATGAAAAAAAAATTCATGGTGTTGGGAGGGGGGGGTAGGTGGAGAGACCGAGTCAGGGCTGTTTGTTGAATATCCTGTTAAGGACTGTTACCATTCTAATTAATCAAGTTAGAAATTACAGCTGTAGCTGCTTCCCCTATTCTCAGTATCAATTTTCTGCTCTGGTTAGACAAAGCAAATATAAATTTTGTGTTCATTTGTCATTCGTTCTTTGACTTCAGCATCTCGGAAAATAACAATGTAGCACAAAAGACCAGTATTTACCTAGTTGTAATGTAGGTTGCCATGGTGTTTTGCAAATTATTGCAATTATGTTCACCATGCGAGTCGCCCTTGGTAACTGGGGGAAAAAAAACTGATAATCCTGTTTTGAACAAAAGGTCAAATTGCTGAATAGAAAGTCTTGATTAACTAGAAGATGTACAAAGTGGAATTATTTTCTTCCATTCAAAAAGAGGTCTTGATCAGGTTTGGTTGGAGGGGGAGGGGTGAATAAGTACATCTGTTGATTACTGAAGTACAAAAGAACTGAAAGGATGTTGTCTTGAGCCTTTCATGTTGGCCTAATGGTGGCTTTTTGTCAAATTTACCCATTTGATAGATTTGAAAGAGCAGCTGCATTTAATCCTGATAGATGCTTTCCCCCTTTTTTCTCCCCAGTTATTTCCAGGGTGCATATGTAGAAAATGCTCAGTTGGTCGATAGGCTTGTATTACAATATTACCTGAAGTTGCTTGGGTAAACTGATGTGGTGGCTGTGGTCTGGATTTAGTTGTAGCTTGATTGAAATGAAGGCAGTTTAGACTATAATTAGTCTTTTCAGACTTTATTAAAGTGCTGGGAGTGCATTAGATGCTTGCTTTTTGGCAGCTCTGTCGAAAGTTGCTGCTTGAGCTTTGGAGAGGCTATGAGAATGTGGTGCGAAAGCTGGGTAAACGGAAAACTTTGCCTTTCCATTCTTTATTGCCTAGCAACAGAAGTTTCTCGTTCAGGGTCCTGTTTAATTTTTGTTTGTTAACCATCTGGGGTGTTTACATTATCGAAATAATTTTTCCCATTTGTGTGGCTCTTGAAAAGAAGAGGAACCAATTAAGATTTAAAGTGAAGCAGATACGGTGAGGAATAATTCTTCAAAGCAGTATTTGCAGGCTAGCTTTCCTTTCGACCTCCTATCCCTCCCCCTTACCCATCCCCACTATACAGCCCTATTAACAAAACTGGGGTAAGTAAACCAATCTGTTATTTAAAGCCATTCCACTCATTTAAGATGTACTCCCAAGCCTACCTGTTAAATATTTAATGACATTTTGTTGGAGTTAAAATTCAGAAGTGATCAGAATACTTTTGGACTTCAGTAGATGTGAGCTACAATGACAAATCTTCACTAAAGCTGTGCCACCCTGTACCACTTCCAGCTGCAAGTGCCAGAGAATTTAACATCCATTGATGGAATCTGTCATTCCCTTTTGTGCTGGTGGCTGAGTCTGATTAGTAAGAGACAGTGATAATTTAGTCCAGAGAGTCTCTACTGTAAGAAGTAGAATTACATGCTCAAAAGTGAACAGCTATTCTTCAGGGAGATACACAAAGTTATTCCTCACTATCAATAAGTGATCATTGGCAAAGTCCACAGGGCCTACACAGGTTGGATGAGCTGGGCAAGAAGATGACTTGCAAGATTAGGTCCCAGCAAGTGCACTGAGAAAAAAGGTCAGGGGTCACAGCTTGTCAGGAGGTTTATGACAAGTGCCATGTTGGGTCCTTCCAAAGATGCTAATATACGAACATAACATTCAAACTAAGAGTGGGAGTAGGCAATTCAGCCCCTCAAATGTACTCTATCCTTTGCTACAATCTCATCTCTCATAATCCTTCAAACATTATTAATTAAAAAATTTACTCAATGTTCCAGCACTCTAGGGCAGGAAATTCCACAGATACATGACCTTTTGAGAGAAGTAATTTCTCCTCATCTCTGTTTTAAATCTGCGACCCCTTATTCTAAAGCTACGACCTCTCATTCTAGATTGTCCCACATAAGGAGACATCCTTTCAATGTCTATGTCATCAGTCCCCTTTCGCCTCTTACATACCTCAGTTAAATCTCCTCTCGTTCTTCTAGACTCCAGACAGTATAGGCCTAAGCAATTCAATGTCTCTTTGATTCGAGAGATGAGGGGTTTGTCTTACAATCAGGGGTGGCAATGGCCTAGTGCAATTATCACTGAACCGTTAATCCAGAGACCCAGATAATGTTCTGGGGATTTGGGTTCGAATCTCGCCGTGGCAGATGGTGGAATTTGAATTCAATGAATATCTGGAATTAAGAATCTAATGATGACTGTAAATCCATTGTCGATTGTCGGAATAAACCCATCTGGTTCACTAATGTCCTTGAGGGAAGGCAGCTGCCATCCTTGCCTGGTCTGGCCTACATGTGACTCCAGACCCACACCAATGTGGTTGACTCTTAACTGCTCTCTGGGCAATTAGGGATGGTTGATAAATGCTGCCTGGCCAGCGACATCTTCATCCCATGAATGAATAAAGAGGGAAAAAAAAGTTTTATTTGGTAGGCAGCAAGTTGACTTATTTATTTTGCTTTCTGTTGGTCACTTTCTCTGTTGCGTCAGAATCATTAGGTATTGTGTCGTTCTGTTAACTTGTCCTTGGCTGTGACAGAGATTACTGTACCCTTACATTGGGTTGTTAATTTCAGTTATTTGACTCAGTCAGTGCTGCCTTGTGAATTTCCTGCTGTATAGGTGACAGTCACAGTAAAACTGAACCATAATGAATAAATACTACTTTAATGCATGGACAATTTCATCTCATCATCCAAACTTTCACTTCTGAAAAGTTTTAGATTTTGGCAGAGCAGTATGATCACAACTGTCAGTGGTGTATATTGGGGAGAATGCATTGTGTGTGAAATGACATAGCCATTTATGTTTGAAAAACATCAGTACTAAAGATTCCTGATGTTAAAATGATTTTTCCAATGCTCAGTTTATCAATTGATGTTAAGCACGTGCATTGTGCATATACTGTTCTCATTTTATGTTGCAACAAATTTGAACCAGTCTCTATATTATGTTGTAATTTATGAGTTTGTCCTGCTTTCTACCAGCCAATTGTTCTACTTTGCATTTAGTCAAATTCATAGTGACTACACAAGACATTTCACTCCATTAATGTTATTTTAATGTTTCCACCAACATTCATACTGTATGTTCACATAGGTGAACACATTCATAATGGAGCACACCCGATACTTACACTTGTCAATACCTCATTCCCCTGCCTCACCTTAATAAGTCATGAAAACATAAATGTTGTAGCAAATGTCTTTGAATCTAATTATTAACATAGCTGAGTACCTGAAGTTGGTAATGTTCCTTGCCTTTTTATTTAATGAAATTGGTCAAACATAGCGATTTGTTGAGGCTGGTTGGCTCGCCGACCTGGTTTGTTGTTCCGCAGGCGTTTCGTTACCGTGCTTGGTAACATCCTCAGTGCAGCCTCTGATGAAGCGTCCGTGTGTTTTCCCACCTGGTTTTTAAACTCTGGGGGCCGTTGCAATGGATTGCTTCACTTCTGGGTTTCCTCCGTAGTGGAATGTATATGGGGTCGGGTTCAATGTGTTTATTAATAGCATGCTTCGTGGAGTGCCATGCTTCCAGGAATTCTCGTGCTTGTCTCTGCCTAGCCTGTCCCAGGATCTTGGTGCTGTCCCAGTCGAAGTCGTGGTTCTCCTTGTCCATGTGGATTGAGATGAGTGAGTATTGGTCGTGTCTTTTTGTAACCAGTTGGTGTTCCTGTACTCTTGTTGTTAGTTTCCTTCCTGTTTGTCTGATGTAGTGTTTCTCGCAGTCTCTGCAGGGGATCTTGTAGATGACATTGGTCTGGTCTATGGCGGGGAGTGGGTCTTTAGTTCGGGTGAGCACTTGTCGTAGGGTTGACTTCTTAAGAATGAAACCCAAAGGAACCAACACACCCCGATCCTACGGCCTCCCTAAAGTGCACAAGCCAGAAGTCCCCATCAGACCCATAGTCTCCCTACCAGGCACTCCACTGCACAGATTAGCCAGAGAAATACAAAGAAGACTCAAGCACCTAGTCAACAAATCACCCCACTCCATCCACTCAGCCCAAGAATTCATCAATTCCAAAGACATAAAGATAGAGGACAAAGAGACCATGATATCGTTTGATGTCACCGCCCTATTCACATCAATAGACATACCACTAGCAAGGGAAACAATGACAACACTACTTGACAAGAACACAGCCCCAGTGAAACCATCTCCAAGGACAACATGCTTAAACTACTGGACCTATGCCTGACCACCCACTTCACCTTCAACGGCCAAACACACGAGCAAATCAACGGGACACCCATGGGATCGCCTATCTCCGGACTCATAGCAGAAGCAGTGATGCAAAGACTGGAAAGGACGGCCCTTCCGCAAATCCAACCTAAACTATGGATATGCTACATAGATGACATCTTTGTCATCATTAAACGGACCAAACTAGAAGAGACACACAAATTCATAAACAACACCCTCACCGGAATAAAATTCACCAGAGAGGAGAAGAACAAACAACTCACATTCCTGGACGTCATGGTGGAGCGCAAGACAAATGGGGAATTGCAAACGAAAGTACACCGTAAAGCCACACACACAGACCAGGTATTGAACTTCAATAGTAACTATCCCAGCACACAGAAACGAAGCTACATGCGAACATTATTTAAAAGGGCAACAACACAATGCAGCAACATAGAACTACGTCAAGAGGAGGAGGAATATCTCTTCCAAGTTTTCAAGGATAATGGATATCCAAAGAACTGGGTCAGGAGATGCCTACGGGAACAGCATCAGAAAGATTCTACATGCCCCGACACACTCCTCACACGACCCGACATCAGGAACACGTCAGAACTCGCCACAAGACTCCTACGACCGCTGGGCATCAGAGTGGCACACAAGCCCACATCAACCCTACGACAAGTGCTCACCCGAACTAAAGACCCACTCCCCGCCATAGACCAGACCAATGTCATCTACAAGATCCCCTGCAGAGACTGAGAGAAACACTACATCAGACGAACAGGAAGGAAACTAACAACAAGAGTACAGGAACACTAACTGGTTACAAAAAGACACGACCAATACTCACTCATCTCAATCCACATGGACAAGGAGAACCACGACTTCGACTGGGACAGCACCAAGATCCTGGGACAGGCTAGGCAGAGACAAGCACGAGAATTCCTGGAAGCATGGCACTCCACGAAGCATGCTATTAATAAACACATTGAACTCGACCCCATATACATTCCACTACGGAGGAAATCCGGAAGTGAGGCAATCCATCGCAACGGCCCCCAGAGTTTAAAAACCAGGTGGGAAAACACACGGACGCTTCATCAGAGGCTGCACTGAGGATGTTACCAAGCGCGGTAACAAAACGTCTGCGGAACAACAAACCAGCTCGGTGAGCAACCAACCTCACACCCACAACCTGAGCTACAGATCTACTCCAAAACCTTATAGCGATTTGTTTTTCAATTCTCTCAGCTCAGTTTTTATTTCAAATGCATGCTCATCTGGATGTGATCTTTGCATTTGTCATTTAATGAATTTGAGCGAAATAAGCTTTTTCTTTAAGCGAGGGAAGACATTGCTGAAGAATGTTTTGCTGTTTTAGATATGTAAAGTTAGCATTGGGTATCTTTGCAGATTTAACAATTGAGAACTTCAGGGTTATGTTCACTCTTATCGATTCCCATATTGGGCTTTCATCTCAGGCTTGGAGAAGATTGTACCAAATTGACACTATTTTCTATTCAGTTACTGGATAGTTACTTCTCTGTCTAGGCCAGCATTCATTGTCCATCCCTAAATGCCTTTGAGTAGGTGGTGAGTTGCCTTCTTGAACCACTCCGGTCTGTTGGGTGTAAGTGCGTTCACAGTTGCTTTTGAGGTGGGGTCGGTTTAGGATTTTGACTGAGCGAAGGTAAAAGAGATCTGTTCAAAAAAGATGGGTCTAACTTGAACTGGAAAGGGACCAGGGACATTTGCTCATTCCATTAAGGGAGACTTTTTATACTGATAGAGAGGGGGACATCATTGTAATTGTAATTTATACAATTGCATTGTAATTTAAGTAACCAGTTCATACTGCCAATACAGTGTGGAGCTGAAAGAACACAGGATGCCCTGATGAAAGGTGTAAACCCGAAACATCGACTTTCCTGCTCTCTGATGCTTCCTGATCTGCTGTGTTCCTTCAGCTCCGCAATGTATTGACTCTGACTCCAGCATCTGCAGTTCTTGCTATCTCCCAGTTAGTGCTGCCACTCAGTTGAAGTGTGGGCTTAGGTGAATACTGTGCTTCAGCGAGTAAGGTGAGCAAGGTAAAGGCAAGTTAAGATTCTGACAATGATCTGCAGGAAGTGTGACCGGCTGTAGCTCCTCACAGATAACAGGGTTCAGTTTGAGCGGCAGTTGGACACACTGAGGAGCATACAGGGGGCCAGAGAGTGTGACAGACACTAGTTACGGGGAGGTGGTCATACGACAGCCTCAGTCAGGTAGACGGGTGACTATCAAGAGAGGCAGGCAGATGGTGCAGGAGTCTCCTGTAGATATTCCCGTCTCCAGCAGGTAGACTGTTTTCGATACTGTAGGGGAGGGAATAGCCTCTCCGGGGAGTATAACAGCAGCAGCCAGGCCTATGGCACCACAACTCGCTCTGCTGCAGAGCAGGGTCAGGCAAGATCCAAGTGAATGGTAATGGTAGGAGACTTGCTAGTTAGAGGCACAGAACAGGCGTTTCTGTGGTCACGTTCGAGACTCCAGGATGGTGTGTTGCCTTCCTGGTGCCAGAGTCCAGGATGTCTCAGAGTGGTTGCACAAAATTCTAAAGGTGGAGGGTGAACAGCCAGAGGTTGTGGTGAACATTAGTACCAACGACACAGGTAGAAAGAAGGATGAGGTCCTGCAGAGTGAGTACAGGGAGTTAGGAGAAGACTGAAAAGCAGGCCCTCAAGGGTGGTAATCTCTGGATTACTAATAGTCCCTCATGCTAGTGAGGCAAGGAGTAGAAAGATAGGACAGATGAATGCATGGCTTAGGAGCTGGTGCAGAGGGCAAGGTTTCAGGTTCTTGGATCATTGGGACCTCTTCTAGAGTAGGAGTGACTTGTACAAGAGGGACGGGTTGCACCTGAACTGGAGGGGAGCCAATATCTTCTGACGCAGGTATGCTAGTGCTGCATTAAACTAGAGCGGCTGGGGCGGGAAATCAGAGCAGCAGGTCAGCAAGTGGAGAGATTGAGGGGAAGGTACATGTAAGGACCCATAAGTCTGAAAGAAAGGACAGGCAGAGACAGATAAATGAACAAGATAGGACTGACGGGATGAAGTGTGTTTATTTCGACTCATGGGACATTATAGGTAAGGATCAGTACATTGGACCATGATGTTGTGGCCATTATGGGAACTTGGTTGAGAGAGGAACAGGACTGGTCGCGCAACATTCCAGGGTTTTGTTGTTTGAGATAAGAGAGAGAGGAAGGTAAAAGAGGTGGAGGAATTGCATTACTAATCAGGGAGAATGTCACATCTGCACTCAGACAGGACCCACTGGAGGGCTCATTCACTGAAGCAATATGGGTAGAACTCAAAAATAAGATGCGGGCAATCACTCTGATAGGATTATATATAGCGCCCCCTCCCCTGCCACCAACAGCTATTGAAACATTGAGGAAAATTTACGTAGGCAGATTATGGAAAGATGCAATAAAAACAGTTATCATAGTTGGTGACATTAACTTCCCTAGTATTGACTGACTGGGACTAGAGTAAGAGGCTTAGACTGAGCGGAATTTGTTAGGTCCAACCAAGATGGTTACTGGAAATAGTATGTGCATAGTCCAACTCGAGGAGGGCCATACTAGACCTTGTACTGACAAATGAGCCTGGCCAGGTGACTGACCTTTCAGTGGGAGAGCATTTTGGAAACAGCTATCGCAACTACTTAAGTTTTAAGATAGCCATGAATAAGGATAAATCAGGACCTTGTGGCAAGGTACTAAATTGATGGAGGGCAAATTATGTCAACACTAGGCAGGAGCTAGGGAGTATTAATTGGGAGGAGCTGTTATCTGGCAAGTCCACATTTGAAATGTGGGAATCGTTTAAAGACCTGCTGATGAGAGTTCAGGACCATGATGTTGTGGTTTCAGTATGGAAGAAGGACAAGGATGGCAAGGTAAGGGACCCTTGGATACCGAGGGAGGTTGTGAATTTAGTCAAAACGATGACAGAAGCATATGTAAGGTTTAGGAAGCTATCATCGGACGGGGCCCGTGAGGAATGTAAAGAAAACAGGAAAGAACTCAAGTGGGGAATTAGGAGAACAAGAAGGGGCCATGAAATGACCTTGCCAAGTACGGTTAAAGAGAATCCCAAGGCATTCTACACTTGTGTTAAAAATAAGAGGATAACTAGGGAGAAAGAGCACTCAATGAGAAAGGAGGGAACTTGTGCTTGGAGGTGGAGGATGTGGATGAGATCCTAAATGAGTACTTTGCATCAGTATTCACCCAGGAGAAGGATCTGGAGGATAGTGAGATTTGTGTGGGGCATGCTAATATGCCACGGCATTTTGAGATCAAGAAAGAAGTGGTGTTGAATGTCTTGAAGAGCATCAAGATGGGCTAGGTCCCCAGTGCCCAATTGTATCTACTCCAGGTTATGGAGAGAGGCAAGAAGGGAGATTGCTGGGGCCTTGAACACAATCTTTGTGTCCTCATTAGCCACTGGAGAGGTCCCAAAGGACTGGCATGTAGCTAATGTTGTTCCTCTGTTCAAGAAGGGAAATAGGGATAATCCAGGAAACTATAGACGGGTTAGTCTCACATGGGCGGTTGGGAAGCTACTGGAGAGAATTGTTAGGGATAGGATTTACGCACATTTGGGAAAGCATGGCCTAATTAGGGACAGTCAACATAGCTTTGTCTAGGGCAGGTCGTGCCTTACTAACTTGATTGAATTTTTCAAGGAGGTGACGAAGGTGATCAATGAGGGTAGAGCAGTGGATGTTGTTTACGTGGATTTTAGGAAGGCTTTCGACAAGCCCTTCAGGGTAGGCTAATCCAGAAGGCTAAGGTGCATGGGATCCACAGTGTCTTGGCTGCACAGATTCAGAATTGGCTTGCCCCTAGAAGGCAGAGGGTAGTGGTGGGAGGGTGGTTTACAGTCTGGAGGTCTGTGCCTAGTGGTCTTCTGCAGGGATCCATACTGGGACCTCTGCTGTTTGTGATATATATAAATTACTTGGATGAAAATGTACATAGGTGGGTTAGTAAGTTTAGAGACGATACAAAAATCAGTGCAGTGGTGAATAGTGTAGAAGGTTGTCAAAGGATGCTATGGGATATAGATTAGTTGCAGTTATGGGCAGAGAAATGGCAGATGGAGTTTAATCTGTGTAAGTGTGAGCTGCCGCATTTTGGGAGATCAGATGTTAAGGAAAAGTATACAGTTAATGGCAGGACCCTGAACAGCATTGATGTACAGGAGGATCTTGAAGTTCCAGTCCGTAGCTCCCTGAAAATGACCACAACAGTAAGTAGGGTAGTAAAGAAGTCATATGGCATGTTTATCTTTATTGGTCCGGGAATTGAATACAAGAGTTAGGATGTCATGTTGCAGCTTTATAAGACTTTGGTTAGGCCGTATTACTGTAATACATTCAGTTCTGGTCACCACATTACAGGAAGGATGTGGAAGCCTTGGAGAGGGTGCAGAAGAGGTTTACCACTATGTTGCCTTCATTAAAGGGTATGAGCTATAAGGACAGGGTAGAAAAACTTGGGTTGTTTTGTCTTGAGTCGCAGAGGCTGAGGGGAGACTTGATAGAAGTCTATAAAATTATGAGAGGCATAGATGGGGTTGACAGTCAAAATCTTTCTTCCTGGAGTTGAAAGGTCTAAAATTGGGGGCATGCATTTAAGGTGAGAGGGGTAACGTTCAAAGGTGATGTCAGGATCAAGTTTATTACGTTGAGTGTTGTAGGAGCCCGGAATGTGCTGCCAGGAGTGGTGGTGGAGACGGATACAATAGGGGCATTTAAGAGAGGTTTAGATAAACATGTGAATATGCAAGGAATGGAGGGATATGGACCAAGGGCTGGCAGAAGGAGTTAGTTTAATTTGGCATCAAGTTCATCACAACATTGTAGGCTGAAGGGTCTTTTCTATGCTGTATTGTTCTATGTTCTACCTATGTGCTATGTCGTAGTTATTATAGAAACTTGGCTGAGGGTTGGACAAAACGGCAGTTCAATTTTCTGGGTTTTAGATGCTATAGGAAGGATAGGAAAGGAGGCAAGAAAGGAGAGGGAGTGGTTTTTGATGAAGGAATACATTACTGTTGTAATTGAAAAGCTATTTCTGAAAAATCACCCAGTGGCAATATATGGGTAAAGATGGAAAAGGGAAGATCACCTTGATGGGATGAGCTGAATGGCTTGTTTCCACACTCTGGGGATTCTGTGATTCTATGAAGAGTTGATTGGAGTAGACTGTTCACAGGTAAAAGGACGTCTGACAAGTGGAAAGCATTCAAGAGTGTGATGATGAGAATTCAGAGGCATTATGTTCCTGTTAAAGTGAAGGGTAAGGCTGATAAGATTCAGAAACAATGGATGAATAAAGAAATTTGAGGTTCTAGTCAAGAATAAAAGAGAATCTTATTTTAGATATAGACAACTTGGTTCAATTGAATCTCTTAACCTATAGAAGGCATGTGGGGGCATTCTTAAGAAAGAACTGAAGAAGGCAAAGAGGGGATATGAGATAGCATTGGCAGATAAGGTTAAGGATCATCCAAAGCAATTCCACAAATACATTAAGAACAAGAGGGTAACTAGAGAGAGGTTTGGGCACCTTAGAGATTAAGGAGGTCCACAGGAGATGGGAGAAACAGTAAATGAATATTTCGCGCAGTTTTTACTGTGGAGAAAGAAATGGAGTTCAGAGAATGCAGAGAAATTAATTTTGATGTTTTAGAAACAGTTCTCATTACAGAAGTGGACAATTGCAATGTCGTAGAGAATATAAAGCTGGATAAATCTCTGGGACCTAATCTAATGTATCTCAGAACTTTGTGGAAAGTAAGGGTGGAAATTGCGCGACTCCTTGCAGAAATATTTGCATCATCTATAACTATGGGTGAGGTGCCTAATGACTGGAGGGTGGCTAATGTTGTACACTTGTCTAACAAACGTTGTAAGTAGAAACCGGGGAACTATAGACCTGTAAGTCTGACATCAGTTGTGGATAAATTGTTGGAGGTGATTATGAAAGGTAGGATTTCTGGATATTTAGAGAGGCAGAAATTGATTTGGGATGGTCAGCATGGTTTTGTGCAAAGAATATCATGTCTGACAAATTTGACTGAGTTTTTTGAGGAAGTTACCAAAAAGATTGATGAGGGCAGAGCAGCAGACATTGTTTACTTGGATTTTAGTAAAGCCTTCTACAAGGTAGAACAATTAGCAAAGTTAGGTCACATGGGATTCAGCATGAACTTGCCAATTGGATACATAATTGGCTTAATGGCAGGAGTCAGCAAGTGATGGTAGACCGTTGTTTTTCAGACTGGAGGCTTGTCACCAGCAGTGTTCCACAGGGATCAGTTCTGTGGCCTCTTTTAAAAACCGAAAGAACTGCCGATGCTGTAAATCAGGAACAAAATCAAAGTTGCTCGCAAAGCTCAGCAGGTCTGGCAACATCTGTGAAGCAAAAAAAAAGTGTTAACGTTTCTGAGGAAGAGTCACCAGATTGAAATGTTAACTTATTTTTCCTTCAAGAATGCTTCAATTCCCAGACGAGTGCTGATTGCTGTTTTTGGGTGGCACGGTGGCTCAGTGGTTAGCAGTGCTGCCTCACAGCGCCAAGGACCTGGGTTCAATTCCACCCTCGGGCAACTGTCTGTGTGGAAGTTTTACACTCTCCAGATGTCTGTGTGGGTTTTCTCCAGTTTCCTCCCACAGTTCAAAGATTTGTGGGCTAGGTGGATTGGCCATAGTAAATTGCCCATAGTGTTCAGGGATGTGTAGATTAGGTGGGTTATAGAGGGATGGGTCCGGGTAGGATGCTCTGAGGTTCGGTATGGACTTGTTGGGCCAAAGAGCCTGTTTCCACACTGTAGGAGTTCTATGATTCTATGAATGCTTCCAGACCTGCTGAACTTTTCCAGCAACTTTGTTTTTATTCCTGGGTCCTCTTTTGTTTGTCATTTATGTAAATGATTTGGATGAGAATATAGAAGGAATGGTTAGCCGGTTTGCGTTCAAAGTGAAAATTAGGGGCGCAGTAGACAGTGAAGAAGGTTTTCTAAGATTTCAAAGGGATCTTGATCCAATGGGTCGATGGACTGAAAAAGGGCAGATAGAGCTCCATCTGGATAAAAGCAAAGTGTTGCATTTTGATACAACAAACGAATGTAGGGCTTATAGAATTAATGATAGGGCCTTGAGTGGTGCTGCAGAACAGAGGGACCTAGGAGTTCAGGTACATAATTTTTTGAATTTTGTGTCACATACAGACGGCGTGGTTAAAAAGGCATTTGGAATGCTGCCTTCATTGCTCAGTCCTTTGAGTATAGGAGTTGGGAAGTCATGTTGGGGTTGTACAGGACATTAGTGAGGCCTCTTGTGGAATGATGTGTACAGTTCTAGTTGCCCAGTTATAGGAAGGATATTATTAAGCTGGAGAGGGTTCAGAAGAGATTTACCAGAATGTTACCGGGTATGGAAGGTTTGAGTTACAAAGATAGGCTGGGACTTTTTTCACTGGAGTGTAGGAGATAGAGAGGTGATGTTATACAAACTTATAAAATAAAGACGGGTATTGATAGAGTTAATGGTAGTTTTCTCTTCCCTCGGATGAGGAATTTCTAGACTAGGGGACACATTTTTAAGGTAAGAGGAAAGGGGTTTAAAAAGGACATGAAGGGTGAATTTTTTTCCTACAGGTGGTGGCTCATGTGTGGAAGTAGTGGATGCGGGCACAATTAAAGCGTTTGAAAGATGTTTGGATAAGTATGTGAATAGGAAAGGTTTGGAGGGAAATGGGCCAGGAGGAGACAGCTAGGATTTGTTTAGTTTGGGTGATTATGTTTGGCATGGACTAGTTGGACCGAAGGGTCAGTTTCCATGCTTTATGACACTCTGACTCCATGAAAAGCGATAGTTCCAAATCAGGATGGCCTGTGGCTTGGAGGGAAATGTTCAGGTGTTGGTGGCGTACTTGTGCTTCTTCTGTCGTCGTCCACTGAGGTGAAAGTAGCCGTAGGTTGGAAAGAATACTGGTGAGTTGCTGCAGTGAATTTTGTAAATGGTGCACATTGCTGCCACTATGGAACAGTGGTGGAGGGACTGAATGTTAAATGTGTTAAATGAGGTGTCAATTGAGCTGGCTTCTTTGTCCTGAGTGGTGTCAACTTCTTGAATGTGTCATCCACACAAGTGGAGAATATTCTATCACATTCCTGACAAGTGCCTTGTAGATAGTGAGCAGGCTTTGAGGAATTGCCATAGAACTCCCAGTCTCTGACCTGCTTTTGTAGCACTGTATTTTATATGGCTCGTCCAATTCAGTTTCTAGTCTTCTGGGTAACTGCCAGGAAAATGCAGTACGGAGTGCAGGTGCAGTACTGGGTAGTGGACGTACAAATGTAGAAAAAAAAGTCGTCAGTCTGACAGGCAGAGTGTATATCGTCAAGTTATGAAGCAAGGGAGCTCAGCAAGATTGAATGGTACTTATTTTAGTGTAGGAAGTCTCACATGTAAGACAGATGAATTGAGGATTCTGATTAATGCATGGGGATATTACAGTATTGCTATTGTGGAGAAATGGTTAAGAGAGGGGCAGGACTGATAGCTCAATATTTTAGGCGCAAGAGTCCTCAAAACAAGGCAGGAAAGGGTGCTAAATAGGTGGTGTTGCAACATTGATCAAGGAGTCAAATCATGCAATTAAGAGGGATGGTCATTTAGAATCAATTGAGTTCATATGAGTATAACTTAGAAAGGGGACATCGCATTGTTGGGATAGTTCTATATAGCAGCCCCCCATCGCCACAAGAAAATTGAGAGAGAAATAGAGTGAAAAATATGAAAGCAAATTCCAGAGAGGTGTAAAAATAATTTATTAATAGTAGGGGTTTCAACTTCCCTATTATTAACTGGCATTGACAAAATGTGAAACGCTTGGAGGGAGTGGAGTACTTGAAATGTATCCAAGAGATTGCATGTAGAAAATCCTACAAGAGAAGTGGCAGAGTGGCAGTAATTTTAGGGAATAAAGCTAGGGAAGTGGTAGAAGTGCCAGCGCCAGAGCATTTTGGTGATAGTGATCTTAACTCAGTAAGAATTAAATCAGCCATGGAAATGGACAAGATGGGCCAGAAACAAAGGTTTTGAATTTGAGAGACTGATTTTTAATAAGGTAAGATGGGATTTAGACAAAGTGGACTGGAAAAAGCCATTTGAAAGAACATCTCCATTGGAGTAGCAGAAGCCTTTCAAAAAGAAAACGGTGAAGTGTAGGGACAACATCTTCTGTAAAGATGAAGAGTGAGACCAAGAAGTCCACAGAATCAAGAATATTGAGGAACGGACAGGATTGGATAAGGATAAACAGGGAAGCTTTTGGTCGATACTGAGGGCTCAACACCAGTAGCTGAAAGAAAGTGCAGAGGGTTATTTTAAAATAAAATTGGGAAAACGAAGATGCAACATGTAAAAACACTGGCAATTCAAATAAAGAAAACCAAAGGCATTTTACAAGTATATCTGGGGCAAGGGGATAGCTAGGAGAGAATAGAACCCACTACTCTATTCAGTATTCAACATAGATTTTATTTAACATTTTCCTTTTCTCTTTGCACGAAGTTCCTCCTCCAACAAGATTTTAACTGAATATTACTTTAACTGCGTATGACAGTATTGCTTTCGTGGAGATGTGTATAAAGGAGGGGCAGGATGACAGCTCAATATTTCAGGCTGTCGAGTCTTCAGACAAGGCAGGAAACAGTGCTAAATAGGAGGTGGTGTTGCAATATTGATCAAAGAGTCAAGTAATGCAATTAAAAGGGATGGTCACTTAGAATCAATTGAGTTCACGAGTAGAGGGAATTTTGGGATTTGTTCACTTCATATTGTCATTTTTGATCAGACAAAGTCAATAATGTATACCTGTCACAGGCAAAATCTAAAAAGCCATTGGAACTCTAGATTTAGCCTTAAAAACAATTTTCAAAATTCTAGTCACTGGAAAGGGATCTGGAACCAAAGCTTAGAACATTTGATATCCAAGTATTTTCCTAAAAATTGTAAAGCCAAAATACCAATATGCTGAGAATGAGATCGATTGTAAAATTTAACAAAAATGAACCAGCATTAATAATACTTGTGCTCCTAATACATATAAGCACTTACTTTACTTCTCAGTGATTCCTGTGTTTTTTTTTTAATGTTTGCTCTTCGTTGCTCAATGCAAAGGACACAGAAGAAACTATATACACCAGCCTTGGAATAAAACTTCTGCACTCATGGTTCTGTCACTGATTTAGTAATAGTTTCAACAACTTTTTGATGAATAGAAACGTGTAATCATTGGCACAACTACTAGTTACAAAAGAAGGAAATCGAATGTCAAGTTGTGCTGCTTAAGTAGAAGGGGTTGGAGTTTGGCCATTTTAACATGCTCGTGAATGTGTGTGAATTAGAGCAGGCATTTGTATCCAACCTGCAGTAAGAGTTTGAAGAGGCTTATTATCTTTTCACTCTCTTGACTGCAGAGCGTGGATTAAAAAGAAACGCAGATCAGAAAGTCCAATGACAAACCAATGTTTTATAGGCTGTTGCATTTCTGCTTTTTTTGTAAAAGACGTTACATTTCTTTTGTCCTCCGTTTCTGACTGTCTTGAATTCAAGTTGGTGTTTTAACTCTGCAGATTGAGCTGAAGCACCTGACTATAAAGCAATTAATATTACCATTCAGGATAATTGATTTTAATGCGGCATCTTTGGTAAATCAGACGACTCACAGGTTTCAAGTGCATGTTAAGTAGCCACTTAATGAAAAGCAACGTATTCAACAGTGATCAAAGAATAGTCTGAAGTAGTCATGCTGGACAGCGGGATCCTTGCCTGTGTAGCCATTGAGGTTCTGTGGGCCTAATAGGCAAAAAGGACATGTAGACTTGGTGGTGTTCTGTCCATTTTCACCAAACCTTTATGTGTGAGTTTTTTCATAAAGGGACAATGGGAGATGCTGTTCACTGGGTAGCGATCAGACGCAGAAAGATAAAAGTTACAACCCCTCTCCCTAACATATTTAGGGCTTCGATCAAAGATAAACCAGTGAAGCATGAGAGGTTTTCAGGAAATTCATTTTTAATGGTCGATGGAAAGAAGTGTGTTTATAGTTCATTCTTAATTCATGGTTTGTTCTGTTTTATTATTAAAATGTATACCAAAGTGTCAAATCTCATCAGTTTTTCAACATAAGAGCAGACTACTGTGGATTTCTTCTGGAGTTGTGGATTCTGGAGATTGATGGTTGTGTGTATTGGCTGTCCTCTGTTTCCCTCAGATTGGATGTCGCAATCCTTGAGATGTTATTCATGTAGTCATGGTGTACGTAGGGATTTTCAGGAAATGGTGGAGTAATAATCTGTGTACAACAAGATGATATGATTTTCCACCTCAGACCAGCATGTAAAAGAGAAAAGACAGATGTGGTGCTCACTTGTGTTTTAACCAATCATGTGTTCAGCAAATAATGTAAAACTACTCTCTCAGCAAATATGTATCTCACAACTGTTTAATCCTGCTGTTATCCTAGCTGATAGTAATGCTGGACAAGTCAAATGGTAGAATGAAATTTAACTTTATAGATCATGCATTTAATTTTTGAAATTGATTAACAGGGAAGGCGATGACCAAGTGGTATTATTAATGCAGAGATCCAGGTAATATTCTGGGGATCTGGGTTCAAATCCTACCATGGCAGATGGTGGAATATGAATTCAATAGAAAAAATCTGGAATTAAGAATATACTGATGATTACAAAACTATTGTCAATTGTCAGACCCATCTGGTTCATTAATGTCCTTTTAAGGAAGGAAACTGCCATCCTTATCTGGTCTGGCCTACCTGTGACTCCAGCACCACAGCAATGTGGTTAACGTTTAATTGGCCAGTGGCCAGTTAGGGATGGGCAATAAATGCTGGTCTAGCCAGCAATGCCCACATCCCATGAGAGAATAAAATTTGGTGGCTAGTCATTAAAACATTCACACAAGACTGCAGATGTTCTTCAACAACACAAGTTAATATCACAAAAGAAGAAATAAACAAACAAAACAAACATGAAGATTTTAATGCAGACATCAGAACAATGTTTCAGCCTATTTCCCATCATCATTCCTTTGAGAGATTTAATACTAGAGAAATGTCTTATCTCAACCTGTGAAAATCTTTCCTTATCTGTCTTTTTCCAGTTTCTTCCTCTGGAATCATGAAGATGATTTTATACTTCCCTTCTGAATCTACTGACATGGCCCCTTCACAATTCTGATGGCCCAGACTTTCATTTCTAGGATTCTAAAATTTTTGTCCAAACTCCTGGTTTGGAAGGTAGAAACCAGTTCTGCTGAGATGGCTGTTGCCCCTGAGCTAATTGCTGCTTAGAAGAAGCAATTCTGAACTGAGCCCTGAGTTCTTTTGAACCTTCTGTTTGAATTCAAAATTAAAATACTTGATTTAATGTATTTACTCTGTGATAAACCCAACAGTATAAACATTTTATTCATTAATACTACATGAGTTTTCCCAGGCACTTGACTGCAACCATATGCGTTCTATAACTGACTTAGCTCACTGCCTAAATATATTGCGTTCACAAAGCTGACACATATCCATCGGCCTCTATTTTGAAATCTAAAATCCAAAATATAAATATATATTTTGAACTTCTCATTATGCCTTCTACCCACATGAAAATGAGAAGGTATCATTAAAAGTGAGATAAAAGGTACTGCAGATGCTGGAGAATCCGAGATAACAAGCATGGGGCTGGATGAACACAGCAGGTCAAGCAGCATCATAGGAGCAGGAAAACTTGACGTTTCGGGCCTAAACCCTTCATTAAAAGGCATTTTCACTTTCTATTAAAGAGGTTCTTCTACGGTCCATCAACAGTAATGTATTTACATTAAATATGCACTGATTTTTGTAACAACCATATCCCACCTAAATCCATTGTTATCAGATCCTTTAGTTTATTTCATGTTTGCTCTTGTCAAGGTGTCCACTATAAAATTATGCTGGCCTGCCGATTTACTGATTTGTAAATTTTCTGGCTGTAGCATTAAACTCCAATGAAACAGTCTTAAATTTTTTATGTCAATCTTTTCACAAAAACTGAAGTGTTGTGATCTCTTGTCATTTATATTTTTATAACAATCTCTTCAGTGTTATTGGATAAAGAAACATCAAAGGTTCTGCATAGGCAAGACCAGGCATACTGATGCTTTCTCTACTTGGATGTTTCTGTTACCAAGTATTCAGTTTCCTACAAATATGAATGATGGGCTGTTCTTTCCATCATCTTGTCATCTTGGCTGAGTGACAGACAAACTGGCAACTTAACATTGCAGGATTAGATGTTTCAGGTGAGAAATTATCCGATTTCAGGTGGATGTAAAAGAGCTAGGAGAGTTGCATTACTTAAGGGAGAATATCACAGGAACTTTAGACGATTCATCCAGCAAGGCCATATGGGTAGAGCTCAGGAACGGGAAGGGTGTACTTACTTGGGATTGTACTACAGGCCTCCCAATAGTGATCAGGAGGTAGAGGAATGGATATGTGGACAGATTATGGAAAGATGTAAAATTAACAGTGTTGTTGTGGTGGAATGATTTTAATTTCCCTGACGTTGACTGGGACTTGCATAGTGCCAGGGGTTTGGGTGAGGGAGAATTTGTTCGGTGTGTCCAGGGTGGTTTTTTGTAACAACATGTGAGTAGTCCAATGAAGGAAGGGGCCATAATAGACTTAGTATTGGGGAATGAGCCCGGTAGGGTGATCCAAGTTTCAGTGGGGGAGCATTTTGGGAACAGTGGTCATAATTATTTAAATTACTGATGGATAAAGATAAGAGTAGTCCTTGGGTGAAAGTACTAAGTTGGAGAAAGCCAGCTATCACAATATTAGGCAGGAGTTAGGAACTGGGGCAGGTAGACTAGGGGCAGCTATTTGAGAGTATATCAACATCTGGAATGTGGCAATCTTTTAAAGGCCAGTTAATGAGCATTCTGCATATTACTTTGAAAATGAAGGATAAGGATGGCAAGATTCGGGAGCCTTGGATGACTAGAGAAATTGTGAGGCTTAGACAAAAAGAAAAAGGCATATGTAAGGGTTAGGAAACTGAAGTCAGACACGGCTCTTGAAGAATACAAAAATAACAGAAAAGAACTCAAACAAAGAATTAGGAGAGCTAAAAGAGGCCATGAAATATCTTTGACAAAATGGATTAGGTAAAATCCCAAGGCATTTTAAACATGTATTAGGAGCAAGAGGGTAGTTAGGAAAAGAGCAGGTCCACTCAAGGACAAAGGGAATTTACGTGGGGAGCCAGAGGAAGTGAGTGAGGTTCTTGATGAATACTTTGCATCAGTATTCACAAAGGAGAAGAACATAGTGGATGGTGAGTCCTAGGAGGCGTATATTGATGTTTTGGGGCATGTTGAGATTTTAAAAAAGGAGGTAGTGTTTGTTTTGAAAAGCATTAAGGTAGACAAGTCCCCCAGGACCTGATGGGATCTATCCCAAAATGCTGAGGGAGGCAGGTGAGGAAATTGTTGGGACCTTATATGAAACCTTTGTATCCTCTTTTAGTCACATGAGAGGTCCCAGAGGACTGCATAATAGCTATCACCCTTCCTTTAAGAAGGGCAACAGGGATAATCCAGGAAATTACAGGCTGGTAAGCTTTATATCAGTGGTAGGAAAGTTGGCAGCACGGTGGCTCAGTGATTAGCAGGCTGATATAAAAGGTGAAGCCACAGGAGATCTGCAGTGAGCTGGTAAGATGGATACTGAACTGGCTAAGTCATAGAAGACAGAGTAGCCGTGGAAGTGTGCTTTTCTGACTGGAGATCTGTGGCCTGTGGTGTTCTGTAGGGATCTGTGCAGGGACTCCTGTTGTTTGTAATACCATAAGTTATAGCCTGATTAATAAGTCTGCAGACAACACAAAGATTGGGGGACTGCAGATCATGGGGAGGACTGCCAGAGGAAACAGCAGGCTATAGATAGGCTGGAGACTTGGGAACCCTTAGTAGCAACTACATACAGAGGGATCGAGATGTCCAGCTCCACAGTTCCCTGTAAGTGGCAAACAAGTGGATAAGGTGGTCAACAAGATAGAAAGCACCCTTGCCTTCGCCATTCAGTGCGTAGAGAATAAAAATTGGCAGGTAATGTTGCAGCCATATAGAACTTTAGTTAGGCCATATTTGGGTTATTGGGCACAGTTCTGGTCGTTATACTACCAGAATGATGTGGAGGCTTTGGAGTGGGGACAGAAACAGTTTACCAGGTTGTTGCCTGGTTTGGAGGGTATTAGCTATAAGGATAGATTGGACAAACTTAGTTTGTTTTCATCTGAATGCCGAAAGATGAGAGTGGTTTACAAAATAATGACATCCATAGATAGAATGGATAGTCAGAGTCTTTTTTTTTTCCCCGGCGTAGAAGTGTCAATTACTAGGGGACGTAGGTTTAAGGTATACCGGATAAGTATAAAGGAGATGTGTAGGACAAATTTTTACACTGAGGGTGGTAAGCGCCTGGATTGCTTCACAGAGGAAGTGGTAGAAACCGATACAATGACAACATTTAAGTGGTATTTGACAGATATGTGAATAGGCAGGAAATGGAGGGATATAAACTGCACAGAGGTTTTTATTTTAGAAAAGCATCATATATTGGCGCAGTTTTTGTGGGCTGAAGTGCCAATTCCTCTGCTGTACTGTTCTTTGTACTCAATTTATTTACATGAGGCAGCACTAAAAATGTGTGTGTGCCCAGAATCCAGTAAGGTCTCTTTGTAAGTGTGCAAGGCACTGAACTGATCAATACACTCCCTCCACTCCCTGTATATCGTTAACCTTAATATAAATTAACAAAGGAGTGACATCTTTCAATGTAACTACAAAATATTTTATGAAGTATTGTGTTATCACACTGTGAGGCATTTGTTGGTAATGCCAAGGGACTTGTAATCCAGAGGCCCAGTCTAACGCTGTGGGGACACGTGCTCAATTCCCACCACAGTGGTTGGCAAACTTCAAATTTAGTTAATAAAAGTTGGCACTGAAAGCTGGTTTCTGTAAAGGTGACCATGACAACTGCCATCGATTTGTTTTAAAAGCCCACCTGATTCCCTAATGTCTTTTCGGGAAGGAAGCTGCCATCTTACCATTCTAGTCCACATGTAACTCAAGAGCCAGAGTGATGTGACTGACTATTAACTGTGCTCTGGAATAGCCTAGCATTCCATTCAATTCAAGGGCAATTATTGATGGGCAAAGAATGTCATCTTGCCAGTTATGTCTACAGCATGAAAGAATAAATTGCCTGAAAATTATTTTTTCCCAGGGTGTGGTGATATTTAAAAAGAATTGATTCCTACCTATATTACTTTGTGATAGATTTCACTCATTATAATTGATATTCCTGCAAACATTAGCTAGAGGTTAAGAAAACCAATCTTCTCATAAGAGGGCACCATATTTTGAAGTTTTGTTGAGTAATAGCAGGGATTGACTTTTGCATGTTTAATTTTGGCTCTCCTATGTTCATTTTTAATGGATGTCTTTGAAAACTCCAGACACAGAGGATAAAAGTAAAATTAGTGTGTAATCACTGGTTGTCGTCTATTTGTAAACAAGTCAAATGATTTCGGTGAACTGAAAAGACAGGTCAGGAATGCAACTTAAAATGTGAATGTAACAAATTGCAGCATTCTTGACCTGGCATGCAATGTGGCAAACACGAAGTTATGCTGTAAAAATATTTAATCCCTGACTTTTGTATGAATCATTGTAAGATATATTGTTCTTTCACCGATGCTTTCCTCCCAAAACTTTTGTTACAGCGCAAAGTTGTTTCACAGCCTCCAAATTTCTTACAAACTAAAGCCCCTGTCCTTGTATGTACATGTATGAGACAAAGCGAACCAGACTTATCAATTATCCATAACTGTGCTGTCTGTCCGTGATGTTTTTCACACATGTCTGACTCTTTTGGAAAGTGAAGGTAGCCCCTTGTAGAAATAGATCAGACTGTTCTTTCTGGATTTCTTTTTAAATGGCAGGATGGGTTGGGTCAAAAGTATTGATGTGTTCAGTCAGCCGTGGTTATGTTGAATGGCGAGTCAGGCTCAGCAGGCAAAATGGCCTACTGTTCCCCTTTTCCTAATGGTAAGATCACAATAATTATAAGGTTTGAATTGGGCTGCAGAGAGCTACAAATGACCTAAACAGAAAGTATTTCTTATAATAAAACTAAGAACTGCAGATGCTGGAAATCTGAGACTTTCTAACAATGAAAATGATTGGCCTGAACTCCTGTTTAATATGTTGTTCAGGTCTCGCCACTGGAGATGTATGCCTGAAGACCGAGTCTCGCTAGGCTCAGAGTTCATTGTTCTCAGGCAGGTTGCTTTTGTTCAATGAGCCCTTACCCTGCTTAGGCAAAGCAGTTACATTATTTGCAATGCATGTGTTGGTAATCAGCATCAAGTGACCGATGATAATTATAGAACCTAGATGCACGAAGCTATCAGCAACTTCTTGATCACGTTGTTATTGCTGTTAGAAGATGATGTGAGAACATGCTAGACCATGGCATTTTTCTACGTGTTGCTGATGATCAGTTTAAACTCTTGTTAGTTGTGAGGGAGACTGTTCGTTTTTTTTTGCTGCTGCTGTTGGTGTTCCCTGTGTGGGATATTAATGTGGCATTGTCAGGGTTGAGGAACTCTCTCGTTGAGTATTTGGTACACTTCTGTCTTGGATCTCAAATAAGCAGTATCTGTCACTCCTGGTATGCATCTCACATACCCCTATAGATGGCTGAAAGCATGTGGTAATAACAAAAATGGGAATATGCCAAAAAATGTTGATGCCAGCACACAATCCTCTCCGCCCCATTGTGGAAGTCAGAGGGTCCCGATAATGTCCCGTCATGTTGTCCTGGAAAGGGGATTGTATTGACCAGCTTCAGGGTTCAGATGATCCTCTCCAGGTGCTTAAAGAGACGATCCTGCCTTGGTAAGATCAGTGAAAACAAACATATAGTGTTTGTGGCATTTCCCTTGTAACTTCCAGGCTGAGCTGAGCATATCAATTATAGATCTTCCGGTTCTGAAACCATATTGGGATTCTGGACAGATGCATTCAGCCGGGATCAGCAGTCTAGTGAGAGAAACCTGGAACAGTCCATTTCCCATGATGACTTGCAGGGTGATCTCTGGAGAGTTGCAATCGGTGTGGCCGTGCTTGATCTTGTACAAAGTCACAAATTTTTGCTTCAAACACAGTCTGGGGCATTGCCTTCATTTGACCCTTTGAGCCTGTTCTGCCATTAAGTATGATCATGACTTAGTCCCAATCGCAGCACCCTATTCCCACTTTCTCTCCGTACTCCACGATGCCTTTAATATCTAAAATTGTTGACAGTCTCTTTCACGAATATATTCAGTGACCTGACCTTCACAGCATCCCTCCAAGTGAAGACGTGTTTCTTCTTCTACACATTTAAGTACTGAGATGGTAATTAATGGCATACATTAAGGATTGGCTAATAGATCGAAAACAAACAGACAGTAGTAGTATTTTCCATTCTCATGATGGAACAGTACTCGGGTCTCTGTTGTTCTCATTATATGTCAATGATTTGGATTTGGAGACCAAATGTAACATTTGCAACCTTGCAGATGATACAAAGGTAAGCCAGAACGTGTGAAATGAGGAAGATATAAAACATTTTCAGCAGGATTTAGACAGGCATAGTGATTGGGCAAAAAACATCGGAGGTGGAGTTTAACGTGGGACAATAGGTGGCACGGTGGCTCAGTGGTTAGCACTGCTGCCTCACAGCGCCAGGGACCCGGGTTCAATTCCACCCTCGGGCGACTGTCTGTGTGGAGTTTGCACATTCTCCCTGTGTCTGCGTGGGTTTCCTCCGGTTGCTCTAGTTTCCTCCCACAGTCCAAAGATGTGCACGGTAGGTGGATTGGCCATGCTAAATTGCCTGTAGTGTTCAGGGATGTGTAGATTAGGTGGTGTAAAGGGGGATGGGTCTGGGTGAGATGCTGTGAGGTTCGGTGTGGACTGGTTGGGCCGAAGGGCCTGTTTCCACACTGCAGGGATTCTATGATTCTGTAAATATGAAGTTATCCACTTCGATAGAAAAAACAGATTTGCAGAACATTTCTTAAATGATGAGAGGTTGGAAGGTGTAATTGTGCAAAGGCACTTGCGTCTCCTTGTCATCAAGTTACTGAAGGCTATCCTGCAGGTGCAGCAAGCTATTAGAAAGGTTATTGGAATCTTAACCTTTATTGCAGGAGTAGTGAAGTCTTCCCTTTATTGTGTAGGAGCTTGGTTAGCCATTCCTGGAGTACTGTGTGCTGTTTTGGTCTCCTTATTTCAGGAAAGGTATTATTGCCATAGAGGGAGTGCACTGATGGTTCACTAGATTAGTTCCTGAGATGGGGACACTCTCCTCTGAATAGAGATTGGGCAAAGTGGGTCTGTATTCTCTAGACTTTAGAAGAATGGAAGGTGATCTCATTGAAACCTACAAAATATATCCATCTTACCTTTAAGTAAGATATTTCCTCTGGATGGGAGTCTAGAACCAGGGGACACAATTCAAAAGTAAGGGGATGCCATTTAGAAAGGAAATGAGGAAAGTTTTTTCCTGGAAATGTGGTGAATGTTCAGAGTTCTCCCGCGCAGAGGACTCTGAAAATTCAGTCATTGCGTATCAAAAGCAGAAGTTACTGGAAAAGCTCAGGAGGTCTGGCAGCATCTGTGAAGGAAAAATCAGAGTTAACGTTTCAGCTCCGGTGACCTTTCCTCAGAACTGCGTCCACAATTCTTTTGGTTTTTATTTAGTCATTGATTATATTTGAAGTAGAGATTGATACTTTTTTTCATTATCGATGACGTAAAGTGTCATGGAGATAGAGCAGGTAAAAGGCATTGATGTGTTCCATCAACTATAATTGTGTTGACTAGTAAGGCAGTCTTGATGGGCTGAATGGCTTACTCCTGTCCCTATGTTCTCATCCCTGGTGCACACACGCCATAGTGATAGTTGTATGTGTTGAGAGCACTCTCTGGAGAATTGCATCCAGTGATGATCATACTGCCAGTGTCTTGATTGTCTCCAGTGCAGAAGGAGACCATTCAGTCCATCATGCCTCCACTGGTTCTTTAAATAAGCATCAGTACCTGATATTTTGGTGTCTGTCCAACTTTGGGGTTTACTCCAGTTTCTTTGTCCTGGTTTCACCACAGGTATCCACAAGACCATGGAGCTATTTGGCCATGGGTAGGAATTTGGTTAATGAATGTCAGAGCATGGTTATATACCAGTTGGCATGCACACTGCAAGGCTAGGGCCCAAACTAACTTTTGGTCCCTCAAGCTGTGGCCTGGAGCGACAAGGCACCCAGGTTCTGCGTATTGCCAGAAGAGGCGTTATTGAGAACTTGCTAATGTACAGGCTGTGAACTGGCAGATTTATAGATTTCACTCTGAAGATTTCCACATCGCTGCAATAATGTAGGTTGAATATGAAAAGCCAACTGAGCCATAAGCAAACTAACTGGTTTCACCCACATGCTAGATACATCCCATTAATCTGTTTGAAATGCATATGATTATCAGTGGCTCAGTTGGTGCCACTCCAGGCCTTGTAGCACCTGTTCACATGGTCAGAATCGAGTAAATTAGGTCAGTAAATATATTCCCTCCCAAATAGAGGTTATATATTTAGAGAACAGTGAAGGAAATTACATTTCCTGAAACAATGTCACAGGTCTAAAGCAAAATCAAACAGTAAATGAGAGCAAAACTAATTGCCGTTATGTATGTGACAATATTATCTTGCTGTTGTTACTACACAGCGCATATGTTGAATTCAATTAGAAAAAAAAATTTCCTTAGAATTGTGATATTGAAATTAATCTGCACTGGAGACCTAATTATCAAAGGAAAACAAAAAAGATACCCTGTTCTATTATTAACTGTTCAAAATAGCTCCCCACACATTGACGTGCATGTTTAATTTTCATGAGTAGCAGTTACACCTATTGTTGCAGTTTGTAAAGAGAGATTACAAGATAGTATGTATAAACATACTCTTGTAAGTGTTAATTACCGAGGTGATATAAAAAACTGTACTTTTTTTCGTGTTGTTATAACTGGTTGGAAGTCCATACGAATTAACCTTGCTAGTTTCGTCAGTTGAATGGACATAGTCCCTGTAACAGCTGTGAATAAATGAGGAATGCAGTTTTCTTTGAAATGTCTTGACTCTGATCTCAATGTTGTTTAAAATTGAAAGTCTAAGTACCAGAAGCTAAATGTAATTTGGAAAACATGTGAAGAGGAGAAGTTGCAAATGTTGCACAAAACAATGTGCACCTGGAGGATTTCTGCCTATGTTGAATTAGCTCATTCTGAAGATTTTTAATTGACCTCTTGACAATTGTTGGGGGAAGGGAGAGTGAGCAAATCAGCCTGGGGTCTCACTGTTCATCCTGCTTCAGTACTTGCTTTTGAAAAGAGATTGGTTTAGACTGTAAAAGTTTTAGAAGTTTCATAGCCTGTCAATAACTGTGCACAAATATACACTTAGATCAGGCAAGCGATTTTAGTTCCTAATTAACCATACTAACAAATTAGACGGTAGCTTCAGGAAAGTGAAAATTAGTTCCAGAAGATGAGAAAAATGAGCATGTTATCCAGTTGATAAAGCTCTCCACTTGTCTCCCTCCCACTATGACTATTTCTTTCCTTCCTTCCCAGTTACTATAATGCAGCCTCTTCTTGGACAGGTTCCCTGATGTTCTTTAAGGGAGGGAATCTGGCATCCCTACCTGCTGTGTTCTATGTCTGACTCCAGTTCCACAGCAGTGTGATTGATTCCTAAGTAGCTCTCCAGGCTATCTCCAAAAGTAATCATTTCAATGGCAAATGGCAGTTAGGAAGAGGAACAAATGCTGGCCCTGCCAGTGATGCCTGTATTCCATGAAAGATTTTTTTTAAAGACTGTCTAACATCCATCCAAACCATATATCATTTATCTATCCATTCTCTGTAGTCACCGTTCTATCCTAAATTTTGCCTTTCTTTCCCAAATAATAAAGTATCTTGCATTTATCATCCCATCATTCTCGGAGTGTCCTGCAGTATAGTGACTCACTGCCCACAACACAGATTGGTCCATGCTCCAAAGTGTTGCTATGTGACCCTATCAATGGCTGTGGTCTTGATCTCATCCTCTTTACTGCCTTTGACAGTGCTAATCAATCCATCCCCCTTTGTTTCTCCTTCTGTCATCCACCAGGCCGTAGCTATCCCCATCGTCAATCACAACGAGGTGTCATATCTCCATAGTCCTTACTGTCGTGTCCCATGATCAGTGTAACCCCTGACCTCATCCAAATATTTTTCAGATCATTAGTTACCTTATATTCATGTAATGTCTAACTTTGTGTGTATCTTGCACTGCTCCAATGCTTCCCGACGCCAAACCCACTCATTTCCTGTTTGCGACCTGGATGAGGTGAAATTTTTATAACGTTAATAAAGCCATCGTCTGCTTTTGATTTCACCTACATGTCTGTGCTTTTGGTTGCATCAATCTCTTTGGCTGCCAGTGCAAGTTGAGTCCAGAAGTGCATGTTCCACTCCTGCAGAGTTGAGTTTCCTTTCCACTTCTGACCCCTCAACAAAATTTGCCATCTTCCATCCCCAAAGCAATGCATCCAAAATGCTTATCTGAATTTTTCACAAAGTAAAATTGTTCACAATACTGTGGCAAATTTTGTTATTCGCACAAAGTTGTGCTTCTTTTTTTATTACTCTGCCAAGTTCTGCTGAATGTAATTAAGTATTTGTCCGAGCCGGTGTATTTGATTGCAGACGTTTCATCACCCTGCCTCTGTTCTGTGCCCTTTTAAAACACATTCGTTATTCCATGCTATCTGTGTATGTTCTTCCTACCAAAATACATCACCTCATACTTCTCTGTATTGGATTCTATTTGGCACCTGTGTACCCACTCCACCAACCTGTCTCTGGCCTTTTAAAATTCTGGACTGTCCAAAACAGTAAAATCCAAGTCTTTGAAATTATCCCCTGTATACCAAGATCTAGCTCATTTTATATGTCAGGAAAAGCAGGTATTCCAAACCAACCCCTGTCTGTGTGGAGTTGGCACATTCGCCTTGACTGAATGAGTTTCCTTTGGGTGCTCCAGTTTTCTCCCGCAGTTCAAAGATGTGCAGATTAAGTGGATTGATCATGCTAAATTGCCCATAGTGTCCAGGGATGTTTACAGTAGGTGCATTAGCCTGGAAACTGCAGGGTTCCACGGATAGGGGAGGGGGTGGTGGGTCAGGGTGGGATGCTCTTCAGAGGGTCAGTGTGGACTCGATGGGCCAAATGGCTTACTTCTACACTGTAGGGATTCTACAATTCTTTGAATTTATTTAGAAGTCCATGCTGGCTCTTCCTAATCAACCCATTTTTCTTTCTAGAAGCATCTCCCTCCACTGAAGTTAAACATACTAGCCTGCAATTGCTGTGATTACATGGGGTCCCTGATTTATAAATGTCTAAATTTTGAACGCTTGTACTTACGACCATGATCCCACGCAGGTGTGTGTTGCATGAATTTTTATAGACCCAACAGATGGATATTTATTTGTAATTACGAAAGACTTTTTTGTATCATCTTACGTTGTGTTCCAACTTGCATACAAAGTGAGTTGCAAACAGTCTCAAGAACAGAGCCTGTTTGCAACCTGGGGAACTGCCTGTTTTCTTACAGCCTCTTTGCACAAGGGCATGATGCTTCAGTTCTCCAGTCTTACGCCACCTTCCCTGAAAACCTAGGGAATGCTGAAAGATTATGGCCAGTGTCTTTGCATGTATCTCATTGGGACCTATAATTTATTTGTGCTGCTACATTTTAGTTCTTATGCATCTTTTACACAATCCCTCTAGAAATATAGTTTGTCCTTCCGAGTGGGGAGAAATCGATAGAAGTTGTCAATAAGCTGTATAATACACTGAGACTGTGGTAACTGCATCTTTACTTACCACTACTTTATCACATTGCCCTAACTTAGCTTCATTACCGTCTAGCTCAGTCTTGATGGTGGAGCAGATTTTTCTACTCATCACACTGGAACTTGATGACCCTTGGTGAACGATGCTGAGTGGCATAGGTGCAGTGGAGTAGAGGAATGCTGTCATTCTGATCATCTGTTGTAGCTTATAGCTGAGTGGTTCAGTGCGTTTGTGAATGAATCTGGGTTGAGATCCATTGATGCACACTTTGTTAGTCTACCTCAAAGGAGTAAATTTCCACTTTCAGATTAGCATTATAGAGATTTCTTTCAAAAAATAACATTTTGGAAGTCTAATAGGAGTGCTTGAAATGTGACAATTTGCTAAGAGTGGTAAAATGGTGAGTCATTTAGACCTGTGGTTCTCAAATTGCCCCACTGCTGCCATTTCTTTGTAGCAATTTCTGGCCTGTTATTGACTAATCATAGCAATCAAATTCTGTGAATTTTTCACACTCTCCGCCATTGTTGTATTAAGCACTCAGCCAAATGAGAGAAAGCAAACTTTGTTCTTTTTACAGTCAGTAATTCCATTATTCCTAAACTTTACATCGATGAGATATTCACTCACCAAAAAAAGAGGGAAAAAAGGGAGGAGTTACTTTGCACAATGCAACTACAGGTCAGCATTAGAGAAATGATGGATAAGTCACCAGTTGCATTTTTATCTTTTGCAACTAGTTATAAAGAACTATAGGGAGACGCAGGTATTTTAATTTCATGTAGGAGGAAGGAAGAAATTATATATGGCTGTTCTCTTCTACTATGTAGTTCACTGATGGCACTTCTATAATCAATTGAACAATATGGGACACTTGCTGAAAAAAAAATAGTGTGAACCTTTAGTGATCTATTTATTATAAAATTTGTGTAAATTAGAGTCTCTGCTTCTAACAAATTCTGCTGTAAGAGCATGATGCTCCTTGTTATTATCCTTTCAATGTTCTTGTGACAGTGCTTGATTACAGAAATGAGCAGATCAATAAGTCAAATGGCCAATTGAGTCTATTTGGAAAATCTGCTGCAAGATCCAGTAAATTAGTTGACATTCGTTGTGAAAACCTGTCAAATATAAAAACTCGTTTGAACCTGAAATTGCTATCTTCCCCCTTTTACTTTTTCTTCCATCCTGCACTTTTTGGAAAGGGATTGAGAGCTGATAGAATCACTATTGCAATGTTTGGAAGAAGGTTTTTCTCAACAGCCAGCTTTATTTCTCTTTTGTTATATGTCTAACTCAGCATTTGCAATTTTCTGACTATTTAGTCTTGTTTGCGTGGCTGGGGGCGAACTCTGATTTCTATTTGGGAATACAACATGCTAGAACTGAATCGCCTGATGAACTCCTGATAACAGGGCTCTTAGCAGAAATGTGTTAAGCGACGGATGTTGCTTTTCCTGTCTAGGCTTGAAACTGTGGTGAATTTCTAAGGTTCCACCATAACCTCTGTAGAAGCTTTATGGAAACACTTGTGTAGAAGCCATCATTGGCCAGGTTTCTCAACTGTCTCCACCTGAAGTCTGCTGGGGTTCCTTCAGGCGATGCGAAGAACCTGCAGAAATTTCAGACAAAAATGCCAGTGAGACCAAGAAGGGTCATGGACACAAGAATTATGTAAGGAGCAGGTGTGATTTAGGTCCAAAATAAATCGAATGTTATGATTGATGATTGATTGAGATGATTGATAAATAAATCTGACTTCAGAGCTTTTTCTGAGAGGCCCTGAATGCTGAGCAGATAGAAAATTTACATCACACAATGAAAGTCGTCAAAATACTTTTTTCATCCAAAATAAAATCCTGTCAGTTTGTCAAATTGCCATAAATGATTCTGGAGCTTTCTTGTTAACAGCTTTTTTAAAAATAGTGTACCTTAAATACTGTGCTACGTTTTCATGTATTATTTAACCTGTAGATGGAGATTAATTTTGATCTGTACACCATTATTGTTAAATAAAATTATGCACCTTTTGAAGAAGTCTTGGGACTGGTGGCGATCTCCATTACAGTGTAAGCTGGAGTTAGGCAGTGCTCGTCGATCCTGGGAATTCTACTTGCTGCATAATGAATAAGGGGCAGACTTATCAAAGGAGACTTGGTCTCTTTGTGAATATGATGCAGTTGTTGGAAGAAAGCCTGAAATTCAACAAGTGGCATTTGAGTTGTATGTTGATGAAGAAAACTTTATCTCATTCATGCTTTTCACTGTCTTTCCTCGTTTTACAGGGATGGCTAATTTGTGAAGAGCAAACTTGCCAGAATCGCACTCGTCACCTTCCACTAAACTTTTCTCGAAATGGTCCAATATGCCAAGCTTGTACAAAGGCTACACTTAAACCAGAGGTAACAAATTTTGCACTTATGTTATTGAGTAGTTAACTTTTTTTTCTTGAGGTGCCATTAATGATCTATATTTTCTGTAATATGTGAGGTATCAGTCAATAAGTAATTTAAATGCTCTGGTATTTGATGATTAGAATGCAGAAATTTACAGTACCGACAGAAATCAGTATAACAATAGCCAAGCTAGCTCTATAACAGCTATTCATTTAGTCTACTCTCCCACCTTTCATTAATAAGCCATTTACATCTTTGCAAATATTTTCTGAATATTAACTGTGGAAAATATTCCATGAACTAACAAATCTCAAAGAAATTCCAAGTATTTTCTTCATTATTTTGATGATTGTGACATTTACTGACTTGCTAGTCAATCAAAAGTTATGCCCTGTTGTCTTCCAATTCTTCATAATTAGAATGCCCGATCTGATCCTTTACTGCACGGTGCACAAAGATGCACAGATTCTAATCTCTCCACATATCTAAGCACTTGAACACAGATAGTGTACTAATTAACCTCTCGTTGTATACAACATAATGGGGTATATCTATGCTGTGTCCCTGGCAGCCTCTTAAAACAGAACACTAAGCTCATTAAAACCTCATTAAATCGGGGCTCCGTACATGTTCCAGAGACCTTTTGGTGCCTGGTAACATTTTATTTTTCTCATTCCTGGAGGCTCCCTACCCTCCCATTCACACAAGCACGGCATAACTGATGCACTGATACTCAATAGGATCTACCCTGTAGATGGAAGGGCAAGTTGCAAGGGGGATACAAACAGTTTACAGGGAACTGTTGATTGGTTAAATGAATGGGGTGAAAAAAGTTGACAAGTGGAATTTAAAGTGGGCAAATGTGAAGTTGTTAATTTTGGAAGGGAGAACAAAAGAACAGTATTATTTAAATGGAAAATAGCTGCAAACAAAGGGATTTGGGGTACTTGTGCATGAAATAAAGAAAGCTGGTACACAGGCACAGCAAGTGATCAGGAAGGCTAACGGAATGTTGGCCCTTATTTCAAGAATAGGGAAGTTTAACTGCAAATGCTCAACATGCTGGTGAGACCACTTCTGGAATAAAGTAAGTAGTTTTTATTCCATTAATTGAGGAAAGATGTGGTGTCATTGAAGGCAGTTCAGAAAGATACACTTGGATAATCCCCGAGATGGAGAGATTGTCTCAGAAGCAAAGTTTAAACATCAGCAACATCAGTGAGTTGACTCTCTGTAGGGACATAAAGCAGATGACAGATACCCTGTTTGCCTAACAAGAGCAATACATTACATTCTCATTTGCAGCTGCTTTTGAGGGGAGATTTGCTGTTGAGACGACTATGGATGAAACCTAGGATGATGGGATGTTATTTCACTAACTCTTTGTTAATTATAATTTTAAATCTCCTTCTGCCACTTTGAATGCATCTTACTTATTTTTTCAACAGACAAGTTAGTCGACCAAATTTGAATCTTTGGTCTCCATTTTTCTCTTCAAAAACCCGAACACAGCTCTACTTTTAGAAGCTGCCTCTGTGATCACAGCTTTGCACTAGATATTACTGTTTTTGAGTTCAATGTCAGCAGACACTCCTGTGTGGACTTTACACCCACGTAGTTTGGATGGGCACATGTTGCCGCCCGAGTTAAATCATGGCATTTCCCATATATTATTGTAGAATAGAAAGAATAAATGTGAAGGATATTTACAAGCCACTTAGCCAACCAGAAACATGAGTATCGTTAATCACTTAGCCTAACAAATAGAACATCTCTAATGTTCTATCTCTATGTTGTGACATTTTTCAGCTCTCATGTGAAGTTCTTTATGTCTCTTTAAGTTTATTGTAGCTATTAATTGCTTCAGTGTATTTAAACATTTCACTTAATTTTCTAAATCGAGTTACTATATGCTTATTCGTCAAAGAAAATCTTCAAAAGTTACCTCAATGAAGGAAACTGTCCCACAATCTGCTTCTCAGCATTGGGTCCTAGGGAAGCATAGGTTAAAGGGGGACATCTCACTAGTCAGGAGCCATGCCCTATCCATTGCAGCATCCATTTGTCTAGAAAATTTCAGGGAGCCTAGCTTGCATGGAGAGGAGAAGCTAATATTGTCAATTCATATGACAATATATTGAGACATATTAGGTGCCCCGCTGGACCTTGAGCTAAATTGTAAACTCCACATTTACTTAATCAAATTACTGAACTTAATCTCTAGTTTCCCCCATGTATGCTTCCTGCTCATTGCCAATGTCACTGAAATTCTCACGCACATTCTTGTCACCTCTCTCCTTGTTCTTCTCCTACCATCCACATTATGTAAACTCTGATGATTCCCATAGACCCTAAGATGTAGGAGTAGATTTAGGCCATTTTGTCCATTTGAGTCTGTTCCACCATTCAGTTGCACCTCCTCCATGATAATCCTCAACACTGGTGTCCCACAAGGATGCGTTCTCAGTCCCCTATCGTACTCTATTTATGCACACAACTGTGTAGGCAAATTCTGAACGAACACCATGTAGAGGTTTGCCGACGACCCCATCATGCTAGGACAGATATCAAACATCGATGAGTCAGAATACAGAAAGGAGATAGAGGACTTGGTGACGTGGTGCAGTGATAACAACCTTTCTCTCAACATCGGCAAAACAAAAGAACTGACCTTTGACTTCAGGAAGAAAGGAGGACGATACGCCCCTACCTACATCAATGGAGCTGAGGTAGAGAGGGTCGAGTTCATAGGAGTGACGATAATTGACAATCTGTCCTGGACTTCCCATGTAGATGCGACTGTCAAAAAGGCACAACAACGCCTCTTCCTCAAGTGGCTTAGGAAATTTGGCATGTCCAGAAGGACCCTCACCAACTTTTACAGATGCAGCACAGAAAGCGTTTCATCCAGATGCATAACAGCCTGGTATGGTAACTGCTCTGCCCAGGACTGTAAGAAACTACAGATTTTTTTTGTATGCACAGTCCAGACCATCATGGAAGCCAACCTCCCATCCATGGAATCCATTCACACTTCTCGTTGCTGAGAAAAGGCTGCCAACATCATTAAAGAACCCTGCCATCCTGGTCATTCTCTCTTCCAACCTCTTCTGTCAGGCAGAAGATACAGAAGCTTGAACACACTCACAAACCAGTTGAAGAACAGCTTCTTCCCTGCCACGATTAGACTGATGGATGAACTCTCTAACTTCAAATAATGTTGATCTTGCTTTGCACACCTCCTGTACAGCAATAACCTTATATGCCTTGCGGTGTTTTAGCACCCTATTATTGTATATCTTTGTCCACTATAAACTGCCTGTACTGCTCGCGCAACAAAGCTTTTCACTGTACTTAGGTACATGTGACTACAATAAATTAAATCAAATTATCGTTGATATGTTTCTCAATCTCATTTTCCTCCCTTCTCTGGTTATCCTTGACCCACTTACAAACGAAGAACCTATCTATCTCTGTCTTAATACACTTGTTGGCTTGGCCTCCACAGTCGTCTGCAGCAATGAGTTACACAGATTCACCACCCTCTGGCTGAAGAAATTCCTTCTCATCTCAGTTTTAAAGAGTGGCCCCTTCATTTCTGAGGCTGTGCCCTCAGGCCTTGGTCCTTCTGATTAATGAAAACATCTTCTTCACATCCACCCTATCCAGGCTTCTCACCATGCCAGAAGTTTCATCAGATCCTCCCTCATTCTTCTGAACTCCAAGTACAGACCCAGAGTCCTCAAATGCTCTCTGTATGACAAGCCCTTCATTCCTAGGATCATTCTTGTAAACTTCCTCTGGACCCCGTCCAACGTTAACATATATTTTCATCGGTATGGGGGCCAAAACTGCTCATAATATTCCAAATATGGTTCTTTACAGCCTCAGTAGTACATCCCTGCTCTTGTGTTCTAGCCCTTTTGAAATAAATGCGAACATTGCATTTGCCTTCCTAACTGCCAACGGAAACTGCATGATAATCTTAGGAGAATCCTGAACTGGCACCCCCAAGTCCCTTTTGTCTTTCAGCTTCCTGAAGCCTTTCCCCATTTAGAAAATAGACTATGCCTCGATTCTTCGTACCAAAGTGCGTAATCTCACACTTTCCTACATTGTATTCCATCTGCCACTTAGCTGATTTGCCTAGCATGTCCAAATCCTTCTGCAGCTTCTCTGCTTCCTCAATGCTACCTGTCCCGCCACCTATCTTTGTGTCATCTGCAAACTTAGCAACAATGCCCTAAATGCCTTCGTCCAAATTGTTAATACATAATGTGAATAGTTGTGGTCCCAGCACTGACCCCTGCAGAATTTCACTAGTCACTGATTGCCATCATGAAAAATGACCCCTCTTAACCCTACTTTGTGCCTTCTGCCAGTCAGAATCCTCTGTCCATGCTAGTACCTTGCTCCTAACACCATGGGCTCTGATCTTATTTAGCAGTCTCCTTTGTGCCACCTTGTCAAAAGCCTTCTGGAAATCCAAATAGATCATGTCCACAGGCTCTCCTTTGTCTAATTTGCTCATGACCTCCTGAAAGAATTCTAACAGATTTGTCAGGTATGATCTCCCTTGATGAAGCCATGTAGACTCTGCCCTATTTTAACACGCACATGCAATTTCATCCTTAATAATGGGCTCTAAAATCTTACCAACGACCAAAGTTAGGCTAACTGGCCTGTTTCTGCCTTTCTCCTTCCTTAAACAGGGTTGCTCTATTAGCCATTTTCCAGTCGTCTAGGACCCTTCCTGACTCCAATAATTCCTGCAAGATCACCACCAGTACCTTGACATTCTCCTCTGCAATCTCCTTCAGAATTATGAGGTGTAGCCTATCTGGTGTGGATGACTTATCCACCTTTAGACCTTTCAGCTTCCCTAGCACCTTCTCCTTGGTGATTGCCTGTACTCTGCTTCCCCCTGCCAATGATATCTGAACCTTTGGTTCCATGGCTTCCTTCTTTTCTACTTTGCAGACTATTGTTATGGTGAGTAGTTATGGTTCTCCATCTGCAATCAACAAACATATAGAATTGGACCCCATATATAAACCCATACAGATCAAAACCAGAAATTACACAACTCACCGTAACAGACCAGGCAGTATAAATTCCAAGCGGAGTAGAATAACATCACTTCGTCGGAGGCTCCACCGATGATGTCACCTAGCATGGTGACGAAACGTCTGAACGAGAACAAGCCAGCTCAGCGAGCAAGTCAACCACCTCATCTAGAGAAGATGTTTCTACTGTTAGATCTCAACTGATAATAATACAGGACAAGTCTCAGAATGAATTCTAGCTCGATAGACCAGAAGTTTTATTTTTGCAATATGATTACCTTGGTGGTCAGTTACTGAACATATTCACTAGAGGCTGTCAATGTACTTGCAATAAAGAAAAATCAAAATTTATTGCGCACAAATGGAAACATTTAACTATTACATTATGCAAGAACTCATTGAACAGATTATAAATATCAGGCGTTAATATTCAACTCTTTTACTGTCCCCAAAAAATTTACAGATACTCAAACCTCAGTGAAGGATCACCCTGTTTCCAATTTGAAATTCTTTGTTCAATGGACTTGACTCTAATTGATTTCTATTTTAGCAAATGTCTATGTTTACTTGATGCTATTTAATTAATGACTCTTCCTAAGACCCTTAAACTACTAACAAAGCTTGCTTATTTCTTGGCATGGGTTATTTAAGTCCTTGCCTCACTACGTTATGTTTCCGGAGCTTTTCTCTTACTATGGGACTTCTTTTCTCCTTTTCTGACTACAATACCGTGCTGCTGTAGTCAGTTTTTTTTTCCTCAGTGAATGACTTACCTCTCACTCCAAAAGAAGTACAACACATGCACTGACCTACTGGGTGATTCTGCCTTTCTAAAAGGACTGGTTTCTATTTGTGTTTTCTGGTGTTATATGACACATTATTGCTATACAACAGCTTATTTTGCTTATCTCTGTCCTACTCTTGTTCCCAAAGCACTGACCTATTCACCTCCATGCTTTTAAAAAGCCTTGTTTAAATACATTTTTTGTTAAAAATCCAGACAAATTATTACCACTGTCAGAACTCAAAAATGAAACTAAAACTATGTCTCCCCTTTTCAACACGCACAATAGAGATATATTATTAGGTATTTGTGGAAACCCAAATTTCCAAGTAGTAACATTATTTCATGAACATTCATCATACTACTCACAGGGGAGTCCAGGTCAGGACCAAAGACATGAGATAGTCACTAATAGGAAAATCAGGAGAACCTTTTTTTTAATCCAGAGAAAGGTTAGAATTTAGAACTGGCTACTGCAGAAAGTGGTTCCGTTCAAACTCATCGATACATTTAAGTGGAAACTAGAGAAACAGAGGAAGGATAATGGCATAGAGGGGTTTAGAATGGAGTTGAAGAAAAAGGGCTTGGCAGACTTCTATTGAGTTTAGATACCAGCTTGTTGTATCAAAAGAGCTGTTTCTGTGCTAAGTATCTGTGATTCTGTCCACGCCCTTGTAACTGATCATGCTTAGTGCCCAGCTAGGATCTACATTTGGATCTGGAGGAACACAGCCAGCCAGGCAGCATCAGAGGAGCAGGAAAGTTGATGTTTTGGGTCGGGACCCTTCTTCAGAAAAGGGTCCTTCTGCAGAAGGGTCCCGACCCGAAATGTCAGCTTTCCTGTTCCTCTAATGCTGCCTGGCCTGCTGTGTTCCTCCAGCTCCATACTGTGTTATCTCTGACTCCAGCATCTGCAGTTCTTGCTGTCTCTCAGATATACAATTGATAGATTTGAATCTACTGCCATTTTAGACACCCTTTTGTTAATTCAAGTTGGCGTGGGTGATGACTTTTAATGGTCATGTTCTATGAATTTTGAATTTAGATAATGATACTTCATGTACAAAAATGGATTGTGGTCTTTTTCCCAAGAAAAAATCTTGCATATATATATAAAGCACTTTTATGAGCTCAGGTTGTCCAAAGCACTTTACAACCAATGAAGTACTTTTGAAGTATAGCCACATTTTCCATGTGAAGAGATGCAGCAGCCAGTCTATTCACAGCAAGCTCCTAGAAACAGCAATGTAATGCGAATGGACAATCTGTGATTTTGATTGGAGGATAAATCTTGGTCAGGAAACCAAAGATGTTTCTCTTTCTCTTCAATGAAATTGTGCACTGGGATTTTTACGTCAGCCTGAGAGTATAGATGGGCGGCTTTTGTAAATTATTGAATTGGAAAGCTATAGTCTATGGAATGTTAACTCCAGTGGTTCAGAAAATCTGTAGGTAAACACTTCTATAAGATCTGTGATGCCAACTTGAAATGCTTATCTTTTCAGACTACTCAAAAATCAGGAAATGCTGCTCCATAATCATTCTTAATGGGCATTGTGGTAAAACCATTTTAAAACAAAAACTGTTTGGTAACAACAAAAAGAAATCCACAGTGGTTTTGAAATGTTATTCTTTCAATGGGCTTAAGCAAAGTGGGATGTGTCTAGAGAAGACTATGTTCAGGTGGGGTAGCTGGAAGTTGAAATCAGCATGGCCTTTGGTTTCAGGTTCTCTGGTTGTACACAAGCTTGCTGCATTCTCAGCTGTGCTGGCGATAGCAACGTTCACCACAGAAATGAGCATGTTAGTGTTGGTTTGAAATTGGGCGTGCAGATTCTGTATGTTTCTGCTTCAAGCTTCGAATCACTCTGTGCTTGCTCGTTGTAGTGCAAGCTTGGCAGTTCTTAGAACAGGAAATTGAGTGATAAAGTGTAGAAGAAGATTGGATAGTCAAGAAATTAGGTGACATGCTGCATGAACACCAGAAAATTGGGTACGTTTCCAGTTGTGGAAAATCACAGTGTGCTGTGGAAAAAGAAAGTATTGGAGTAGGTCATTGGCCCCTGGAAACAATGCTCACATTTGGTAATCAAAAGAGAAAGTGCTTGAATCTCTAGAGTACGAATTGAATCCATAAATCTTGACTGGTATGAGAATGATTCCAACTGAGCTATTTAAAGGTTTCTGTTTCCATACTTTTCTGAAGAAGGGTCTAGGCCCGAAACGTCAGCCTTCCTGCTCCTCTGATGCTGCTTGGCCTGTTGTGTTCATCCAGCTCTGTACCTTGTTATCTTTGGAAACACTGATGTCCATACAATTGAGTTTACTTTCTTCCTCTGTCTGTGGCAATATATTGTTCTCCCAATAAAAAACATGCCAAAGTAAAAGGTGACGCTCAAAATTTGTTTCATCAACTCATGAAATTTTATTTTTTTAATGTTGTCTTAATTGAAGCAACATCAGTCATTTCTTGTGAAACTTTCCATTGTTGCTCTCAATTAAAAATTCTAGTACATACCCATTTTAAAATTTGCATAATCTCTTCTGTTACTTTTGTTTTTGTCCTCCTTGATCTGACGATGAGTCAGGACAAAAGCTCCCCAGGAATCATTCTTCCACATGGTGTTTGCAATTCAAACCTATATTTAATAAAGTCTTTCTGGTCATTGTTCTGTTGCAGAACAATATTTTGTTTGTTCTAGGAGCAGTCTATATCAAGGATAAGACAAGTGATGTGCTGCATGTGATTGAGGAGGAAGAAGCACTGGGCTGTTCTGGTATTGATCTTTGCAAGTGTTGTTTGTTCAGTTTTTCACACTCCTGTGCGATCAGTATCGCCAATGCCATGCTAAATTCAATTCATATCACTCCCTGTAATATCAAGCAATGGTTGAAAGTGCTGGATACTATGGTCTTAGGCAACATCCTTGCAGTAGTACTGCAACAATGAAGAAGTAGCCACAACAGTTAGAGGCAAAGAGGTTTAGAGGGGAAATTTCAGACCTTCAGACATTGGTAGATAAAGTTATGACTATTAATAAGGAATAATTAAAGTCATAGGCGTTTAAGAAGCCAGAGTTAAAGAAATGCAGATATTCAGAGGCCAGCGAGACTGGAGGGTTCTACAGATAGGGGAGGGGCAAAGCCATGAAGTAGTTTTAAAACCAGTTTGAGGATGTTATAAAATCGAGGCATTGACTAACTTGGAGGCAGTGTCGATGTCAGGTGAGCGCAGTGGAGAACAGCATTTGGTGAAAGTTAGACATGGGGTAGCAGACATTTGGATGACCTCCAGTTCAGAGCAACTGTTCCAGTACAGCTACAGCACTGGGAGCTCTGTGACAATGTGGAAAATTGTCCAAACAGTTTGACCACATAAAGCAGGCCAAATCCAAAAAAGGTTAATGATGTCTCATCGAGTTACACTCAATCTCTCGCAAAGTGATGGAAGGTGTCATTGACAGTGCCCCCAGTTGGCACTTAAACAACTGTAACCAAATGTCGCAGTAATTTGGTTTCTGCCGGGGCCATTGGTCTTGACCTCATGGCAATCGTTGTTCAAACGTGGGCAGAAGTGCTGGTTTCAACAGGTAAGTAAAATGTAAAAGACTTTGCAATCAAGCACCATGAATATATGTGGCATCAACGGGCGCTTGCAACCCTGAAGTCAACAGAAGTTGTCAGAAAACCCTCCATTGGTTGGAGTCACAGGATTAAATAAGGTGGCTATGATTGATGGAGACCAACCATCTCAGCCCAAGGTATTGTGATAAGGGGATGTGATGGCCTAGCGGCATTATCGCTGGACTGTTAATTCAGAGACCCAGATAATGTTCTGTGGACTTGGATTCCAATCCTGCATGGAATTTGAATTCAATTTTAATTTAAAAATCTGGAGTTGAGTCTTATGATGACCATGAATCCATTGTCAGTTTTTGGGGAAAATCCCATCTGGTTCACTAATGTCCTTTAGGGAAGGAAACTGCCGTCCTTAACTGTTCTGACCTACATGTGACTCCAGACCCACAGCAATGTGGTTGACTCTTAATTGTCTTCTGGGCAATTAGGGGTAGGTAATAAATGCTGTCTGGTCATCAACACCCTCATCCCACGAATGAATAAAGAAAAGTGACCATTTTCTGAAGAAGGGTCTAGGCCCGAAATGTCAGCTTTCCTGCTCCTATGATGCTGCTTGGCCTGCTGCGTTCATCCAGCTCTACACCTTGTTATTGCAGAATAGTCTCCTCACTTAAGTATTCCTCTAATTCTCAGTGAAAACTCCATTGCCCAGCTACAAATCCAACCCTGTTCTTGGTAACTATGCTTGAATCAGAGTGTTCACCTTCCAGATTGGCACCATGATTAAGACCGATCCAATTCCGCATCCGCACATGAGCCAGCTAACCCTCTGCCTGACCTCATCCGTGAAACTCCACTCTCTTTTTGTTATCTCTACATTGAACTATTTCAACATACTGCTGGCTGCCCTCTAAACTTGAGGTCATCCAAATGTCTGCTAAACCGTGTCTAACTTTCACCAAATGCTGTTTACCACTGCGCTCACCTGATATCTACACTGCCTCCAAGTTAGTCAGTGCCTCGATTTTATAACCTCCTCAAACTTGTTTTAAAACCTCTTCATGGCTTTGCCCCTCCCCTATCTGTAGAACCCTCCAGTCTCGCTGGCCTCTGAATATCTGCATTTCTTTAACTCTGGCTTCTTAAACACCTATCATTTTAATTATTCCTTATTAATAGTCATAACTTTATCTACCGATATCTGAAGGTCTGAAATTTCCTCTCTAAACCTCTTTGCCTCTAAGTGTGTTTCATCCTTTATGATACTCCTTAAAACCTTCTTTTTTGACATCAGCCCAAATTTGTGGTTACCTGGAAACCTGAGGCAGGAATAAGCCAATAAGTCCTGTCGAGTCTGCTCCAATTTTCAGTATGGTCAGGACTGATCTTCTGTCTTAGCATCATACTCCCACTTCCTCCCCATACTGCTTGATGCCTTTTAAATCTAAAAAAATTATATATCTCTCTCTCTCTCTTGAATGTATTCAGCAACTTGGCCTCTGTGGTCTTCTGCAATAGAGGATGTCACAGGTACACTACCCTTTAAGTGAAGAAATTTGTCCTCATCTTACCTTAAATAGTTTAACCTGTATCCTGAGATTGTGACTGTGTGTTCTAGACTCCCAACCCAGGGAAAACCAGTATTTAATCTATCCAGCCATGTTATAATTTTAAGTTTCAACCAGACCCTCTTTCATCCTTTTGAAGTCTAGTGAACACAGTCCTAATTAAACCAATCTCTCCTCACAGGACAGTCCTGCCATCTCTTTTATCTGCCTACTGAACCTTCACTGCACTTCATCTATGGCTCTGTAATAAATGGCTTGGTGTTAAAATTTGCTTCAACATGCTCTCATGAAGCACCATGGAACACATTATTACACTGAAACTACTGTATAAATACAAGTCCACAATAAACAGAACAAAGCCAACTAAATTACTTTTGAAGCTTGAAGCCTGTTTCGAGGTGTACCTGGCACTAATGTTGTGGTTGCTGGAGGCCAAACCTCAGAATCCTAGAATGTCACTGCAGGTGCTTCATATGACACTGTCCTTGGCACAGCTATCTTCGGTTGATCCCTTCCTTCCTAAGGTCAGATATGGGGAAGTTCACTGGTGATAGCCTAATACTCAGCACCATTCAGAACTCCTCATTCTAAAGCAGTCCGTGGCCAAATTCAGCAAGACCAGGGCATCATTCAGGCTGGGGCCGGTAAGGATCAAATAACATTCACGCCACCCAAGTGCTAGGCAGTGTCCATCCACAACATAGAATCCCTACAGTGTGGAAACAGGCATTCGGCCCAACAAGTCCACACTGACCCTCTGAAGAGCATCACACACAGACCCATTCCCCTTTCTTATATTTCCAACATGGTCCTCTATAACCTACACATCCCTGGACACTATGGGGCAATTTATAACCAATCCACCTAACCTGCACATCTTTGGACTGTGGGAGGAAAGTGAAGCACCTGGAGGAAACCCAAGCAGACACAGGGAGAAGGTGCAAACTCCACACAGGCAGTTGGCTGAGGGTGGAATTGAACCCAGATCCCTGGTGCTGTCAGGCAGCAGTGGTACCTACTGAGTCACTTTGTGGCCGCTAATCTCCCCTTGACATTTAATGGTATTACCATCACTGAGATCCCCACTGTTAACATCTTAGGGTCTACCATTGACCAGAGGCTGTGCTGGACTAGCTATGCAAATGCTGTGGCTAAAAGGTCTGAAGCTAGGAATTCTGTAGTTAGTAACTCACCTGCCTAAATATTGTCCACTATCTACAAGGCACAAATCAGGAGTGTGATGAGAAACAGGAGTGGGCATAGACCATCAATCCCTCAACCCTCCCTGCCAGTTGTAAATATCATGGCTGATCTCAGGCCTCAACTCCACTTCCATACCAGCTCACCATAGCCTTTGATATTTCAAAATTTTATCTGCACCCTCTTTAAATACTTCCAGAGATCTAGCCTCCACAATCTCCAGGGCAGAAAATTCCAGGCATTCACTACCCTCTGGGAGAAGAAATTCCTTTCCTTCTCCGTTTTAAGTAAGTGAACTTTTATTCTGTAATGATATCTCCTAGTTGGTGATTCACCCAGTCGTGGAAACATCACCTCAACAAACCACCTCAGAGTCTTGTATATTTCAGTAAAATCATTCATCAAACTCTAAACTTCTAAACTCTAATGAATAAAGGCCTAACCTGTTTAGCTAGTCTCAACTCCTTCATCCAAGTAATCGACTTACTGAATTTCTTTTGAGCTGCCTCTATTACCAGTGCATTTTTAAATATGGGGACTGATCCTGTAAGCAGTACTCCAGTTGTGACCAAGAAAAACACCCTGTCCAGTTCTAGAAAGACTTCCCTTTTTATAACACCAACCCCTTAGCAAAAAAGCTGAAATGCTACTTTTCATCTGAATTACTTGCTGCACCTGCATGTTAATTTTTGGTGTCTCATACATAAAACACCTAGATTTTTCTATGCTCCACATATTTGGAGTCTCTCTGCATTTAAATGACATTCTGCACTTTAGCAATGAGAATCAAAGTGCAATGCCTCAGACTTTTCTGCATTACCCCATCTGCCAAGTTTCTAACCAGTTACTCTGTCTATATCCCCTTGCATATTCCTTGAGCCCTCATCACAACCCACCATTTTTTGTATTATTGGCAAATTTGGATACATTGCACTCTGCGCCCCCTCAAACATTAACACAGATAGTAAATTCTTGAAACCAAGGACTGATCCTTGTGGCTCTGCACTAATTACTTCCATCCTGAAAAAGGCCAATTTATCCTGACTCTGTTGTCTTCTGTGTGTTAACTAATCTTCAATCCATGCTCAAAGATTACCCCCAATACTGTGAGCTCCTTTCTTGTGCAATCTCCATTTTTGTAGCACCTTATCAAATTCAAATACACTGCATCTACTGGTTCCCCTTAATAAACTCAGCTTGTTATATTGTCAAAGAACTCTAACAAATTTCCTTTTCACAAATCCATTTTGACTCAGTTTGCTGGAAAAACTCCCTTCTGAAGAAGGGGCGCTAAATCCGAAACGTTAATTTTGCTTTTTGTCTACAGATGCTGTCAGACCTGCTGAGTTTTACCAGCAATATCATTTTTTTTTTTTTTTTTTTGTTTCTGATTTTCAGCATCTGCAGTTCTTTTGTCTTTTTGTTGACTCAGTTAGCGTTCAGCTTTTCTAAAGTTCCTGCTATTTTTTCTTAAATAATGGGCTCTAGCATTTTTCCAATAACAGCTGTTAGGCTAACTAGCCTGTAGTTTCTTGCTTTCTGTCACCCTCACTTGAACTGGAATGTCACATGAGCAGTTTTCCAATCTGGGAGAAAGTCCTGGAATCCAATGAATTCTAATATACTTCAAACAATACCTCCACTATCTCTGCAGCTGTTTACTTTGAAACTTTTACATCCAGGCCATCATATCCTGGCGATTGGCCTACCTTCAGTTCCATTTGCTTGAAAAATATTTTGTCCCTCATGAAAGACTGTTACAAGATCTTTCCTCCCTTTAGTACCTTGCTTAACAGATACCTTTTGGATGTTTTTAGTGTTTTCCATTCTAAAGATCGATGCAAAATATTGGTTTAAATGGTCTACTATTTTCCTGTTTCCCGATATGAATTCCCCAGTTGCCCCATCCAATGATCTCTCGCTCATTTTAGCTATTCTCTTTTTATATTCCAGTACATTTTATTTTTATATTTCTTGTCAAGTTACCTTCATAATCAATTATCTCCCTCTCTATCACCTTTTTGGGCACCTACTGCTGGTTCCTTTTGAAAAAAGAAGTTATCAGTTCTCTGGTTTGCCATTAATCTTCGCCACCGTGCATGTCTTAGTCTTTGAATAGATACACTTCTTAATCACTTTTGAAATCCATGGTTGGTTCATCCTTCTTGTGGAATGGAATAAACTTTTACTAAGAATTGTGAAATATCTGCGTTCTGTCTGGCCCTGCTCACCAGCAGGCTTTCTGCTTATTCTCTTTTCCCAGCTCACTTCCGACAACTTGTCTTTCCGTCCTCTGTAATTGCCTTTGTTTATGTTTTGGACACTGTTTTTAGAACTGCGTTTCTCTCCCTCAAATGAAATTTGAAATCCTATAATGTTGCGATTGCTATTCCCTAGAGGGCACTTAAACAATAGATCTGTTAATAATCCTACCTCAATGCAAATTACTAGATCTAAAATAGCCTCTTCCTGGGTAGGTTTTGCAATGTACTGCTCTAAGAAACTCGACAAGATGGAATACTGTGTCTCTATCTGGATGAGTGCAACTCCAAAAGCACTTAAAATTGACATCATCCAGGACTGATGGCAGGTAGATTACTTGGCACCACTTCCACAAACATTCACTCCCTCCACCACTGACACTCAGTAGCAGCAGTGTGTACTTTCCACAGTATGCATTGTAATACGAAAGACCCCTTAGACAGCACCTGCCAAACTGGTGACCTCCACCTCCTGGAAGGTCCAAGGCAGAAGACAAATGGGAATACCATCAGCTACTTATTCCTCTACAAGCTATGCACCATCTTAACTTTGAATTAAGTCATCATCCCTTCATTGTTGCTGGGCCAAAATCATGGAACTCTCTACCTGCTAGAATTTTAAGAGTACTGTCCTGCCCTAAACGTCAGTTCATGAAGGCGGCTCACCAGCACCGCCTTGGTGGGCAATAAATGCCAGGAATGTACACGTCCCATGAACAAGGCATCAGAACAATTCAAGTTGCAAAACTAAACGGTGTGGGCTACCAATTGCACAAATTTATATCTGAGTACAGTGTAGGATGTGTATTCTGGCAGAATTGCATTGAAGCCTCTTTGATATTGCACTGACTATTTATCAATTTCATGGGGCATTCCTTTGCAAGAATTACTAATGGATTATTGAGGACAATGAATTGAGTAAAATTCTTTAGTGGCATTCGTTTTCCCTTTCCTTAGTTTATCATCTGCAGCTTATGCTGCCGTGTTCTCTGCCTCTTTCCTCAGTGATTTTTGAATTGAGCTCCCAGGATTAGAGACTTGTATCTAAGTGGAGCAGTGGCTTATCCATTCCGGTTGGATTGATCTTCAGACTATCTTGTCAAGAAAAAATGCACTGAGCTTTGCATTCTTGTCATTTATTAATGTTACCTAGTAAAGTAATACACCTGGCTTCCTATTTTAACAGCTAGGCATAATTTCATTTGTTCCAAAGGCACTGAATATGAGCAATTCCAGGCAGCATATACACTGTGTTTGTGTTAATTTTGTCATCCTTGTGTGTATGTACCTCATGGAAATCGATGGAAACCTTGACAATGGACAGTGCTCCTTTGGGATTTGTTTTTGTTCATTACTTTGCTAAATTTGCTTGAGCAGAGTAAGCAGATATAAGATAAAATAAACACTATGACATCTCAACACAACTAGTCTTTCTTTTTGTTTGCTTATTGGACGTGAGTTCAGTTATGTTTTGCCCCTTTGGTCCTTCATCTAACATGGACAAGTGCAGCCAGTCGGACATTTGCCATCATCAGTACTCGCTAATGTGCCTTTCTGAAGTGGCACCTTAAACTGTATGCTGAATAAAACATTAACTTCCTCACCCAGCCCTTGCCCTGACGCAATTCGAATTTCACAGCTTTATTGACAGAAAATGGTTACCAACCCACTTTTATCGTAAGGCGAAAGATTGACTATTATTGTGTCCAGATTAAATGAGAAAGTAATGTTACCCTGCTTGATTGCATTGTAATTGGTCAGAGTTATGTACAGGTGCATTTCGTAATATTTTCAGTAAATTAATTTTTTTTTCTCTTTGCCTTTTATTGACGTATGTTTAAATGCCCATTAGGGCTTCCTTTTTTACTGTGGAAATTGCAGCATGTTAATTTTCACACAAATTACAGCAATAGCAGGTATCTCTATTTGATATATTGTAACAGGAGCAATCAAAGATAATTGAGTGCCTTTCAGATGGAAACTGGTGCATTCACTTCAATTCAAAGCGAGTCCATTTATCGCCTAATCGGTCTTTAAACAGTAAATTTCTGGAACAAAAATTCTTGTCATAATTTTGCTTAAGTGTATTTGGAAATCACAGTCCTTTGAGCAAGGATAATTGAAATCAAATCCCTTTCAATGGAGATGACATTTCTACATTTTCCCAGTTGAAATTAATTTCAAAAATTGAGCATGAATATCGTCAAATGGCAGGCAATTATAGCTTTCAATGGGAAGAAATTATGCGCACAAAAAAGTGGAGACATCAAATACTGCATCAGCTAAATGTCTTTGTTTCCAACTGTGTTTGCCTTGTAAAGATTTACATATTTTCTGCAGATATTGACTCATCATGCAACCCTGAGATGCAGATAGCCTCCCTTCTTTATTTGAGCCCATTAACAGTAACTAAAATAAGAACATTTTAGCTTCATGAGAACTGATTATTTTTTTAAACTGCAGCTGCAAAGAGTGTTAGCTTTATTCAGGGTATTCGCCCAAAATGGGATTTGAAAACATGGTGAAAATGACTGTATCCATTGTAAATACACAGGTCTTGAAGGTAATTTTGATGTAATCATACTAGCTTTTAGAACTAGATCGTCAATTGTTTCAATAACCAAAAAAAAATGGTGTTACTGAAATAAATTTCATATGTGCAATTGACTGACCAGGGAGGGCAACAGGTCATTTCCTTTATTAAGGTCTTGCGCAAATGTTATGAAGAGGAGAGTCTCTTAAGAAACAATTTCACAGCTGGTTTGCTCCTTACTCACTCAAGCCTAAAAATTTGCTGAATTCCTGGTGAAAAGAGAAATAGATGTCACTCCCAAACAAAGACAGGTGCTAACTGCAGGAGATGGAGAGAGGTGAAAATGGTATCCAGCTTTAATAGCAAAAGCAAATGTTAGCTAATGGCCCGTTCTCAGGAACTCGTTAAGTCATCTCTAAGCAACCAAAAGATAATTGACACCGTTTATTTCTGCTGGTATGTTTTCCTCAAAGTGGTTTGCTTTATTTGATTGAATTTGGTTCCTCTTCAGGATAAAAGATTGGTCCTCCAGTATTTCTTTCCTTTTTTTTAAGAAAAGACAGTTAAACGGAGAAAAAGAATGAATCATAGAATACCATCTATCATTGTCCAAACTGTCAAAATGACATATATAGACTCAGACAGGTTAATTAATTGACCAAGAAAAATATAAACACACTTTTTACAGTAAAGTGTTTCTGTCATGGGGATAAAATGGAAATATGAGATTTGTTTATTGAATTGCATATTTGTTTTTAATTGCCTGACCTGTTTGCTTTTTTAAAAAAAAAGATATTTTCTAGCAGTTGACGGAGGTGGAGCAGTTGCGCAGAAATTGGTGCTTGCAGCATTTAATGTGAAAGTATTTATTCTTTTTTTTTTGGGGGGGGGTGTTGAGTTTGAAATAGTTCATGGAACACAGAGACTGGAAACAAATAGCAAAATTTATGGTACAGACTTATCATAGTCAAATTTATGCATTTTCTTTTAGGTAACGACTGCAGATTTCGACGGTGATTGAGTTGGCACTATCCAGGTGTAGGAAGGCATAGCCACATGTATAAATTGCAAATGGCTTTCTTGACAGGGAAAGTCGTGTTGAGTTTTCAGTATTCCTAACCTTACAAGGAGAACAAATTAAAAATTAATTTTTTTGAAATATGCTTCTTAACCTAGACATTATTTTACATTATAGGACACTAGATAGGTGTTGGCTAATTCCTTTCTTATTAGGGGCACTGCAAGTAGCTGCCATTTCTGCTTTAGCTGTCAATATAGATTGTCAATGCTTGCTACAGCTGGCTGGCAAGAGTAGTTGTATATCCATTACCAGCTACAAAGCACTTTGCATTTCTGAATTGACAAGCAGTTATATTGACCTAGCGCTTATTATGGGTCAACAGCTGCGTTAACCAACGGAAGGACTGAGGGGCAATTAAAATGAATTGGCAAAAATATATCTTCCTAATTTACTCAAATTTGTTATTTATGCTAACATTGTATGGCTTCTATGGTGACACTAAACAGAATGGACCCAATAATGGCAATTAACATAAAAATATAATGGCTAATCAAATTGACAGCAACTGTTTCTCATCATCTCGACACACAATGCATTATCAAAACAAACTATTATGAAGGAGGCAATTTCACTGTTCTATTCAACCAGCTGCATGTGTGCAGTCAGGGAGATGTGTACCATCAATTACTGCTGAATCTAAAACTAAACAAATAACTGAATCACTATCCTTGGGTTTTTAGATGAATAAGTAATCACATTTTTGACAAATAGTACAGATTATCATATTTGTCAGATGATGTGAAAAGAACAGTTTGCTGAGAACACATTCCTTTTAGTCATAGAACCCAATCTAAACCTAGTTGTGTGGTTAAATATTAGTTAGAAAAAAGTATGATGGTAGTGCTAATGGAAGCAAAGGAAAGTAAATTGGAAATAGAAATTTTGAGCTGTCCAGTTACAAATAATGACTTTGTAGTATGAAAGGGTTTTTAAAAGGTGTGCTCGGAATTCAAAATTACAGTGGTCGTATTAATATATCATTTTCTTTCTCTTTTCCCCTTCCCCCTTTAGTATCCTGATAAGGCCTTGTACACCCAACTATGTTATTACCGCTACATATTTGACTGGGATTATGCACTGGAAAAGGTTCTGTCTGAGCAGGATAAAGGTAAGAGCTGCTTAAAAATTCCTAATGGGTTCAATGTCCATGGTTTAATGATGATATTCATGCAATGAAAATGTACAGATGCTGCACTTGGCAGTGGTCCTTACTTGTGAAAGAAATTGGTTGAATATGAACTTGGCTGACTGGATTTGTGTGTGCTTTGGTCTAGCACGAAGAAATATGTTTAGTTTAGATGCAACTTCCCCAATTTACTTGTGCAGCTTTGATTTCCCCCGATCTTATTGTGTCTTGACATTTTCATTCATTGATTTATGAACTTCAGTATATGTGCAGTAGAGTAACACAGGGACATATTCTGACAATTCTGGAATGAAGAAAAGAAGTGCTGATATTCTACAGAAAACTAATCAAAGTTGGGTTGAGAAAGGCAATTTAATGTTTGAAGTGGCATTTAACCCAATTGGTTTTGACACAGGAATAAATGATCTAATATGATTCAAGTTAAGTCACTTTACTTCAGCAATATTTAATAAACATAATTTAAGTATTTTCAGAAGAAAGGTTGCTTCTGTCCATTGTATGGTAACATAACAACTACAAGCAACAAAGAGCAGACTATTCAACCCCTCAGCCTGTTTAGCCATGCAGTTAGATCATGGCTGTTCTCTGCATCAACACTTATCATCCTTTGCTGCATTATCCTTTGACAGTAAAACCCAAGAAAAAAGTATCAATTTAAATGGACCCAGAATTCTCAATTTTTTTGAGGAGCAAGGTCCAGATTTCCGCCACCTACTGTGTGGTAGAGGTGATTCCAATTTCAGTCATAAATGTCCTAATTCTAATTTTATGATGATACTCCTCTGTTCTGCACTCCCTCACAAGAGAAAGTAGATTCGATGTATCTACCCTGTCTAATTTAAAGGCTTCAATTAGGTCCCCTTCAACCTTTTAAACTCGAGAGCACAAATCGAGTTTCTGAAACTCGACCGACAGCTCCACTCTGCCGACTGTGTGCAGTTTTCCGTTTACTTTCTTTACATGGCGTTTAGTGCATTGTTTTACCAAGTACAATACTTTAAATGGAAAAAGGAAGTTCACTAGTTGTTGAATGTATTCCTGCCCTGAAGTCCGAGTCCACTTTGGTTAAACAGTGTTCATCTAAGTTTTTTTCCATTGTGCCATTTCTAGTGTCATCTACTTAGACTTTACTCTATTTGGATTCTAGCTAAAGAAAGGAAAAATGTCAAATTGAAGGTAAAGTTTTTTATTAAAGCAAACTGGTTATCAAGGACATGATTTAAGAGCATGAGGAAAGCCTAAAGTTCAGTATTCAGTGGTGAGACTGATCACCTTTGGAAGTTCCATTGATGGATTTGTTGAAATTTGCATTACTTGAAAGTACTAGTTTTTCTCATTGGCTCATATCATAGCTTAAATAATAGATTAAGTCACCTTAGTCCTACATGAACATAAGGCTCCTGTTTCATGAGAGAGAAATCAGGTGCTTCAACCTGAAGGTCACCATGTCTCCGATGAGAAGAGAGGTTAAGGAGGAGAGTCCTCCACGGTAACTTAAGCCAGTGCAGGAACCCAAACTGTTGGTGTCATTCTGCATTGGAAACCAGCCATCTCACCAACTGACCCTTACCCCCCCCCCCCCATCTTAAATAGGCATTTGGTGTTGTTTGATAAGTAGTAAAAAGTTACAATATGCTTAATTGTATACCCAGGATACTAAATGTGATAAGCGAGGTTATTCTAGTTATTTTGGGTTATCAAAATCTATAGTAATTGCCTAATAAGGGCTCAAGGTGTAACTATTTTGTTTAAGTAAATGTTTAACATGGAGGTGTACAATTTTAACCCTGACCTTACTGAATAATTTGGAACTTGTATGATTGGAACAATTAATGCTTTACCTAGAAGCTCGAGGACAAAGCAATTTGAAAATGTTCCTATAATTTTTTTTTTAAATCACACTGCCATTGCATCACAAGAATAACGGCACAAAATATCAATCCAATTGGAAATTGCTGTATCCAAATGGCAACCATGCCACAATGTGTAGGAACAGCATCACCCGTTACAATAAGGGAATTATACGATAGGGAATTCTTCACACCTGAAGTGTTGGTTTCTTGGTGGTGCTGACCAACTTGTTCACTCCCTGCTTTTAACTCCACAAAGCTGGCATTCAACCTTTTAATTTTTGCATCTAACTATCTTGAGTGTACGTTGACAGAACATCTGCACCTTGAAAACCTTCTAAAATTGCTTTGTCTTTAACTTTAAATGGTCAAACTCAATTTTCCACACCATTCATGTTTGACAAATCTCCTAGGCAAATTCAGTCTCCTTCACATGCTCAAGAGGGAGCTTTACCATTTACCATCTGCTATTGAGCAGATAATTGGCTGAGATAAGTTTTGAATTGATTCAGTTAAATAATTTGTTTTTGTTTACTTCTAATTATTCAGAATTTATGAGCATCTTATTGTAAAATAACCAAAACACTGAAAGAAATCAGCATCAAGCATAGCATAAAGGCAGGACTTCTTATGTTGCTGAACATGTTCTCCTGCACACTGGCAGCAGGAGACTGGGATCCAGGTGTTACCCGCATTTTGTGCGCAACCTAAGAGTTCTGCTGAGAGAATAGTCAGCTCATGTTGTTGTAGAGCAGAATCTTTTAATCGGTACTAATTGTATACGTATAGGGGGGTATTCCCTGGCAACTCTGCAAATTACAGTGCATCACTGGAGCAAGACAAATTTTTGTGGCCACGCATCCACAAGAAGTACTTGTCAAGCTGTCCTGCATGAGCCTTTGGAACAAAATTAAAGGATCTTGTCTTTGATTTTTCACTTAGCATCACACTCTTTTCTTATTCTCGATTTTAAATTCCTTGCCCTGCACTGTAGCATGCAAATTCCATTGGGAATTGTGTTTGTTTCGGTGAAATTATTGGAATGTTGGCCAGAGGATGAGTTGGGAGGTCGGCCACATGTATAAACTGTACTGCAGTTTCCTTCATTTGTCAGAGGAGCTGTATTTTGTTGCATGTGTTTCAACAGGCTTGATACCTGTGGAACTTTGCCACCTTGAACAACCCAGGCTTAAAAGCTTCTGTAGAACTGCGACTACCATTTCATTAAGGTGAAAATTAAAGTGCTCTGAACTTTTAAACCGCCATCTTCTTTCAGGCTGCTATGTGTGAGGTCAGCTAATGTGTAATGTACTGAGACATTAATGAAGCATGTTTCCTTGACTCACATAACTCTTATAGGTTGCTAACGTTCTCTGAGGATCAGAAGCATCAGCTGGAGTAAGCCTTTGATTCTTTTTGACCCTGAAGTGATCCAAAAAAAAGTGCATGCTCCAGTTTGTATAACTCTTATGATATTGTATTTAAAAACTGGATAGAAGCATGTTGTTAACCCATCTTTCCCCTGAGGAAGCTCCATAATAGCAAGATATTGCTATGCAAAAGAAGACTATTAACAATACAATATGTAACTCTTGTAGGAATAGACAGAAAAGCAGCTGTGGCAGGACAGACAAGAATACTTTTTGACTCGTTGAATTAAATTTACTACTTTTGATTTACTTGGAATTAAAGTATGTTTAACCAGCTAACCACACTGATTACATTACGAGCCTTATTTAATGCTAGTTTCAGATTAAAGAAAGCAAGTTTTGAATGCTTGATGGTGTCAATAGTTTGTTCAATTCCATCATCAGTTCATGGTTACTTTTCAGCAGCTTATGTGTCTGGTCAATAATCTGTTTCAGAATTTTTAGTATTATCCAGTGTGTTTTGGGTATGGTTACGTGAGAAAAAGGATTAGGCCATACAACCTCTGAGCCTGTTCTGTGCCATTTTAGTAAGACTATGGCTGATTCACCTCAATTCCAGTTTCCCAACCTATACCCATATCCCTTGATGACCTTTAATACTGGTTCTTTAAAAAAAATCTGGAAATCATTAAATTGTTGTCTTAGCCAGGACTTGCTTTTAACTATACTTACGTATAGTCAAAGAAGTCAAAGTATTCGATCTTATTGAAAATTGGTTCAATTTGAACTTTAATAGGTTAATATCTGAGGTTGCTAAATGTTTTTTCAGAACTCCTTCATCGTTCTATGCAAACCAATAGGTAATTATCCAAACAATAAGGGGCAACTTGGAGAAAGCTGCCTCTGAGTTTGGCATATTACGGTAACTGTGCAGACAAATGGCTTCCTCCTAGTTTCCAGTGTACATCAGCTTTGGTTTGTGTTTCCACTTCTTTGACACGACTGCTTTGTGGCTTTTTTTCCAGAAGTGGAGGGAGAAAATGTATTGGCTCCTTGCTTCTCTTTGTCGTTGCTCCATAGCAATCTCCTGTTATAAAGAACCTTCCATCAGCTAGAGGGGATAAATAGTGTGGGCCTGCTATTTTACAATCATAGTCAATTTTGCACCTTGATGGGTCAACAAGAGATGAATGCAAGTGGGTCAAGGAGATATTTGGTTCTACAGCACCCAAGAAGGAACTAATTTCAAGCAAAACGCAACAAATGGTATTACCAAACAATGAAATTTATAGCAGCCTTTCAAGATAAGAGATTTGAGATTTTGTTATTGTCAAGATAGTTGAGCTATTTAAGGGAATTTCAAAAGAAAGTTGGATATACGCTTGCAAAGGATAAATTTACTCAGGCATGGTGAAAGAAAGGAAGCGGGAACGCTGGATAGCTCTTTCAAAGAAACTGTTCAGGCGAGATGGACTTGATGACCACCTACTGGGATGTATGAGTCCATGATTTTAGACTGTCCTGGTGAGAGAGGTTTCTGTGGATTTTCCAGGCAATTCATCTTTGAACCAATATTCAATGAGAGAAGGCACATTAATATTGCTGCTGCCATGCTAACTTAAAGCATGTTTAATTTGGGGACCGGATTCCTGCCTGGCTGTTAGGGATTCTTTATGGGTGTATGCTAATATCTCATTTTTGGATGCTGTCAACCAGATCATTATTGACCTTTTTTCTTCAAACAGATCAAAACCGGATGCCACTACAGTCTTTCACACATTAGCAGCTTGTCCAAATGACCAGATCTATAAGTGTCACGGTATTCTTATATGTTTCATCTCCTTTTGGTTAACTCTTCTATATTATATTGACAATTTGGATCCATTAAATGCACTGAGGAACATCACAACAAAGCAATAGTGTCCCTTCCTAACTGATGAATGCAAGCATCGGGAGTGCTATCGTTGCAACAAATATTTTTCCAGTATACACTGACAGAATTTTTTAAAAATATAATTTGAATACAGATTTCTGAAGACGGTATTTGTGATCCAGATGGACAAAACACCACTAACTATGGACCATCTTGCACTTCAGGCCCTAGTTTCAAAACTCCTTGCAATGCTGGAATCAACAATTTGGTCTCATAGTTGAATCTCGTCTTTGGCCTTGTGCAGGATACAGTGAATTGAGGTCCAGATTTGGCACATGTGCAATTTTGGCTTATTGCATATTTTATTTTATTTATGTTTTTTTGCTCTCATTTTCCTTCCTCCCTTTCATTGTTTAAGTATCTGTGGACACTCAAAAACCATTGGAAACATGTGATTTTATTTTTGTCTTTTGCACCAATGCTAGGCTATGGTGAGGGTTGGTTCGCAAAACTTTCATATACAGGAGAGTTTCTCCTTATGAAAGGTACAAAGCACTGACACAAGTGTTGTTGTACCAAATTTATTTTTTAGACCAAGTAGCTATGCAATAAATTCTGGCATAATAAACTTTCACTCGATTTTTTTGGGTTTTTTGCTTATTTATTACAGTGTTCCAGATTCTAGTCTGCCATATCAGACAGCCAGATGTATATCTTGTGAGGAATCAATACAGTTGCTGCTGGTGATTAATGCTAAGTTATTTTAGGTAATGTTAAAATGTCATTCTTACCAATGTCCATTGTTTATTAAACATAACCTTCCATTTGAAGATGTGTATGTGTTGAAGTGACATTAGGTTCTATCAAAACTTAGAGTTGATCTCCTTTCCAATACTTTGTCAGCTTAAAATATTTTGTGCGTTAGGTCACTGATCTTTTATGTCTGGGATCTCTGTCGAATCCACAGAAAGTGATAACATTGGGATTTCTCTGACTGTGAGCGAACTAAATAATTTAAATCCAGAATAATCCTTTCCAGCATCCAGAATTTTAATAAAAATACTTTCCACAACATGAACTGGATTTCCTGGTGAAGAATCTAGACTTCTGTCACTGAATGCTTGGAGCTTGAACAAAATGCAAACTGATGCATTGAGAAAACCGAACAAAGACAAATGTACTTAATTGATGAAAATTAAAACTTTTTTGTTTAAAATAATGGCATTTACATGTCTATATACTTGTTATATTGAACGATTTGAAAATCTTTTGCGAGCATTATTGTAGGGAATTGAGCCGATGAATTTAAATAATTGTCCTAAGAATTGAATCCTATTATACTTACTCTTTCATTTGCTTGTTCAGAGTATGGTATTGTCCTCCAGTGCACAGCTTCAATAGAGAAAGCACCAGAAAGAAGAAAACAGCTAGTGAGCAAAAGGAGCAATGGGAAAAATGTATAGAAAGTGAGAGCCTGTAATTGGTAAAAGGAGCGATTAAAGCATGCAATTATAAAAGAATGGAACACACAAAGTGTGGAGAAACAAATAAAATCAATTTATCAGGCATTTTCTGCAGAAACTCATGGTAAGGTTGCTATAATGAGATTCATTCTCTGTCGTGAGGTACCCTAGTTTTACATGCTGGCCCTGTATTTTGAATTCACTTTGGTACTCATTTCCATGATGAAGTATAACGCGAATAGCCTTTTAAAAGATTGTGATTGGCACCCTGTTTTTGATACATGCAATCATGGTGCATGTTAAATTCAAAGGGCTTGTCCAATCAAGAATTCAATACAAGAAGAGGTGGTAGCTACCATAACCCACTGTAATAAGTGAACATGTTGATTGAAAACAGCTTCTAGATTGAGGAAATGATAGAGGTTGTAATTGGGATGAAAGATGAGCATGATGGTGCTTAGGTAATCGAAATGGATCATATATTTCAGTAATAGTAACTCATTTAACAAGGGTGATCTGGAATTCTTTTCAACATTCTGGGTTATTGATTGGCAATGTGACAGTTTTTAATGCTGCAGTAATATGGTGGCACTGAAGCACAGGACTTACTGCAAATAAAATACTGATTAATCCTTTTTTTTTTCTAAATGGGCACATAGCATTAACTACTTTTGAGTGACAATGAAAATGCTTGGCATTGGGGTCAAGTTGCCTCTGCTTCACTGAGTTTTGAATATTATAAGAATTAATTTTTCTCGTGCTTTTCTTTTGAAATATTTATTTTTTTTATGACGTGAAGTATTGTTTGCCCCAAACAAAGTGTAGAAAAGTAACGTACCTTTCCTTTCTGTAACAAAACATTTTTTTTACAACATTAGATTTACTGACAATGGAAGAGCGCAGCAGGTGATAATTTTGTTTTGAGCTAAATACATTACCTAACATAGCTAGCTGCACCCTTCTGAACAATCATATATTCCTCCACCAATCCTCCTACATTGTCCAGTGTTGTAGGTGCAAAATTGGTGTACCCCACTGCTTCCATATGGAAAGTCTCAACCAGCTTGCTGCTGTTTGTGTTGCTATGGTCCATGGTAGTCCCCTGAAAGCACACATTTTGCAGGAACAGTTTGTAACTTTATTGATTTGATCTGGTATTGGTTGTTCAATTGGGCATTTGTTGATCACATTTCACTGACTTTAACCCATTTTCATTTAATGCAACATTCGCATAATTTTCACTTGCTGCCAGCTGACTGACTATTTCATGTTTATAGACCAGCAGGACATTGAGAAATCTAACAGTTTCATATGGTTTATCTTCAAAATGATGTGTCATAAATGCTTTTTGCAGATTCCTTTCCCTCTCTTACTGTATGTGATTATTGAAATTTATTGTAATATTGCAAGGTGCATACATTCTAATAATTTTAGATGTAATAATGTATTATGGGGGAGTGCGAGAAATGCAGGAAAAGATTACCCACAGAATTTAAGTGCCACGTTGCTACAAATGTGCTCCCTCTTACTTATGTACTGAACAGATCCTCGATGCTATTTAGCTACAGGTGGCAGACTGGTTGACATCAGCTTTGTCTTGTTATCGGAGTGGTTTCTGGAAGTCAGCAGTGCCGAGCTTCTTATAAACAGGCTATTCATAGGTCTGCTGAAGTTAAATTTTGGTCGTAAAATATCTTTATTCACGCTGAATACTCATGCAGCGCACATTCACCCAGCATCGTAGCCTAGCAATGAGAATGTATATTTGACTGTTCACACTAAATTTACTTTGCAGAAAGTATGAGGTTGATAACTTCTGTTAGACTAATGTACAGCAGTTATGGTAAACACATGCTTTTCAAACCTCAGAGGATCATTCTGACACATGGCTGATAACTTATCACTCGAAAGGTTTGACAGCCTGTGTTTATTATAAAATGCTTTAGTATACAAGTGATATCTTTTTAAGATTATATGGACACTTTCTTTTATATAAGCAACTGCTACTTTAAAAAGCTCAATTTCTTCTAAAGTACAGAACTAATCTTTTTCACACATTTACTGTCACATTTAAGGGAAGTGTTGAATACCTTTCCAGTAGTACTTTCTCTTATTACCCTTCAATTAGAAACGTTGTGTCAAAAACTTGGGGTCAAAGTGACTAACGAATTGTTTGATTTTTAAAGCACAATCTGGTGTAGCAAGATCCTATTAGGTTTGAAGAATGGTGTGCTGCTTATGTTTTCCATTTCATGTTTTATCATTGTGCATCAAAGGAACGTTTATGAAAATGCGTACTGCCCAATTTGTTATGTTGGTTTGCGTCTGCCTGTCCTTCCAAATTTATTTTGAAGTGATGAATTCTATCTTGTACTATGTAGGGAAAGGAATGTGATTCAGACTAAATAGTTAAGGTAACAATGAGGATCTGTGGTATTGATCTGCCTTATCAATGCTGCAGAAGTATCTGTGAATGTGAAATTTGACTTTGACTTTGTTGTTTCATAAATTCACATCAAGAATGTAACAAGATTTTGCATTTCAAGTCTTGAGCCATTCACTGAGGAACTAGAAAAAAAGGATTGCTTTATTTACATCATTTTCACTGAAGTGCTTTGAACTTTAATATGAACTGCACCACAGAAAATGGTTACTTGCATTGTGATTCTACATCTGGCTTGGGGTTTTGTGGGCATTCTCAAAAGCTTTTGCAATTGATGGCAGCTTATAAATTATCCATACATTCCAAATTTGTATTAGCAGGAGATAAAAGTGGAATCGTTTGGAACAGATTTCTCAATTGCTTTATTGGCTATCTGTGGCAGGTACAGGTGCTTTTCTTTGGGTTATATATGTCTGTGATGTTCCAACATGGTAAACTGACATTTTAATTATTGTATGTTTTAATTATTGAGTTTGTGCTGGTGGCTGGTTTACAATTTGAGAATCACATATCAAGATAAGTATTTTGTGAATCCTTGCAAGAATTCAGTTTGGTGAACCAGAGAGAACTCTAGTTAGTACCCCCTCCTAACAACCCCCTCAGTTGGAGGATGTGGGAGTTTCTCCCATTCATCAACGGCATGGACCTTTGCATGCAAAAGCTTTTAGCCAAACTGGTTCTAACTAGGCACATAGCCTCAATATAGTTCTGCAGCTATTTTGGAATTAACTGGCAGTTTCAGTCTAAAATGTGTCAGAAGCAGTTTGTGAATGAAGTAGAAATGTCACTGGTGCATTGAGCACTCTTTTTTTGAGAGTCAAATTCAGGCATATTATTGGAGTAAGTGGAGCGAAAGATTCCTCCAGAACTCGACATGCTGCACCCTAACGTGGGAGTGTTGTGTGCTGGCAAAAGATGCCAAATGCTAACACCATCTACGTCAATAGCCAAGAATATTTATTTTATCTTTTTTTCTAATCAATTTGTTCAGAGATGTTACTACACACCTCTGAAGCACGTGGGACTTGACCAGACTGTAAATGTGGAAACAGGGCGGCACAGTAGCACAGTGGTTAGCACTGCTGCCTCAGCGCCAGGGACCCAGGTTCAATTCCACCCTCTGGCGACTGTCTGTGTGGAGTTTGCGTGTCTGCGTGGGTTTCCTCCAGGTGCTCCGGTTCCCTCCCACAGTCCAAAGATGTGCGGGCTAGGTGGATTGGCCGTGCTAAATTGCCCATAGTGTTCAGGGTTGTGTAGATTAAGTGGGTTAAAGGGGGATGGTTCTGGACGGGATGCTCCGAGGGTCGGTGTGGACTTTTTGGGTCAAAGGGCCTGTTTCCGCACTGTAGGGATTCTATGATTCTATGTGTAAAGTGGAGACATCAGGCCTGATACTTGGAGAGGAGGAAAAGTGAGTCGATTACGTTTTTGCTGAGTGTTCATTCTTACTGAGCTGCCAATTATACACGATCGCAACTGCCAAAGAAATTGCCGTTCAGAATCCTCTTCTGTGAAATCTTAAAACAGCAGAATTCTTTTATTTAATGACTAAAGTACATTAAGTAAAGTTTTGAAGAAGGATCACTGGACTTGAAATTTTAACTCTGCTTTCTGTCTTCAGTTAATAATGGTTTCATTGAATTGAGAAATTTTTCTGGGACACAATGCAGAATCTGTTTCAGTAAAGATTTTTTTTCCCTTCCAGTCTTTTGGAAATGCCAAGCTGGTCCACTGAACTCATCCCAAACAGACCTGACCCGAGTAAGCATCATGATGCAGTACTCCTTCCCAATATTATGTGGTAATCTTCTCGCAGAAGCAAAAAACCCAATTCTGAAACTTGCAGGTCAATTTCGAGAGGGTGGTGGCAAACCAATCCAGTGACAGCCCAAGGCTGTCAAAAGAAATGTAAGAGACCACAAATCACCACAACATCTCGCCCACGCTTTGTATGAAGTAAGTAGCCACAGGGAGTATTTGTCCAGCAGCCTATTCCAGATATTTATAAAACTCTGAGGAGAAACCTCCTCATATTTTAACCTACTTCTTGGCCGTTATCGCAAAGGGATTGGAGGACAAGAGTGAAGAAATATTGCCACAATTGTACAGGGATTTGCTGAGAATGCGCCTGGAATACTATTTGCAGCTTTTGTCTTCAGGTATAAAGAAGGGGATACTTGCACTGCAAAAGTACAATAGAAACTAACTGGACTGGTTGCTGGAATGAGAAGGTTATCCAATGATAAGAGGCTAGGCAAACTGTGCTTATGCTCTCTGGAGCTTAGAATTCAGGATGATCTCCATGAAACACACGCAACAATTAAGAGGTTTGACAGAATATATACTGAGAGACTATTGTGTTACAGAAATATGGAAAGTAGGAATAGGGCATTCGGCCCTTCAAGCCTGCTCCACTATTCATTATCATGGCTGTTCATCCAACTCAATAGCCTGATCCCCCATACCCTTTTAGCCCAAGTACTATATCTGACTTCCTCTTGAAATCATACAATGTTTTGACTTTAACTGCTTTCTGTGGTAGTGAATTCCACAGGCTTACCATTTTATGGGCGAAGAAATTTGTCCTCATCTGAGTCCTAAATGGTTTGCCCGTTGTCCTTGACCTGTAACCCCCTGGTTGTGAATGCCACCGCCATCAGGAACATTCTTTCTGCATCTACCCTCTCTAGTCCTGTTAGAATTTTATAGATTTCTTTGAGATTGCTCCCTTATTCTTCTGTACTCCAGCAAATATAATTCTAACTGATTCAACATCTCTTGATATATCAGTGCTGCCATCCCAGGAATCAGTCTGGTAAAGATTATTCTCCCTCTATAGCAAGAAAATCCTTCCTCAGATAGTGAAACCAAAATTGCACACAATATTCCAGGAGTGGCCTCACCATGTCCTGTATAATCAGAGAAAGACATCCCTGCTCTCTGGTATCTAGTACACAGATTCACAGGGGCGCAGTTGCACATGGGCGGGAGGGAAGATGGTTTTTGACTTTTGCTTTATTCATTTACAGGATGTGAGTATCATCGTATGGGCCAGCATTTATTGCCCATCCCTAAATGCCCTTGAGAAGATGGTGGTGAGCTACCTTCTTGAACTGCTGCAGTCCATTTAGTGAGGGAACACCCACAATAGCGAGAGGGATTGATGGTTTTGATTCTGAACAGATGATGATATATTTCCTGGTCAGGGTGATGAGTGGCTTGGAAGGGAATTTGAAGGTGGAGTTCTGCTCCCCTTGTCCATGTCTTGTTGTGGTCGTGGGTTTGGAAGGTGCTGTCTCAGGAACCTTGGTCAATTTCTGTATGTATCCTGTAGATAATAGCAGCAATTTGTACTAAGTGTTGACAGTACAGGGAGTGAAAGTTTGTGGATGTTGTACCAATCATGGATGGTGTCAAGCTTCTTGACTGTTGATGGAGATGCACTCAACCAGATAAGTAGGAAGTATTCCATCACATTCCTGACTTCTGTCTTGTAGATGGGGGACAGACTTTGGGGAGTCCAGAGGTGACTTACCGCAGGATTCCTAACCTCTGGACTGCTCTTGTAACCACAGTATTTGTGTGACTAGTCATGTGCCAATGTAGAGTGATGCCTATAGCATGGATTCTATTCCCGTACTGGTTGAAGTTACCATAAATGACTTTCCTGTGTCTGAGGTGTGGAGACCCTCAGGTTAAACCATCACCTGTTGCCTCTCTCTTATGAGAGCCCTATGGTCTGGTAAGATTGTAGCGACTTTATACTAGTCCAGTTCAATTTCTAGTTAATAGAAACCCCCAGGATGTTGATAGTAGGAATTCTTAATGACAATAAAGTCGAGGGCAATAGTTAGAGTCACACTTGTTAATGCCAAGCATTTGTATGGCATGAATATTCCTTGCCACTTATCAGCCCAGTATTGCTGGGTATCATCCAGGTCTTGCTGCATTTAGGCATGGACTGCTTCAGTATCTGAGCAGTTGCAAATGGTGCTGAATATTGTGCAATCATCAGTGAACATTCCCCACTTCTGACTTTATGATGGAGAGAAGGTCATTGATGAGGCAATGATGGTTTGGACCTACCCTGAGGAACTCCTGCAGAGATATCCTGGACAAAAGATGACTGACGTCCAACAGCTACAGCCACCTTCCTATGTGTCAGATATGACTCTAACCAGCTGAGAGTTCTCCCCAATTCCATTGATTCCAGTTTTCCTAGGGCTCCTTGATGCCACAACATACAGCATTGATATTGAGGGCAGATACTCTCAACTGATCCAATTTGAGGAGAAATTTAATCACCCAAAGGGTTGTGAATCTTTGGCGTTCTCTACACCAGATGATTATGGATACTCCATTGGTAGATATACTTAAGACTGGGATACAAACGTTTTTAGTCTTTCGAAAATCAAGTAATACAGGATGAAAATGGGTAGGTGCAGTTGGAGCTCAAGATTAGCTATGATCATATTAAATGGTGGACTATATGGTTCTTTCCTGCTTCTATCTCATGTTTTGCCCTTCTCAAGCCAATATACCTACCCAAATAATCTTGTTCCTTCAATTATATTATTACATGCACCAAGTAATTCTTAAATCTGCTCTTTCTAGAGTACAATGACCTTGTTCTGTAAGCATATCATGATAACTTCCTTAATTACACAAAAAAAAGGTGGTAAGGAGCTGCCTTCTTTAACCAGTGGAGTCCGTATAGTGGAGAACTACTAATAGCTAAGGAGTTTCAGGATTTTAACCCAATAGTGATGAAGGAACATCAATATATTTACACGTCAGGTTGGAATATGACTTGGAGGGAACTTGCAGGTGGTGGTTTTTCCATGTGACCACTGCTCTTGTTCTCCTTTTGTGGTGGAGTTTGAAGATTTGGCAGATGTGATTAAGAAAAGGCTCAACTGAGTTGTTGGTAAATTTCAATCCCATATGTCGGTGGTCAAGTTTACTGAAGACAATACCATTTGTTTCAAAGAGAGGGGGCCATAGCTGCTACCAGAAGAACTTCCCCAGATTCCTGGGATTAGGGAGGTCTAGCACAAAGGAAAGTGAGACAGAGAGTTCTCGGGTTGGGAGTTTTGGCGGGAGGTATCCAGTGAGCACCCCCCGCCAAATATCCTTGTTTGATTTGTTTTTGATCAATGAAGCCTCCATGCTTGTTACATAGTGACGGACCTATCTATAACTGAGTTAGTCCCAGTGGTAGCAGCCAGAGGCCTGTAAGTGGCCACCTAAAGAGCTGAAATAATGATGCAGCAAGAAGATGGGTCTTCCTGCCGAGGACTCCATTCTGGCAGATGTGAGACAATGTCAGGCTTTGAATATACCACAACCCTACTCAAGTGAGTGCCCTTCCAGCCTCCAAGCTCACTACTTCCAGGAACACAAGTTGCAAGTCACAATTTCCATATTATCAATTAATTACATCCTTTATTTCTAAATGTTAAATTGGAATTTTCTGTTCACATAAACATTTCTGTCGCTGTTCAATTTAATGTGACCCTTTGACCAGTGTGCAAGCTCTTATGTTTTGTCAATCTTATTGATTAATACATTAGCACCTCACAGACCACATACAAAGTTTGTTAATGTTTTCATTAATTTGCTTGAATTCAAGCTGTGGACAGCGAGCTTCACATTTAGGATCGATGCCCCAATAAAGCAGCAACAGTAGTAAAAATAATTGAGATCCAGAGTAAGGATATTCAAAGTCTGAGTACAATCCAGGCACAAGTGGGATGGATTTCAATGTTGCTTTATAGTTTAGTCACCTTGGAAAACCCTCCCAGTTAACCCAGGCAGTTCACCAAAACAAAATTAGTCTGCTATCTACGTGTGATGTTTGACATGGCTAAGAGGAAGAACGAATGGAAAGCACTGTCCAAAATCATCCCTTTAGGGCTGAAGCACCCAAACTAAGATAAGCATAGCATTAGTAGACTCAGCATCTAAACGTGAAATTTTAAAAAGCTATAACCACATTCTTGAGGTGTTTGAAAAACATCTGTGTGATCTGGTGTCCAATCTCTGGAGCTGTTCTCAATTTGCCTCCCCTGCCGCCACAACATGGTCATGTTAAGAACATAAGAATATAAGGACTAGGAGCAGGAGTAGGCCATCTGGCCCCTCGAGCCTGCCCCACCATTTAATAAGATCATGGCTGATCTTTGAGACTCAGTTCCACTTACCCGCCCACTCTCCATAACCCTTAATTCCTTTACTGGTCAAAAATTTATCTAGCCTCGCCTTAAAAACATTTAGCAAGGTAGCTTCAACCACTTCACTGGGCAGGGAATTCCACGGATTCACAACCCTTTGGGTGAAGAAGTTCCTCCTGACCTCAGTCCTACATCTGTTTCCCTTTATTTTGAGGCGATGTCCTGTAGTCCTAGTTTCACCTGCTAGCAGAAACAACTCCCTGCCTCCACCTTATCTATTCCCTTCATAATCTTATATGTTTCTATAAGATCTCCCCTCATTCTTCTGAATTCCAATGAGTATAATCCCAGTCTACTCAGTCTGTCCTCATAATCCAACCCTCTCAACTCTGGAATCAACCGAGTGAATCTCCTCCGCACCCCCTCCAGTGCTAGTATATCTCTTCTCAAGTAAGGAGACCAAAACTGCACACAGTACTCCAGGTGTGGCCTCACCAGGACCCTATACAGCTGCAGCATAGCCTCCCTGTTTTTAAACTCCATCCCTCGAGCAATGGCAGACAAAATTCCATTTGCCTTTTTAATCACATGCTGCACCTGCAATCCCACCTTCAGCGATTCATGCACAAGGACACCCAAGTCCCTTTGCCCAGTAGCATGCTGAAATTTTTTCCCATTTAAAACATAGTCCATTTTGCTGTTATTCCTACCAAAATGGATGACCTCACACTTATCAACATTGTACTCCATCTGCCAGACCTTTGCCCACTCACTTAGACTATCTGTATCCCTCTGCAGACTTTCAGTGTCTTCTGCACACTTTGCTCTACCACTCACCTTAGTGTCATCTGCAAATTTTGACACACCACACTTAGTCCCCAACTCCAAATCATCTGTGTAAATTATAAACAATTGAGGTCCCAACACTGACCGCCAACCAGAAAAACACCCAGTTACCCCTACTCTTTGCTTTCTACTGGTCAACCAAAACCAAAAAAGAATGGTTTCTGTGTCCACTTTGTAGAGATGCTTAAAAATTGAAAAGGAAGAAGAACACAGTTACTAGAAACTGATTTCAAATAAAGAATTTATGTTTGCAACAGGTGGTTAGCACCCCCAGTTTTCAAGACTGTCACATTTGCAGTTGTGCCTTCAGTGGCCAAAACCCTAGCCCTGGATTTTCTTCCCTAAATATCTCCTTCACTCACTTTCCTCCGTTAATATAGAAGAATACCAATGTAAGGGGAAACCAATATATCCTTTTGGCTATTTGCAACAAGCAAGGTACAGACTGTCCTCAACCAATCCACACTTGCAAAACTTACCTCACAGTGTCCAACATTGAAAGTGGTTCTGTGGTTGAGCAACATTTACTGCATAATGCTGAGTGTTCAAAGAATAAGGCTGAAAGTTAATTTAGAATTGTCATTTGGGCTTGCGGTGTGATAACTTTTTGTGTACTGGACACTGCATATATTAATACACCGTCTCGGTTCTTCACAAATAGAAAGTGTACACGCAACTCCTGTTTCAACTCAGTGAAATAGGTGACGACCATTGACCGCTTTATTTCTGAAGGCAGTGCCTGGACCAATCTGAGTCAGCCTTCCTGGTTTAAAATATAAACAAAACTTGGATTTAACTACCAATCATCATTAACTGATTCTACATGGCAACGCCTCCTATCAATTAGCACTCCCCTCCTGTACAGTATAGATGTTGGAATTCCTTTGCAATGGTGTATCTTGCATATCATCCTTATAAGTGCAAAATTAACAACTTTGTTTCTTTTTCGGCACTTCTCTAGTTCTGGACGACCAAATGACCGTTTTTTTTTTAATGCACTGCTTGAAATCCACATCTTTGACCAAGCTTTTGGTTATTTAACTGGTGTTTTCTTTTTGCCCCAAGTGGCTGATCAGTTTATTTTTGATAATACTCCTTTCAAGTGCCTTGACATGGTTTACTATGTTAATGGTCTTATATAGATACAAGTTGTAGCTGTTGCTGCTAAAATAAGTCTTGTCCCACCCTAGCCAAGCTATTGAATTTGAGGAATTTTTGTATAAAGCAGTGATGCTTTCTGTCTGCATGGGCATATCTTGTTTCAGAATTGTTCAGTTTTTCAGACAAAGCCAGAAATCTGCATTCTTTTCTGTGCTTTCTTTCTTTAGATTTTCTTTTCATTGTGCATTATGTTCGAAATAGAATCTAAGCAGGTTCAGTACTGTTGAGCACCCAGTGTTGTACTCTTGCATGATGCAAACAAGTTCCTATTACTCTCTGCTTGAAGGTTTTCTGAAATGGCATTAACAAGCTGACAGTAAAATTATAAATATTGGTGTTGTCACGCTACTGTATAATCATGAATTAGAATTTTTTATTCACAGAGGCCTCTTGTTTTTTTTAATTGAAGATGTAGAGATGTGTCAGGTTTTTGAAGATTTTAAAAAATGATACCTTTCACTATTGATTCTTTTGCAGGGTGGGTATGATTCCCTTTCCTTCAGTTACTTTATTAATAAAGGATTGGTTTCATTTTCTTAAGAGTTAAACTGACTTTGTAATCCTAGGTCTCTAATTCACAGTCTTACAACCAGGTAAGGAGGCAATGTCAGCATTCTGGTTTTTAACCCCTTCTCAGTTGCATGCAGCAATTTTTTTTAGCATGCAATTATCACTTCAATTAAAACAGTTTGCTATAAAATGAAATAGCCAGTTACCAAGGTTTTCTTGAAGTGGGTGTTTTATTATCTACGAACCCTAGAAAAAATAATAAAAAGTGCAATCTCAAACACACACAAACACCAGTAATAAGTTTAAAAGAGACTGTGTCCAAGACAGTCAATGCTGTGTCGTGAAGGAGCTGTTGAGGTGCTATATTTTAAATGAGTTGGTTAATTGTTGACTCATGTCCCCAGCAAGAGCAGAATCTGTCGATATCTTTGAGTCTTGGTGATTGGTTATGAAGTTGCTTTTTCACTAGGCACTGTTTTTCTGGGGTGAGCTAATGTCACAGAGTGTGGAACATTGGAAGCTGGCCAGAAGAGTGTTTGAACTAGTGTAATAACCAATCCCCAGGTGGGGTTCCCCAATTTTTTGCAATTTCAGATGGGGTACTCCAAATTGCTAACTTTCCAAATAAGGTTGTGAGGGGTGGGGCTCCCCTTGTTGGCTCGCATGTCCTTTTAGCTGGCTGTACCAACATTAATATGGATCCCTTTCCTTTCTCTCAGTCTCAAATGAATTTATGGGCTAAATTTCACCAGAAATCAGGTAAGGATGAATTTCACTGAGTTTCATGGAGGACTTCATGCTGTGTTTCCCTGGTGAGATTTGTCACGCTATTCTCAACAACTGGCCTCTATAGCTATGCATGGTGACTCTGTGGTACCCAATGTGTCCTACCTTTCTCCTTACATAGGCAGACATGCTCCTCACTGCTCAGATCTCCTGGGTTTCCTGGTGCTGGTGTCAATTGAAAGCCCAACCATGCACCAGGTCAAGTGCTGGGAGCCTGGGGCTGCACTTCACTGACCACAAAGTAAGGAAGGGAATCAAAAAGAAACCTATGTCCTCTAACACACAATTGTCTGCCTCATTCTCTTATATTTGTCCCCTACACCGTTATTGTCCCTTCTGCAGCCCAGCATGCTATCTCGAATCTGCACAATTGACTTCCCTAACTTCCATACCACAGCATTGGGTTATCGTACCTGTCCCTTTTGGCTGACGGGGTGATATACAACAAGGCAAGACCAGGCAGGCAAACAAGTACAAAGTGACTGAGTGCTAGGAGAACATCAAGCAAGACGCCCTGAGGTGCATCCTGTTTCAATCCTTGAGTTGGGTGCCAGTCCCTGCATGATAGTAGCATTCCAGTGAAAGTGCCAGTGCACTCCAAAGTGTAAGATTGAAGTACAGATCGTGTTAAGAAGGTTCAGAGATGTGTCGTAAGGGTGCAGTGAGATAGGTATGTAGCCAAAGCTAATGTCTGAATGTGGTTTCTACTCATGCGCGTACCCTAACTACATAGAACATAGAACATTACAGCGCAGTACAGGCCCTTCGGCCCTTGATGTTGTGCCAACCTGTGAAACCAATCTGAAGCCCATATAACCTACACTATTCCATTATCATCCATATGTTTATCCAACGACCATTTAAATGCCCTACATATCAATGAGGGGAGGTTAGTGAACAATGACATACTAATGCAAGCAAATAGGTCTCTTCCTGCTCGTTAGCAAGATTGATCACTATCATAACAATGGGTATCTTGCTGGAAAGATGCATAAGCGTTTTCTAAAGCAGGCTTTACGGGTTGGTCATGAAGAGCAGGTCATGGTATGTTGTACGTTGAACGGTAGATTTCTGAATTTTTGGCTTTACAGGTTCAGTTGAAATCCTTTTGTCTTTTTCCCTTTTTGTCCCTTCCCCTTTTGACAGTGATTGGCTGGCAAGAGATCAATGCAAGAGATCTTTCTTGCCTTGTTTCCTTTTGACTGAATATCTAGGTCATAGCACTTTGAATCATTTACTTGCAATGCAGGGGTGACTTGTGAGTGGTTTCTCAACTGGACCTTCACAGCATGCTAGCATTGAAATCCAGGATTGTATACATGAGTTCTCTGGCCCACTAGTACATGCCAGCAGCTCTGTTCATTCGTGTGCTCACACCAGGGCCAGGCTGGTTTGTAACACCTGCTCTTGTGCGTACTTGAAAAGGGAAGACTTGCTGTATCTTTCATGCAGACAGTAGGCTTTTCGTTTTAATGGGCTCACAAACTGAGATCCTTCACAGCAGATAAAGGTCAGTTTGTAGTTCTTTGTCTCCCTTTGAAGCTTTGTCTGTGATGAGTAGGATGTAGGTTGTCACGAGATTGTGATTGGTGTGGTAAAGCCTGAAACAGTGGGGATGGAAACAGTGGACAGATTAGGAAGATTGTGATGAAGGTCAAATATGCTGACTTTGTTCTTCCTAGTGTTGAACTGGAGGAAATTGAGGTTTGTCCAGGACAAAATACCAGATGACCAATCTTTGACAACAAATCGGCAGTAGAAAATTTGAGAGATGGAGAGAGAGAGAGAGCCAGAAGCCGTCAGTATATTCATGGAGCCCGTCCCAAAGATTTGTCTGATTTTGTCAGGGAACAAGAAACAGATGAAGTTGAGGGGCCAAGCAACTTCAGAATATTATTTAAAGTAATTTTAAAATTTGAATGGATACAGATTCAAACTGGAGAAGAAAGTAAGTCTTGGACTAATATTGGGAAGTTCTTCTTCAAACAGACTTGCCAATGCATGGGGTGAACTCTAAGATAGAGTTGTAAGGCAATATTGCTGGAATAATTTAAACAGTCGGATGTTATAACGGGTGATTTGAAGGATGAGTTAGGGTGGATCAAGTGATCGTCATCATTTGTAAATATTGAGCTGGATTTCCCAGAAGTCGGTTGCCACCCCAGCCTGCCTTTATTTATAAGAGAGTTTTGCATCTCTCAGAGGAGATTCTGCTTAGGTCTCCCTCGGAAATGCAGAAACATGCTTCAATTCTGACAGTTCTTTCATAGCATAGAGCTGTCAGTGGAAAGCAAACCACCCTTTTACACAGCAGTTAGCAGCTGTATTCTGACCTTCAGAGGGCATGGCAGCCACAATCACAGTAAATACATAAATGTGGCGATTGGTTCACAAGAGGATAGGGTGTAGGGTACCATGTTAGTAGAGTGCCAGCTGGGGAAAGGATAAGTTCTCAGAAGTAAGATTCCAGATGGTAAGGATCAGATGCCAGGTAAGTAGGGTGCCATCAGGATAGGGGTTAGGGTACCATCTGGGGAGAATTGAAAGTGGGAACGTGGTAGGGTGCGAGATGGCATGGTGAATAATGCATTGTTTGGGGTAGTATGGAATTGGTGGGATATAGTGGGTCCAACAGGATGGGGAGTGATGAGTCTGGCGATTGGGAGTTTTGGCTTGGGGACTCCAGTGCAGGGCTGGCAATTGGGGGTGAAGGTTCGGATCCCTGGGGGTGTTGGGACAGAATCTGATGGAGGTGTAGTTACAGATGTCCGAAGTAAGTATGGGGTCTGTGAATAGTTACTTAGAAATTATGCATTTATTGGTCTAATTTTTCTGAAGTAATTATTTGACTTAATTTTGTTGGAACTAGACAAAACCTGATTTAAATGGAAACATTTTGAAGGATTTTAGTGTAGATGAACTGCCTGGCAAAACGTTCAGTTTCCCAGGCAGTTCCTTCAGATTGTGCTATGATGGGGATACTGCAGTGTTCTCCTGCACAACTCATGCTGGAATAATGACAGCAGAAGATCCAGGCCATTATGAATTCTTAAACCAAATTCCTGCATCACTAATAGCATCAGTGTAGGGGAACACTTGTGGGTGTTGAGGATCAGGTCTGCCTTTGAGTTTGAGGTGGTGTGACGGAAGAGAAATTTTTTTTGTCAATTTAAGGAAAACTTCTAAAATGCCATCACCTTGCTTTTCCTAGTGAATGATTTAGCCTATATGAGTTAAACTGTGATGGAGAGACTGAACGGTTACAGATGAATTACTGGCTGTGTTATGGGATTGGGTAGTGAGTTTGCCTGTTCTTGCATAGGAATGTGAAATGTTTAAGGGACAGGGAAATACGTTGTATATAGGATAGTTGATGCAAAGCTTTAAAGAACAGAGAGTGTTCTGATGACAGATCTTGCATTACTGATGCCATGATTCAAGCTTTGAGAGTCTGTATATTTTATTCTATGTAGTGTCCACAACAAAGACTGTAGATGAAAAGGCAGATGCATTTGGTTTGATGCTTCCGAGAAAGGTTTTCTATTTTCTTATTTAGGTTTATATCATTGCAGTGAATTTGAAAACAAATCAGAAATTCCATAGATATTGCAAAATAGATGAAAAGTAAAATGTAACATAAAAATGTTCAATATATTTTAATTGAATCTCACATGACTTTTACTACTTGTAAATTATATTTAAAACGTTTGACATGTGGCACCTGATGGAAGTAATAAATTATGTTGTGCCTACATTTCCTCTCGAAACTCTGTCCATTCTAATTCATCACCCAGTGTTTGAACTATATTTACTCCAAGTCTGCCAAAATGTCAGATTTTAAATTTTCAACTGTGTTGAAATCTGCCCACTCTCCTAGTATCAGTAACCACCTCCTGCGTTCTTAGAATTCTGCATTTCGTTCTTGCACAACAGCTTCTCTGATAGGCAGGATCTTGGTCTGGTGGGAAAACAGCCGACGACTGAATACAATACAGAAGGGGATGATCAAAACTTGGCAGGATTGGCAAAGCATGCTAACCAAAGTGTGCACCAGCAGGTGAAGCTGGAAGATACAAAAATAGTAAATGGCAGGGCTGAGGAGTTTGGTTCTGAATGCATTCGTAACAATACTGACAATTCAAATAGAAATGAATTTGTATGATGTGGTGGCCGTTACAGAGAACTAACTACAAGATGACAAAGATTGTGATCCGAATATCCAAGGGTACAAGATACGTAGGAAGAATAGAGAGTTAGGAAAAGGTGGGGATTTTGCTCTGTTAATTAAGGATGACATTGGTACATGGAGACAGATAATCTTAGTTATGGAGGTCAAGATGTCAAATCAGAAATAGTAAAAGGAGAAGGATGATTATGGGAGTGCTGTATAGACTCATCAACAGTAATCACACGATGGGATGGAATATATGGGAAGAAATAATGGGTGTTTGTGGGAAGGGTACAATGTTAACCATGGATGATTTTAACCTACATATAAATTGGATGCATCAGATTGGCAATGGTAGCCTGGATGATGCATTTTAAAGAGCAGGCTACTCTAGATTTGGTAATGTACACTGAGACAGAAATAATTAATTACCTGATGATGAAAGAAGCCCCTAAGTAGCAATGATCATATTATGATTAAGTATGACAATAAGTTTGAAGGACAGAAGAGTGGGCTTAAAATTAGTGTTTTATGCTTAAAAAGGCAATTATGAGCACATGAGAGAGCGGACCAAAATAAAGTGAAGACACAGTGATGAGTTTTTAAAAATCTGTTTGCAGATTGCTCAGAGGAGGAACATTTCAATTAGAAAGGCAGGATGAGAATGATGAAGCGTCTGTAGCTAAGAATGTTAAAGATTGTATCAAATTAAAACAAAAAGTACAAAACTAAAAGAAAGACAGGAGATTGAACAGAATAAATAGACCAAAATGACTAAAAGATCAAAAAGGAGGGGGAAATTCTTGTAGAAGAGAAAGCAAGCTAAGCTTTAAAACAGACAATAAGAATTTCAGCAGGCATTTAAAAGGAAAAGAGTAAGCAATGTGAAAGTTGTTCACTTTGAAGAGCATGTCTGGAACTAATGAGCTAAAAATGAGAAATTTTTAAAAACTAACAGATGTATTAAACAGATTTTTTTCATCTGTTTTTCACTGTAGAGGACACAAATATTCAATTGTGAATCAGGAAATAAAAGGGAGTGAAGAATTTAAATTGCATTTGCTAGGGCAAGAATACTGAGAAAACTATTAGAACGAAAAGCTGGTGAGTCCCCAGATCCTGATGGATTCCATCTATGGTCCTAAAGAAAGTGGCAGCTAAAATAATGAATAAATTGGTTTTAATTTTCCAATGATCTCTAAATTTTGGAAAGGTCACATCAGATCGCAAAATAGTGAATGTGACTCCTTTATTCAAGACAGGAAGAAACTACAGGTCAGTTAGCTTAATACCTCAATGCCTCAGAGAAAACCGAGAATCTTTTAGTAAGAATGATATAGGGGTGCATTTAGAAATTCTCAGTGCGATCAAGTACAGTCAGCATTGTTTTGTGAAGGAGAAATCATGTTTGATTAATATATTGGACTTTTTTGAAGGAGTAACAAGCAACTTGAATGAAGGAGTGCCTATGGATATGGTATGTTTAGATTTTCAGAAGACATTTGACATGGTATCGTATCAAAGGTTACGAGTAAATTGTGAGCTCATAGTGTTAAGATTTACATAACAGCATGGTTTGAGGCTTGATTGTGTAGCAGGAAGCAGTAAGTATAACGGTGTCATTTTTATTGTTGTGATTGGTTGGCTCGCTGAGCTGGTTCGTTGTTCCGTAGACGTTTCATTACCCTGGTGGGTAACATCATCAGTGCAGCCTCTGATGAAGCACCGTTGTGTTTTCCCGCCTGGTATTTAAACTCTGGAGTCCGTTGAGCTGGATTACCTCACTTCCGGTTTTCCTTCACAATGGAGTGCATATGGGGTCGAGTTCTATGTGTTTGCTGATGGCTTTCTTCGTGGAGTGCCAGCCTTCTAGGAATTCCCGTGCTTGTCTCTGTTTTGCTTGTCCCAGGATCTTGGTGTTGTCCCGATCGAATTGGTGGTTCTCCTTATTCATGTGGATAGAGATGAGTGAGTATTGGCCATGTCTTTTTGTAGCCAATTGATGTTCGTGTACCCTTGTTGTTAATTTCCTTCCTGTTTGTCCGATGTAGTGTTTGTCACAGTCTCTGCAGGGAATCTTGAATATGACATCGGTCCTGTCCATAGTGGGTCTTTGGTTCGGGTGAGCAGTTGTTGTAGGGTTGATGAGGGTTTGTGCGCTATTCTGATGACCAGTGGTCGTAGGAGTCTTGTAAGGTAACAAGATGTAGAGCTGGATGAACACAGCAGGCCAAGCAGCATCAGAGGAGCAGGAAAGCTGATGTTTCAGGCCTAGACCCTTCTTCAGAAATAGGAGTCTTGTAGTTAGTTCCGATGTGTTCCTGATGTAAGGTAGTGTGATTAGTGTGTCGGGGCGTGTAGTATCGACCTGGTGTTGTTCGTGCAGGCATCTTCTGACCCAGTTTTTTTTTGGATATCCATTGCCCTTGAACACCTGGAAGAGGTACTCTTTTTCTTCTCGGTGTAGCTCTGTGCTGCTGCAGTGCGTTGTTGCCCATTTAAATAATGTTCTCACGCAGCTTTGTTCATGTGTGTTCGGGTGGTTGCTGTTGAAATTCAGTACTTGGTCAGTGTGTGTGGCTTTCCTGTGTACCTTCATTAGGAATTCCCCATTTGTCCTGCGCTCTGCCATGATGCCCAGGAATGGGAGCTATTTGTTCTTCTCCTCCTCTCTGGTGAATCTGATTCCAGTGAGGGTGTTGTTTATTAGTTCATGTGTCTCCTCTAGTTTGGTCTGTTTAATGATGATAAAGGTGTCGTCTATGTAGCATATCCATAGTTTTGGTTGGATTAGCGGAAGGGCCGTCCTTTCTAGTCTTTGCATCACTGCCTCTGCTATTAGTCCGGAGATAGGTGATCCCCTGTGTGTCCTGTGGATCTGTTTGTATGTTTGGCCATTGAAAGTGAAGCGGGTGGTGAGGCACCCTTGCAAGACCACATTTGCGTACCATGTGGAGCTTTGCCCTCCTTACTTAAGAATAGATATAAATGCCTTGGAAGCTGTCCATGAAGGTTCACACAACTGATACCAGGGATGAAGGGGTTATCTTATGAGGAATGATTGGATAGGCTGGGCCTCTATCAATTGAAAAGTAGAAAAATGAGAGATGATCTCATTGAAAGCTTATTGGAGCACCGTTTACAGCTCCTCAGGTACTGAAGCAGCTCGCATCGATATGCGGCAAAACCTGTAAAACATCTGGGTTCAGGCAGATAAATAGTAAGCAATATTTTGTGCTGCGCAAGTGCAAGGCAATCACCATCTCCAAGAAGACATTGTGTCTTGCTGTTCAATGGCATTGCCATCACTGAATCCTCTATTATCAATATCCTGGGGGTGACCATTTACCAGAAACTTGGACCAGTCATATAAATACTGTGGCTACAAGAACACACTTGAGGCTAGGAACTCTGGCAGGTAGTCACTTCCTATCTCCCTAAAGTCTGCCCACTATTTACAAGGTGCAAGTCAGGAGTGTGATAGAATACTCTCCACTTGCTTGGGGTGAGTGCAACTCCAACAACATTGAAGGAGCTTTACCTCATCCAGGACAAAGATACCCCCTCGATTGGCACCCCATCACCATCTACAACATTCACTCCCTTCACCACGGATGCAAGGTGGTAGCTATATATACCAGCGACAAGATGCACTACAGTAACTTAGGAAGGCTTCTCCAACAATACCTTGACCCCTCTGCTCTGAGAAGATCGCAGATGTGTTAGAACACCACCACCACCTGCAAGTTCCCTTGAAAACACTCATCATCCTGACTTGAAACAATATTGCCATTCCTTCACTGCTGGGTTAAAGTCCTGGACTGTTGTGATTTGCTCTATACCCTAAGCACTGCAGCAGTTCAGGCAGATGGCTCACCTCTACCTTCTCCATGATAATTAGGGATAAGCAAAAAATGCTGACAGTGATTCCCATAAACTGTGAACATTTTTTTTTTTAAACTATTGGAAATACAAACTCCTGAGGGACTCGACAAGTTGGATGCTGAGAGGATGTTTCCACTTATGTGGGACAGACTAGGTCTAGGTATCTCAGTTTAAAATGGACAGAGATGAGGGTTATTTCTGAAGGTTGTGTGTGTTTGGAACTCTCTTCCTCAGACAGCAGTGGAGTCAGGATCTTTGAATACTTGTAAAGGAGGGTTAGGTAGATTTTTGACTAACGAGAAAGTCAAGATTATTGGAGCTTCGGTACAGGCACAGTTGAGCCCACTATCAGTCGGCCATTTTCATATTGAATGGTGGAACAACCTCGAGGTGGCAAATAACCTATTCCTGTTCCTAACTGACACATTATTATAGGATTCAGTCAATTATGGTGGAGGGGGTGGAATTGGAGTTGAGGGAAGATGAATATTTTGCGGTCACATGGGGGATGGGGATGGGGATGGGGATGGGGATGTGGATGTAGTTGCGGATCAAGAGGGCTGGAAGGCGTACGTTTTTGAAGCCTCACTGAAGTTTTCTCCTTTTCACAGCCCACAAGCAATGCTGTGAATGGACTCACTTCCTAGCTCTGTGTCTTCATGTTCCCTTTTGTCTGCACAGGGACCACCGCAAAACCTGGTCTGAACATGTTAGCATTAAGACCTGTTTTAAGAAGGGCTCACAGCTTTCTCACAAGCTTTTACTGACTGACCTATGAACATGTTGACTGTCTAAGTTAAGTAAATGTGGAACTGAGTGTATTGCATGTCATATGACAAAAGGTTTAACTTTTTACCCAACACCAACCAAAATTGCCTTGTGGGCAAAAGAGTGTCCCATCCTGTTCTCCACCCCCATCCCGCATCACCATCACCAACACACCTGATGTACTTTGAGTAAATGCAAAATAAATGTTCAAAAGATTATTCCTAAAGCAAAAAGAACAGTCTGTTGTGGTGACTGATGATCTCAGTGCCTTTGCTGTTAGAGTTTATGGTTAGTTAATGGAGCAACTTTATTTTTTTTTCAAAAGATTTGGTCATCATTAATCTGTTGTTGAAAACAAAGGTTGAACTTGAACTTCTGCCAAATATATTGTTACATTGGATATCTTGTATGGTTCAAGGAGAAATGTAATTGTTCAAATTATTTCAAATTCTAATATCTGGCAGGATATTAGATGTTGCATTGAGTATCTTATTGAATTCTGTAAGGTGAATAGAATCAGCAGATTTTATAATTCCTGATAATTTAGTAGCTTATCATCTGCAGTAAGGCACTCTGAATGCCAGTTGTTCGAGAACTGATGTTGTAATTGGCTATTTTCCTGTTACTAAAATTGCAGCCACAATAAAGCAAATAGGCTTTTCCTCATTGGTAATCTCACAATGTCACAAAACCTCCCCATTTGAGTTTACAATGTCTATTACAGCTGGTCTCATAATGGGCTGAATATCGTTTTGATCCTGACTAATTTTATTTTGACTATTTGCTAAGCAGTTTTTTTTTTAACATTAGGACTTTGAGTTTTATTTGTATTCATCTAACACTTGGCAAAATTCCATGCCTGTAAGTCCGATATTACAGCTGTTATCCGTATTGATTACAGGCGCACAGACAGACATTATAATGGTGAGCTGCAGTGTGCAATTCTTTCTGTATTTAAAGAGAAAATTCGATCTGATCTTTATTTCTTGCCCCTCTCAGTTCATCTCTAATTTCCCAAAAGTGGCACTACGGGATGAAAATGACCAAAACATAAAACTGTACCAAAGCTGTGTGCGCACACATGTATAAAAACGGGCAACATTACATTTCTCATTTTGAGAGACATGTAAAAGATATCCATCGTCCTACAGAACCTTTACAACTCAGCACTGTTCTGGCTTGACTGACATGTAATGCAGAGCCTGAGGTTTTAAAATGGCCAAAGTTTGACAAGGGTGAATCATTGTAGTCATAACTGAATAATTTATTTTGTATTGTGAATAAAGTGGTATTGGGTAAATGCCATCAAACTAGTAAAGGCAAAAGAAAAGTTTTTTTTTCCCTTAAAACCTACATATTAATATGTCAGTAATAGTAGTGAAAAAATAGACAGGTGGATTACAAAGCCCTTATCTTTCTGAACATTTATTCAGTTTAGTTTGATTGACAAATGATTAGAGTGAGTTCAGTGGGATTTAAATTGTTGGTCTAAACCATAGACATAGGTGGTCATTTCTCATGTCATTATAAGGATGAAATCTTCTTCAAACATGTTCAGAATATCTACTGGGAAGTCTTTGCAATAGAACTTTTATTTGCAATTTTCTTCTCTCCTCCAGACAAATTTAGCACCCTTATCTGCTTTGGTTCATGGATGGTGTGGTCCTCTTGCAAAGCTGTTGAGGCATTTAGTGTCGTATCTGCCAGGATTTCAGTGATGAGCTGTGAATTGCTTTCAAAGTGGGCATTATGCCAGTTGAGCAGCACAATAGAAAACCAATCTTGCACCATTCTACTCTTGATGTCATTATTGTAGCATTTTAGATAACTGCTGGTACAAAAAGATGTGCTGAATTGCTACCAGTTAGTAAAGTTAAATCCAGAGTAGCAGTAAAATTACTCTGAAAGCGGTTTGTCAGAGGTCAGTACAGGGACGATAGATGGCCTTTTTTATTAGCATGACTAACCACTTCTCACGACAGTTCTTCACCTACACTTTATTTATCATCTTTATTCCTCTGTTGGAAAATGTGTCGACAAGAAAAGTTGAAATGCTGTAAAAGTTCAGAAAGTGTCTTCTAAATGGTGTATCATTGGTGCAGTATTGAATGGCTCATTACTGAGCTGACCCTGCTAGGAATGTGTGTCTTCTGTTTAAAGCTCTGTTGAATTCCATTTCGGGTACTAATATGGATGTACTTATGTTGTGAAGCACAAATACTGGCATAGACCTATTGGGCAGAATGGCCTCTTTCTGTACTGCAAATGTTATTTGAAATGATTAAATTTATACATTTCAGTTCAGGATGTTTTGTTTCAGCTAATTAGTACTTTTTTTAGGCAAGACATATTTCATTGGAGGGAGAAAGATAGGAAAGATTTGCTGATACCGAGCCCACCACCTACAGGGAGCACGTTAACGTAGCGTAAATTTTCCATTTCACTGGGTAGGAATATTGTTCAAAAACCTATTTAATCCCACAGTATGGCGCAACATTGACAATTCTCCAACAGAGCATTCTGTCTTATCCGTTTGAATAGTGCTGTCTAATGCAGGGTGAGGTTTTGAGATTTTTCTTCCCCAGAGCATTTACTAACCAAAATACTCAAAAAGAGACCCAGATGTCATAGTTTTGGAGTATTTCTGCCAGCAGTTTATAAAACATTATGTGCTAATTGATAAATGTGTTTTTATTGTTTACCGGAAAAATCTGAAGCTGAAATCTGGTCTTTCTATATAAAACGCTCAGCAGTGGACGACTGGATGGTCATCTGGATTGAAACATTTTTTTACTTATAGGACATGATGTTGCAGCAAGCCATAGTTCTTTTCTAGTGAGTTTTGACATCAACTATGCAATTGGTAGAGAAAACAATTGGGAGCAATGCGCACATTGCTGTGGAGAGTGATGACGGTCTATGTGATGAATATGGCCAAAATACGTTTGTGTTGGCACATAAGAGGCAAACAGTGAGAAACTGTTAGCAGGTTACCTTTGACCTTTATTAGCCCAGTGTGTCCAATGCACTAAACTGGAGTACAAAAACATCAAAAACATCATTTAAGCAACAAACTTTTTTTTTAAAAGAATGATTATCTGGAATTCATCTAAGACTCAGTCACTAACATTGTCCTTCAATCTTATACCAGTTCATTTTTGTTAACGTTCATTGTTTGACGTGCTTAAAAACCTTTGAACCAGATTACTGACAAATCTACAGCTGTAGAATTTGTTTGCCCAATACGAACTACGTACTCTTCTCCCTGTAGGGAGAATCAAAAGTTCTCCAAGTACAGGGATCTTAGGGCCAGAAGTTAGAGTTCCCAAGTGCAGAGAATTACTGATAGAATTAAACCAGTTAAAACTAGTTCCTTGCTACTTGGATCAATGTACCAGTGGGGTTATTGACTTTCCAGGCTTTCTGGAGCCTAGTGACATTGTGAAACTTTGCATTGCCAAGAGATTCAGCATTTTGCTTATCATGACTTTGTTGACCAGAATTGAAACATTAACTTAACTGTCCAGACAAAAGCATCATGCAATTGCTGGAATATTTAAAAGAATCTCATTATTTGTTTAGCATTTTCATTCTGCTGCCTCAGTTGCATAGTTTTGATATTTAAGACTACCGAGTGCCACATCAGAATGATGCTCACAATGGACCCAGGTCATGCCGTGTTTACTTTCACAATGAAACATATGCAAGATCACAATGCCAACAACATTGATGTAAAAATGTTGAACTTTAATGCAACCTTCAAGAAAAATGAGACAAGATGGTCAAATCCATGAAGGGAACCCAGGCTCCCAGCCACCATCGGGCAGCAACCTATGCTGTTACCAAACTTTTGCCAAGTGATGGGCAGTATGAAAAAGCATGGGATCTTCACGTGGGAGGGTATGGAATAGGTCATGATTCCTGGGATAGTAGATTCACCTTCACACCCTCCCTATCACAATACCTTCACACCCTCTGTATAATAATAGACACCCTGGGTGTTGAATCTTGCAATTAACCCTTACGGGAATGGTGACTGAGGAGTTGGGATTTATTGGGGTGGTGCATGTTGGTTAAAATGGTGCTGGAAACAGGTGGTGTTGACACGGCAGCAGTAAGCATTCTTTGTGATGGTGTGGGATATGGGCCAAAATGGAGCTTAAGTTCGTACAGGCTGCCAGTTTACAAATAGTCCAGTTCAGTCTGATATGGTGGCAGGGAAGGTCAGTGCGAGAGCTGAATTGATAACGTACAATCTCGGTCTGTTGATCTCTAAACATATGCAACATTTATATCGTGTCTTGGAGATCAGCAGTACGAGAAAAAGATCCATTGGCCCATTGTGTCTGTGCTAGTCAGAACAACCAGCTAACTATTCCAAGCCCATTTTCCAGCACTGTACTCCTTGGCATCGCAAGTGAATAAGTATGGTAGAGTAACTTTTTAGTGAGCTGGTTTTAAATTGCATCGCTGAATCTTGCAGCAGTAAGGCTAAAGACTTTTGAGTAGCTTGAGCACGTAAGTAGTGTAATGAGTGTCATGTTATTGCATTTATAGTCAAGCCTAAACTGCCATAGACTGCCTTAGAGAAATTTGGATGATCCTATTCAGTCCTGTTGTAAGTGGGTTTGGAGGGTTCGTGAAGAAGGAATGAATATTATATAATTCCTGTATATAATATGTGCTCTAAGTTAAATGTCCTTATTCCTATGGGAAGATTTATGTCTGCTTTGCTTAACATTTTTGCCTTAAGCAGTCATTATTTAATTATCATTTTTGTTCAATTATCCCTCAACCATATATAATATAGAATTTGCAACCTGTTTTCCTTATTTAGTTGATGGAATTACTACTGGTATGCTTTACTCAGTTGCATTGGCAAGCTAAATAAAATGTCTTTTTTTATGTGCATCTTCATAATGTTCAATTTACAGGCTGCTCTCCTACCTCTTCACTGCTTAGAGTATTCCAATTCTCCTCCCTTCCTGCTCTTAGAGTGCACATAACTGTTTGAAATCCACTGGTACAATTGTCAAATCAATTATTCATTCTCTGCAATTATGCTAGCACAAAGAACATTTTGCTGGACTGAATGATGATTAAATTAACAGCTATTCCAGCTGCCTGATAACATCTAATAGAATATTCATAAGCCCAAAATGGAATGAATTATCTCCATTAACTTCATCATGCTCACTTAATTACATGCTTGTTATTGTATTTACACCTTGTTAGATACTACTGAAGCTGATACAGTGACTGGCCAGGAATCGGAAGCGTCTGTCATAGGGCAGTGAGAGCATTTTGTGGGAAATGCTATTTATTTTAAATGCTCCACCTGCTGGGAGCTGGGGTTAGTCAGCGGAGCTGAGATGAATTGGGAGACGGGGTGTAAAAGAAATAATGTGCCTCTGACAGGCTTGGTGGCTTTTAAGTTGCTCTCATTCAGCCACTTCACAAAAAAAGATTTTTTTTTATTCCATCTTTCAGTGATGACATGATTGCTTTTGGTAATCATTTACCATTCTGGTTTTATTTTTTTTCTGAAGTAAATTGTCTGTAGTAATAGGTTCTCAGAATTATCCCCTGCTTTTTCATGGAATTCATTTTTTGAACCTGTCTGCCAGTATTTAACCTCAGCTAGATTTTCTGTTTTCTCTCGTAACTTTATTTACAAAACACCTACTTAATAATGGTGTGCTTTTGTATTTAAATTGTTCTTTGTGATATGTGTTTGTGATGACCATTGTTATGTTGAATAATTCAGGCTAGTCAACCATGTTTAATCTACTTGTGACCAAAATAAGTGTTTTGTCCTTCATGAAGTACATTCATATCCAATTGATATCATCAAGATATTAATTCTTTATCCTCATACATCATTTATTCAACATTTATTTAAAAAGGGATAAATTAACTGAAATGCGTTGTAGAATAATTCAGGACTTCACCCAGTTTCACAACAGAACCATGTTTGTTTCTCATTTCAAGGAAATGAGGAAGAGGACGATGGTTTAATAATAAAAGTAATTGGATACTGGCCACCTGACCAAGGAATAATCACACAGAATCAAAGAACTGATTGAAGGAGGGGATGGATATAATTGTTCTTGCCTAACTTAATTTGCAACGAGGTTATTAAAGTTTATGATGCCCATTGTTCTGTTCAGTCCAGCAGCAATGATGAGAATCCAAAATCAGTTCCAGAACAAAGCTGCCATCTCTGTTATGTGTGCCAGGATCTCTAATAATGTTCATGCCATTATTTTACTAATAAGGAATCCATATGGATGACAGTTCACTTTTAACTGTAACGTGATTGGAAAGCTTTCAATACTGTATCATCAAAATTGTGTTACTTTTAACGTTGCGAATTCCCTGTGTTAGAATTCCTGCAAAAACAAGTAATGTAGTCTGCACTACAGATTGACCAAGCTTGATAATCTTGCTTCAACTGAGATCTTCAGCAGACTGTATAATAAAAGCTATTTAAAGCTCATAATCTTCATGTAGCAAGAATATTTTGCTGTCTAAAAGCTTTCCACACGTTACAAGAGTGAATGGCTCTTTTTCACTGTGGTCCTAAATATTTTTCTGCTGGCCAATAACAGGCTAGTGGAATGATTTGTTCTTCTAACAGAGTAACTATGGTGATGTAATCACATTCAAGCTTGTATAGCAAGTCAGACTAAGCAGACCCCATTTAGTTTTCATATTATTTTGTCGGACAAGGAACTTGTATGGGGGGTAGGGCTAGAGATTGAATGACTTATACAGGAGCAGGCCATTCAGTCCTTCGAGCTTGTCCCACCACTCAATATGATCATGGCTGGTCACCCTACTCAGTACCCTGTTCCTGCTTTTGCCCAATGTCCTTTGATCCATTTAGACCAAAAGACTTTATGTATTGTTACGTTCATTGTTTGCAATTTTCTATTCAAATTTTCTTTTTCCAGCTGTTTATTATTTTTCTATCTATATCTCTTTGTAGTTCTTTATTTTAATAACAGGGTTCAGCTTACCATTTATCAAGGAACTAGAGTAAGTTTTTAATCAGTTAATAGTTTTCTCAGTTACTATTAAGCTTGAGTGAGTTGAGAGCCCTCAGAATTTTTGATTTAAGGAGCTGTACTAGAGGGTGACAGACATGGGAGGAGGTTGCTGCTTGGAATTTTCAACTGCTGGGCTGGTTCCAGGAATAATGCTCGTTGGAAATGCTTCATATTCCCAAAGCACAACTCCAAAGACTAATGGTCATCTGGATATCTAGGCCATTAATGTTTTAACGGATCTTCCTGGGTGACGTATATCCAGACAATAAGGTGCTGCTGCCAAGTATCTAACAAGAAGTGCTGGAGAAACTCAGCAGGTCTTGCAGCTTCTGTGGAGAGAGAAAGAGAGTTAATTTTGAATCCAGTGACCATTCTTCAGAATTTATATCCAAAGAACTTTTTTCATAAAGAAATTGGATCTATTTCTTTGAAATAACTAGCATCTTAAGCATGTTTTTTCTATTAGAGACCAATGTTTTGACACAGAACAGCAACTTTACCAACTTCTGAAGTTGCATTTAAATTCACTTTAAACCTGACTATGCTGTCCATGTTAGAACATAGAACAGGTACAGCACAGTACAGGCCCTTCAGCCCATGATGTTGTGCCAATCTTTTATCCTAATCCTAAGGTCTATCCAACCTCCACCCCTACCTTATACTATCATCCATATGCCTATCTAATAGCCGCTTAAATGCCCCTAATGAGGCCGACTCCACTACCCTCTCCGGCAATGCGTTCCACGCCCCGACTACACTCTGAGTAAAGAACCTACCTCTGACGTCTCCCCTATATCTACCACCACTCACTTTAAAACTATGCCCCCTCGTAATAGCTACCTCCACCCAAGGAAAAAGTCTCTGGCTGTCTACTCTATCTATACCTCTGATCGTTTTGTACACCTCTATCAAATGTTGCGCATTTCCCAGTATTTCCGAGAAAGGTTAACTCCTTACTGAAATAAAGTTTTGCTAGTTCCAAGCAGCTTTTCCTAACATTGTCCAAATGGCAAGTTTTCATTCTTAAGTAATTGAACATAACTCTGTTAAGAGCCAGTGTTTTAATCTGACCTGACGTGCTGTTGATGGAATGACCCAATTAATTGATTTTGTTGTGGTCTTTTGGATGTCAGGTAGCATTTGTTCTTTTTCCCAAGGTATTTTCGGTATAATTAACACTCCTCCGTCAATACTTCCTGAAAGTAACTGTTGAGCTTTGAGAAAACGACAACTTGCAAAAGTAGCTTTCTGTATTTTCCACCATTCTGAAAGTGTTTAAACCTTTCACATCTGAAAATTGTACAAATCCCAGAATGATCCAGCAGAGTTTTCATAAATCTGTGGATTTGTGTTTCAGCAAACTCTAATGTTTTGTGTACCTGCTGTTTAAAAATCAATCCCACTTTTTGTGTAAAGATATTCGGCAGGTGGATCAATTGGAATAAGGGCTGTAGACTTCCAGATTGAAATGTTAAGTGAACCCATCTTGAATTCTGTCAATGGCCATCAGCATGGAGTGTTGAAGTTTCATTTCACAGAGACAAAATCCTTGACTGATAGCTTGACTGATAAATATTGTGCAGGATGACCTCGGGGTCACATAGCTGCAGTGTACTGTTACCCCTGCATTGTCGGCAGAATTGGATTTCAGCAGAGCTTTTGGAGGTTTGGACTGTGCCAAAATTGGAACTGTGGTGTTTACCCTTGGTGAAGGACCTCGGGTCAGGAATTCAGAGTGTTACAGTACCTATGTATTTTCTCCAGTACAGTGATGCTGTCACCATACTGAGTAACCTGGAGTTTGGATTACAGTTTACAAGGTTTCCTTCAGATCACTGTGCTGAAGATCACCTTCCTGTCATATCTGCTTGACTGGTGTCGCTGTATGTTTCTGTTTCATAGTGTAAGTGTTTCAGAGCCATTACAGCAGTTTGTATCGCTAGCCAGCATGCAGGACATAACAAAACAAAAATTCCAACTGCACCATCAAAAGTATGCATTAGAATAGGTTTATAATGTGACAGCATGACAGAGAGCTGGAGCGCCAAAAGAATGTTTAACTGTATTAACCAGTTTTGGAAATGTTATTTTTAAGTATCTTAAAAAGAAAGAGAAAAATCAATTAAAAGTCATTCTAAAGTTTTCTTTTTGAGCACATTACTGTAATATACAACCAGATTGTCTCATAGATATAAAAGAGGAGCTCAGCAGCTATTTTAAAACAAATTAGCTTTTTAAAAAATCCTTTTCTTTCCTATTTTCGCCACACGTGGTGTGGTTGCAATAGGATAATATTATTAGGTAGAAATTTAATTTTTGTCCCAAGCACCAGAAAAGTAGCAGAGTAAATAAAGTTAACGTTTCTAGTTGCTTTTAAGCAAAACCATCCAAGTAACAGGAGAAGGGAAAGGAATAATTCAGAGAGAATGCATTCCCTGAAAGTGTAATGGAAGCAGATTCAATAAAGTATAAAAAGATTCAGATAAATACTTAATAGGGAAAATTTGCTGGATTATGGTGAATGGGCAAGAGAATTGGGCCAATTGGGTAGCTTTTACAAAGAACTGGCACAAATTGCAATTGGGTTTGAACGGCATTCTACTACAATGATCATTCATTGATTCAAGATGAAGTTTATTGCGTTGCTTTCAATATAGGAAGAGTGGTATATAAATGTAAGATTTTGTTTTCATACATGGAGAACCTATTCTTATGAACGCATTTTAAGTTATGAAATAATGGCATGACTTTTTTCAAATTGGAATAATGGTGAGGCTGTAATGTTCACCATGACTAGGCAATATATTGGCCTTTAAAGCCTTATGTCTCTACATGTGCAGTTCAGCACAGAAGTCAGAAATTTGCTGGGCATTGTGCCCCACTGCTGCACAATGATTGCACCAGTGTCTCACTGAGAGAACCAGCATTAAGAATATGAAGTTGCATTTCATATTCAATAGATACACACTAAATATGCCAAAAAGTGTAGAATTGTCCATTCTGATGTAAGTGAATAATTATGAATCTAACCTTCCATTTCCTTCTCTCATAATATTCGAAAGTTGCCCCTAAATACTATTTACCTCAACCACTTCATGTGCTAGATAGTTTCACATTCTCATAACTGGGGTATCAAAGCATCTTCTGGATTCCCTGTTTGATTTCTTAGTGATTTATTTTGATAGCTTCTATTTTTGCCATACCCTACAAAAGAAAGAGTGCGCACTCTGCCTGTTATGTCAAAATTTTCATAATTTTTAAAATTAAATCTAATAGATCACCTCTCTGGGGAAGGATTCTGTTTTCTGGGGAAGAATTCCAGTGGGCAGTTAAAGCTTAGTAAGGGGAAACACCATTCGCTAGTCACTGACTGCAAAATCCAGGCCAATGTATTTCTTCATGAGAAAGAGTTCACAGTTCACATGAAAAGTCTTAAATACCTTGCAGTGAAATTTTGGCTCGATATGGAGAGGACAAGGTCTTGAGCTTGAATGCTTTTAGTAGTGTCATGAAAAGTAAGAAGATACTGAAAGCTTGGTTTGAGTGCTGATTACATCATGATAACTTTATTGGGCAGGTGTGCTTTATTTGTAAATCTATTAAACGGACACAATTGCTATGGTTATAGCTGGAAATCATTGATAGTATGCCTGAACAATAGTGTTAATTATTGTAACTTCTGTTGCCTCCAAGGATAATAATTCTCTATATGTTCTGTTGGACAAATATCTCCAAAGATAATCTTTCAAAGGTATTTGGAGCCAACAGATGTGGTCTCAGATTTGATCAACCTTCAGTGCGTTGGCTTGTATTAAATGTTGAAGATTGTGTTTATCTAAATGAGGTGTTGTGAAGGAGGATCTACTTCCTATGTTGTCAAAGTTCAGAACAAGGAGATAGAATGTTAAAATGAGAATTCGACTGTTATGGGAGATAGCACTTCTTCACAAAGGGTGAGCCTTTGGAACCTTCGTTTCACCAAACAATTGCAGAGGCTATGTCAATTGAAAATTTGAAAACTGATAGTTTACTGTTAGGCAAGGGTTTTAAGGATTAAGGCAGGTAGATGGAGTTGAGATACAAATTAGCCATGATCCAATTGGCTCAAATGACTGAATGGCATATTCCTGTTTGTCTAAATGTAACCAAATTTGGGGACATTTCAAAGGTGATCTTAATAATTTCAACAACCATTTCAGCAGGTACAAGCCAGTTGATGATAGCAATCGAATTAAACTCCCCTGTAGTTAAACTCAGGTACATCATAACAATTAGATCGCAAATGCATGCAGAACGTTGCAAAGGACTACAAATCTCAAGAACTTCATTTATCTTATACCTTTTCGCCTCTTCGGAACTTCCTGAAACACTTTGCAACAAATGGATTATGTTTGAAATGCAGTCATCACTTTAACGTAGGCAGATATAGCAACAGATATGGCCAAGCTCCCACAAAGTTCAACTGAAAGATTGACTTCCAGATGATTAATTTCTGAAGGTGTTGGTTAAGGCAGGGATGTTGAAAAGACACCACATCATTGAAGTAAATAAAGCCTCAGATTGTTGTCTGTTGTTAGGTGATTCCTTTGTCAATGCAGCACTTCCCAATAATGCACTCCAGTTGGTGCTCTGGGATCAGCGTGGATGCATGTAGATTACATGAATGAAGCTTTGTCCATTTCTGTAGTTTAAAGTAAGCATTCTGTAAGTTCTAAATGATTGACATTAAGTGTTAGACGTTTCAATTCGTTGTATTTGGGCTGTTTCCTGGCATTTGCTGTGGCAATAAAAGTACTGGGGTAATATTTTAATAACATGGCTAGGTACCACCAAATTAGAAAAGAGATTGTGCCCCTTTGGCGACCTTCCCTTTGACAAGATCTTACCCATGGCAATGAATGTCTTTCTGATCTAGATGGAAATGGGGCAGTTAACTGATGAAAAGAATGTAATTCTCAGCAAGAACATTCAGACGATCTTGTTAAAAATGAGCATCTGTTAGAATCTGATTGTCAATCTTGTACAGCCTTAGTGATTTTGACAATCCAGAAGTACTCTAATCATTGGATCCCTTTTTTCCTCTAATTTATTAATTCTAAGAAATAAGTGTGTAGCTTAGCAAATCAGGTAACTTCAGAAAGCTTTCTAGATAGAGATGGTACAAGCTTTCATTGTATTTTTGAAAGGAGGGTAGACTATTGTTCATTCACTTCAATTTTATGCATATTTTACCTGATATTGACAAGTAGATTATAGTACAAACAGGGTTTCCAGTTCTGTACTCAGTGTTCAACTGCATTTTGGTACAGAAGTTATTAACTGACATCTGTTTACATTAGATGGAAGAGCGATTTTAGAAAGTTCAAGTTGCTTAGCAAAATATGCACTCAACGTTTAGCATTTTCTTTATCCTGCTAACTGAGTAGGAATATTACTTGACTAGTGATTGAAGTGTTCATTGCATTACCTGCAGTGATATTTCTTCCTTTGTACAAGATAATTAAGATTATCAAGATGAGACAGCTATGCTATAAATCCAGAGTAACTGGTGCACAGTTTAATAACTATATGCAGGCTGCAGTTGTGTTTTTAAGTGACTAGAACGTACCATGCAGGAGAATATTCTTTCCTATTGACTGGTAGCTTTAGCTAAAAAAAAAACAACTTTCACTGCAGCAACACTGGAATCACTTTCCTGGGACTCTGGCTTACTGATGTGCTTACAATTTTATATGATTGTAATACTTGCTGATGAACAAGTGGAAAATTATAGCTTACAGGTCAAATAAAAAGTGTTTTGATTTTCTTTCTTAAGGAATTGATCTGAAAAGTCCAATAATATAATACCATGAGCCAGAATATACAATCACAGTTCCCTCTTGAGCCAATATATTTGTGCTATTGGCCACAATAGCACCACCTACAGGGTATTAATAATTTAACTCCGTTCCTGGAATTGGAGTTTTCTTTCCCAATAAGGCCTTTTTAACTTCAAGTCTCCCACCTTTTCAAAGAAGTTATGCAGTCCTCTGTTAAGTTACATTACAGTCTCTGCCACTTATTGTAAGCAGTATGAGTTCTAATAAACTTGTCTAAAAATGTTTTCTTATTTCCTCTCCTTGCTTTTTTGCTGATGATCCTCCATCTGTGCTCCTTGTTATCCATTCAACAACCAGCACGAACAAGTTTTCATTATTTACCCTGACTTTTCATGATACAAAATATGGTGTTAGATTCCCACTTTAATAACCTGGCAAAAGGATCAATGTTTGAACATTATTTAGAACTGTAACCTCTCATTCCTTGTACTATTTTTCAAATGTTTCCAATAATGAGGCACTGAGAACTTCACAGTACGTTCAAACTGTGGCCTAACCAATTATTTGTAAGTCACTATAATTGAATAAGAAAGCCACAGTTCCAGTTGTTATTTTAATCATCTTATCCCCTCCAGCCACAGCAGGCATTCACTTCTCCTTAAATTTCTCTGTTCATTCACACTGAGGAATTTTACCTCGTTATTTCATTGGTCCTTTAGAGGATGAGAAGGCCAATTTAACAACTGGGAATGAAGAAATAGCCGAGACATTAAACAGTTATTTCATGTCGGTCTTCACAGTGGAAGACACAAGTAACATGCCGAAAACTAATGGCAAGAAGGTTATAGCAGGTGAGGACCTAGAAACTATCATTATCACTAAGGAGGCAGTGCTGGGAAAGCTAATGGGGCTAAAGGTAGACAAGTCTCCTGGCCCTGATGAAATGCATCCCAGGGTACTAAAAGAGGTGATGGGGGAAAAAGCAAATGCGCTAGTAATTATTTACCAAAATTCACTGGACGCTGGGGTGGTTCCCACAGATTGGAAAACAGCCAATGTGACACCACTGTTTAAAAAAGGAAGTAGACAAAAAGCAGGTAACTATAGGCCAGTTAGCTCAACTTCAGTCGTGGAGAAAATGCTTGAATCTATCATTAAGGAAGAAATAGCAATACATCTGGATATAAGTTGTCCCATTGGGAACATCCAGCATGGGTTCATGAAGGGTAGGTCATGTTTAACTAATTTGGTGGAATTCTTTGAGGACATTGCTTGCATGGTGGACAACGGGGAACCTGTGAATGTGGTGTGTCTGGATTTCCAGAAGGTGCCACACCAAAGGCTGCTACATAAGATAACGTTGCATGGTATTACAGGTAATGTATTGGCATGGATAGAGGATTGGTTGACCAGTAGAAGGCAAAGAGTATGGGTAAATGTGTGTTTTTCTGGGTGGCGGTCAGTGGCTAGTGGTGTGCCTCAGGGATCAGTGTTGGGACCTCAATTGTTTACAATTTACACAGATGATTTGGAGTTGGGGACTAAGTGTGGTGTGTCAAAATTTGCAGATGACACTAAGGTGAGTGGTAGAGCAAAGTGTGCAGAAGACACTGAAAGTCTGCAGAGGGATATAGATAGTCTAAGTGAGTGGGCAAAGGTCTGGCAGATGGAGTACAATGTTGATAAGTGTGAGGTCATCCATTTTGGTAGGAATAACAGCAAAATGGACTATGTTTTAAATGGGAAAAAATTGCAGCATGCTACTGGCCAAAGAGACTTGGCTGTCCTTGTGCATGAATCGCTGAAGGTGGGATTGCAGGTGCAGCAGGTGATTAAAAAGGCAAATGGAATTTTGTCTGCCATTGCTCGAGGGATGGAGTTTAAAAACAGGGAGGCTATGCTGCAGCTGTATAGGGTCCTGGTGAGGCCACACCTGGAGTACTGTGTGCAGTTTTGGTCTCCTTACTTGAGAAGAGATATACTAGCACTGGAGGGGGTGCGGAGGAGATTCACTCGGTTGATTCCAGAGTTGAGAGGGTTGGATTATGAGGACAGACTGAGTTGACTGGGATTATACTCATTGGAATTCAGAAGAATGAAGGAACGACTTATAGAAACATAAGATTGTGAAGGGAATAGATAAGGTGGAGGCAGGGAGTTGTTTCTGCTAGCAGGTGAAACTAGGACTTAGAGGGCAACGCCTCAAAATAAAGGGAAACAGATGTAGGACTGAGGTCAGGAGGAACTTCGCCACCCAAAGGGTTGTGAATCTGTGGAATTCCCTTCCCAATGAAGCGATTGAAGCTACCTCGCTGGATGTTTTTAAGGCAAGGCTAGATATTATGGTGAGCAGGCGGGTAAGTGGAGCTGAGTCTCAAAAAGATCAGCCATGATCTTATTAAATGGCGGGGCAGGCTCGAGGGGCCAGATGGCCTACTCTTGCTCCTAGTTCTTATATTCTTATGTTCTTATTTCATTGCTGTTCCCAAAAGAATACTACCTTGCATTTCTCTGCGTTGATGTGCATCAGTCACCTATCTGTCCAGTCCATTAAACAGCCAAGGAGTTCTTGTTCTGCCAAATTGCTAAACAGAGTCAACAGCCAGTCCACATTTGTCAAACTGAAATAAAACCCCTAATGCGTGATAGCTTGAGACTCGAAGTGCAATTGCAGGCCTTCATGTGGATGAGGTACTTTGCAATGGCGACCTAAAGATAAATATTAAACTGATTTTCAGGGCTTAAAAAAAGGTTGATCACATCTGAAATTCCTACTCACTTGACTGTGAAGAAGATCATAAACATGCTAATTATAAAAGCAATTGAAATAGAACTCCCTTGTATTTGCATTGCAACATCTTGATATCATATGAAATGAATCCCAAAAAAAAAGACTAGATTTTGTCTTGATGAGTGGCCCTTTAATTCCAAAGCAATTTCAGGAGCATTTCACTTCTGTTTGAATATAACTATTCCAACATAACCCTACACTCTTCATGTAAGGATTTTGGAGAATGATTGACAAACTTATTTTGCCAAAATTAATCTTCAGAATTGCCTTCCATTTATATAATATGTTTCATGATGTCAGGATGTCCCAAGGTGCTGTACAGCCAATGAAGCAGCTTCTTTGATGTGTCGTCACTCACTCTTGTAAGAAAATATGACAGCCACTTTGTGTACAGCAGGGTCCTACAGATAACGGTGTGATGATGACGAGGTAATTTTTTATTGTTAATGTTGGATCAGGAATAGGTTTGTGCTCAGGACATCAGAGCGAAAAAGGAATCTTGACTTCTGACTTTTCACCAGAGTAATCCAAATCAAATGCCATTACCCTGCTTTCTCACCGAAACTGTAAACTCTGCTTCAAATATTTTCAAATTGCTCCTTGGTATTATTATGACAAAATATGCAATGCTGCAAAAACCATCAAAAAAGATACCTCTTCAGGCAGAAGAAATGTCTGCATTTAAATAGCGTTTTTAATGCAGTTAAAACATCCCTCGGGAACATTATCGAACAAAATCTCATGTTGGGCTATAAGAGTCAATGTTAAAGTAAGTGATGGGAACTTGGGTAAAGAGGTAATTTTAATGAATGAAAGAAAGCAAGGCACGGGTATAGAGAGAATTTCAGAGCTTAGGGCTTGGGCATTTGGAATTACACTGATAAAACATACCAGAACTGAGAAACACAGAGATGTTAAAGTATTACAGGCTGAAGGAGGATACAGAGCTGGGGAGAATGAAGCCATGAAGATGAATGGTGAGAGTTTTATGTTGAAGCTTTGTGCTGTTGGTAATATTGGACAATTCAGATACCAGAATGAAACTTGGCTTAATTTGCAGTTGGTTACCATGATTGTTTGTCTCTGAGCATGTTCACATGAAGGTGCCAAGATTCCTTGAACGCAGAACCTAAGTTTATTACACATATGAGAAAAAAAATGTAAAACTCAGTTTGCAAAGACCTTAACATAAACCGCATCAGCAAAGATTCAATTTTTTTCCCCTGCAGTATCCTTTTTTAGATTTTAGATACTCAGTCCCAGATAAATGTCACTTCTATCTTAATTCTTTAATTTCTCTCTGAACTTTCTTTCTCGGTTTTTCTACTTGAACCACAGAAATGATTTTGAGACATATTTCTCATTCTGCTAGTGTGAAACTGTTCTCATGAAGTGAAAATCTGATTCTTCTGCTGGCTTGAATCTGAACTCTGATTCTTCTGAACTGAACTCGACTACTCATACCTCATAATTGTTTTCTTTTTGTGTCATGAACTCAGGAATGTAAACACTTCATCGATTAATGCCACAGGTATTTGGCTTGGCACTTACTATGTAACACGCACAAAATAATGTATTTAGGTCATCTATTCAAATAACTCTCGGACCTGTTTTTAGAAAAGAAGTTAACTTCACAGAATTGAAATCAAAACCCATCTGCCTCTATTTCTATATTAAAAATCCTTATTCAGAAGTGAATGTAGTACACTTTTTCCACAATTGGCAGGCTGAAAGCCAATTTAAGTAATTTCCCACAGGGCATTGCGTGAACTGGAGCTGGTACAGATTGGAATACGAACAATAGAGTTTTCGACAACTCACATTTACAAATGATAGGGGTTTCAGCCAAAGAGCATAGGAATAATCAAATTTGAAGGTAACAACAGTCTGATTCAATGTTTCTGTGGCAGATGACCCCCAGTATGGCGAGATTGTCTTATGAGGAAAGGTTAAAAGATTGGGGAGGTACTCATTAGAATTAGATGAATGAGAAGTGATCTCATTGAAACATATGAGGTTCTTAAGGGGCTTGGCAAGATAAATTCTGAAAGGATGTTTCCCCTCTTGGGAGAGTCTAACACCAGAGGGCATAGTGTCAGAATTAAGGGTCAGCCATTTAAGATTGACAAGGAGGAATTTTTTCTCTGAGGGTTGAGTGTTTTGGAATTCCTTGGCACAGAGTGCTGTAGGACAGAGTCATTGTGTGTATTTGAAGCTTAAATAGATATTTTTGATCAGTAGGGGAATCAGGTATTAAGGGGAAAGGGCAGGAAAGTAGATGTGGCGAGTTTGGATCAGCCACTATCCTCTCGAATGTTGGAGCAGACTCAAGGGGCCGAACAACCTACTTCTGCTCCTATTTCTTATGGCCTGATGATGGTCTTATGATCTGAAACAGTTATAGAGACAGGTGACAGCATAGAAATCGAAGTTGTTATAACACAGCATTGGTTCAGTCGTTTAGATTTTTGGCCCCGCCTGTCTAAAGGCAATGTGAGCATAAAAACAGTTGTTTTTCTTTCCTTTTCGTTAGCTTCTGAACACTAAGGTGTGAGACTTTGGTGCTGAAATTAGTGCAGACTGGAGCTAGTATTATTTGTAGTTTGGTATCATGCAAGGCAACATATTCTCTGTTCTGAAAGATGAAGAGTTGAACAGGGAAGTAAACAGTGTCACTGGATTGGAGGTACCTGCAACACGACATATCTGACAGTGAAAGCTCAAAACTAGTTGACCATTGATTATAGGCTTCATTATCATTTAAACCCTTAACCAGACAGGCCTGTAGTTCCAAGCACTGTTAATGATTGACTACTCAAGCTGACTTCGCAATCACATTTGGAGGTTTGCTTCAACAGAAAGGAGGTGGTTTAATTCAAATGTAAACTAACTTTAACCAAGATTCCATTTTCTTAGCAATTTAGTTTGCTTGGAATTTAATATGCTAAGACTGTGCTCGTGGTTTAGGACATCATAAGAATAAAAGTTCCATTTATTACCTAATTCTACCGTCATGTCCTGATTACCTCACATTGAACAGAAACTGATGCATTCATTAAAGGTCACAGCAAAACATATTGGTGTTCTTAGCAAACAAATCCTTTATTGCTGTGTGGTTTGATATATATGATTTAGTAGTCTTACAATTCTGTTGGAACCAACTAAATTGATGTTTCCTCTTTGTGTTTACATTTAGTTTAGTCTTCCTTCTTTCTTTATCACCGCTGACGCTTACACTTCTAGCCAAAATAAAGATATAAAACTGCCAATATAATTGTCTAGGATATATTTTAAAATAGATATAGAGTCATACAGCATGGAAACAGTCCCTTTGGTTTAGGTAGTCTACGCCAACCATGTTTCCAAGCTAAACTAGTCCCACTTGCCTGCATTTGGCCCACTTCCCTCCAAACCTTTCTTATTCATGTACTTATCCAAATGTTATAACTTTACCTACATCCACCACTTCCTCTGGCAGTTCATTCCACACACGAACCACTCTGTGTGAAAAAAGTTGCTCCTCATGTCCTTTTTAAAACATTGTCCTCTCGCCTTAAAAATGTGCCCCCCCGGTGGTGAGGGGCCCTTGCTATTCACCTTATCTGTGCCCCTCATGATTTTATGAGCCTCTGTAAGGTCACCCCTCATGATTTTATAAGCATCTATAAAGTCACGCCTCAACCTCCTTCACGCCAGTGAAAAACGTGCCAGCCTATCTAGCCTATTTTTAAAACTTTGAAAAGAAAGGACTGCTAAAACACCTTTAGACTGATTCTCAATACTTAGAAATGAGGAATGCTACACATGGTACTTCAGATATCTAGGAAGGATGTCCTACTAGGTTCTGGATAGCGAGAACTGTAGCATGCCAATGATAATACATCAAATTAAATCTTTGGTACAGTATTTAAAACTCATTGGATTTTGTTTGCCTGCAGTTTTTAATTTTTAATGCCTTGATCTCTTAGTCGTGTGTGACATCGGGGTTACAGCATGTCAGCTTTCTTCAGTAACTTGAACACTCCTAGGTAAATCAACTAGATTACACATCAATTCCCAATACTGTATGAGAGACAGGACTTGGAATATTGATGAATATTTTACCGTTTTAGTTTTAAATTGGTTGTTAATGGGTGAGGGTGTACTGAGATGTCTAAATGTCTTTCAGTAACTATACAATTCATACTTTCTGCTGATTTCAACAATTTAGGATGTGTGGCGTTAAGTACGTTCAGATGTTGGCACTTTGAATTCTTTTAAATCCAATTTCTCTCCCCTTCTAACTCCACCCGCTCCCACCACCAACACTGCTCAACCTACATTAATATTTCTCCTGTCAGGGGCAGTCAAAAGCCACTTCTGGTATGAGATCTAGCACATATTCAGAAGTCTCCCAGATCTTTCCAATGCTCCACTACTAATGGTTGTATAATGTATTGTCTACTGGATTAAAATATTCCCTCAAGGAAATGCAGCAAATACAGCAGTCATCAGTAATACTGTTCTCTGATGGCAGCTAAATACTCCCTTACCCAACTAGCCTGGTGGGAAAAGTCAATATCCCATCAAAAGGGCAGGTAAACACATCAGGGAGTTCATTCCACCTGGTTTCATTTTGTATCTTCTCAAATGATTTCTGCTCTGTCTACAGCTCTAAATGAACTTTATTCTCCGACTGAGATTTGATGAGTCCATTGTAACATTTTCTGTTGAAGAAGAAACCGTATTAAATCATTTTTTATTAAGCTACAAATCTAACAGTCTGTACTGCAATAGAGCCAAGTATGTGCATAAATTGAGGGCACAGAATGTTCTTTCAGTGCCGTAGTAGGTACAAGCCTGTCATATATCATGTTTTGCAGAGTTGGAATTGTACTTTTGCAGTTTACAGGAGTTTAGAACAATCTTTTTGTTGTGTGTGGTGTTACAAGAGCAAATGTTGAATATATAGGCCTGTCACTTTTTTCTGCTTTAGATTGTGGGTGTACTGTAATTGGAATTCTACAGTGCACATGTTTAACATTTAAATTTACACATTTCATATTCTAACAAAAAATGCAACCATTTTAAATGCCAAGTGGGCTAATCTTTGCAGGTATAAATTCACAAATATATCTGAATAATTTTAACCATTTCAGTTCAATTTAAATGGGAACAAGGAAAGGACCCTGGATTCAAACCAGTCTGTTGCACTTTTTACATAAATAAAGTTCATTTTAGCCAAATATTCAAACATATCAGTCAATGAGACTTTCATTCCTGCTGTGAAGTTACATAATTGTCCATGAAATTCATTTTTATGATCTACTTTTTTTAATCCTTTCCTGGGCATGTATTATGTAACTCTTACCATTTTGGTTGAATAAAAATTTTCTGTCTTTCCACATGACCTGTACTTATTAACTTTAGTGTCTTGGCATTTGAAGAACCCTCATTAGTTTACTTAATTCCATTCATAACAAAATAAACTTCAAGTTTCCCCGTTTCCAAAACAAAGGAACTTTCACAGTGTTCAACATAAATATTTGCTGAACTAAAAATCTTGATAGTGGAAATGTCTTGGCCAATTCTGTATTCTGGTGATGCAAAAAGTATCCTTGTGTCAGTTAGGTGGAATATATGCAGTACTGCGCAAGTGCATAGCCTATCTTTAACAGGATCAATTTTAACTCACTTAAACAGAGTTTAAATTGGGTCTGCCATAATGTCAGACCTCTTATTTCATTTCTTGGATGGTGTTTCTTTTATATTGATAGACAAAATAATATTATAATAAATATTTTATTTTTTTTTTGTACTTGAAATCCAAAATAAAACATGGAGAGCTACTCAAGTAAAATTTATTCCTCTCTTCTTTTTCCAGGTTTGGTGAAGAAACGCTTTGGAAATAAAGATCAGGAATACTGTTTGGTGTTTAAGAGCCTATGGGGAGTTGTTGATGATGCGCTGGCTTCCAGCGGCTACTCTGAAGTGAACCTGAGCAAACTTTTCCAAGCTTTCAGTACAATCAGTAAATGAAGGAGACACTGTCACTACACTTTTTTGAAGCTAGATCAGCTATGTTGGTGTGGCAGAAGATTAACAAAATGGTTAATGTTAATTTTTTTTGGGATTTCTGCAGCTGCTTGTAGCAAGAGCACTCTTTATATTTGATACACAAAAATGTGAATAGCCCTGGAATTTGACCCAGGTAATGTGGAGGAGGAAGTTTGAAGAACAAACGTATTAGAAGAGGGCTGAACAATGTTAGTACATAGACTTGTTAATGTTTTTGTTGTCATCTACTTTTCTATCAAAACATCAATTAAACCTATAATAGGATGAAAGCAGTTTATTATCAACTGGCTGGGGGAAGAATTGTTCAGATTGATGGTAGTCTTTTTTAAAAGAGTGATCTGTGGAGTCAGTGGACTAAGAAATGAGAATGGTTGGGATCACTGTGGAGTACACTTACTGGAGCGTGGAACAATGGGTCTCATTTACCAAAATCTGAACAATCTATTGAAGTGACTGAAGTACATTGGATTGGAGAACTAACAGACAAACACAACCAGTTTTTAAATAGGCAGCTGGCAATGAATGAAGCCAGTACAGCAATGTCTGGCCAAGTCACTTCAAACTTCAGTGCTCTCCAAAATTCCTAAATATCCATTGTGTCTTTTTTAAAAAAAGATTATAGCCATTGTATTTTATATAAGAAAGTTTTTTTTTAAAGTGTACAATTCTGGCATTCTTTGAATAAAATTTACTATACATTGTTTCTGAAATGGTTTGTCACATTATGAATGTTTGAATACATGATTATCTTTAGTTAATTCTGTTTGTAAATCTGTATGATTTTCCTACATTCATAAATGGCAGCAACGTTGTTGGCTTCCCTGTTAGTTTCCTCAGATCCTTTTGTCTAAAACAAATTCTTCTAATCGGAAATATTATAAACAGCTAACATTTTGTATGGTTTTCTGATATTTGATAATTACTGCTACAAGTGAAAAGGCTTTACTTGCGGTGAGTGTGGTCAGACTCTGCAAGTCATCTAAAAATGCAGAGTCTGTTCACTCTTCAAAAGGGAATTAGGTAGGTGGTGGTGAGAGGAATAGAGAAAAAAATGTATTGAAAAGGTATGCGAGGAAGAAACTGGGATTTAACTAAACTCATAGGGGTAGAAAAACAGCAAACCAGATTTGTTCTAAATTACCTTTTTAGGCATTAATTTGTGTGATATCAGCATCACTAGCAAGCTCCACACTACTTGCCCCATTTGTTAATAGCTCTAAAAGTGTGGTAAGGACCCTTTTCTGTCATGAAAATGTTCCTATTGTATTGTTACACTGTTAGGGAATTCAGGGATATGGAGCCAGCAGTTTTGAAGGGATAACAATATATTTCCAAGTCAGGATGGTGTGTCCTTGAAGTAATAGTGTTTCTATATGTCTGATGCTATCCTTTGTCCTTCTGGCTGCTCATGGTCCAGAGCCGAAAGGTACAGGCAAAGAATCCTTTGGAGGTTGCTAAAGTGTTTCCTGTAGATGGTGAATTTATTTCTCATTTATGGGATGACAGACAGGAGGTGCAGCACAGGTTCATCAAACTGATTCCAGGGATGGCAGACTTGTCGAATGAGAAAAGATTGAATTGACCAGCCCTGTATTCACTAGAGTTTAGAAAAATGAGAGTTAATCTCATTGAAACGTATAAAATTCTGACCAGGTTTGACAGACTTGATGTGGGATTATGTTTCCCTTAAACAATGGGTCCAGAACAAGGGGTCACAGCTCAGGATATAGTGTCGTCCATTTTGGTCTCTGATGAAGGCAAACTTCTTCATTGACAGGATGATGAACCTGTCGAATTCTCTACCACAGAAGTATGTGATGGCCAAGTCATCGACAATGTTTAAGAAAGAAATAGATTTCTAGTGGCTAAAGGTACCAAGGATGGAAGTATGACACTGAGGTAGAGGATCTGCAGTAACCATATAGAATGGTGGAATGGATTTGATTGGCAGAATGTCTTACTGCTCTTATTTTCTATGTTTCTTTGTGGGCTGTGCTGGCTTGGCCAGCAGGTATTGCCCATCCCTAATTGCCCTTGAAAATGTAGTGATGAGTTGCCTTCTTGAACCACTGCAGTCCATTTAGTGCAAGTACATCAGCAGTGTCGTTAGCAAGGGAATTCCAGGATTTTGACACGGCAACACTAAAGGAGAAACGATGTATCTCCATATCAATAAGGAATTGATTGTTGACTTCAGGAAGAAAGGAGGGAAAACACCCCCACAAATCCAGAGCAACAGAGCAGAGGTTGAGAGGGTCGAGAGCCTCAAGTTCCTCGGAGTGACGATAATAGACAACCTGTCCTGGACTTCCCACATAAATGCAGCAGTCAGGAAGGTACAACAACGCCGCTTCTTCCTCAGGTGGTTCAGGAAATTTGGCATGTCCATGAGGACCCTCAACAACTTTTACAACTGCACCACAGAATGCATACTGTCTGGGTGCATTACAACCCGGTACAGCAACTGCTCTGCCAGGACCATAAGAAACTACAGAAGGGCCCAGACCATCATGGGAGCCAACCTCCCATCCACGGACTCCATTTATACATCTCATTACCACGGAACGGATATCAACATTATCAAAGACCCGTTCTAACACAGCAATGCTCTCCTACAATCTCTTCTGTCAGGCAGAAGATACAGAAGCTTGAACATGCATCAGCAGGTTCATGATCAGCTTCTTCCCTGCTGTTATTAGACTGATTTAATTTCAAATAATGCTGATCTTGTTAATGTTGACCTCGCCTAGCACGTGTCCTGTGTGGTGTAACCCATATGCCCTATTCTGTCCAAGTTTTGTTTTACACCCTATGATCTGTATGTCCTTGCTTACTATGATCTGTCTGTACTGCTCACAAACAAAGCTTTTCACTGTACTTTGATTGATTTGATTGACTGTCACGTGTACCAATGAATTCGAATGGTGAGTGGCTTAGAGAGGAACTTTGCAACTGTTGATGTTCCCACAAATCTGCTGCCTTTGGCCTACTAGCTGGTAGAGTGTATGAGTTTGAAGGATCTGAAGGTGAATTTCTGCAGTGCATTTATAGATGATACACACTGCTGTTACTGTGGGTTGGTAGAAAAGGCAGTGAATGTTTGAGGATGTGTTGCCAGTCAAGTGGCTTGTTTTGTCCTGAATGGTGTCTAGCATTTCAGATGTTATTTGAACTGGCAATGAATGGTGTGTCAATCAAAAGTATTGAACTTGAGTGACATTGGAGCTGCATTCATCCAGGTAACTGGGCAGTTTTTAATTTATTCATTCAGAGGATGAGGGCGTCACTGGCTAGGTAGCATTTATTGTCCATCCCTAATTGCCCAGAGGGCAGTTAAGAGTCAACCACATTGCTGTGGGTCTGGAGTCACATGTAGGCCAGACCAGGTAAGGATGGCAGTTTCGTTCCCTATAGATCATTAGTGAACCAGATGGGTTTTTCCAACAATCGACAATGGATTCATGATCATCATTAGACTCTTATTCCATCACACTCCTGACTTTCTTTCGAGATGGTGAAAAAACTTTGAGGAGTTAGGAGCTGAGATGTTTGTTGTAGAATTCCCAGCTTTTGATGTCTTGTAGCCACAGTATTCTTTGGGCTTCTTCAGTTAATATTCTGATAAATGGTGAACTCTAGCTGTTGACAGCGGGAGGAATTTGATGGTAGTAATGGCCATTGAATGTTAAGAAGTAGGAGTTAGACTTTTTCTTTTTGGATGTGACCGTTGCATGGCTCTTGTGTGACATGAATGTTGTTTGACAGTTATCAGTAGATAACTGAAAAGTTGCAAACAGAGTGAATAGCATTGGCAAATATCCCTACTTCTGACTTTGAGGGCAGGTCATTGATGGAGATGATTGAACACACAGTACTACCCTGAAGAACTTCTACAGTGATATGTTGAGATGATTGGCTCTGAACAATCATAGCCATCTTTTTGTGCTAGAGGTGAAGTGAAGAAAGTCTTCCTACTGATTGGTATTGACTCTATGTTTACTAGAGTTACTAGATACCAGTTGCAGTCAAATTCTGTTCGAACATCTGCCACCTTACCCATGAATTCAGCTTTTTGTAGACCCGCAGCTGGGTTGCACTGGAGATATTCAAACTGTAGAGGTTATTGATGAGAACAGATCACATCATCTGTGTTAATAGCACTTTTCATCTCTCAAATAATTGAGTGACGTGGTGCAATGGAATTGTCTTACTTGCTGGGGGAGGATATACCTGGGCAATTTTCCACTTTGTCAAATATAGTCCAGTACTATAGGTGTACTGGAATAGTTTGGCTAGGGGAGTGGCTGGTTCTGGAGTACAGTTTTCAGGACAGCAACCTGGTATTGTCAGGACCTATAGCCTTTGCTGTTATTGAGTGCACTCAGCCCTTAATTGATATCTGGTTGAGCACCTCTATATTGGGAAGAGGGAGCAGTCAACCATCCAGTTAGCACTTCGGGCTGAAGATAGTTGCAAACACTTCAATGTTTTGTACTTGCTGGTCTCAGCTGTCATTGAGGATAGAAATGTTATTGGAGCCTGCTCTTCCTATTTGTTGTTTAATTGTCCATTGCCATTAAAAACTGGATAATTCAGCACTCCAGAACTTTGATCTGATCAAATGGTTGTGAGACCACTTAACACTTTATCACATGCTGCCTCCTTTTTAATGTGTGTAGTCCTGTATTGTAACCTCACCAGATTGGGATCTCTGTTCAGGTATACATGGTGCTTCTAGCATGCTCTTCTGTGCATCTCGCTTAGTCAGGATTGGTTTCCTGACTTTGTAATAATCAGGATAATGAACGAGGAATATGCTAAGGCATGAGGTTGCAGATTGTCATGCAGTCCAATTCTGCTACATCATATCTCATGGATTTCCAGATTTGAGATGCTATATCTGTTGTAAATCTATCCTATTTAATTTCACCACGCAACATGAAGCAGGGTGTTGTGCATGTGAAGATACGACTTTGGTTCCACAAGGGCTGTGTGGTGATCACTCCGATGAACATAGTTATTGGGTTTTGTGTCCTTACATTATGTGCCGTATAGACAAGCTACTAGCCACAATGAGATGCTAGAGATTGCCTTAAAAAAACATCAAATATTCAAGTAGTAGTAGTCACAGTAATTGTATTAGTTTTCTGTGCAGATTTAAGTGACTCATGGTATTACATACAAAGGTACCAATTTCACAAATGCATGTTACCAGCAGGGAGCCTCGCCCACATTTGGAAAATCAATCCAAATATATTTGAAATTTGCATAGTGGTAGAATTAACGCACAATGAACATACGCTTGAGAGTCAGAAGTTGAAATCAGTGATATTGCAGTAAAAGACTTCACTAATAGTCTGTAATTAAACAATGTTAACTGCAAACTTGTGTTTTATTAAGTAGTTGAAGAAAAATCATAAACAATTTTAAGCAGAGACAGTAGTACAGCCTTTGAGTCCCTTCGTCATAATGAATTATTGACTGCTGAGCATCTTATTAATCACTAGGCTAATGTGGTTTTAATATTTTCTTTACAGTATAATGAATTAAAATCTCAAAGGTTGGACATGGTCATTTTTTTAAATTGTCATGACTGCAGAAGGTATTCTGGAACAGCATTGAAAGTTTGAGATCTAAAAGAGCTATACATAGAACAGCTCATCATGTTGACTAAACATTGATCTTACTGTAGACTTTGAAATAAATTGGAAGCAACAAACTTCCATTAGTAGCCTAATTAGAGGTTTATTGCAGATTGGTACAGGATGTGGTAATCTTGTTCGGAGATTACTTTTCAGTACCTAGTTGTAAGTGCTATAATTTCAAGGAACAATTGCTTTAATCAGTCCTAAATTTGTCTCGCAAAAATCCCACAATTAGAACTAATACATTTTTCTCTCTAAATCATGAATCATTTCATTTCTTAGCTAGTCTAGGACATTCATTCGTTTACATGGAAGAGTTATATTATTTCTTATAAGAGGTTTGATTCTTTGCTCAATCATTTGCATTGATAAGTATTGCCTGTTAGGTGGAAGATTTCATGCTAACCCACATCCTTAGCTCTTCCTCAAAATCTTAGCATGAGGCTTGATTTGCCCAAGCAAGCAGTAAAAGACTTAATTTAATTAGTTGTTGTTTTTGAACTCTGTGGAATCATAGAATGGTTACAGCAGCATATGAGGCTGCCATTTATCTTAGAGTGTATGTGCCAGCTCTCTGCTGAACAAATCAGCTAGTAAACTCCCCAGTCTTTCCCCTCAACCCTGTGGAACTATAGCACAAACTCAATTGATGCAGTTAAAGGAAGGAAAAACATATGTTTCAACTGCACAATTGAGGTCTTGGTAAATACAGGAAAGCAGTGCCACAGGAATTCTTCAGGGTACAATATAATGTCATCTTCAGATCCTTAAATTCATGTCATTCTACTTAAGTCAGAGCTATGGCTGTTTATTTAAAGTTGTAAACACTTTATTAAACAGGTAATATAGAAACAGACAGTAAGAACTTCTTTAAATACATAAAAAGGAAGACAGGCCAAAGGGAACACAGGCACTTTGGAGAATGAAGCCAGGGACTCAAGAAATAGCAAAAGAATTGAATGGTAGGGGACACTAATAGCATTCCAAAACTGCAAAATCATGAAGGAGCAGAAGGGGTTGAGGTGTGCAGACGAATTAATACAATTCTATCACTAGAGAAAAATGTAGTAGAGAGACTAATGGGGCTGAAGTGCAATAAGTCCCCTGGACCTGATCAGTTGCATCCTTGGAAATTAAAAGAACTAGTTACTCAGATAGCAGACAAGGTCAAAATTCACACGACACCAGGTTATGGTTCAACAGGTTTATTTGAGAACACAAGCTATCAGAGCGTTACCCCTTCCTCAGGTGTAATGAGAGAGGAAGTATCAAAACAAAGAATTTATAAGTAAAAGATCGAAGGATTATAAAAGTGATGCAACTGTACTTAATAACCTTAAATTGGCTGGCTGACTCGCTCCTGTTAACTCCTTAATCAATTTGAAAGCACATGCAGGTTTTTTGATTGACTAATATGCAACTCTCCGAATGTCTTTCAAGTCAGTGTCCTGGATAACTAAAGGTTTTATCAATGAATACAAGAGGTGACATCTCCGGTCAGACACACATCTCATATTGTGGATGCACAAGTGATAATATTCCAAAAATTGTTACATTCTGGAAAAATCAGAGAAGATTGGAGGTAAAATAGCAAGTAATATAAAAACAGACAGCCAAAACTTCTCTAAATATTGAAGCAGGAACATTTACCTGTTAAAGAATGAGGCTGGGGAAATAATAATGGGGAGCCAGGAAATGGCAGAAGTTAACAAATGATTTGCTTCAGTCTTCACAATGGAGGACATTAATAACATTCCAAAAATTGAAATAATCAAGGTGCTAAAGCGAGAAGGATGTAAATGTAAAAGCTACCACTAGAAAAAAGGAAATGAATGAGGCTAAAGGCTAATAAATTGCATCCTAGGATTTTAAAGGAAGCAGTCACAGAGAGACAGTGAATGTAGTGGTGGTAATCTTTCAAGAATTCATAGATTCTGGAAATTTCCCAGAGGAAACTGCCAACATAACATCCCTATTCAAAAATGGATGACGCTGCTCAGCTCCAATCCTTATTACAGCCCTGGTCCAAACTTAATATCAAGGATGTAAAGTGAGAGTGCCTACATCAAGGCAACATGTAACCAAGTTAACAAGGTGTGGAGCTGGATGAACACAGCAGGCCAAGCAGCATCATA
>JAHRHZ010000031.1:3831516-3891004 GCA_024137785.1 Ginglymostoma cirratum
CTTGTTATCTCGGATTCTCTAGCATCTGCAGTACCTATTATCTCTGAAGCCTGTAACCAAGTGTTGTGGTTGGTTGGCTTGCTGAGCTGGTTTGTTGCTCCGCAGATGTTTCATTACGCTGATGGGTAACATCATCAGTGCAGCCTCCGATGGAACTTCTGCGGAACAACGAACCAGCTCGGCAAGCCAACCAACCTCAACGTCCACAACCCGAGCTTCAAATCCACGCTAAAACATTAGAAACCAAGTGTTGCATCAAGGAGCCCCACTCTGATGCCAAAGAGAGTCTGACAGAAAACATCCCAGCAGCTGGAGTCACATCTAGTACAAACAAAGACAGTTGTGGAAACCAAATTCACAGATGCATGGTTGTATTCAACTACAATTAGCACTATCTGTAACAGAGCAGAGAACTCTAGCTTGTGTCCAACTGCATGACATGATAGGCAAACTCTGTACAACTTGTACACTGGCTATAATGTGTACTGTGTAAAAGTTACATTGCAACAACTCAAGCTTATTTCCAAACCAGGTAACCTCTGCTGTCAAGAAGGAAGTCTCCTGAGGAATTTCTTGTATTTCAAATAGTTGAAATCATGTCAAGCAAAAAAGGAAACAATTGCTTTTCACACACAAGTGTATCCAGCCCGTGTAATGCTAATTTTTGGTCACCAGACAAATTGTGCATCTTTGTGTTTTCAAAAACATCAATCTATCCATGTCTGAATATGTAATTCAAGTGGTTATGTTGCTGTCTGATAAACCACTCACCTGCCCTAATAAGAGGAGAGGAGGCTGGATTTTATGAGGTGTCGTAATCCCTGTCACCTTGACTGGAAATTCAGTCATCACCTGAAACTCAGCTGCCCCCAGTGATAGTACCCTGTACACCAAGAGTAACTGTAAATGAGTCAGATTGGGACATCCACTCTGCCATTAAGGTGTCAGTGTGCTTTAGCAAGCTGCCAGCCAATCTGATTAAGAGTGAGGTTGAGGAGCCCTGAAGAGGAAGAACAATAGAGCCTAGTCTTAATAGTAAGTCTCAGATTTTAGACAGGCCTGGCAGGAGAATGTCCCCATGTCCCACCATACACAAACTGCACCCCCCATCCCCCAACACACACGCACACTTTCCCTGCCCTGTTACTCCCTCCACCACCCTCCAAAGAGACAAGACAGTGTGGAGGATGGGTTTCAATGACAAAAGGGAAGGGCCAAGGCAGGGTTACAATGTTGGTGGCGAGGTTGGTTGACTTCGGTGGTGATGGGAGATCACACAAAGGCAGGAGCCAGTTCCTGCTTGTCAGCAGCTGCACAGTGAAAGCTTCCAGCTGACCAACGCATACTGCATTAAGTAGTGGCCCAGAAGCAATGAGACCCATAATTGGCCACTTAATGGTCTCAACGGTTCTAAGGGTGGGAAGGCTGTGTAATGTCTTCCCCACTTACTGTATTATGAGAGACAGGTGTAACCATGAGCAAGAAAGCAATGGGAATGCAACCTACTTTAATCTATACTCAAACCTGAGCCATTTCAGCCAGGACTTTTAAATTCAGTCAAACAAAATGGCATATTTGGGAATTGGTACAAGCATTTTCCCACTTCTGCAAAAGAATTGACAATGATAATCCTGAGTTGTGAAATACTTGTAATTTGTTATGTTAGTAGAGTTCTTCTGTGGGGAAAAGTTTTCTTGAAACAATATATGAAGGTAACTAGGTTCAAAATACTAGCAGCTGACTCACCCGTTACATCAGTGTGGAGTTTGCACATTCTCCCCTGTCTGCATGGGTTAGCTCCGGGTGGTCTAGTTCTCCCACAGTCCGAAGGTGTGCAGGTTAGGCAGATTGGCCATGCTAAATTACCCATAATGTGCAGGCTAGGTGGGTTAGCCAGGGTAAATGCAGTGTTGCAGGGATAGGGTAGGGGTATGGCTCTGTGTGGGATGCTCTTCGGAGGTTCACTGTGAACATGATGGGCTGAATGGCCTGCTTCTACACCGTAGGGATTCTGATCTATGATCTAGCAATCTACCTAGTCTCAAAGGACAATTTCTGAGATTGGAGTAATTGATCTGAACACAAAGTTGGACGTGAAAATGACGCCACCTGATCATACACAAACAGATTCAGTGATGTCAGGTATTGGCAATGGATAAGAAAGCCAAGGTGATTTTGTGCACAATGCCACTATGTTTGTGTGTAATAATGTCACCGTCTGCATTTGCAGAAGGTCCTGCTAAGGCCAAATTTTCACAATTCAGATTTTGCCTGGGACTGAGAATTTTGAATTGGGGACATAGGGTGGGAGTGGGAGCAAAGGCCAGAAGCAGTGCAAGGGTTGGTAAAGTAGATCTGGCTTTTGAGCAGCACAGCTGGGAAGCTCCTCGTGCTGGGGACAGGGGGAAAGAGAGATAGCAGCTGAATTTGAACTTAAACGCGTAACGCTGTCAGCACTGAGACCTTACCCTCTACCTGGCACTCAGCAGCTGCCATGTCATTGAGTACCCAAGGGAAGACTATTTGAACTATCCTTGTGGTTGAAAGGCAACTGAGTCCATCACTTGGCAGCAGCATAAGTGTTTTTGCACATGCATGCTCTTTGCATACTGAAAGATGACATTCCAACGACAGACAACCATCTGAGATTTGCTAAATCTTGTTCTATCTGGAGCAACAATATTTTGAAGTTATATAGCAGCACTCTTGACATACATAAAAGAGTTTAGCACTTTACACTGTTATGTTATTGTCACCAAGTGTGGGTAATTTGAAAAAATCAAAAGCCTTGGATTAAGGACTTAGACATAGGTTGAGCACAGTGATATAAGGCATGGGGAGATTGCCAAGGTAAGGAGGGGTGAACCTAGAGAATGATTTATAAACTAGAAAAGAATGTTGTTGTGAGTTTCTCCACTTCAAAAGCAAAATTTCCCCTATATTTTTGCCCCAATTCAGTTTCAAGGCTATGTCAATTAATGAATAATGGTGGTCTCAAGCATGAGCAGTCTTACATGATATTAGGACCAAGTTTTTATAAAATATACATAATTTCTTCCATTTGCATTCTAAGATTTGTTAATGGATGGTTTTCTGAAAGACACCGAACATAAATCCTTTGACAAGGAATTATTCCTTTTTAACAGTCAACAACTGCTAGCATTCCCTGAAACTCTGACCCAATCACTGTACCAGAATATGACTCAAAATGGCTTTGAATTATAACTTCTATCGTCAATGTTGACTTACCAAATTATTATTGATGTTTCCATTTTTACTTTGTAGAATACTTCAGGAATCAGAGGGAATTGAGTCGTAATGTTTGCTTTCAGGCCAATACAGTACCTGGTGTTCAATTAACCTGCCAAGAGTTTGGGATCCACTGTGAACGTCAAAGCTGGTATTGCCTGAACCAGGGCTTCTTGCAAGGACTTCTGATGTGCCAAGTGCTGTCTAATTATAAATGTAGTGAAACTCCAAGTGTAGATAAGATGCAGTAACATAAAATATTTTGGGAGGAGAATTATGACTGAAATGGATGATGATGCAATGGTAGTACTTCATATAAACACAAAATCTGAAGAGCTTGCAATACAATAGAAGATGTCCATGTAAAGATAAACATCATTTAGGTTGATTGCAGTAAACCCCCTAAGCATGATAGCAAATAACTAGAAGCAAGCTGTTTTGAACTTGTCCTTGCTCATAAGTTTATTTCAGTGAAGCTCCAGGAATGACTGAAATTCCATGGTTTCTCACGTCTTTCATCTTCTCCTTGAGTTCTTTGTCAGAAAGTATTACCAACCCACAGTACCATAGTCTCTGAGAAGTTAAACACCAAGTCGAACATAGCTAGGGTGGGAGTCAAATGTTAAGCTGTTACCAATATAATGTAACAGGCCGCCAAAATGTCTGAGTTACTAAGGATCATGCACTTTTACATGAATGTTGTGGACTGGAGATATGGTTTGTGATGATAGAATCTCTGAATTCTTTCCATTATGTAGCTGACAACAAACATCTCCCACTGTTCTGATCTGTCTATGGCAGACACTGGAAGTTTTTATCAACAGCTAATCAAGTTGCTTGGCTGTGTTATGAATACAACTTCCTTGCCATTGAGTCATGGAATTTTTCTTCACTCCAAAGCCTCTGACTCAGAAGCTGGGACATTACCCACTATGCCACAAGATCTCCAGTGGATTTCTTATATAATGTGGAGGTGCTGGTGTTGGACTGGGGTGGACAAAGCCAAAAGTCACAAGACACTAGAAACTCTCTACCCTTCGCCTCTCTGCTGAGAAACTCTGTGTCTGTATAATCTCCTCTTATTGCACCAGATGAAGGTGCTGCGCTCCAAAAGCTTATGATTTCAAATAAACTTATTGGACTACATACTGGTGTCATGTGACTTTTGACTTCCTTGTATAATGACCAAGCTGATCTTTTTTTCTATCTAAAATGTTTACAGAGTGAGACTGCCTTAAAAATTTAAACTACTAACAGTATTGTTATTCTTTTCCAAACAAGAGTGGTCACTTGGTAACTGTGATGAAAGGGCCATTATTCTCTGTTAGTATCTAAATAGGAGTGCCATGGAATATAAACTTGTGCTCCAAAAAACAATTTTAGATAGGATCCTATTGTCTCAAGTGTTGAAATAGAAAAGTCTTGTTTGAACATTCCAAACAGCATATATATGACACTTCAATTCAAAACCCTTAAGCCACAAAAGAAACAATCAACAATGGCAAAGTTTGTGAACATTTGAATTTAGAAAAAAATAAGACATTAGAAGATATTCCTATTATAGCATACTTTATTAAAGATTGATCAAAATTAAACCACTGAACTGGTGAAACATATTACTCGTATACTTTAAGACCTACTGGAAAATATTTTGAAATAAATGTGAAGCATGGACCAACCAAAATAAAATAATCATGCTCACAAGTAAACATGGTGAGCTTGGTTGGGAAAGGACATTTTTACAGAGTGGAAGAGAAAGTTTATGTTGGCAAAATCCCCTATGTTGTTGTATAATTTGCATCAAAATGTATTCAGGTCCTTAATAATTTTTCTCACTGACAATCTGGTCTCAAGGGTTTGGCTACTTTTGTATCCCTTCAGTTTTAAGACTAAAACTCAATAGTAAGGATGAAGTAATAATGTAGTTTGACCACACGACGCTAGAAAATTAATAACAGTAACTAATTAAAGGGCTGGGCTCACTTTCCTTTCCTTTACTTAAATTTTACTTAACTCATGATTTAAGGTCATTATCACTTTATTGTAAATTGTGTTGCATTTTCAGCCACGTCCCTACTTAAGATCCTAACGTAACTCGCTGTCTGAACGTCAACAGTATCGAACTGACATTGAATAGTTGATTGGTTGTTAGTTGTGAAGTCATTTTGTAAGAATATCTTCACCTCAGTCTGATTGCTTCGTCAAGTTGAAATTGACTATTCTAAAACATAGTGCTGTGCTTCCAAACACAGACCTTTTAAAAAAGATAAACTGAAGCGTTCTTAACTTACTTGGATGAATGCTATCTCACATTTATAAAGTCCATGTTTCAACTTGTGAAATAATGACTCTAACCAAAAAATGTTTGTGTTCCACCAATGTCAGTTGCTAAAAAAGTGCACTAGTCGTTATTCTAGTGGATCCTGTCCCATAACGGTCGTAATGAATCCGGCGCAATGTCACAGAACTAAAGCGTTTCTCCATGAATACCGTCAGACCGGCTCAGTATTCCAACGTTTTCTGTTTTTGTTTTGATTTGTGGAATCAGGTGTGCAAAACTTGTCGATACCTGGCTCAGAGTTTGAAAAACAGCATCTCACCATAAGATATAATTAGATATACTTCAAGCCAAAGAAAGCCGACCGGCCAGACAATAATCCGGGATGCACATAGCCACTTGTTCATGACGGACTCTCTGCAACTGATGTCATCCCTTTGTGCTGCAATGAGGACATGGTCCTGAACATTCAAGGCCAATGCTTCACTGTATCCCATAGTACTAAGAAATAAGACCACCAGGGAGACCGATGGTCAACCACCAGTCAAAAGGCCTGTTTTAATTATAACAGCATAACATAGACGCGTCCCTCACAAATCAATTGGAAGGCTTTTGTGATTGATGGAAGAGGAACACTAGATAGGACTCGCTAATACGGCGTCCTAATTTCAAAGAACTGACGCTGGATCCCAAAAGTTAACTCAGTTTCTGTCTTCACAAATGCTACCGGATCTGCTGAGTTTCTCCAGTACTTTCTTTCTTGTTATTGTGGGGCCTTCTGAAAGAAACTCAAGGAACTGTCACCTCTGCCCATTGCCAGTCATGCAGTACAGGCACGCACCATACGCAACTGTGGAGTAGTTGTTTATCAGTTTTCATATGTAACGGCCTTTATGTAACTGTTGTCTGTCAAGTCACTACGTTGTCAGTCACGAATAGCTGAAATGTGTAGCTATGGGCCCAAATGGAAACTAAAACATTGTAGAATAGCAGCTTTCAGTTGGAATATTTGAATTCAATTAAGGTCCTCAAAACAGCACTGGGGCGAACCCAATCTCATACATTCCAATGCAAGATATGTTATGCTGGAAAGCCGTTTGATTGCATGACCCTCGCCTAGATTTGCTGTTCGTGTATTGTTCAGGTATTGCATCCAATATGCTTAAAAATGAAAAGAAACTGTTTATGCTGAAAATCTGAAATACATCTAATCCGGTAGATATCGCATAACGTGAAAAGATGGGTTCGTGATTTTACGTGTATTAATCTACCTTCTCTCGGTGTCTCTAACATTTTCTATTCGCATTATTTTATATAGAAAAGATTAGCATAAATAATTCACAACATGTATAAGGAATTGCAGGGAACAGTTCGTAATGACGTATTTACGTCCCAAAATCATACATAAATGCTCGCAGAATCAGTTGGACTTTTTCTGAATTATGTCCAACGTGCGGTGTATTTCCACGTTTTAGCTGCCGTAGGACATCGCTTTGTGTCATTTATCCCATTTCATGTGGGATAAATAGCTTTAAATCACAGCAGCCGTTTGAAAACACGTTTATTGGAATTTACCAGATTAACTCATCTCTCCGATTCAAATTTCAAGTCTGAATTCCTTAAGCAATAAAGCATTATAAAGTTGCGGGAGGCTGTTTTCAAACCTGGTTGAATACCAGTGGTTTTGCATTAATTTACTACTAAGCTAATAAGTAGGTTTCGTTTTGTTATGCTAAGCTTTATTGCTTTCTTTTATCGGAATAGTGTTTTCACCAAAGCGCAGACAAGGCATTCTTTGATGAGGGAATTAGTGCTCTATTATTCCCCTATTATTCATTGCACACTAGAATATGTAAGTACCTGAGGGTGTAAAAGGAGAACAGAGTCTATTGCAAAGTGTTCGGCTTGTTTCTTTGTACAGCTGAGTATGAGATGATAAACCGCTTAATACACCGCACTAATTGGATGAGAGCAAAGAGATGGGAATTAGTGGATCCAAAGGAGATCGTGCTACCAGTTTCCAATGCCGCTTTCTTCCGTCTTTCTTTCACAACTTCAACAGCTCCAAAGGCGGCAGAACCTCCCCACCCCCACCCTCCCCTCGAAAAGACTGTGTGTTTTGTATAGAATTATGCGCGTCCGAACAGCCCTGGGTTAAATGGAACACGCATAGCAAAGATTTGGCATTTTGATAGACTATACTACAAAACGAACCTAAGGTTTAAAATATACTTTATTGTGTTTCATCTAATGGTAAAGATAAAAAGATGAAAAACAAGACAACACTTAATTGCGTTTTCACTAAGTGTGCATTATTCATACATGGTTTCATTAATGCGTACAATATATTATGCCTCCCATACGTTAAACTTCAATATTAAGTGATCTGCGCATAAAAAATTAACCTGTATCCGAATCATACATTCCTTTCCACGTTAACCAATACAATTTGTACATGTATACATATATACAACAGTCTTTCTACCTATACACATGCATGCAAATGTACACATGTTTATATAGACGACTTGTCACTCTACTTGAAATCTCTCCAAATCTGGAAGCTGGTTTTGGGAACAGATGGTGGGGAGCTTGGCAGTGAATGGAGGGAGAGTTGAATTTGTGTGAGCGTGCTGAAACCTGGCTCCCGTGCAATGTCGCGTTAGAGTTGCTTGAGTCTGAAGGCAGCACAAAAAACACCAGGGAGGTTTGCTTAAGGTTGGGGGTCACAGTCGTCGTGTTTTGTAGCAAGAATTCCCAGATATTAGAGCCAAATTGGGTTGCTATTCATTAATAATGTTCACAATAAGATTAAATCATTCTGGAAAATCTCATAAAACCCTGTAAATACGCTTCACTGGCTCTTTCAAACGAAATCATTCAACACTTGGGGAGGTTTGGATGACGAGAAATTGGTTTCTTTGCTAATGCCTTTTTTTCAAAGACACTCAGAGTTTATCATGCGTGACATGTCAAATGTTTAATATAGACTTGATGGGAGTCATCGGCCGTTAACATGCGATATTTATGGTGAATATTTAGCAAAGAATAGCTGCTTTACCAGCTGCGAGGCATGAAAGAACAAGCTAAGATCTACATGTTTGCACCATCACTGAGGTGGGATTAGTTGTAAAGCAAGGCGAGTAAGAGGGAGATGCTTTCATTCGTCCATAAGAACTTTAATCCACCACGTAATTTCACGCAATTTGATTTAGTACTATAGAGTGGAGGTCAGTTTGGGGGTGGGGGGGAGGGTGAATGACTTTAAAAAACGTTCATTAGCTGAGATAATGGGATGGGTTCTGGTCTGATATCAACCTAAAGATATGTCGCCCACAGTCGACGTGTTAATTGGCTACCTGGTCCAAAACGGTTAATGACGTGAGTACATCAAAGTCTCGAGTGGGGTTGTTGGGCCACGCCAGGCAACGTTTAACACAAGAGTTGGTCATCACGGACCAAACACTTCAGTTTACGTGACGGAAGGCTGCCACCATGATATAGCAGAGGTGAGGTCAGTTCAGAAATCAAAACTGCAGTGGTTGCGATACTTGGGATCGGAAACAGTAAAGTATCTACAAGTTCCCACGCCCACCTCCATCACACAAACTGTAAATCTTTTGCTCGTCCTGAAAACTTGGTTTTATTTTCAAGTTGAATTTTTTTCCTGCCCAACTAAAGGTCTGTTCAACACACTGTTTATCTCCAAAAAAGACCAATAAAAAAGATGATTTATACCTCCGCCCAGTATTGAAACAGAAGGGAATTTAGTTTATCAATGCCAACAGTTGACGCTTTGTTTGAAAAAGGACTATTAAAAGCTAATCTGGTAGGATTTGATAAAATTGCCAGGTTAGTACAGAAACCAGAGACTGGATGTTGCCAGACAAACGCCACAATCAAGTCGTTCGATCTGTTATTTTTCGAAAGGTGTCATCTAATTTGATTAATAGTGTCGACATCAGGAATTAGTGTCCCCACATTCACCATAGCTTTGGTGAATTCAATAGAAAAATCCATTGGTTGTGTTACTTTGAAACTGTATATTCTTATATTTCAGCCTCACATAATCGAAGATGAAGCTTTCTCAGTGGATCCATACTGGCATTAACTTGAACGAGATCGTATTGTGATATCGAGAATATGAAATAAGCATCTTCTAAATACGTTTACCCTCGGCACTTGCTATATACTATTTATAAGATATTGAGTTCGCGTGGCGACCTTCTGTAACACCTCTACTCCGGGGAGCAGATTATCGTGCAAACCTAACCCGTCCAATCATCTATTTGGAGTGGCTCTGGGCCAGGTAACCTCTCCACGAGTCTCGCGCTCAGCTGCTTGGCCGTCAGTTGGGTAAGTCAGCGCTGAGACTCAAATAACGCGGAAGGCGGTCACCGAAGCACGTCACGGCGAATTCGTTAAACACTAACGTTTAGTAACCTGGGTCGCTCATTAGCACAGATACAGCAAGACATCCAAGCAAGTACTTGTTGGCAGCATTTTATAGCGGCGTTGGTGGTGGGGCTGAGGGGTCAATGTTATAATTTCCAAGTGATAGTTAACATAGTCTAGCAAGGACGTATCCAGAAATTGAAAATGAACCACAAATAAAACACCTTCTTTTCATTTACACCACCGCCGCTGAGCAAAGTTCATAAAACCATTTTTGTTGGTGGTATCAGCGATGTAAAACAATGAATACTACTAGCAACTTCTGCCAATGTTCATTAAAACAACAGTGCTGGAAGAATGCGCTAAATGCTTGAAATAATCTTAACCCAGTGTAGGGATTACTTGTGGCAGTGCAGAAAATGCCAGTATTCATTCTTTCATTGACAAATTGGACCCTGGGTCCAAAGAACATTGTTGTCCACCTGAATGTTATGTTGTGTTATTAAAGCTTTTTCTCCCTCTCGAAATTAACGAGATGGATGTTTTAATTGCTTTGCAATGTTGTGCTTATTAACTATCACACTTAGAAATTAGCCAGCACATACGCATATGCAAGCGTGATTTGTGAATGAATGGAACTTTCCTGAAACGGAATGGCTGGCTGGAAAACACCTTCCTGTTGTGCAGCCTGAATGTCACCATACAGTCAGGCAGAAACCTGCCAGTGTTCGAGCCTATAAAGTACATCAAGCTGTTTTAAAGAAACTATCTATCAGCTGACTGCACCTATTTTGGGCAGAAACACAACTGGCACTTTTAGTTATTTTTAATTATGAATTTGAGTCGATTGTTCTGTACTGGCAGTGAGTTTGTCCGCAGTGGATAAATGCTCAGTAGTATAAGTACTCGGGTTTTAGAATAAGCGCTTTCTCCAATTAGCTTGTTAAGCGTAACATTTTATTTTCGAGTGTCGCCACTCTTCTAGCCCATATCAAGAAGTTACAACAGTACACGTAATATACCAAGTTGCTTTTTATAAGGTTTTCGAAACCTCTATGGTTAATAAGTTAAATAAAATGTTTGTCCATAAATAATTATTCTACGAACCTAATACATCCACATCACTGTATAAGAACTGTCTGGTAATTCTAGAGAATAAACTTTCACAACACGCTGAGTGCAAATTTTCATTTTTTTTTAAAAATGTACAATTATTTTCCTTGGAAATTCTGAAGAACGACCATCATGTACAGAAATCAATCACAGTTTAGTGAAATAAGCAGTCCACTCGGATTGGCAGTATTTTTGTCCCTTTGGTTTAGTAGCGAACCGCTGGTTGGCTACACTGATGTATATACATATATAGATATAAAATTCCAGACGTAACCAATGCATGTATGCCCGTGTATGCTATACAACTCGTCCGACGCAGAAAGTCAACCTCAATTCATTCAGAAACAGTATCCCTTAAACCTGGCCACCAGGAATTGGGAAACTACCCGTGAGTTTTGAATACACTTCTTCGCTCTTTTAATTTCAAAACTGCCCTGATTAGATCAAACACCAGTATATTAAAGAAAGTTTCTCTCAAGTATATTCTTAATCAGGCGCTCCTATTACTATCTTCCCCTTTCAGGGAAATAAGAATGGTAGGAACATCGCAAATCTCATATGTAAACAATGTAATTGATTTTCTCTTTCTGTCTCTGTCTTGGCTGTTTTTGATATTAAGTGTGGCTTGTTGATGTGATGAAAGGGATACTGACTCTATGGGGGCATGCACAGTCTGAGAACCCAATCCACGCGGTGTAACTGGTCCTCTTTCTGAATTTGGTCTTGATCAGCAGCGTGTGTGAAGCCCCTTGCTGTGTACTCAGCACACTTCCTTGCCAGTGGAGGGTGCGGGAAGGATGTTGAGTTGTGTGAGTTGGGCGGCATGTTCCTTGGCTTTGAGTCTCAGTGCTGCGATACTGGACGCTCGTCTGTCTGCTGCTGCTACCGCGGGGTCTGCGAGGGCGCCGGTCTGCACACCCCCTTCTACCCCCGGGGCCGACTGTCTCAGCAGGGCAGGCCCAGAGGCGCCTGTCAGCGGAGCTACTGTCGAGAAGAGCCTGAAACAGACAAGGATTTTCGAGATTATGATACGTGAAAGATTTTTGAGTCAAACACGATCAGCTGATTTGGTGACGGTGGGGCGGGGTACGAATGAATATGAAGGTTTTATTGATCGAGGGTGTGTGTGTGGGGTGGGGGCGGGGGGGGGCGGGAAATGCTAGTCTACACAACGTGCGAAGTAACACCGGACTCACATTATATCAGACTTGCACATCACACGTCGGACTATTTAATTAATTTTGATGTAAGAAGAAGCCTACCACTTTAAGAACGCGCCTTAAAATAACCAGTTTATCGCTAGAAGTTGCCTGTTTTATCAATTTGTAAGCTTGACATGAAGTGAAGTTGGACCATTACTAGCAGGGACATGAATGGATCACAACTGCACGGTGAAGCCACTTGGACAAATACGGTTTAGTGTAATCTGAACTCCGGAAGCAGTGATAATCCGTCATAGTCTCAGCTAGCATGATCAAAGTAAAAACAAAATCAACTAGAATGTCGTTATTGGGGTCTTGGATCTTTGTTAGAATTATTCAAGTTCTCTTGCTGCTGCAAAGACAATATTCAGGCTAGAGTCAGAAGCTAATGTTTTTTAGGCAAGGTCGAACCTGAAACGTCAACACTTCTTCATTCTACAGTTGCGCCCCGACCTGATGGGGATATCCAGCACTCTCTCCCAACCTCTCTCTCACTTTATTTCAGATTTCCATCTTCCGCAATATTTTGCTTTCGTATTAGCATTTAATTCATTGCGACTTCTCAAAGCGCCCGTCTTCTATGAAACGTATTCGGATCTGTATATTTGACCCCCCTGTGTGCTAGCACAGGACCCATTTACTGAAGCCATCTTTCAGCGAGGGGTTTGGAAATGCTGTATCTGTTCATATTACTGAGCTGACTGATGTATCACAACTTTAGATCACAACGCTATCGCTTCTTAACTGATCCCAAATTGTTGTTAGGTCACTTTACAGATCAGGTAACTGCAACCATGACCTCACACAGAAACATTACAAGGGCAGTAAGACACAGTGAGATCAGGGCATTTTTTGCCTGCTTAACCATACTGACATTGCGAGTGGTAATAACATCTTTCATATTCGTTCCGCTTGAAAGGGCATCTTTCAGTTTGCCTTCTCGGGTGATGGATGTTACAAAACAAGGGACAACTTTCGACTATCACAGCCAAAACTTTTGCACCTTGACTGAAATAATTAATACTTAATATCTCCCGATCGAGATGTTTTATGAAAACCAGATACATTACTTTAAGAATGAATAACATGACAGGGCGTATTAATAAAACTAAGAATGACATCGAAAATTTAAGTTACTTTGATGATTAAGCACGATAGATTAGCCGCCACCTTCGCCTCCCCTAGTACTTGGGGTGATCATTTTAATTTCCCTCAATTACAGTACGTCCTGGACTTGAATGGTTAAATTTGCGAAAGATTGGGCACATCACAGGCTCCCCTGCCATGGTACTCCTGCCTGGAATGGGTGATGGAGAACCGTGAGGTTATCCGGCAGATATATTAGCACATATATGTGTCCGTGTTTTGATGTCCACTTTGTTAATGCTGCAGCTCCGTGACTCTCAAATGGAAGAGCCAGTGGTGTCTGTCTGCATGGTATAGTCAGTAAAAATGATACGGTTCAACTCACCTACTTTCTGATGAGTTGTGTTGCTCACCATACAGTTGCTGCTGCTCAGCTAATAGAAGTTTAAACCCAACTATTTAGTCAACCCTCTGAACAGGGGATAGAGAAGAATTGACAGAATCCCATTGAAGTTGTATTGGCACCAAGACCGCACGTCTGGAGAGGGGTAACTGGAATCCAGTCACTCCCCTGTGCTAAGTATGGTAATCTAATACTCAAGCCAATGGGTCCACTGTTGTCTAGTATTAACGTTAACTTATAATGATCGAAAAGACCAGTCTCTTATTAATGTCAGCATTGATTGGGATTACTTCCCCTGGAATACCCTGGAATCGATTCCCCTGAAATCGTATAGATTTGTGTCTATGCATATTGGGGCTACTGAGCCTATCTTGTCATAAAGTCCAAAGATGTGCAGGTAATGTGGATTGGCCGTGCTAAATTGCGCATAGTGTCCAGGGATGTGAAGGTTGGGTGGATTAGTCATGGGAAATGCAGGGTTACAAACGATAGGGTAGGGGTTTGGGTGGGATGCTATTCGGAGTGTTGGTGCGGACTCGATGGGCCGAATGGCCTGCTTCCACACTGTAGGGATTCTATGATTTTCTGAAAGTATTTGTACTTCGGTGGGTTCCGAATGAGAAGAATACCCACTCCGCATTAGACAAATGCCTCTTTGGCTTGAATGCTCCTAACCATAGCGACTGGTTTCTGTCCATGTCAGGCTCCTGACTGATCAGAAAGGCGACATTTGTAATTTCCCAGTGATGCGGAATAGTGCAAGAGAGTAAGGTGCAGGATAGATTATACACTACCAAACTTTAGTAAGAATAAACGGTTCAACCACGTTGTAAAACGGTTGTGGGACAGTTTGAATCTCGGATCAGGGTGCATTTCCTATGGATTCGCTTTATCTCCGTGCTCTGCATGACCTGTGTCTGGATTTGTATGAGTTTCCGAAGGCTGCAGTCGACTCGAGATCATACCGCACTGAATAACTTCCCAAGTACATAGCATGAGGATTTCAGATGGCTTTGTCAAATCATTTTCATGACGGTGTAAGCGACCAAATTATAAACCTTGAAAGGTAAAAGATACAGAGTTGGAGTGATCGAGTTGCTGTGTTCACCTTGCTTCTGAAATGCCCAATATCATCCTTTTTTTTCTTTTAGCCCTCGTCAGTTCATCATTACCCTGTTGCTACTTTCAGTTTCATTTTCTGGAAATAAATAAGGAATAAATATTCCAGATTTATTACTTTTTGCTAAATCTGATACAGCTCATTCAAAATCAAAACACAAGGTGGGTGGCCAACCCAAGAAATCAACACTGCCATGCAATGGCAGTTTGTGAAGAAACTAACTACATTAGAATAGTTTACAGCGAAGCTGCGAGAAATGAAATATTGCTGGAAAGGATAGAGTTTATAAACGTAGGGATGCCGAATGTTTTATTCAAAGTTTGTCGCTATCTTAAGCAACGCATAAAATGCACAGTAAGCAGTTTCGAGTTACAATATTGTCTCGACCGGTCTATTCGTAAGATTTGCTTTCATTTAGAGAAATCCCTCGAGAAATACTGGGCCATGAGCTAAACCGTATTGATGGTACAAGGGCCCCCGTCTGGATCTCGCAGTTGTGGAGAGCTCTTCCCTCGCCGTTTAGGTAAATCTGGAGCTTGCATTAACCGCTGCGGCTTTTCGCCGGAGCACTTGTCCTTTAGTTCATCAGGAAGCATTGAAAAGGCTTCATTGTTGTATCACGAATATTTGAAAATGAGCTTGATTTCTCCCCTTCACACGCACGCGCGCGCGCACACACGCAGAGCTAGCAGTGGCTTGAATATATTTGCAAATTGTTCTGAAATATTCCTACTCTTGTTAACTATAATGTTACGAAGAGATTGTTCACTTGTGTTGTTAGGGTAACTGAACATGATGCTGTTATATACGATTACGTGCAATGGCTTTTGAAGATCAGTTCATTGGTCTATCGCTGGATTTGTTGTTACATTTCATGTGAGATTAATCGTGACGCTGAATGATATGTTTTACTTTCACTCCATTATCTTGCTGACTTTTCACATGTTAGCCATACTGCTGCTGCTACTCTAAAAGTAAAGTTTACTACCAACTTATTTTGAGATTAGCTGTTAGCCTTGTTCTTTTACAAAATGGGGTTTGGCCGCTGGTTCTGAACGAATTGCTCTAATTCCCCCTTGTTCGTTGTGCCTGCTGATTGATTCTGATTCTCTCGTGCTTCTTGACCTGTTGGTGATGTTGCTGCTCTTAGAGGCGGGAGAGGCTCTGCCTGATGTTCTTACCTGCCGAAGTGCGGAGTGATGAAAGGATGTCTGAACATGGCCGCTCCCAGAAAGGTGCCGAGGCCTAACGGGGCCCCGCTGGGGGGTAGAGCGGCGGTCCCTGGTGGAGGTGGAAGCCCGGGGAAAGCTGCGGCGGCGGCTGCGGCGGCGGCTGCGGCGGCTGACCAGGCTGATTCCAGGCTTGGGTGGTGTCCGAAGGGACTACTGTCCAGGTAAGGTCCCAGCGGGTGTCCCGCTCCCAACGGGCTGGCGAAGGACAAACCGCCTGGGTGGCTCTGTGCTCCGGCTTTCTCTCGCTTTCGCCACTTAGCTCTGCGGTTCTGAAACCAAACCTGCAAAAAACAAAGTTCAACTTCTTTAACAAAATTCTTTTCAAAATCTGTGGAAATGACGAACGGGGTGCGGGGCGGCGGGGGTTGGGGAGAAGTGTCCTGTTAACATAAATTCACTTTCGGATTGCAACCAGCCATACAAATGACATTGAATGGTTAACGAGCACAAAATAATTGCTGGATTTCAATTCTACAATTATTATAAAGAAATGATGCACTTTAAAAATATCTATCATTTACTACTAATGATTTAAATTTCACATGAGTTCCACAGAGCAATGTAAAACAGACGTATCTTGACACCAGTTATCAACGCTCAGGAATTGATAGAATGGTATAGTAATTGCCCAAATCGGATGGCGTGAGGCACAAACTCCATCGCACAATTTCATATTACACATACATAACACCCTCTTTGGATTCAGGCTTCAAACCATATCAACTATACACAGATTCCTGCCTTTACCGGAGAAATATCAAATACATAATGAATTAAAATAATGAAACGATCTAAAATCGGATTAGGAAAATTTATAAATGTGCCCTCGCAAATTTGAAGATAATGTACAACACTGAGATTGCGATTATAATTATAATCGAGTTGATGAACTAAAAAGGTATCAGATAGCGTCTTCGTGATTTATGTCATCGCTTTCAAATTGACCTTAATTGACATTAGTTAATAGTTTTTTTTAAAAAGGAGGAATTAAAATATAAAATAACGCGCTACGATTAATTTTACTAGACTGTCTCCTCAGTTTTATTGAGTCCAAACAGTCTTTTGTAAAGAAAAAGAGAGAGAAAAAAAAAGTTATTTAACTTTCCCACGACTAGCTGAGCGGAAAATAATCATTCCTGGCTGCCTGTCACGTTGGGTATTTAACAATAGAACAATGTGTCAACAGAACCAGGGAGAATCTCATCATTAGCCCCTTTAATGCAAGAAGCTGTTGTGTATTAAATGAGCCATATGGAATTTATTAGGTCTTATCAGCGCTTGATTGTAACTGTAAAGTGATTTACTCGGCCTTTACCTCCCAACATATGTTTTATGTTCCCCGTGTTCGCAATAAGGCGCCAATCATAATGTTTATCGTCGCTTTGGTTATGAAGCTTGGAGAGAAAATGTAGTGCTATGGGCCCTATCAACTTTACCAGCTCTTTACTTTGCACCATGACATTACATTCACTAAAAGCGAAGGAAGCTCAATCCTTTCTTGCTGTTTTAAAGTCTTTGGTTGCTGTGGCGAAAAGGTATTTTCATTACTCATATTTGCGCAGTCACATCCGGAGAAAATCTGACACAGATCAGTATACTGTATCTGGCACAGTCCAGTCAGGTTTAAGATTGCAAGTGCGAGGCTATCTTTAGCATTATTATTTCTTTTAAAGCCAAAAGAAATGTGGATCATAAGTAATGAAAATTGAAAAAAAAACCCTATAACTTTAGATTAAAAACATCTAATATACCTAGGCTTTGATGGGAGGACTGACCCAGAATTTATCTATCTATTCACACGTTAGTTACAACTTACTTGTACTCGTGCTTCGGTTAAATCTAGCCGCATCGCCAGCTCCTCCCTGTACAAAACACAGAAAGAAGTGAAAATACACTTTCAGCACTCCCATAGTTCGCGGTAGGTTTTTTTTTGGAAAGCTGAAACTGGTTTCAAGTTCTATATGAGGATCAAACATGACCAAGCAGCTATTTACGGACGCTCTCCAGTCTTTCCTGTTTCCATGGGCCATAAAATAGGCCAGACGAAGCATGCAAACATCGAGCAAGCGGCTCATCTCCAACATTTTCAGCAATGTCACAACCACCAGAATATGTCATTATTTGATACAGGAAATCGCCCTTTTTAGTACTAAACGGAAACGAATTTAATTCTGAAGAGCATTGTAAATTCATTGGAAGTATCAGAACGATTATATATGCTAATAATTGTTTTCCTTCTCTCCCGACCATGACACATCTGATAAGTCAGTTTTCGTTTTCATTTGTTACATTGTTCCACTTGTATCGTGATCCGTTGCTTTGTAAACAATTCACTTTCAGTCAATGGCGTGAACGAGAAAGGTTTCTAATGCGTACACGGATTGTGAGAGTTTAGAATTTCAAGCACTGCATTTTCTTCAGATTAGAGATATAGTCAGGCTAAAGTCTTGAAATCCATGGGGTGCAGCAAAAAGCGGCAGTCGATCTAAAAAAGGGCTGCCAGGTGGGGAGCGCTGTGCTCGGAGCGTTAATCTGGAGCCATTGCTTTGACAGAAGCGACACTAGCGAGCGGAGAGCTGGAAAAGTGACCAGCCTCCGATAGATCAATCGATCAGGTAGGTCTCTACCGTGTGTCTATTCGGTGTGGCAATAAACACCACAGCTGCGAATGGAAATCAAGTTAGAAACAATTATAGACTGCTGGGTGTATCAATAAAGCTTTCAGTCTGTGGTCTGGTCTTTGTAATTTCTGTAAGTTTTTTTTAAATTACAGTCTATACATACCTGGTGAAGACGTCTGGGTAGTGTGTTTTCTGAAAAGCTCTCTCTAGTTCTTCAAGCTGGTAGCTGGTGAATGTAGTCCTATATCGCCGCTGTTTCCTTTTTAACATACCTTCTTCAGAATCACTACCGGCTGATAGACACAGACTGTCCTCCCCATCCTTCACATCCACGTCTGTCTGAGCCTCCTCCACAAGTTTAGGGCTTAAGTCATCTTCAACCGCGTCCTCTTTCGCATCTCCCTCGAACGACTTGTCAGCGGGCTCTACCGAACTTAGTTCTGGAGCCGGGACCAGGTTCTGTGTGCTGTCCCCTTGCGTTTTGCCCAGGCTGAAGTTTTCTTTGTAGGATTTACTGCGGCTGATGCTGACTTGTGGGGCCTGGCTGATTTTCAGATCGGTGTTTCGGAACGGTTCGGAGGATCTGTCTCTCTCCAATTTCTCGTTAGCAATCTCGTTAAATCCCCGAGCGTCAAAGATTTTACTTCCCAGCCCGTATAGTCTTCGGAACTTCGGGGGGAAATGGAGCTCAGAGTCAAAAGACATGTTTTCCTTGGGTGATCCTAAGTGTAAAGAAACACGAGAACCCATAATCAATCATTTAGCGGCGTTATTGAATATTTACTAGTGAGATGTACTTTGAGAGCCTGTGTTTTACAGGTGTAACCGGACCCTCAGTACTGGAACCCACTGTCAATGCCTAATATATACGGCTGACAAGGAACGAGCTAGTGTTCCATTTCATGAAGTTTAGACTCTGGACATAGCGAAAGGTTAATGTATAAAAATGATAAAATTGCCAGACTTTTCATTCCTAAGAGAACATGTATCACTAGGGGCAGGCCGCGAGTATCTGGTGGAGCTGCAATGGAGAGTCTGCTTTTTTTGGCAAATCTGTTCTCACAATCAGCGACACTCCTGAAGCAATCAACTTTTAGAGAAAAGGTCCGTTCATTTTAGGAGAGGACTGTTGGACGGGACTCTTGGATTAGCCGTTAATTAGAATTCGTACACCCTGCATGATTGCTGAATTAGTAACTCAGGCAAACTCCGCACTGCCGAAATATATTTGTCTGTCTACAGACAGAAAAACAGTTCTAAATGAATATTCCCCTTAAAAAAAAGCAGCGATTACCACTAATGTGTAGATATTCACTTCTGTTTGCAGCTAATATGCTACATGTGCAAAAAAGTTATTTTTATGTCCTTTGATTTTCCTGAGGATTTAGAACGGGTTGAAAAATCATCGTCTTCCATTTTCCACTGTCAAACACTTTTCAACTTTAATCTACTTTCCTTCTCCAAGTGCTACTGAAAAAGCCCGCGATTTAACAGGATTAATCGAATTTAAGTTATTTTAAGTTCTTTTTATATAATCCTAAGAAACTCCTACATGTTTCGAATAGGTCCCTCTTCATTGATATTCAAAATATGCACGAGTTAAAATGTCGAGAGCAGTAAAGGGAGAAGAGCGGAAAGTGAGAACAGGGATTTCCCTTTCGGAGCTTAGTTATCGCGAAAGGTGCAATCCGATATTGCTGTGTTTATCGACAGCATATTTGGAAAGTAACCAACTGCAAACACGCCATCTCTATGAAGCCAAATTGATCATTGTAAACAAAGCAAACATCCCCCCCAAAGACACACACACACACAAATTAAGCCACAAAATAAAACAAAATAATGTGCTGCATGAATCGATAATATTTTCCAGAACATGTAGAGCCAGAGCTCGGTGTTCCTAGTCTGAACCAGAAACTATGTCCACTGCTGCAAAATGACCCAAGTGCTTTAAGACCTTTTTAAACAGGATACGCGTTTCAAACGATACTGAGTTAAATTTGTAAACCAGGTGCCCATGCTCTTTGCAAATTGGAGTTGTAGTGTCAACACACCTAACCCTCAGAAGAACACGAAATTGTTTTTTTTTAAGTGTTGCTTAAAAGCTGCAAACCTGTGATCCAGCGAAGTTTTACAGCAAAGAAACAAAAACCTTACCTTCACTCGCTGTGTCCGGCTCATTCCTGGCTGTGAGAAGCGGCAACGCTTGAGCTCCAATACATCTGATCTTACAGGGGCTCCTTCTGCCCAGAATACTGTCGATGCAGTAAGAGGAGAGCAAAGTTGGAGATTTACTTTTGCACTCGGATCTCTCGCAAATCTCCTCCTTGTATTGAGTTGTCATGGTTGGAGCCTGAGTTCTGAGTTGCCGGAGGCTACGATTCCCCCACTTGTACGGCAATCGCTCTTGCTCTGATCGAGGTACTAATGACATTTGTATTGGGCTGTAATTGCTTTGCTCTCGATTCTCCAACACACGTGCTGAAACCTCTGTGATTGGCTCTCCGGGACCTGGGGAGCTTCTTTTTTCACATTCCACCAACAGGAAGTTTAGGCGAATGAGAAAACGAGGTATGGATCTTTAAGGAATGAACCCGGTGAAAGAGCTCTGTTCCTCCGGCTGGAGTTGTAAAGAGCGGCTGTTTCATCTTTTAAGCCATGAAGCTGCACTTAGCCGAATAGACGGTGGGTGTAGTAACACGCAGATCCCCTGCGTAATGTCACTCAGCAAGTTATCTGCCTTTTTTTTCGGTTTGAAAAGTTGCAGATTGTGTATTTAAATCCGGTCGATCTGAATGAACCTTTGGGAAAGATTAATTAAGATATAGGTCAGAACATTTTTCATTGAGTGACAATTTGTGCATCTAAGCATTTATGAACTACAACTTAAAGTCAGGGTTTGGCCTTGTATCCATTGCAAATTGTATCAATATGATAGATTTCAATTGGAAAATGCTGCATTTCTGAATGTAAGCTTGAACTGAGTAAGCCCCTCATCCTGTTCTGTCAGTCACTCATTGTGAATCAATGCACTGTAATTTAGGTCAACATTAAATCACTGTCTGCTCAAACATTATATCCCGTTGGTATAAAGTGATTTTTCTCTCTCTGTCTTTCTCTGTTGTCAGAATGTCCAGGTGTTTTAATTGTAACACTTTTGTAACAATGTAAAGAATTTCAGCGTCTAATTCCGGGAAGGTCTGTAAACCCAGCACACTCAATAATCCGCAACAGGACTTTGTAACTACTCCCTCTTTACCCATCAAATTAAAGGCTAGATTAACTTGTAATGTGATATATTAAACGTTCGTATCGGTAGCTAAATGTGTTTTACAATAACGATTGTCGTGATTTTTATGGGATATGGATCTTGTCAGTAGATGTGATGTATACTATCAGGAATGTGATCGGGGTGTACTGTTGATCAATGCTGAGATGGTTATAATCATTTCATAAACTAACCCTATAAAGCCCTAGATGAGAAATAGTAAGTTTTATGGACCAGCCGAATTGCTCAATTCTTGGAACTCCATTCAGCTATTCGGTATGGAAATTAATTTGACGATGTTTCATTTAGTCTCATCAAATGTTGGTTTTAAATGGCGTATTGCAGATATTTCGCGGCGGAGAACTTCATTTTGTATCTATAATAGCACTTCATGACTAAAACGGCGCATTGCGTGACTGTTGGGGGGTGAGCAGTGGAGAGTGGGGGTGTTGGGGGAGAGCCCGAAACGTTTGTTTTTTCTAGCGCAGACCTAAATTTAATTACACAGCGAAAACAACCAACTCAACTGCATATCAACATAATAATCCCAAACAACAGGCGTCTCATACTTAGTTTTTATTTGCGTTTTTTTCGCCTCGTGTCATTAAATGCCTTCGGTTTTTCAAAACAAGAAGAATACAGAGTTTTCGAAACTATTGTACTGCAAACATATATTTCTGAACTCATTTGTGGCTAGACTTTAGACAGTTGCTGATTTAGGGAGGCACATCATTTACAAGAGAGAGATGGAAAAGGATCTGTCACCCTATCTCCGCACAATCAGTCATAAAAAAAAACAGCTCATCTACAAAGCAAATCGACTGCAGCGGCGGCAAGAAAACCGGCCAAATCTTAAAAATACTTCAGTCTGATAGAATAGAACAGATTCGCTTGAACATATTGGGCATACAATTTTCAACCAGCTAAATTTTCAAAAGAAAAGGGAAGGGAATTTATAGGATGAAGGTAATTATGAATAACAGCCAACACACACGCATATTAAAAACAGACTAGACATGTAGATTAATATTTTATTCACGTATTTTCATAAATTTATATTTTAAAACAAACCTAAAATATTTATTGTTTAATCGTCTACTGCTTCAGGATGCAAAATGAACAGATTTTTGACCAAAAAGATTTGGAACTACTTATCTGGGGCAAGAGGCGACTTACATATCCACAAAATAATCAGGTTCACGTTTGTCTGTGCGGAGGCAAATATAAAGGACTGCCATGAATGGAGTAATAACATCTCCCACTATCTGAAACAAGCGTATCAAGCCTTTAGTGTATGAACAGATTCCTCATTCTGTTTGTGAATGTGGATGACTGTAAGGGAGAGGCAGACATGAGCTCCATTAGACCCTCAGGAAAATGTATTTTCCTGCTGGGTGTCATCCGAATGTACCGTCTTGGGACCGCAGCAATACCGCAGTAGCTCAATTTGTAAAACATCATTAAAAAGGCTTTACATTCGTTATTTTTTTAAACAGGGTCGGCCGTGGAGTTTGCGGTGGGGTGGGGTGATGTTTAACATGCAGGCGTATTTGCCCGTGAATGAAGTGGAACATGATGGTGTTAATGTTACTTCGTGAGCTGTGATTGCTCCTTTCTCTAAACGAATAAAATTGACATGAATTGACATAATCGGCGATTAAAAGTGCTAGATATGTTCATACAAAGTGCGTTATTAACACTCATCATTAACTCCTCGCTTGTAATCGAACGTGTCAGTCTTACACAGCACAACTTAAGGCATCTACAAGCTTTAATGATGTTGGAACCAATGGGTGCTGAATGATTGCTATGGCATTTTGAAAATATTTTGTTTTAAATTCCTTCGAGGATGAGTGCGAGGAACATATGTTGTGGCTGATAACCATTGCTGCTGGAATATTTAGTCAACAGTTTTTTTTGCTACTTCTACTGAGCTTTATCTGCAGCAATATGTGTATATCTTTGTGTGTCCGTATATAGCGTCTGAAACATCGCCTGCCGAAAGCTGCACTGTGAATGGTCGAACTCACTGCCTACTTTGATCAGATTCCCTCAATCTTCAATTGCCTCTTCACCAATACATTTACTTCTTTGCAGATCTGCTCCCAAGCGGCCTTTTCTTATTCTTGACTGCTGTGTAAATTGAAAACGAGCGAACGGGAGAAGATCAGTATGTAACCATATAGCAATTGTAGCCAGCAAGTGAACTATGATGGAGTGCGCACTCTATCATAAGAAACAAACGACAATCAAAGGAGAATTTATTTTGTTTTAGTCATTAAACTAATGGGCATTAATGTTGAACATAGGTAGATGCAGTCAGGTGTTGAACAATTAATGGGGCTAAAATAAAGAACTGCGGATGCTGGAGATCCGAAACAAAACCAGAAAACTGCTGGAAAAAAGAACTCAGCAGGTCTGGCAGCATCTGTGGAGAGAAAGCAGAGTTAATGTTTCGGGTCTGGCGACCCTTCCTCAGAACAATAGACCCGAGAGTATGTTCAGGACAATTAATACTGTTAGAAAGCTAAGATTCCGCAGAGGCAGCTGCATTGCTTCCAACGTGAACTGAAATAATGATTAATGAGAGTTAGCGATTCATTTTGTTTATTTTGTATACCGATGGCGGCATTGCCAAATACATATTTTGGATTATGTACTACAGAGCGCCATTAATCTCGATCCAATTTTGAGCCACTTTTGTGAACCTACTGATTCTTAACTAAAATATTTGTCTTGGAGTGGCAGATTAGCAATTATAAATTCATTCGGCGTGGCGGGTTTTTGTTCTAAACATCACATTGTGTATCTATGTTATGAATTATGGCCATGATGTGGAGGTGCCGGTGTAGGACTGGAGTGAACGAGGTCAGGAATTATACAACACCAGATTATAGCCCAACAGGCTTATTTGAAACACAACCTTTCGGAACTAACACCTGAAGGATCAATTATGGCGGCGTTTGCAGGAGAGACTTGTAAAATTGAATGTGCCCAGAGTTGGGAGTGGAACAGGGAAGGTCGAAACATTCGTTGCCTCCGGCTTACAGCAGTACTTGTCATCAATGTCTCAAATTTGAAATCTTATCACATATCTCCCAGGGTAAACTTATTCAGTCGTTTCTCTAAAATATGTATCCGCTCCCATTTATAACATCCTAACCATGTTGTAGCACTAAAGCTCGTGGACATGAACACGGCAAGAGCAAAAAGTCCGTTGCCATTGGTCAGAATATGGAGAGTTTTTCTGAGACCTTGGGTTCAGTGCTTCGATTGCTGCAAGTTGTAAGGATGAGTTTTTGTAGTTTCTTCATTGCCTGTGGCCGCCTGTAGACGTTGTAGCAGCTAAAAATTTGATTTCCTGCATGCTCCCGCCTCACCCGTATACGAAGAGGTTGGTACGAATAACTTTGAAGCCCTATTTCAAGTCGAATCCATAAAACGTGATGTACACGATCGCAGCTCAATAACACATTCCGACCGGTGACCAGCTGAAACGTGAAACCGGTGTGTCTGCTGCTCAGGTATTGTGGTTTCCCAAACTTCCTATTCACGAAAATCCGAGCTGAAATTCAATACACCGGGAATGGGAATGACATCTCACTACTTACCCACAGGCCACAAACAAACCCTGGAATCAGTACAAATTCAACAGGTCACTTTGCGGTACCTGTAATTTATAAGATCGCAATGATATATTTCAAGACAATAGCCCAGTAGAAAACCGCAACATTTCGTTTCCGATGTCACTACAGTGATGTACGCTCATCAGTCGAGATTCTCGCTTTATTGTTAAAATCAAAACACACTGCGGCACTGCTGATATAAGTCTCCGAAGTCTATGCTAAGATGCATTGGTTCTTCACTTTGACACGAAAAAAACAAAACTTCCTAAATACATTTTAACTTCGGCAGTAAATTGTCACTACTAAGACAGCGGGAAACAGGGGAACGGACAAACATCTGCAGTAACAATTGCTGTTATTTTCTACGCATTTTTGTTCCGTTGTTGAAAGTATCTTCTTTATGCAATAGGGAATTTGCATTTTCACCAAACTAAAGGAAAATACACTGGAAATCTGTCAACTGTTATGGAGCACTTATTTTATTTATAATTCTGGAAACGCTCAGAGCCTGCCGCAGACGGCAGAATGTTTCTGCAACATTGTCTAAATGAAGATCTGGAAAAAGGAACTTTGTTTCTGTCTGCGAAGATGCAGCACTAGAAATGATCAGCAACCGAGATTATCAAGAAACCCAGAATCAGAGGTTTTCCAATGGGATGGCTCCATCTCGTGGCCGCGACAATAAATGGACCAATTCAAAAAAAACCTAAAATGCTGGGTATTTATATTGGAAACGGAAAGTGCTCGAACTATTCAGCTGCTCAGCGAGATCCGTAAAAGACAAGCCGTGGAGTTGTGTGGGTGTGTCTGCTGCTCTTTATACTGACTGACTGTACAGTGTATTTTCAACATTTTCATGTGTGTTTTTAAATTAAATTAATAGGTGAACCACGTCGGAATTGAAAATAGAACCAATGCAGTTTCCTACTGTGTCATTCAAATACTGGATATGATATCTGCTACATCGCTCAGATAGTGATTTTTAATTACTTCACGTAGTTTCTAATATTTTTGCTGACAAGTTGTAGCAATGGCAGCTTGCATTTCGAGGTTCTGAAAACATTCCAAGGCACAGGAATTTTAACAAATGAAATGGGACAGCAGCCTTGTGAGGGTGTATTGGGGCAGGTGACCAAAAAGCAAGGCCGAAGAGGAGAGGCAGGCAGGCAAAACATGAAAAGGTTTAACTGTGGAGTTTGTTGCGGGAACCAAAAACCATGATCCATTCTTCCTAATATTGAACTGTGAGACATTTCTGTTGCTGCAATGCTGGATGTGGGATGATTAGCATAAAAAAAGGTAGACATGCGGTAAAGCAGATATGGAACTTAAGATCGTGTTTTTGAATAATGTCTCTGAGGGATACCATATAGGCCAAAAATGGGAGGGATGAATGGATAGGCGGGGGTGGGGTGGGGGGCAGTATGGTGCAGTGGGTATTGTTGCAGGAATACAAGAGGCACCAATAACTGTGTGGGAGTGGGAAGAGTAACCATTGCTGATTGTCAACTGGAACAACATAACCAGGTGGGTACCACCACAGTCAGCTGGACAAAAGGAGATGAACATGGAACAGGATAATGTGGTTAATCACATCAAAGGTTCCAGAGAGGGTGAAAAAAGGATGAGGAGCCAGAGTTCACCAATATCACTGTCAAGCAGGATTTCATTTGTGATGTGTTGGGTCTGTGGCAGGGGCTGGAATCTGATTGGAGAGATTCAAACATGGCATTTCAGGAAATAAGAGGGACATGGTTTTATGAGGCATCAAACAATTCAAGGACTTTGAAGAGGAATGGGAGTTTGGAGATTGGGTGTTAATTTGCAAGAGCAAGGCGCAAAGATATGTAGTTTTGAGAGGGGTGACGATTGCAGACTTAAGTGGGAGAAGCTGAACTGAGAAGAAGGAAAAAGTGTTATATCAGCTGACCGTGGAGGTGAGGAAGGGATGTTGGTTTGTGTGCAATTTGTTGGGAATAAAGTCAACAGAGAAGAATGAAGGAAACCAGCGCAAGGTGTGAGTTCTGGGCTGGGGTGACGGGAACCTTAAATTTGATCTGGTGAAGGAACAGAAGCAGTCAAAGCAGCTGAGTGGAAGGTCTCAAACTTAGTGACAAAGAACTGCATGAGTTCCTAGCATCTGTTCGAGAAGGAGATCACGGGGACAGGCTAAATGGGATTAAGAAGATAATTTAAAAAAAAGTGGAAATGTGAAGCCAGATTTTATTGTAATATGTCAAATAAAAGCATCTTGTCAAATCTTCATTGGATTATGTCTGAAATACTTAGAAATACTTTTTAAAATGTTGATTAAAATCCAATCAATTAGAGTTAGCCCTGGCATCTTTATTGCCTTGTTAAGTGAGATTGTGGATAAGCTTTTACTGTGGCTCATTGGTATGGTTGAAGTTGCCTATAACTATTTCAAATTGGATGCTCATGATCAGCTGAAAGAGAGAATTTCCATTTGAACACTATGGGCTGGATTGGATCCCCAATCCTCAACTGAGGAATACTGTACTGGGACTGACAATTTAATGTTGGTTCAGTAACTCTGAGATGGTTGGATAATGGAATAGTATAGGTTAGATGGGCTTCAGATTGGTTTCACAGGTTGGCGCAACATTGAGGGCCGAAGGGCCTGTACTGTGCTGTAATGTTCTATGTTCTGTGTTCTATGTTCTAGAATATGCCAATGTCAGAATATTTTGGCACAATGTCTTTCTTGCATCAAGTACAGTGTGTTGAAAGTTACACAGGTGTGAGACACTTGAATGTAAATTATCAGTTGCAATGGAAGGATTTCTTGCTGCATGTATGGAACCACCATTCATTTGGAATGTTTTGAGGCTTTTGGAGATGAAAAAAATGGTGGGCATGAGCTAAGATTGATCCTAATAGCAGGATATTAAGTTTTGTCTTATGAGGCATCACTTGAAATGTACATTACAAAAGAACACTAATTGATTGAATGATTGAATATCCATTCCACATGGGATATACAATCTTTCTGATTCGTTGTACTATGGTTACAAACTACTGCTTTGCTTGGTTCTCAATGCATCAGAGATAAAGTAGGGTTTGATGCAAGATAACGTGAGGTAAAAGTGTGACAGGATTTCAGGCACAGCAATCTATTTGTATTAATTGTCTTATCTAGCACTTATGAAAGATCCAGACCCACATGATGTAGATACTTTGGCCTAGATATTCCAGTGACTAGATATTTGTTTTTGCAGCATTGATGAGAGTTGTGCTTTGGGACCATGTGCAAAATCTGATACAGCTGACTCCAAGGGAATTGCTTGGGAAATTGAAAATTCTGAAGGACAATTCCCCATCTACCCTGTCTATATCCTCCATAATTTGATACATCTCAATCATGCCCACCTCCCCCCCCCACCCCACGCCCCCGTCCCCCCGCAATCTACTCTGCTTCAAAGAAAACAAGCACCGTCTATCCAATCACACTAAGGTCCTACTGATCTTCAGTTGAGGTATAGGGAAAGAACTGCTGTAGTGAAGGGAGTTCTACATTTTCGCCCCAGCAGTTGTGAAGGAATGGTGATAGATTTCCAAGTCAGGATAATGTCCAACTTGGAGGGGAGCTTTCATGTGATTATATTCCCCGAAATCTGCTGCCCCTGTCTTTCGCTGTGGTTGTGGATTTGGAGATTACTGTTGGAAGAGCCTTGCTAAGTTACTACAGTGCACCATGCACCATGCACCGGTTTCATTGTGCATTAGTGGTGAAGGAATGAATGGTGATGGTGCTAAATGGGGTGCCAGTCAAGTGAACTGCATTTCCTGGTTTTAACCATCCAGGAAAGTGGAAAGTATTCAATCATATTCCTGACTCGTGCGTTATAGATGGTGGACAGGGATTATGGAAACAGGAGAGAGTCACTTTCTGCAGAATTTTTAGCCTCTACCCTACTGTTGTGGCTATCATGTTTATATGGCTGGTTCAGTTTATTTCTGGTCAATAGTAACTCCTATGATGCTTATAAGTACGTAGATTGGGACCATCTATAGCCTGTGACTCTAATTCAGACTTGGGACTGTTTGGAGGCTTTCAGAAGCTGGGCAATTGCCCATCAAAGCTTCAACTTCCCAGGTAATTCCAGGGGAGCCAGCTGCAGTGGGACTTTCACACAGTCCGGATACACAACACCAGTCTACTGTGCTTCAATGTCTGTCTTTCCCTCATAAAATTGGGACCATTATGACCTTGAATACAAAACAATGTAAAAGTGACACTTGTATCATTGGGTCACTGTATCCAGTGCCTAATGATAGCACCTTATGTACTCGATTTCAAGCTCAAAGAAATTTGGAAGGTATAATTTTTTAGTTTCTGTCAGTATGTGTCGGTGACCTGGTATACAATGTTTTGCATCTGGGTTTCATGGTAAACATGTACTTGTGTTTTGTGTATCTCTCTGTGTTTAATGCCATGTCTAATGTGACTGTGTTCAAGTGCACATTATGGGTGTGATGTCCCTTTGTCAAGTTTTCGTGTGTTACGTTATCGTAGACTTTCTGTAGAATATTGGTATGCCCTCAACTGGAGTATTGCATCCAGTTTTGTGGATCATCAATTATGAAGCGAAAACATTAGATGGAGTGCAGAAAAGATTGATGGTAAAGGTGCCAAGCTTTAGGCACTTCTGTTATGATGAAAGTTTGGAGAAGTTGGCATTTTTTTTATTGGAGAAGAGAAGCTTGACAGAGATTTGTTGGAGGGATTCAAAACCATGAGGGGTCTGGACAAGAGGATAGAAAGAAATTATTTCCATTGGTAGAAGTATTGAGAAACAGAATGAAGTTTGAAGGTATTTGGTGAAAGAAGCAATAGAAACATGAAGGAAAACCTTTTCATGCAGTGAATGGTTCAAGTATATCGAATGCATTGCTTAAGTGTGTCAGAGGCAGGTTTAGTTGAGACATTCAAGAGGAAATTGGATTGCTATCTGAAAAGGAAGAATATACAGAGTTGTAGTGTGAAGATTGGGGAGTGCCATCAGGTATATTTGTCCTTCGGAGGGCCAGCAGACAGAGCAGGCTGAATGGACACCTTTTGAGCTGTAACTGTTCTGTGATTTTGTTTGTTCGACATTGTTTTCTGCACAGACTAAAACATATTGTTGAAGAGTAATTGATCCCTTTTGAGTGATTAAGTATGTATGCATGTGTAACATATACGCATACAATATATATGTGTGATTTACCATGACAGTGATTAAGTTGACACAAGATGCAGAGTGCAGCAATGATTGCTAATATAATAGACTTCAATATGGATAGACCTTGTAGGTTATCATTGCCAACTTACCACTGATGTTATTTAAATAATTTGCTCATTTAACAGAAAATGAACAAACCATATTTCAAACAAAAGATATAATGTAGTGCTCAGAACAAGTGGCTGAAAATCAAAACGAACTGGGGCTTTACAACACTGATAACCATTTTGCTATTGTAGCTTCAGTGACATCATCCAATCTCAGTTCACTGCCTGTCGTTATTCATATAAAAAAGATTACATAGCAAAGTAAATTACAATTTCTGGTTAACGTATTTGTGGTTGTTTACGCGTTAATATTTTATATGATCAAAAGTTCTTCTTGAGCGAATTAAAGTGAAATTGAATTGAGTAGGGAGTCTCTTGTTAAAATAAATATATTTTCATATGATGGAAATATGGTTTGAAGATGTTTCATTTCTTCACTGTACTGAATTTCTGCTATACAGGAAGATAGCTTGCTTACTGCTAATTACCTGTGTTCTTTGTTTCATAAGTAGCAATGCAGCACTCTTCTAATTAACACGGAAATTTTTGTTCGTGTCTGATGAATAAAATGCTTCTATCATTTGAAATTTAATTGGAATTTTACTGACCATGCATTACATTTCACTTATGCCTTGAAGATCTACATTCAAGATTGTATTTTGCACCTATCGTAAATAACAATAATGCCCCCTCGTGGATGTTATGCAGAAATAGAACTGTATGACAAAGTCCCTGGAAATCAGTGCTAACTAACTAACAAAGGGACCTTAGTGTCCTTGTCAAGAACCCCCCAACGACTAATATGTAGGTGCAACAAGTTATTAGTAAAGGTAATGGAATGTTAGCCTTTATCACAAGAGCTCTTGAGTACAGGAGTAGTGTAGCCTTACTTCAATTGTAAGAAAACCTTGGTTAGATTGCACATGGGGTACTCTGTGCAGTTTTGGTCTCCTTGTCTCAGTGTTTCCAACTTTCACAATTGAAAAATAAGGAGAATGTCACTTATGACCCAATGAGGAGACTCTTTTTTTAATTAGAGAGTCGTGAATCATTAGAATTCTCTGCTACAGAGAGCTGTAGAAGCTTAACCTTTGAGTATGTTTAATGTACAGATTGATAGATTTCTGATTATCAATGGCATAAAGGGTTTTGGTGATCGTGTGGTAAAGTGTTTGATCAGCCATAATTATATTGAATGGCAGAACGGGCTTGATGGATGAATAGCCTACTCCTGTTCCCACCATGTTATTTATGATTAAAGTCCACAGCCCAGATTTTCCAGACAATGACAAAGCTGGGTTGATCGTTTTTGACTAGTTATATTGTCGCATCCTAAACCTTTTGTATCTTTCCAGCTGGGTCTTCAGTCCTGGCTACAGCAGTGATTCATGGAGCCCAGTGGTGAAGGGAAGCAGTGAGAGAACAGGCTCCATTTTTAATATGTCAACTGGCCTACTCTGATAAGTATTTAAATGTCTTAAATATTTTCAGAGAGTTAGTGAGTATTAATGGGAGTGTGACTGTGTGTGAGTAAGCGAGTGAATGTGAGAGTAACTGTGAGTGAATGGGTGTGTGTGAGCAGGGAAGTAGGTGTGAGAGTGGGTGTGTGAGAGCGTGAATGGATGAATGTGTGGGTGTGTAATTGAATGGGTGAGTGAATGGGTATGTGAACGGCTGACTGAGTAGGTAGACGACTGAGTGGTTGTGGACTGGCTGAGCTAGTGGATGTGTGAGTGTGTGAGCCGGTTAGTGAGTTGATGAGTGACTGAATGAGTGTATGGGTCTAGGCACTGTTGAGTAGTTGGGTGAGTGGATGGGTGTTGGTCAGGGGAGAGTGATCCTGTTGTTTTCGAGAGCAAGTGTTCAGATCAGAGGTGTGGGTCAGCTTGGTTTGGTAACGAGTCAGAGAGTGGACATTTGCGTCAGTCTGGTCAGTGTGGATTGGGAGTTGATAGCATGTGCATTGGGTAGACATGGCAGGGGTGTCAGAGAATGGGAAGTTGGGTTGGGGATAGTCAAATTTGTGAGGCGGTTCATGTCAGTGGAGGTTTGAGGTTGAGTATTTGGAATGGGGTGTTGTCAGGTCAGTGTTTGTTGTGATGTTGGTCGGTTTGGTGGTAGTCCATTCAGTGGGGAATTAGAGTCATAGCCGGTTGAGTCTAGCTGGGTTAGATTGGGTGTGTGGCTCAATTTGGGATGGGTGATTGAGCCAGGGGTTGAGCAGTTGTGTCTTGGGTTTTGGGAGTGAGTAATCAGGATAGTCAGGTTGATGGGAGTGAGTAGTTGGGCCTGCAAGGTTGGTTAGATAAGGTGGTTGAATCTGTTTGGGAGTGTGGTAGTTAGGTTGTTTCTGGATTTGAGGGCCGATGGTGTTGGAGGTTTGGTAGTCAGCTACGTGGGGCATAGACAATCGGGGTGGGGAAGGCAGACAGGTTGGAAGAGATAGTGAGGGCAATGTGGTATAGACAGGCTGTTGGAGGAGGGTGTCAGTTTGTCTGTGGCTTCAGTTATTTGGGTTCGTAGCGTGGGCACTTGGGTCAGGGGATTGGATAGTAAAGTCATTGTGGTTGGGTGACCAGGTAGTCCTGTGGGTAGTTGAGTGGGAGGGATGGTGGTGTGGGTAGTAGGATTAGTGAGGGTTGAATAATTGGATTGGTGACATTGAGTAATCAGATGGTGGATGGGCAGTCAGGTTGGGGGAGGGGGATGGGGTTGAGTAAAATGGGTTGGGGTGGGCAGTGAGGTCAGGGGGACAGCGGGTAGGGTTACAGCAGAGATGGAACAGCAAAACACTTCTGTGGCAAGTAACATGTGTCTTGCCCAAACCCCCGATACCGAATTCAGTGCAAGAGCCATTCACTGAGGGTCCGGTGCAGGGCAAATCAACCCATTAGAGGCTTAAACTTATTGGGAAATTGCAGCACTTGTGCATACATCAGGCCTTCCAATGAATCCTAAAGCATAACAGCAACTCACACCTCAACATCCATTGCTGTTGTCATGAGAAAATCTGGCCCCATATGTACTAAGGAATATTTATGTTGGAACAAATGTGTAAAATAAATATCAATATTTGGGTTTGGGACTGAATGATAAGATTTTATTCACCAGCGCTCACTGACCTACATTAGTTCCTGGTTCAGCAACATTTCAGTTTTAAAATTCTCCTTGTTTTTAAATCCCTTTACAGTCTCATCTTTCCCTGTCTCTGTAATCTCTTTCAGCCATATAACCCTTCAAAATCCTTGTACTCCTCCAATATTGGCCTCTAATGCAACAATTTTCATTGCTCCATCATTTAAAGCTTTTGCTACCTTACTTAAACGTTCTGGAATTCTCTCCCTCGACCTGTCAGCCTCTTTACGCCTCCCTTCTTTAAAGTGCTCCTTTAGATCTACGTCTTTGATCAAGCTTTTGGATACCAGTGTTTATATTTCTTTATGTGATTTGTATCAAACATTGTTTGGTATATTCCTTTGAAGCACCTTGGACAACTTGACTGTATTAAAAGTGATACATCAATGTAAGTATTTGAGATTCATTGTGTTGAATTAACTAATCTCTGTTGGATTAATTTCAAAAAATAAACTTTACTGGTGTCATGCCTCATTGGAGTACTGCAGTGAAAATGAAGCTTCACTATCCCCAGAGTGATCATAAGAGTCAAAAATGTTATTAAAGTACACAATTTACTGTTGTATAGGCTAGCAGAAAATAGGGACCAGGTTCCTGTACTTAACAAGAATCATCATTATTACAAATAGATTCTAACCACAGCTGTTATAAAATGTTGACTTTATTTCAAATATACAGAATATGTGACTCCACAAGTTAAAACACTAACTGTCTGCTTTACCGCCATTCGGGCAGATGCATTGATCAAAAACAGAAGTTGCTGGAAAAGCTCAGCAGGTCTGGCAGCATCTGTGAAGAGAAAAAGTCAGGGTTAACGTTTCGGGTCCAGTGACCCTTCCTCAGAACGTGTGACCCAAAATGTTAACTCTGACACCCTTTGACCTTTGGCCTTTGACATCCACAACTGGTCACGACTCCACAAACCAATCAGCAACATTTTGCTCACTGAATTTCAGTGTATAAACAACCTGGTGTTAGCCCATCTATAAAAAGTGCACCTCATCTCCCCCAACCATTGCTTGAACAAAAAGCAGCATAGGGTTAGAATGAGTTTCAGTAACTTGATTTTTTAAAGTGCAGCAATTCAATCCTTAATTGTAAAACATAGTCTTTTTCCCAAACAGTCCTTTTCCCAATTCATCCTCACTTAAAAATATTGAAAATAGAAATATACACTCTTTACACTGGTTCAAAAATATATATTTTAGCTTGACTGCATGAATTGTTTCAAATTAGAGAATAAGAGCCAAACATGTTCTTAACCTGCATTATAAAGATTTTATGCATATTTAATGGTGTAGGATGTTTTCTTTAGCCAAATTCATATGTAAGATTAGAAGTTATTTTTAATATTTGTGGAGAAATAATTAACATCTCCATTTGACAGTTTTCTCTCTGTTATTTTAATCGAACTATAAAATTGCTTTGTGGCATTCTCAAATCTTGAAATTATATCAAGTCCAGGTAATTAGCATATATTGAAAAGAGCAGTTGGCCTAATACTGTTCCCGACAGAATGCCAGTGCATACTTCCCCTCTGAAAAACAGCCATTGACTTTTATTCCCTATTTTTTAATCCTTAGCTAATCACGTATCCACACTGCCAATGTCTCATCAATCACATGGTCTAAACTTTTGTTAATAATGATACCTAATAAAATGAGAGACAATCTATATGACATCAACGTCATTATCTTCAGTGATCTTCTCTGTTGTTTTGTCATCAATCTCAATTCAGCTAGTCAAAGAAATGTTCTGTTAATAAATTTACATTCACTTTCATTTAATAGAACATACTTATTATAGTGCCAATTGATTTTGTCCTGGAATATTAACTCTGAAAGTATCTCTACCACTAAGGCCAGGTTGACTGGCCTGTGGTTTTTGAATTTATCTTGTTCCATTTTTTGATCTGGTGTTCAACATTTGTAATCCTGCAATCCTCAGATACCACCTGCATATTTAAGGAAGATTGAAAAATTGTTGGCAAAGCCTCTACAATTTTTTTTCTCTTACTTCCTTCAGTAACTAGGATCCAGTCCATTTGGACTTTTCTAATTTGAAGAATGCCAACATTTTCACTATTTATTTTTATGTGATTCATTATTGCCATTACTGCTTTATGGAGAGCAGCATCCTCTTTTCTAACGAAGACAGATACACCGTATTAATTTAGCACCATATCCTGTCTCCATAGAATGGTTTCAGAGATAGTAGGAACTGCAGATGCTGGAGAATCTGAGATAACAAGGTACAGAGCTGGAAATTTCTGAAGAAGGGTCTAGACCTGAAACTTCAGCTTTCTTGCTCCTCTGATGCTACTTGGTCTGCTGTGTTCATCCAGCTCCGTACCTTGTTATTCATAGAATGATCCCCACTTTTATCCCTAAATTACTACACTATTCGTTTGACAATCTTTTACTATTCATCTGTTTATAAAATAACTTTGGTTTTCCTTTCATATTAGCCATTTCTTTTTGCTTTCTTTTTGCTCCTCATTTGCTTTTTTGATCCCTTTTGCACTTTTTACCTAGAAATCTTTAACTTAGATTCCACAAGTAAAGATCCCTCTTCACTCACTGGAAATAGAACATCTGCTGTTACTAAACCTTGTTCTTTTCCAGTTGTTTCGATGGCTAGATCAGATTAAAACTCACAAAAACAGATTCAATCTCTGCTCAGCTGAGGTAGACCTGGGACCTGCCTCCTCACCTACACATAGTTAAAAAAAGATTGGTGAATAGCCGCCAATGACCTGCATTTGGGCAAATATCTCAAAAAGGTTCTCAACCTAATCAGATTATAATAATTGTTTCTCAAACACTTCCCTATAGCAACATGCTCTATTTACCCCACTCCATTTTCCAGAACTAGATCTATCAACTCTTCCTTCCTCATCTACGTAAAGGTAACTGAAGAATATTATGTTACATTCCGTTTTGTTTTCATTTTGCATGCTAGATTCTCTGGTATTGAACAAATGCATAAATTACTGCAGGAAGTGGAAATCTGAAAATAAAACACATCTTGTTGGAAACATTCAGAACATCAGGCAGCATCCGTGGAGACAATGACCATGTTAATGATTCTAATGTGGACCTTTCAACAGAGCTAGGAGGTATTAAAGTTGAAAAGTCAGCCAAAAAAATGCAAACACATGCAAAAAGATGTAAAAAAAACCCCTGTGAAATACTTAATTGAAAATTTGAATATGGCTGAAATTCTACTGGTTTCAGAAAATAAGGAGGTGTATTGAGGGCAATAAAATATGTATGTGAAGTATGGATTTTGTGTATAGGTAAAGGCATTGGTGAGAGGCTGGTGGAAAAGGAAATTGAAAATTGTCAAAGTGGTTTAACCATCCTGAGGTCATGAAAGGCATTATATTTATGCAGGTTCTTTCTGTTATATAAGCTACTTTGGAGGCCCACGCAGAATTCAGAATGTAGAAGACTGATTATTGCTCTTCGGAACAATGTGATTGGACTGTTGTGGTCTTCCTTTAGATCTTAAGGATTAAGACCTTTACTTCAGCAATTTTTATGATGTTTTAAATCTGGAGACTTAGGAGGCTTTTACAAAGCTGTGGAAGTACACTAACTAATCTTGGATTTAATTTCTTTGGTGCTCTATCTTATAAAACCAACCCAGGAATTATCAGAGGAATTTTTACTCCAGTAATGGTCAGCAGAAGATTACTTGGAACCAAAAGATTCCTGGGCCTTCCAAAAAAACCTCTTGTGTAACAAACATGAGACTACATAAGCTCAGTATTCTAATTTATTGTTGTATTTTATGAATAAATTAATTAGATCATTTACAGCCTGTGTTGTAGTCAGAGTTTGAGTTTATATTGAACCATGATACCTCTAGGGAGCATTGGAAGCACAAGAAATACAAATTTATAATAAAATAAACTAGTTGAGGTGTCAACTGCTGTCGTAGTATAAATAAATTCTTTGAATTTCTGATTTTATTTCTACAGATGGTGGTTACAATGTGTTGCATATAATTTGTGCTATGTATATAATATATGTTAAAAATATTGCCCCAGAGTATTTGAGGGTGGTCCAGTAAACCCGTGTGTAACTTTATTAGCAGACTGTCAGGAATGACTAGTCAATGTGCCAAGTTCCACTCTGCAGCAAACATCTGGATGGCCATCAGTGGAATGCAGCTTCTGCCGCCTTATTCAAGGTCATCAAAAACACATGTGTTGATGGTAATGTATCCCTACATTAGCTACTCCCCTTCCGAAGGAACCTGCTGTATGGTTGTACAATGCATTCAAATTAAACCCCTTCCCCCATTCTTTGTGGCTCATGTGTCCAAAATAGCCATGATGTGGAAATGCTGGCATTGGACTGGAGTAGACAAAGTCAGAAGTCACACAACACCAAGTTATAGTCCAACAAGTTTATTTAAAATCACAAGCTTTTTGAGCACTGCTCCTTCAACAGGTGGGGTGGAACCAAAATGTCTTTCCTCCTATAGGTCTTGCTCCACTGCCTGACTTCACAGAATTGTGACTGCCCACAATAGGAAAATAAAGGGCCTCTCGATGACTTAGTGAACTATGGGTGGTTGTTGGCTGGATAATCTAGCATTTATCACTCATCTCAAACTACTCTTGAGAATGTTGTAGATCTTAAACTGATGCAGTACATGTGGTGCACTAACATCCATTGAGCTGTTAATGAGGATATTAACTGGAAGTTTGATCTCGGCACAATGAAGGAGTTGTGATACAATTCCAAGTCAATAGGATGTGTTCCCATAAAGGAAACATGGTGGTGATCACTGTACTTGTTCTACTAGTCAGTAGAGGTTGTGGGTTTGTCTAAGAAGTCTTTGTGAGTTGCTGCAGTACATTTAACGGATGGTACAGATTGCTGATACTGTAGATCAATGGTGGAAGGAAAAAAATGTTTAAGATGATGGATCAGGTATCAGTCAGAATGTGGCTTTGTCTCAGTGTTGTGGGAGCTCATCTAGACATGTGTAAAGGACTTGGACTTGTGGCTTGTAGACAAACTTTGGGAAAGAGAATTCCCAGCTTTTGACCTATTACTTGGCACCGTGGACCAGTGGTGAAGAGCAACAAACTGTGAGAAGTCCCTGCTATTAATAGTGAACTAGATTTGATGTTATGCGCTGAATTGCCTCTTCTGAGTATTTTTTCCAAGCACTCCTCTGTACTTGGCAGTCACAAACAAGTTCAGGTATTTCTGCAAAATAGCCTGTTGCCAAGCCAAGTCCACCTTCTTGCAAAAAAGCCTGTTCTTATGTATTTTTCCACTCTCCGTCAGTTGCTTATTGCCATGTCCAATTAATCCATAATGAAATGGTTTGGAGCTTCATTTTTGGATTCATAGACTACAGACTCTAAATTATTTGGCAATTACTACCCTAATTACTAGTTTGCCATCATACTATCATAGAACCACACAGGTCAGAAGAGGCCCTTTGGTCCAAATATCGTGTACCCTCAAAGCCATACTAAATCTATGCGAGTATCACCTTCCAGCAATTAGGCCCTTAGCCGTCCCCATACTGATTACAGAGACTAAACATGATTGAATACATTGAATATATTTTACTACACAGATTCTGGCATCTTTCATGGAGGTTTGCTTGACTTGTAGAGATTTTCATTTTTGGTAACATAATCTAAAAAGTGCAAATTGAAAACTGCAAGGTCACAACTACTGGGTGCAGGTGCAAAATTTAAATGCATGTTTGGCAGAAGTAATATCTAAACTGTAAAATTAGTACCCTAGAAGTACTGCCCTCCTGTGCCTTAAGCAATATTGATTTTAGAAAAGTAAGCTAACATAGAATGACGATTTGTAGCTGGTATTGATTTAAAAAGAAATGTGTACAACACCAATCTTACTCTGTCTGATGAGAGAGACAAAGGAGGAAACTGATGCCACATAGTTGGAGCAGCTTAAGATGCATTACATTTAAAGTTATTTCATGCCAACTATACAAATGGTGACATTTTATTTTGAAAGAGCTAATGCATTGCTGCTGCCGGTGTTTTAAACCTTTCTGAGATGTGTCAGCAGCAAATTGAAGCATTGCGGGCTTGACTATATTCCATTTCCAATTGCCTTGAAGATAAGATTAAAGGAGAAGATCATTAGGAAGGAGTAATGTGAAATATTTCATTTCAATGTAAAATTGTTTTAACTGTTTGTTTTAGTAGGTTAAGGTTAATGTTAACGTAAGTTGAACCACGTGGTTCTTGTAATGTTAACGTTGTTGCCCCACCTTCCATTAGCTGAAATTATAATAACAAAGAATTTGATTTAATGATCCAATTTTCCATACAGTCGGTGACTTGTACCTGGTTGAAAAGAATGGTGTTTTTTAAATGTATGTAATTGTTTACAACTTTTAACTTTGCAATGGAAAAAATGAGCATTGGATTGATTTCTCAGGCAGGCACTTCCAATGTATGACTTTATTTGCAAACCACACTGCCCTGAAATCACAGGGCCCCGATCTCGATTTTTTGCCTACTTGAATGAATGAAGTGAAAACATGGGTTTGCTGACTGTTAGCTAATCAGTCTGTTGGCAATCCATTTGATATTATTTGTCATTAACTATATAAGATATTATAGACTCGTAATACGCACTAGCAGCATGTCGATGCCAATGCTACTTTAGATATAAAGGGATGAATTTTTATGTGTAACTGAAAATGTGGGACTGGAGGTGGAAGAAGTTGCAATTTTGGATTCCCATCCTTATTTGGAAAGCAAATGCCTTACGTGTCCATTAATTGGACACCTAATTGAAAATCATATCAGCAGTCATATGTTGTGTGTCATGGGGTTGTGACCTGCAAATGTTCCCAATGTTGGGGTCCTGACATAAAAATGAATATGCTGCCTCAAATGTTCATTGTATATCACTGGCATTCAACCAACATGTTTCTTTTTAAACAAAACAATTCTTAGACTTTTATCATTCAAGGACATAGTGGAACATAGCAGTGTATATAACTGAAAACATGACATTATATATTCGTACATAATCTTCAGTTAGCAGTGCAGCAGGGTTGTTTATAAATACTGGCAGGAAAGGCTAGCATAACTAGCTTGAGATATCTGGATATTGTAGGACAGGCTTTTCCAATTGATTTGCATGAGGGACCATATATCAATTTTTCTCTTACTCAGGTCTCAGTGAACTAATTTCAGAAAGATAGGATTTGGCACAACAGTGAATCTGAATTTTCAGAAAACAATTCCAATCAATGAATTGATAATTTAAATAAGTAATTAATTTAAAGAAATGGCCCCTATAAAGCACAATGCGGCAGAACTAACTAATTGTTTTGCCTTTTTGGTTAAGAAGCAGAGCTAGAGATAAATTAACCCCGAAGTCCTGATCTCCAGGGAAGATATGGGATTGGAGACCAGTTTAAGAATTGGGTTAAGTAACATTGACCTTGCTTTCATCTCAGTTGTGGCACACTCTGAGTGGAAGAAACACAAAATGCAAATGGAGGTTAGTTGTAGGTTGCCCTTCAGGCTGAATTTTTCTCATCTCCCAGCTTGCTTTGTGGAAATATTTTTAGGGAGGGAGTAAAAAGAGGAGGAGGAGGAACAACATGAAGTAGAAGGGAAGTGGAGTAAATGGATGAAGAGAAAGCGAGAGAAAGATGTGACAGAGACTGGAAATGTGTATGACTCACTCTCAGGATTCACACAAACTATCTATCTTTTACAATCTTTCACTTTTCCTTCCTCCCTACCTCCGTCCCTCACACTTTCTCCTCTCTCCCTCTTTCATTCTCTCCTTTTCTCTCTCTCCCACTTTCCAACCACCATTCTCCCTCACACTCTCCCTTTTCTCCTTCCTCACTCACTCACTCCCCATTCCTCTTTGACTCCCTCCATCTCCTTCCCTAACTGTCTTTCACCACCCTGTTTCACTCTCTTCCTCCCTCACTTTCTCAACTGTCCTTCTTTCCCTTTCCTCTGTCCTTCCATCAGTCATTTCTTAATCCATACCTCATAGTCTCTTCCTCCCTCATTCCCTCTCCCATCCCCCCCATTCCTTCCCCATTCTCTCTCCATCCCTCATTCCCTCCCTTACTCATACCCTCCTTCACTTCCTCATTCCCTTATCCTCACTCACACCATCATTCACTCCCCTCCCTTCCTTCCCTCATTCCCTACCCCCTCTCTCCTTCATTCTGTCCCTCATTCCCTCCTACTCGCTCCCTCCATTATTCCCTCCCCTCATTCTCTCCCCCTCCCTCATTCCCTCCACCCTCCCTCCTACCCTTCCTCCCTCATTGCTTCATCTTCCCTCATTCCCTGGTCCTCCTTCTTTCATTCCCTTCTGTCCTCCTTCACTATCTCTGTCCCTTCACCTCTCGATCAGACCTACACTCACACAATACCATGGATGTGGTAGCCTGTTCTCCTGCTTGGGGTCTTTCAGTAGACCCAGTACCTGCACTGGAGGGACAGAGTCTTGTCTTCTGCCCAATATATTTGTTTTAACTCAGAACCTTATTTACCACTCCCTCTGAAACACGCATTAGAAATCCTGTTTTCGCACATTTGTCCGATCCCTCGCAATCTCCTCCCCTCCCTCTCTTGTCACAGTCTGTCTGCCTCCACTGCAATCACACTGTGCAGGCCTCAGTCTGAACCCAATGATTCAAGTTTGCAAGGATTTCTGCTCCTCCAAACAAAGGCAACCTGTTTGCCCATGATAGGCTTGTTAGTAAACCTATCAGTTGCAATGTGGAAGAGTATTGCTATCTGATTGGAGGAATATTTCCTGACAGAAACTTGTAGGCCAACTTCCTGTATTTGAAATCCTGGTCGAAGCAAGAATGGACTCTTTGATGGGCTGCATTATGGCCTGTGAACCACACGTTGGACAAATCTGTTAGAGCATCATGGGTTCCCTTCACCACTCTACTGTTCTATGGAACACCAAAAAGGCTTGGTATTAGAATTCTAGGAATGTTCAAACAAAACACTCAGAGCAAGAGACAAAGCAAAAACGTCTGAAGAGTTGTATCAATTTAATAGTTGATTCAAGGAGAACATAGGTGTAAAATAAAAAAAAACTCATTATCTCACTGAAAAGAGCTTGAGGTCCGAGGAGAGCCACTTTATGTGATGCTTTGTCTTAGAGTGTAATACAAGGCTAATAGAAAGGTAAATGTCAAGTACCTTTCTGAAATATTGATTTTCAGACAATTCTTTGATGTGTGTCTGTTTATTGCAAAAATGATAATGAAGAGAATCTTTGTGACAACATGGATCTTTTAGTTTGATTCCACACAGTAAAATTTATGACATAATCCAGAGAAAGGTTTGGAAATGTTCTGGGAAATAGCAGAAGATTTTGGAATTTGTCAGAATTAGTGGAATCTTGTGATCATAAGAAAGTTTGAAACATTAGAAGATTGAGAGAATTTCATCTGCTGGATTTGTCTGGCTGGCAGTGATGGATTTCCTGAAGTGCCAATCCCACTGGCAGTCGATCCAGCATGTACAATGAGAAACAAGCCAGGAGCATAGGTTAGTATGGCAGTGGGATTTATGCAACAGATGGAAGTTCCAACTTGAACTTTCTTCAGTGGAAACAATGATCCAAGGAAAGTTCAGTAATGATATTACTTTTTGCACTTTAAAATTAACTGACATTTTCATCAATGTATTAGTTAGTACAAAAACCCTGTTATTCTGGAAAAGAAAAATCCATCATTTTCTCAGATGTATGAAGGCAAATCTCTTACCTGAATGCGTTATTAATTTCTTATAAAGTAAGAACAGTAGCTCACCTGTTTATGATTTCAAAAGTTACTAGTTATTTTTGGAAATTGATTTAGAATTTTGTCAAACTATAAGACCACGAGACAATAACAAATAGGAACAGGAGTAGGCCATTTGCCCCTCAGGCCTGCTCTGCCATTCAATAGGATCATGATGATCTGACATTCATCACGTCTACTTTCCTGCCCTTCCGTGTAATTCTTGAGCTCCCTACTGATCAAGAATCTGTCTCAGCCTTAAATATGCACAAGATCTCTGTCCCCACAGTTTTCCGTGGCAAGGAGTTCCGAAAAGTGACAACCCTCTGAGAGATGAAATTCCTCCTCATACCAGTCTTAAATTGATGCCCCTTTATTGTGAGTCTAAGCTCTTTGGCCCTAGATTCTCCCATGAGGAGAAACATCCTCTCAGCATTTACCCAGCCAAGCCATTTAAGAATCCTACCTGTTTCAATGAGGTTACCCCTTATTCTTCTAAACTCCAGTGAGTATAGTCCCAATTTGTTTTACCATTGCTCTTAAGACAATCCCACCATTACATCCTATTGAACCTTCTCTGAACTGCCTCCAATGAAATGATATCTTTTCTTAAATAAGAGCACAAAAGCTCCACACGCGGTCTCACTAGCACCTTGTTCAGTTGCAGTGAGACTTCCCTACTCTTGAAATTAGGACCAATATTCCATTAGTCTTCCTGATTATCTGTGTGCCAGCTTTCTGTGTTTCATGCACAAGTTCCACCAAATCCTATTGTGTTGCAACTTTTTGCTGTTTCTCTCCATTTAAATCATGTTCTTGTGTTCTCCCTTCCAAAATTAACAATTTTGTGTTTCTCCACACGATACTGGATGCTTAGAATGTTGCAAGGCATCAAAAGCTACACTGATTATTTCAAAGTGATGTTGTTTGAAAATTGAAAACAAAAAAAATGCTGGAATTCACAGTATGTCAGGCAGCATCTGTGGAGAGAGAGCAAGCTAATGTTTCCAGTCTAGATGACTTTCCATCAGAGCTGATGTGAAGTGTGGAGGGGGCAGCATTTATGTGATAGTGGGGGAGTGGAGTTCTGGGGGAGAAAGGGTATCGATAGAGTAGATTAAGTGATCGGAATGTGAAAATGGCAGGACAACGGTGTGTCTAGCTGCTAGACTGGAAAGAACAGACAGTTCCACTGGAGTGGAGGGAGAAGAGAGAGGCCATTGTGACAGAGAATGTAACAAATAAAGCTAAAAGAAAAGGAAGGAATGGGAATGGGTTCACAATCTGAAAACTGCATAGTTTGGGAGAAGTTTCCAAATTCCCGTCTGAAGCTCCAACTTACAATGGTACTTTCTCACCAGTTGTCAGCATTTCAAGAGCTATCTTTAATATAGCAGAGCAAACCAGGTATTCCTGCAGACTGAGGAGAATGTAATTCCATACATTAAATATTTCTGAAAATAATTGTCCAGCAGAGAATTGATCGGGAACAGATTCCATCTGTTTCACAAGTGGATGTATACAAAATAAGTTCGTCCAGAGCGAAAAGTAAAACCTGGCAGGAAGTGCAGTGTTATTACTTTATGTATCATTAGTTTTTTGTTTCATCCTTTTTTAATTGACCCTGTATGTAATTGAAGATTTTAAATAGTGCAACTTAGTTATAAATTAGACAAGGGACTACAGTAGCTTACTGAATTCCTGAATAAAAATTTGTTACAATTGTCAAAAGCTTTTAGTACCTGTGATATTATTTTTAAGGGATTTGTGTGGTAACTTTGCTTGCCTGTTTTCGGAACAAGACAATACTTCCTACTCTTGATGTATATGGGTGTCCTATTCCAATGAAGATATGATAAAACACTTCTCAATAAGAACCATTCCAATGATTTGATCGTGATATCCTTGTTTGTAGGTTGGGACTGCAGTGTTAACATCAGAGGTCTCTTTCTTATGTAGTTGTCATTCAGTTAGTGAGATTACTGAGGTTGAATGCCCCAAAAGTATTAAAAATATAATGTTATTTCCATTTCAACAAGGTTTTCAGTGTTTGGAAAACTTTTTAAATGAATTGTCTTGATCTCTGATTGTATCACCTCATTCAACATGGTGTAACTTTCTGAAGGGTTTTTACAGTGAAAGTAATAGCATAAAAGGCCAAGTTCTCAATAGTTCAGTGATTCCCAATAGAATGCAATGTTTTGGTAAATCGTAGAATCAATGACTTCTGGATTTTCTCAATTAACTGCACTTCTGGGAACTCCAGAAGATCTTCTTAGTTTCACAGGGCCAACGATGATGAAAGCTGACTGTTTAACCATTATTGCAAATACAAATCTTGTGCCAACATGTCAAACAGGTAAGAGGTGCCTAGGAAATAAATGATTCAATGTGCATTACATGTGTCTGCTTGTTGGCATCACTGTGGCAGAAACTGCATGTGGCAAAAACCATTAGAATATTGAATGAATTAAAAAAAATGGATATCCTTATCCTGGCAAGACAGCAGTGTGTGATATCTGGTAATTTTGCAGAGTTTCTCGTGGGCTGACTAATTTAGGAAAATGTATTTCTAACCCCTTAATGGTGGTTCTGGAGAAGGTTCACTGGACCGAAAACATTCTGTCCACAGATGCTGCCAGGCCTGCTGAGTTCCTCCAGCAATTTCTGATTTTGTTTCTGATTTCCAGCCTCTGCAGTTCTTTGGTTATTATTACCCCTAGTGGTAGTATCTGTATCCAATGTTTAGGATGTGCTTGCAATTTTTAGAGAAGTCATGTTGAGAAAGTAGTAGAATATGTCATTGTAAGTACTGTTATGAAACTGGTGTTCATTGTCTTTTAACTACGTGGCCATTTTCTTTCATGAGCTGAGAAACAACAGCTAAAGTGTAAACACTAACTGAATAATCATTTTGAAAATCTTCAGTCAATCCAATACTTTTGAAAATGAGGCTACTTTTCTGATGAAACCCGTTTGTTCTATAGCTTGGAATTTAAATATAGGAGTCTTGTTCTTTTAAGATTGAGTATGGAGTCAGAGGAACATATGGTCAGAGGTGTGTCATGATTTTTAATCCAATTCCGTTCATCTCAGCTCTTTTGTATTCATATATACAAATAAATGCATATTTGTATGTGTACATACAGATAGATATACCCGCATTCCTATATGTAGGTATATGAATACCTGCATATTCATGTGTGAGTAAGACGCCAAATGTTATGGGCTTGTTAATGTTCTGCCCCTGCTGAGACCTATCAGGCTCCAACTTCTGGGCACCATATTTATTAATTAAAAGTCACATCTTACAGCAACTGCTGAAGGAAAATTAAACTAGTTTGCTTCAAGCCTAAACTAGGTTTTGCTGCAGAGAACAGACATATTCCCTGAAATGGTGGAGATGTGATGACTTCTCAATCTTGTTCACAGCTTTTTGTTTCTTCACCTTTCCTTTGATTCTTTCGTTCTCCACATTCCCCATTTAGATAATTCTTTTCCCACTGTAAAGGGTGTTGTCCTTTCATCTAGTGACCCCTATGCCCTTCTTCAATCTCCCCTGTGCCTATTGGCCCTTTTCACTATCTCCTTCGATAATCCTGTTCTTAAATCCCACTCTGATCCAGATCTCAAAGCCTAGCCTTAGCCTAATAGCACTACAGTTTCATCTGTTTTTCCTCAAAGTTGCCAGCACACATTATTAATTCTATTGTTTTCCCTACCCTTAATGTGCTGTTTACATCCTTTCTTGTCGCACTTGCTCTTAGCACTGAAGCATTCCCTTCTGCATCCCAGTTTACTCTCTCCAATCCCAAGATCCTTCTAGTGCCCCAAACAACCATGTCCTTCAAATCTCATTCCCCACCAGCCCTTTCAACCCTTTCTACGAACCTTTCTATGAACCTTTTTCTGTTAGCCATATTTTAAATAGAGCAGCCTTTCTATTTTCGATCCCCTTTCAGTTGAGCCCTGCTTTTTTTGCTTGCCTCATAATAGCCAATGTTGCTGCCTCACTTGGCCAGGCTAGTGGGCTCAATTAGTCTTCATCCCTTACACTGTAAGCATTAAAGGACTACAAGCAAGGCTGGAAATGATTAGGAATTCTCATGAGGTGGTTGTTCTAGCAAGGCTTCTCCTCTTGCTCTAAAAGTATTTACACAATAATATAACTTGGTAAAGAAGGTACTGAGTAGTGGAAGAAGGTTGTATTCACCACAACTTTGAGTAAGCAGTCTTGCCCTTCAGATACATAGCTTGGGTTTGGGACCCATTTTTGGCAGTCAAGACCGTATCTGTAATTGTGTTTCTAGCAGGCTGAGATAGAAACATAGAAGATAGGAGCAGGAGGAGGCCATTCAGCCCTTCAAACCTGCTCCACCATTCACCATGATGATGGCTAATCGTCCAACTCAATAGCCTAACCCTGTTCTCTCCCTATAACCTTTGTATCCCATTCGCCCCATGTGCTATATCTAGCCACCTCTTGTTTTGGCATCAAATACTTCCTGTGGTAATGAATTCCACAGGCTCACCACTCTTTGGGTGAAGAAATGTCTCCTCATCTCTGTCCTAAATGGTCTACCCCAAATGCTCAGATGGTGACCACTGGTTTGGACACACCCACTATTGGGAACATCCTCCCTGCATCTACCCTGTCTAGTCATGTTAGAATTTTATTGGTCTCTGTGGGAACCCCCCTCATTCATCTGAGTTCCAGCTAAAACAATCCTAACCTAGTCTATCTCTCCTTATACATCAGTTCTACCATCCTTGGAATCAGCCTAGTAAACCTTCACTGCACTCCATTGAGAGCAAGAGCTATTTGTATGATGATAATGAATGCAAAAGAAGCTCTTGACAATGAAAGTTGAAAAAGCTACCTACCTGAAATGTTTTGAGAAATTGGTGGCAAAACATTAAGTTGTCATTGGGAAACTGCATTTTTGCCTTCTGTCCAACTGAATTGCCCTACCCATGCTTCTGAAAGCTCTGTGCAGGCCCATGCCTAATTGCAACAAAATCTGGACAATATTCAGGCTTGTGCTGAAAATTGGTGAGTAACATTCATGCCATACAAATGCCAGGCACTGATCATCTCAAACAAGAGAGAATCTAACCATTGTCCCTTGACATGCAATCATTTTGCTGTCACTGAATATCCCACTATCAATATTTTGAGGATTATCATTCACCAAAACCTGAAGTGGATTCACCATATAAATACAGTGGTGATGAGTGCAGGTTGGAGGCTAGGAATACTGCAGTAAATAACTCACCTCCTGACTCCCCAGTGCCTGTACACCATCCACAAGACACAATTCAGGAGTGTCAGGAAATACTTTACCCTTGCCTGGATGAGTGCAACTCCAACAACATCAAGAAGCTTTGCACCAACCAGGACAAAGCAGCCTACTTAATTGGAACTGCATCCCCAAATATCCATTCCATCCATCACCATTACTCAGTGGAAGCAGTGTATACCAGATACAAGATGTGCTGCAGAAATGCACCCAAGATCCTTAAAAAGCACTTTCCAAACCCATGACCATTTCCATCTAGAAGGGCAAGAGAAGTAGGGATCACCACCTGCAAATTTCCCTCCTAGCACCCACCATCCTGACTTGAAAATATATTGCTGTTCTGTTCAGTGTTGCTGAGTCAAAATCTTGGAACTCCCTCCCTAGTGGCATGGTGGGTCTCCTGACAGCACACAGACTGCAGAGTTCAAGAAGGTAACTCACCTCCTCCTTCTCAGATTGAAAGGGAGGAGATTGCGTCTAAGACTTAAAGAAAGATAACTAATTAAATTTAAACCAAATAAGGGCAACTATATGGGCATGAAAACTGAGGTAGCTGAAGTCAACTGGGATACTCATCTAGGAGATAGATTAATAGTGATACAGTGGCATGATTTTAAGAATACTCAGAGTAAATATATTTCTACTACAAAGATAAATTCTGAACAGAGCACCCACCATCTGTATTTAACTAAAAAAGTTAAGGAAAATATCAAACTTAAGGAAAAATTAATTAATGTACAAAGCTGAGTAGCAGCTCAGATGATTTATTACAATATAATGTGTGGCAAAAATGACTGAAATGTAAAAATGAATATCAAACATTTAAAAAAAATAAGAAAAGTCAGTGATGGTCCTCGAGAGAGTGAGAATATTAATAGCAGATAATAAGGAAATGGTGGATGAAATCAATAAATGTTTTGATTCTGTCTTCACTATAAAGGATATTCCATTAATAGCTGTTAATTTAGTGGTTGAAGGGACAGAGAAAATTGGAAAAATTACAACCATAAGGAAAGTGGTACTAAGCACCTGATAGAATTGTGGCCTGACAAGTCTCCAGGTCCAGAGAAACTTCATTCTAGAATTTTATTAAAGGTAAATAAAGAGCTGGTAGATTTTTACATGTTAATTTTCCAAAACCCCTTTGATTTAGGAAAGGCTGTATCGGATTGGAAAGTGGCAAATTTTAACCCATCTATTCAAAAAGGGAGGGAGGCAGAAAATAGGAAGTTCTAGGCCAGTTAGCTTGACATCTATTGTGGGGAAGGTGTTCATAGAATCATAGAATCCCTACAGTGTGGAAGCAGGCTATTCAGCCCATCAAATCCACACTGACCCTCTGAAGAGCATTCCACCCAGACCCAACCCCCTGTCCTATCCCTGTAACCTTGCATTTCTCCCAGCTAATCCACCTAACGTACATATCCCTGAACACTATGGGTAATTTACCGTGGCTAATCCACCTAACCAACACAAAACTTGGACTTTGGGAGGAAACCAGTGCACCCCAGAGGAAACCCACGCAGATACGGGGGCAATGTGCAAACTTTACAGACAGTTGCCTGAGGGTGGAAGAGATACTTGGTCCCAGACGCTGTGAAGCAACAGTGCTAAACACTGAGCCAACATGCTGCCTGGAATTGATCATTAAACAGGTTATAGCTGTACATGTAGAAAGAAATCTTAAAGTAAACAGGAAGAGTCAGCATGATTTTGTGAAAGTGAAATCATGTTTAAACAATTTGATGGTTAAAGGGGAACCTATAGACATATTCTAGACATTATTTCCAGAAAGCATTTAGTGTAGTGCCACATCAAATGTTCTTGCCTAAAATAAAACCCATGGTGTATAACAAATGAGAATAGATGAAAGATTGGCTGGCTGGCAGAAAGCAGACAGTATGCATAGATGATTCTTTGTCTGATTTGCCGGATGTTACAAATGGAGTCCTGCCGGGGCCTGTGCTGGGACCTTAACTTTTACAATTTACATCAATGACTTGAAGGAGGGCAATTAAGCCATGGTAGCTACATTCACAATCAATTTCATGTTAGATAAGAAAGTATGTTGTGAGGAAAACATAAGGCGGTTTCAGAAAGATGTAGATTGGTTGTTAGAGTGAGCAAATTTGATTTGATTTATTATTGTCACATGTACCAGGGTACAGTGAAAAGTTTTGTTTTGCATGCAGTACAGGCAGATCATACCATACAAAGTGCATAAGGCTAATAGAACAGAGAGAGCAATACAATGTTACGGTTGCAGAAAAGGTGCATGAAAAGCAATGTCAACATTAAATTTGAAATTTGACAGGCCCATTCAGAAGTCTAATAACAGTGGGGGAGAAGCTGCTCTTGAATCTGTTGGTACATGTGTTTAAGCTTTTGTATCTTCTGCCCAACGGAAGAGGTTGGAAGAGATTATAACCAGGGTGGAAGGGGTCTTTGAATATGCTGGCTACCTTTCTGAGACAGCGGAGAGTATAGATGGAGTCAATGGATGGAAGGTTGGCTTGCATGATGGACCGAACTGTGTTCACAACCCTCTGTAGTTTCTTAGGCAGAGCGATTGCTGTACCAATCTGTGATACATCTGGATAGAATGCTTTCTACGATACACCTATAAAAATGGATAAGTATCTTTATTGACACACTGCATGTTCTTAGCCACTTAAGGTAAGTGTGTGCTCCCGTTGGGGTCCTGGGTACGGGCCACTGCCATGGGCAGTCCGGGGTGGGGGTTTCTTGGAGTCAGTTTTGTTGAGCTTCGACATTGCTTGGTTGCCTAAAGGTCTGCTGTCGTTCCTGGGCTGGTCAGGCCTCTTGGGGTCGGGGCGGGTCTCCTCGGAGTCAGGTCACTGTGGGGTCAGGTATTGTTTCTGGGTTGGTCAGTCCTCAGTTCAGGTTTCTTTGAGGTCAGGAAGGTTGGGCCTGTGGGAAGCCGATAAATCTGCTGTAGGCTTGTGGATCCAGCATAGGTAATTGGGCCTGGACAATCGTAGTATCTTCAGACCTGCAAGTAGATTTAAAAGTATATTGTTAGTAATTTTATTAGAAGAATTGAAGTTTAAAAGAACAGAGCAATTGTAAGATATGTAAGAATATGATCTGCTGTAGAGAACTCGTAAAGTGTCAGCATGCATCAGTGACATCTTGACCTTCTGATAGCTAGAGAGAAATTCCAAAAGGATCTTGCTTTGAATTTTATGAAATATATTAACCAGTGTAATAGTCTTATATTTATTGCCCTTTTTTTTTGCTTACTTCCCAGTATCTACTATTTTGCAACCATAAAGTGAAGGGGTGATTGGAGAGATTTTCCTTTGTATGACTTCTGCTGGCAGGGATAATGAATTTTGGTGTGCTACGCTTGAGAGGAAGTAACTATTCCTGTTTCTCCTCACACTGCTCACTGGTTTGGCCAAAGAGAAAGCCATAGGCCTGTGGACTTGATCTGGTCATCCACTTTGCTTTGAGTGAAATGAGTCCCACTGCAAGGCTGAACTAGAAAAAGAAGTTCTCAGAGTTGAAAGAAGTGTTTACTTGTTCCTACCCTATGGAAAAATCTTCAGGATTTGCTTTCAACAAAACTCTGGTAAGAGGACTTTCTGAAATTATTGGTGAACTTTTAACACAATGGTCCAGACAGGTAACAAACTACTTGTTACTCATGTTCATACCTCCTCTGCTAAAGACTTATTCATCGTTAATCCTTCACCATTTAACACTGGGAAGTTTGAAGACTAATATTTCAGGAACTAAAGTTCTGAAGAAAAGTCATATTGGACTCAGAACATTAAATCTGTATGTCCACAGATGCTGCCAGACCTGCTGAGATTCTCCAACATGTTCTCTTTTCTCTTTATAATATCATACCCATGTTGCCACTGTCTCTTTTACTCCGTAACTTCAACTTTGCCAGCAAGTATTTTATGTGGCACTTTATCCAAAGCCTTTTGAAAGTCAAAACACAAATCAACCACATTATTCTTGTCAGCTCTTTTGGTCATCTCATCAAATATCTCAAAAATGATTTGTCTTGAGCAAATTTCTGAATTAATCTGGACTTGTCCCATCCACTATTAATTTTTGTCCCAAGTCAAATGTCAGTTTTGAAATTTGCTGAATTATAAGTACTGTCCTCAAAGGAACAACAACAATGCAACTGGATAATTTCAAGTGATGTAAATCACATGACGTGACCAACCATGTATATGAAGACATCCTCATTTACATGCACCTTGTTATGACACCATTTTATGGTCCTTTCAGTTCCTGTGCAAATAACATCTTATTTTACAAATCAGAGCGATAAATAGTGTTGGCTGTCCTTTAGTCAGTTTCTACAAGTTTATGAACAAGTCCACAACAGTTGCAAATTGCAAGTTAGAAAAATCTGACATGAAACAAGTTAACAACTTGTTATTTGTGTACAACTGCAGATATATGGATAGATAGGAAATGTCAACTAAATGAAATATTGGGCAAAAATAACGAGCAATAAAATGAGAAAAAATATTTTACAAAATAGGACAGTTAGACAGCAGGAGTTTTCAATCTTGATAAATGTGTCCTGTGGATTGTAAATACAAAACAGTATATCATAAATGCATAATTACCTGAAGGTCAGATGCTAATTTATTATCTCATTCAATCAGTCTTTTTCACTCTATAAAAATTCAGACCTGTAAATCAATGCAATGTCTTGTTCTGTTCAACTTCTCTTGGCAATGAATATTGACCAGAGGTGGTCAGTCCCAAAGGTATGACTTACTTATATCAAGATACATGTCCATTTTGAATCATTAAATGACATAGTTTTACAGTCATTTATAGCCTGCTGTGTTCTGAATCAGCATGTAGAAACAAATTCGTTACCACAGTGCCAAAGTACTGTTAAAAGTCAACTGGTAGGTGATCTTGGAAAGCATGCTGATATGTTAGTCGCAATAGGCCAGTGGTCATCAGTGGATATGTCAGCATATCTAAATGAAACAGCATTATATACCTCTGCACAGGTGCCTTGTGCTATTAAATGTCAGGAAGACACATTACAGCTGACACTGTAAATTGCCTCAAGGACATTTTCACAGCATGATCTCTTGATATCTTCTGCATACAATGTGATCATGTGAGCAACATGACAACGGCCATACAAATCTGTGACAGTTTCCCTTGTAACCTTCTCCATACAAGATGAACTCTGCAGCTGACAGTGAGGAAAACATTCAACCTGTGAGCAATGAGCAAAATTGTCCATTCAATGAGGTTGCACTTTCATTATGTCAGACTTTTATCATTGTGCTGAATCAAATTTAAAGTAAGGTAAAGATTTCATAAGCACAAACAGATAAATGTTTCAGTTCTTATCTGCAGTGCTTGAACAAAGGAAGAGCCATTAATTTGCAGTTGCATGAAAGGTTTGCACTGAGTTTGGAAGTGACTGAGAGTAGTTGTTTGATAATTATTGAACAACATGCCTAGCTGGTTTGCAATGGGCATAGCAAACATGGGTGAGAGCAAGTGTATGAGCCAATCAAATACTTACACAGGCCTTATTCAACTAATTGTCTGATGGATTAACCAGTTGCTGTGAGATCTATTGAACCCATACCTTTCCTTTATAAAATCTTGTTCAATCAGGGCAATTGACAGTAGAAAGTTAAACTGGGATGATTTGGCATCCTACATATCGTATGTTTAGAGGTTAATACCAGTGTATCAGAAATCTCTTCAATCTAATCTCAGTGAACAATGTTATGAAATGCATGTGGTCATGCGTCAGTACTAAGTTTTGCATCTGCATGTGATGCTTTCCAATTGATCATAAATCTGAGTTCAATTCATACTTCCACATTTCTGAAATTTCTTCATCAAATGGGCACTTGGTGTTCTGAAAACAGGGTGAGCAGTAGCAGTGAGAGTGTCATGGCATAAGAGAATCTGGCAGTTCTTCCAGCTAGCTTTGCGAGTGAAGTTTTTTTTTGTGATAGAAAACACGAGAAACAGCGATTCATTGTCAAACATATGAAATAACTGGAACAAGAGGATTGAGAACCAAATTTAAGGATACATTTGGCTCCCGGCTCTCAAATTCCTAAGCAGGAGAATAAAAACAGCCCTTACCTTTGCAGCCAAAAGGAATAATACTTCGGGGCCACTGCAGAGATCAGACATAATTAACATGTACAAATTGTGTTGTAGACAAGACCAAAATCCTCCTGAGGCATCAAAAGGAAACGTTTGCCAAATTCCAAATATTCAGAGACTTCAAATCACCTGACATTGGCATCATTTTCTATGACAACCGTGCAGCCCTTAGGGAGATCAGGTGGTTCTCTTCTTCTGTTTAATGGTTATTTGAACAAAAAGTCACTAAAACATGAGATTAGAGACTTTTTACCCATCTCGTTTATCAAAGTTTTTCTCCTTGAAGAGAATTGTGTTCAGTGAAGAGTGCTCCTGCTGAAGGGAAAGGGAATTAATCTGAGATTTAACTGGTGTATTGTAGACAGACTTTAAACAGTGGGGATAAATGCATTTGCTCTTCCAAAAATAATTTTTAAGGAAATAGTGTACTTAGATGAACAGTTATGATGTGGGCTAATGAAATAGATATTTATGCTTGAGAATGAATCTTGAGAACATTAACAAGGAAGAAAACGGACAACAGAAAGATTTTAAAGCTACGATGTATTTGTAATTTTTAAAATTTATCTGACACCACCATATGAAATTAGAGGTGGCAAAATAGATTTGATATTATTCTATGAAATACTGGCCTATGGAATAATGCTTGACTGAAATTCATTTGTTTTTATAACGCCTAGAATCATAGAGATCATACAACACAGAAAAAGGCCCTTTGGCCCATCCTATCTGTGCCGATACTTTCAAAGGCTTCCAGGTGAAGGAGAATTGCCCTGAGGAATCTTCAAATTCCCAGGCAATTCCCTCAGAGTCTGCATTATCAAGGATCATTGTGTAACTCCCATCGCCACTACAGAAACATTTATCTGGCCAGCAGAAAATCTGGGCCAAAGTGTCAACTGCAGAGGTCTAAAAATTGACTACAAAATCCCAAGAAGTTGAAATTAGCAAAATATGGAACTAAAACTATCAAAATTGTAGTCCATTTGAAATATGTTAATATATTACTCATGAAAAAAATCACCAATCACAATGATGTTTTCTTAAGCTGTCATATTAAATGGTTTTTCGTAAGAATGTATTAAGATAAAGCAATCTGAAAGATCTCTTTGAAATGCACCAAACTAATCTTGAGAAATAATTAACTGAAACTCAGAAACTAAGATCAGTAGATATTGCTGAGGTGTAGCTCACCAGTTATAGGTTCAGAAGGTAAATAGAGAGATCCTGCACAGGTAGCTATAACTAACCTACCCAGAGATAATTACATAGTAGATATCTCAGTCAGTTCCATCATTATATCACAGGACCCAAACACTCCCTCAAAGTCATGCAAACCCAACTCATGGTCTGTTTAAGTTGGATCAATGACCAAATTCAGTTTTTGTTGTGAATTTGGCATATGTGATCTGCTGGGAATGACAAATTCCATTCTTATGCAGGCAACTATTTGGGATTTTAAAGAAGGAGCAATGAGATTTTGAATTCAATCCTTCTACCTGGACTAACTCTACATCACAGCCACAAGTATTTCCTTAATGTTTTAAACATGCCACTGCTTATAATCTGTTAAGATGTTTGCAGCAATAAATAATCTGTTTCACTTGGACTGAGTGTCATTTGTTGACCCTTCCTGTTGTTCTCTTCTTCACTGGTCTGTTTCCACACTATTTACGGCTTTTGGCATTTCGTGCCAATATGAATATTTGATGGCTTCAGACCTCAGGTTCTGCTTATAGCTCAGTTTATAAAGCCAAGGGATCTTCCAATAAACATGCAGCGTTCACGATCTAGAGGTTCTTTCTTTGGGGTCACTTCAGTAGATCATCTGCACAATCTGAGAGAACTGGGTTTTATTACATAAAGCAATCATTTTGTTTTCTCACTCCAGATCTGTCTTTAATCCAGCTGGATGTTCCTTGTGGAATGAACAAGGTATTGTGTCTTTTAAAACAGCATAATTGTGGGCTATCTGGATGGTGGACCATTGTACAAAGATTGACTGTAGGTTTGTTGAGGAAACACTCTAGTTTCAAATTTTTAAGGTCACACCAAAGTTACGGCAAGACTATCCAATAGCAGGTGTAGGTTGTTGTTGGACATGCCAACTCATAATACTGGTTGTTCCATAGCTACTGATGAAGGTTGCCTCCAGCATCTTCAAGTGAGGAAACTACAGGGCCTCCTGTAGTGTAGTGGAAGAAAGCCACTTCCTCACCTCACTAGAAGAATCTCTTGTAATTAACAAGATATAGCATGGGGTAACAAGTTAAGATGGTTGATAGATGTTACCAAGACTTTGAGGAGGATCAGGTGTTTGGTCTCTCTTTTGAGATCCTCAGTTATTCTGCCCACAAGTTCAAATTACATCATCATAGTGGGTGGTGTTTGTGGCATGTCTCAGTATTAACCCTTCCAGACCCATATGCAATGTAGGTCCCATTGTTTTAGAAGTCGTACTGAACAATACACCTCGCGCTAGAGGTGTATTAGCTGAGTGTATCTGATATGACCTGAGTTCAAGGTAAGCCAGACTTACTTCTTAAAAACATTTAGCTTGTGACACTTATTTTTCTACTAAATTGCCTGCTTTCCTCAGGAGACAAACAGTCCCTACAGTTCATTCTAATTAAATTGGTTCGCAATCTAGCAAGATATTTTGCTTGAGTTACAATGAGTTATGAAATGGGTTTTCCCTTGAGGTCTGAATTCTAAATGTGTTTGTTATCAAATGCAAAAAGTATATTTGACTTTATTTGAAAATTAGATTCTGAATTGGTGGAAGGCTGATCTTAGAAGGAAAAGACATGATCTGGTAAGGTAGCTGGGAACAGTTACTTGGAGGAAAATACACATTACAGCAGTGGGTGACATTCAAAATGGTAACTATGAAAGTGCAGGGACAACATGACTTTGTAAAGGTGAAGGTTGGGACCAAAAAGTCCAGAAAACCCTGGATGTCAAGGGTGTACAGCATTGAGTAAGGCAAAAAAAAGGGAACTAATGCTACATACTAAAGACTCAAAACAGCAGAATGGCCTAGAGGAGTATAGAAAGTGCAAGAGATTGCTTAAAAAGGAAAATAGGAGACTGAAGAGGGAATAGGGAAAAACACTGGTGGATAATATTAAGGTAAACCCAAAGATGTTTCGTAAGTATATGTGGATAAGTGTGAGGCTATCCACTTTGGTAGCAAAATCAAGAAGACAGATTATTGTTTGAATGGCTGTAAACTGAGAGAGGGGAATGTTCAATGAGACCTGGGTATCCTAGTGCACCAGTTACTGAAAGTAAGTGTGCAAGTGTAGCAGGCAGTAAAGAAGTAAAATTGTATGTTGGCCTTCAGAACAAGAGCGTTTATGGACAGGAACAAGGATGTCTTGCTGCAATTATACAGGGCATTGGTGAGGCCACACCTTGAATATTGTTCTGGTCTCCTTTTCTGAGGAAGAATGTTCTTACTATAGAGGGAGTACAGTGAAAGTTTCCAGATTGATTGCTGGGATGGCAGGACTGACGTATGAGGAGAGATTGAATTGGTTAGGATTGTATTCACTGGAATTTAGAAGAATAAGGAGGAAATCTCTTAGAAACCTGTAAAATTCTATGGAGTGTCAGAGGCTGAGGAGTGACCTCATACTGGTTTATAAAATCATGAGGGGCATGGATCGGGTGAATAGTCAAGGTTTTTTCCTCAGGGTGGGGGAGTCCAAAACTAGAAGGCATAGGTTTAAGGTGAGAGGAGAAAGATTTAAAAGTGACCTGAGGGGCAACTTTTTTCACATAGAAAGTGGTGTGTGTATGGAATGAGCTACCAGAAGATCTTGTGCAGATGAGCACAATTAACATATTTAAAAGGCATTTGGATGGGTACATGAATCGGAAGGGTTTTGAGAGATGTGGGCCAAATGCTGGCAAATGGGAATAGATCAGTTTAAGATATCTCAACGGTGTTGGAAGTTGGACAGAAGGGTCTGTTTCCATGCTGTGTAGCTTTATGACTCGCTGACACTTTGGGTAGACAAGTTAGATGCAAGAAGGATGCTCCTGAAGGTGGGGCATCCAGAACCAGGCGTCATACTTTAAAGATGAAAGGATAAACTCTTTAGAACTGAGATGAGGAGAAATTTCTTCACCCAGAGAGTGGTGAATTCACTACCACAGAAAGTGGTGGAGGCCAAAACATGATTCAGAGATAGTAGGAATTGCCGATGCTGGAGAA
>JAHRHZ010000031.1:3891404-3938258 GCA_024137785.1 Ginglymostoma cirratum
CCTGCTGTGTTCATCCAGCTCTACACCTTGTTATCTGAGGCCAAAACATTATGTTTTTCAAGAAGAAATTAGATACAGCTCTTGTGGCTACAGAGATAAAGGGTATGGGGAGAGGGTGAGATTAGAACTAGATGATCTGCCATGATCATATTGAATGACGGAGTAGACCTGAGGTGTTGAATGGCCTACTCCTGCTCCTATCTTCTATGTTCCTGCTGTCTTACATCCCCTCCCCTCCTTAGTCTGTTCCCGCTGGCTCACACATTCCCCAATCTGGTCTTACCCTCTCCCTTTCTTCAGGTTCTTTGTTCCTTTTTTGCCCTGCTGATGTACCAAGCTTTTTGTCAGTGATTGTTTTGTAATTAGCCTGAACTCTTCACTCTATAAATAGTCTAAATTCCACTGTGTTACACTGACACAAATCTTACTGTGTTGAAATCATTCTCTATGTAAATAAATCAATGAATCTAAAATATCCTAGCGCGTACAACATTTATTGTTCAGCCCCTTAACTTACTCGTATTCCCATTGTTCATAATTACCCTGTCTCACTTCACTTAAGGCACTTACTTAGTGTCATTTTGACTTGATCCCTTCAGTCCATCACTCTGTACCATTTCTATATTGTCTGAGCTACCTTTCAGCCTCACTGTCCATGAGCTACTGATCTGTCCCACTCACAGTTTCTCTAAGTTGTAGCTATGCCTAAAGGGGTTTTCCTTCTCTACAACTTGACATGGACCCCTGCCTCTTCGTTCTCTACGTTCTTATTCTTCCTCTCCTCTCATGTGGTCCTCCTACACTGACCAGAAAAAGATTCCTTCCAGATAATACATGGAGGCCAATTTTGCAATTGCAATAAAAATGTCCCTGAGGTCAATTATGCTAACCCTGTCAAATTTTTCTTGAGGCAGTTGGCAGAATCAAAAATTGTGCATTTGTTACCTATTTAATTTGAATACCTTTGTTTATTGTTAATAACTGTATTGGGCATGGACAAGGAAAGCTATTTGATTTGGCTAGATTAAAGGTCATGCAATGTAACCATCACGAGTACATTCAATTGATGTGGAAAACTTCATTTGTCAGGCGTCTCATGCTGGTGCACATTGATTCAATATGGAAAAATTAGCTAAACTAAACAGATTTAATAAGACCTCTGCACATATTTCATGTGCTTATGACAGTAAGTGAGTGGGAATTTTAACTTACACCTCCCAGCTGACTCTACACATCTATACAGCATCAGAAAGCAGACCATTACGTGCAGTTTTTACTGATCCATTTAAGGAACAGCCTTTTAACAGATGGACGGCAAAAACTTTTATTTCTAAATCAAAATTATATTGTCCAATAAGTTGACACAAACTGTACTTAAAATGGCCAGGCACATTCAGAGAAATGACATTGAGTTGCTGTGTGAATATGCAGCTCATTTTGGACCAGTCATAGCATTTTTGTTGGAGTTCTTCAGTCAATGAAATTTCTCCAGGTGAATGTGAGCCCATGGGTTTGGCATCGAATAGTTGTCCCTGCTGCAGGGAAATACAATTAGTTAATGTGAAGTTCGTGTACCATGGGCCTATAAAATACAATTTGTATTACATTTCTCAGCTTTAATGTACCTCAATATCAAATTACCTCCTGCTCCCTGAGTTATACTGCCACGTCTCATGTTGTTGATGTGCAGCTCAAGTTGATTAACGTTGGTGTTAAAATGTTAGTATAATGGCAGATTGGATAAGCATTTTGTAAGTTGGAAGCATTTAATCTTTGCTGTCCTGATGCCATATGGAAGAATTAAACCATCAAAACGATTGCATGTGCAAGATCTATCAGCATTCACTAACGGCTGTTCCATGTTTTATGTGTGAAAAGTAAAATGAGATCTGGCTGCCAATTTTTTAATTAATGGATCATGTATGCCAAATGCTGGGTCCTTTTATGTTTTGAGAGACTGACTGATTTGAGCTGTATGGTGTTGTGGTGAATTGTTTTATGTTTGATTCTCTGAGTGTTTACTGCTGGTGATCATTGTCCTTGATTTGTGAGGTCTACGTATATACTCAATGAAAAATATGTTAAACTGTGTCTTTCACCTCCAAAACCAATAACCAACAAAGCTGTGGCAACAGTTACAAGTTGATAATTTTCAAGAATGACAAGCGGCCCTGAGGAATCAACAATTTTGTTTGTTGTTCATGATTATAGAATCCCTACAGTGTGGAAAGAGGCCATTCAGCACAACAAGTCCACATTGACACTCTGACGAGCATCCTGCTCCAACTCACCCCCCTTAACCTATCCTATCTTGTAACCCTGCATTTCCCATGGCCAATCCACCTAACCTGCACATCTTTGAACTGTGTGAGGAAACCCGCAAAGACATTGAGAGAATGTGCAAACTCCACACAATCACCTGAGGCTGGAACTGAACCCAGGTCCCTGGAGCTGTGAGGCAGCAGTGCTAACCACTGAGCCACCACACCACCTCTATATAGTAAATTGTCTGAAAATACAACCACAAATTAAAAACTCACCACTTGAGTCAGTGACATTCTGGACAAATTGTTTACAAACTGGGTTTGCTGGAGACTATATTTACAGACAATGGACCTCAGTTTGTTTCCAGACTGTTCATGGAGTTTCTAACAAGCTACAGAATCTCCCACGTCATCATATAAACCACAATTAAAAATGGCTTATATTATGATCCCAACTAAGGTTATTACTGGACATGTCAGACCCCAGACTTAAATTCGGCTGAACAGATCAAATTTTGTTTTGTTTCCGAGACACAAACACGTAATGTTTTAAATTTTAATTTTAACAATGAAACAGAAGTTTATTATGCAAAAGCTGAGATAAAATAGAACAAACTATTTTTAGGTTTGGCACATTTTGAAAGACTTATTAACCATATAATAAAGGACAATCCCATGTATTCTGAACAGTATCGCTTTACAGCAAACCATTACCAGAGAGAGTTTTCTTCTTTATCACATCTATAAGTTTGACTAAACTGTTTCCTTTAATTCCCTGTCTTGAAAGTTTGACAGTCTTTTTTCTTGATTAGTCACATAACTGAGCTTATATCTTTTTAGCTTTGGATAACCCCTCCAAGGTTCTAACCAAACACTTCTGGAGGAACGTGTGCAGGAAAGTCACCATTCATTCAATGAGCATAGCAGAGTAAAAGCAGAAGAATTTGCACATTGACAAGGCAAAGTAGTAGTGTACTTCAAGAAACGAACAAGTGAAAGTGAACCATAATTTGAAGTTGGAAATTTGTGTTTGTATTAAATACTAAAATTGTGAACACAAATTCACACAATTTAGATCTTGACCAAAGCAGATCAGGTAGTTGCTGGCCCCTTCACCTGTCTGTCGCTTGACAGCACTAAGTACAACATAAGGTGCTTGGTAATGAACGGACGTGGATATTTTGAGAACAGCGATTCTGAGGATGTGCTTCCTTTTCTAATGAACAACTCATCAAATTAAAGGCCCACAACCTCAGATTCACAGATTTCAGCAAAGTCATCAGAGACTTTCCTACTTCATAGACAATTTCTGTATTCGGAGAAAATAGACAAATGAAATCTGAGTAAAGACTTGATGAAAGTTGATTTGTTGTTTAGGATTGTTTAACTTAAAATCTTTGCTTTTCAAAAAGGAAGAAAAGATGTTGTGTTCAATTGTTCTGTTTTTGATCATGCATGTCTGTTTACTATTGAGGCTCACCATTATTTGTTTTGTTAAGCCTTGTTATAGATTTGGGGAAAAGTAAACAAGGAGAAAGAGTCAGAAACTAGAACTGAAGAGAGTTGACATTTTAAAGCACTGGAAACAAAACTTGCAAGGCAAGTCTGTTCTTCCAGTGCTCACTGCAGTGCATTAGAGAGTTCCTAAGATGGTGGTGAAAGTTCCTTGAATATTTAGTGCCAATGTGTGTGGAGAAAGGTTGCTTGCTTGGGCTGCAGTTTGGTCGTAGGCTACATGGAAGTCATTCAGAGGAAGCAGTGAGCTGAACCTGCCAAGAATCCACACCGATTTCCATTTTGGGTTTTCCCTACAGCTAGTTTGTTGGACTAGTTTAGTGAGATCAAAAGCAGGATATTAATTAGGTGACCTGAGCTGTCAACGAGGAGGTTAAAAAAACATTAATCCCCATCTCTTAGTATCTAAGTGATGCTATTTGTGAAAAGCATACAAGATGGACCAAGGTCATTTTAATGCTGAGATGGGCCTTGCTAGACATTTTGTCTGATCCTGCCACACATCTCACCATAGTCGTTGTCACTCAGACCCTGATAAAATTTTGCCCACAATTTCTAAATTTGCAAATTGAAGGGATATTCAATACTGAGGAGGATTGCGACAAATTACATTTAGTCATTAATAAACTTGCAGAATGGACAAATAATTGACCAAGAAGTTTAACACCAATAATTTTGAGGTTATTTAGATAGGAACAATAGCAGAGCCATTTAATTGTTACTTAGAAGTCCAAGTCAAAATGGGTTAGAAGAACAAGAGAATTTTGAAATACAATCACTAAATCACTGAAAGTAGTGCCACAGAGTAGGATGGTCATGAAAAAGCCAAGCATTAGACCCTCTAGTATTCTTCATTGGTGGAACTGGACAGTCATGAGGTTACTCTGAACTATTATCAAGCCTTGGTTGAATTACATTAAACTATTGTCTGCAGTCCTGGTCATCATTTTATAAAAAAATGCAGAGATACTGGAGAGGTTGCAGAGAAGATTTGCAAGGATGTTATCAGCAATGCATGAGTCGACCTCAGGAAAGAATTGACAGACTGGGTCATTTGTCTCTTGGGGCAAAATAGAAGGCTGAGGGCTCACGAAAGTAAAACTAAAATCTTTGAAATTATGGAAGATTTTGATGCAGTGAACACAGAAATAATGTTTCCTCTTGTGAAAAAGGACATTATTAGAGACTATTCAATGTAAGTTACTTGCCAAGAAGTCTAATCAGGAATTCAGACACAAATCTTTACTTAAAAAGTGGTGAGAATGAGATAATTGCTTATATAGGAAGTGATTGACATAAACAGTATAGGTGTATTTAAGGCAAAGCTAGGCAAGTATATGATGGAGCAGGAACGAAGGGATTACAATGAGATGTTTACATGATATTTTGGAAGAGGCTTAAGTGATATGTAAATACCAGTATGCATTTATTAGGTTGGCTGGTTTGTTTTCATGCTGCATGTCCCATGTAATCCTATGTCTAGTCTTTTCACTTTATCTATGCTTTGCATTCCATGACTCTCCTTCCTCGCCAAGACTTGTGCGAAGTACAGAAATGTGAGATCTTGATGTTGAAGATTTATTCTGATGTACAGGCACTCACTGTTAAGTGGTGCTCTTAAAAGGAGACCCAGTAAATGAGTAGATTACATGTAACATGACAATAATATTCATAGTCCCTTAGATCAAAATGACAGCCCATTGTATTCCACTGCTGTCCTAATGGAATAATGATGTGATGGATTGGCATAAAACTACAGTTTTAATCATTCAAACAGCAATGAAACAAGTGGTAGCAATGTAAATTATATTCTAAAATGCACTTGTGTTGATCTGTTAAGTGGTATGAGGAGACCATTTTAAATCCTGCTTTCATTGATTCCTCAAAACTTAGAACTGAACATGACACATACCTGAGGCTGAATTGTTGGGGCCCCTGAAAGCAGTAAGTAGAGCGGGAAGGCTCCAAAGTACCAGTGCTATGTGCTGTGCCAGCTGCAGAAGCACACAATTTACATTGCCAGGCATTTTGGTGGCATTGTGTTTGAGGTGGGGAAGGCTTCTGGGCTGAGGCTCATTGACAACCTTGTCAAAGGTGAAAAATATCAAAGAACTGCGGATGCTGGAAATCAGAAACAAAACCAGAAATTACCAGCGAAACTCAGTAGGTCTGGCAGCATCTGTGGAGAGAAAGCACAGTTAACATTTCGGGTCCAATCACTCTTCTTCAGAACCTGCCAGACCTACTGAGTTTTTCCAGCAATTTCTGATTTGTTGCTTAAGGTGAATTTATAAGGTTGACTGGGATTTTTCAATCGACCTCTAGTTTTCCATATACGATGCAGGCAGATCCACTGCCTGGACCTGCTATTGGGCTGACCACCTGCCCAGCCTCCCTGGTTGAAATACAGTCTGTACAGAGGCTTTTCCACCCCATCTCAGCCATGTGTGGCCTAGCTGCATTTTCTCCGTGTTTTTATTCTAATTTTTTGAAAGGGACTGAGGCAGCCAACTATTTACTTAAATGTTCCTCTGCAGCAGGAAGACATCAATCTTCCGGCTTCGAGACCTCACCTCACACCTTCAATTGAGCAAGAAATCCATCTCCATAAAGGTTTAAGCCTGAGAATCTTAATTTTAGTCAGTTCCCATCCATTGCCCGTAAAGCAGGTGCGCAACCACAAAACAAACAGGCCCCTGTTTACTGTGGCAAAAAAATCAGCTCCTGGTTTCTTTCCCATTTCTCAGGCTGGACTTCTTAATACAGCAAATTTTTTTTTTACTGGCAGTCTCAGTAAATGGGCAAAAAATAACCTTATAAACCTCCAAAACCGCAAAATTTACTGTATTATTCTGTCCAACGATTATCTTTTTAAAATTTATTTACCTCAATGTAAATACACTTGTTCAATTGAACAGCCGCGTGAAATATCAACAGTTCATTCAATTTTGAGTCAATTTCTCCCCCCAAATACCACGATTGACGTACAAGGGTGTGAGTGAGAAAGCTTTCTGCCAGTAAATTTTATTTCAGGCAAAGTTGCATTATTATTTAAGTGATTAATTTTATAAATAACGTATAACATTGATGCATATACTCCTTGCTTTTTTACATCTGTTATGTGGACCTCATAATTACCTGGAATATTGATTAAATGGCACATTTGATCCCATTGGTATCAGATAATAAAAAGTTTACTGTAGTTGTTTTATGATTAATCTCCTCACTCCATGTTTACCAGTTTCCAAATCCATGTGTTACCTCAGTTGTTAAGCACCCTGCTGTCAGCCACTCAAACCCCAGCTTCACACTATGGACACACCCTCAGATGGTTTGCACTAGTAGCTTCTGAGATGTTGATTTTTAAGGGGTGACAAGGGAGATAATGATTGAGGCTAGAACCAGCCCAATAGCTTGACAAGGCCAGGATTTGGAAACCCTCCGGAACTTGTTGGCAAGGCCTCATTGTAAGGTCTTTATGTTCCACCTGGCAGCTGCCCAAATGGACAGCCTGGGTAAAGCATAGCATGACTGGAGGTGTAGCCCATGATTGAGAAGGTTAGGGGTAGGCCTAAAGGGTAGGAAGGAAACTGCAGATCCAGGGTGTCAAAACATGCTGTGAATCTGGGCTCAGGTAGCTGAAGGGACCGTGGAAGGCTCATTTTGGGAAGGAAGAAATTGCTCCTGTTAAAAGAGGATCCAAAAGAATCACTTACCTTGGGAACTGGCAGTTACTGTTTGAAACCTCTGTAACTCCCACAGTTTGGATCTTCAATTTAGTTTTGGCTAAACTTAAGTTATAGTGCTGATCATATCAGAATGCTACTTTTTCCTCATAAATTAGGCCTATTTGCCCTTTGTGGAAGTTTCACACCACCTCCTTTGACTGAATTCTATTTTTCTTTAATTTAAAGAGGTGAGAATGATGTCACGTAGCCTGATCTTGATACTTTAATGGCTACATTTCTTCAAAGTCCCTCTCAGACTCTCTCTTCCCCCCTTTTGCCTGGGGGACTATGGCTTTAAAAATAAACCTTAGAGTCTCAGGATTTTGTTTGTGATGTAGTTGATGAGAATTATTTGAATCTTTCTCTCTCCAAATCGGAAATAAGTGGAAAATTTGGTTCTTTGAGGATTAGCTTCATGAGTTTATGCGTTGCGACTGGGAGGCTTAAAAAATTGCAAGTGGCAGTAAATATCAGGAATTTAGATGTTCATTCTCCATGGCTTTCAGTCTTGCTTGAATGCTGGGAGCAAAAACTCATGAAAATTACCCTTTCTGAATATTACAATGGGAAACTGGGCTGACCACATGACACTGGATGGCTCCTTAATTTATTCTCTCAGTTCCCTCTCTTGCTAACCATACTTAGACAACTAAACCTAAAACCTTAGAATTCTGCCAGCAAGAAATGAAATATAAGGAGTCATAATTAACCCAAACAAGTAGGATAAACCTCTCATGGATGGCAATGGTTGAATGTTCCGTAGCTGTTTTTAGAAAATGTGCTTAGAGAACAAGATGACAAGTCTATGCAGAATAATAAAGCTGATCTTATTTACAATTCCTAGCTTTTCATTTATTAATTGTATTTTACATTTATGTCATGAGCTGATTCACCTGAGTATATGAAAAAAAACCCTTAAAAGTCTGACATATAATCATTTGGATAATCAGGCCATTGGAAATCACTCATGAAATTATAGTATATATAATGTAGAAAAATAATTTGCTGATATTTTTCATGTTAGATGTCAAAGCAATAAAATGAAAATGTAACCTTTAATTAAATACATAATTTCATACATTCTAGACAGTAAAATTGTAATTTATTAGCCTCCTTTTGTAAGTTACGAGCGTGCAAAAAACACAAGGCATCTCCCAGTGGCACTGTTAATCTAGGGTAATTAACAGTCATTAAATGTATGTGTTAGGAAGATTAATAAAAGTGTGAACTAGATAATTACACTCATTGTTCAGTCCTGTATTCATTAAGAACAGTGGTGAGGATTTAAATTATTCTTTTTATATTAGAAGTGTATTAACAAAATCAAATGAATTATTAATGCCACAAGGACACACTTAGTCAAAAATTTATTTAATGATATTTGATTGGAATGGAACACATATCTTTGTCAGCAGGATGCAAAGTTATATAAGTTATATGCACAAAATCAAGTAAACATCTCATCAGAATGTAAGTGATTGCCCTAGTTCTTTACTAGACAGCTTGCTGTCAGCTCGGACTTCAGTGGCTGCATGGGCAAATTAAATGGGGCAGTATTACTGGCAATATAACCTATATAAATAGATTTATTCTATCCAGATGCCTCCATAGACAACAATGACCCAACGGTAATAAATAATTTACCTCCAGATGCTGAGGCTGATGGCAACTCAACACTGCAGCCAGGCCAGCAATGGATTTCTACTCTGTTGCTTTCTGGCTTGTACGTCACAGGTTAACAATTGGTACATAGAACAGTACAGCGCAGAACAGGCCCTTCAGCCCTCGATGTTGCGCCGCCCTGTGAACTAATCTAAGCCCATCCCCCTACACTATCCCATCATCATCCATATGCTTATCCAAGGACTGTTTAAATTCCCCTAATGTGGCTGAGTTAACTACATTGGCAGGCAGGGCATTCCACGCCCTTACCACTCTCTGAGTAAAGATACATACAAGCAAACAACCACAAACAAGTCAAATGCAAGGAAAAATAACCACACAGAGGAGTACAATCTTGTTTTCGCAAATATTTCAGTTCTACCATATAAATATGGATGATTGTTGAGCACTGGAAATTTCATAGCAATTTTGCAGAACACCTTCTTCTGTTGTAAGTGCACTAAAGGTTCAGACGTGCTGGCCAAATCAGAACAGCAAGTACAAACAAAAAATCCAGAGCGGAGGAGAAAAGTTGATTTTTATTTGAAATAGACACCAAGCCAATAGCAATGTCATACTGGATGTCCAAGGATAGCATGGGACAGTTTGAGCTATGGCTGCACTACATTCATTCGATAGCAATCATGCTGAAACAACTGGCTGTTTATTTTTCATTGGTGGAAACGAGTGAGGATGTTTTGGGGGCAGAGTGGTGTCAATTGGATGGGCAATGAACAAGAGTATCTTTCTTGATGCTGAAAGGTTCCTGCCCTTCTGGGCCTTCTTGTAAACAGAATGAAACATTTTTGGAGAAGGTTCACAGGACTCATAACATTAAATCTGTTTTCTTTCCAATCTATGATAGATGCTGCTAAGCTTGCTGAGATTTTCCAACAATTTCTGGTTTTGCTTGAAACATCTATTTTGGTGTTTACTGAGCAAAGAAATATAGAAGCATAGAAAAAAGGAAGAGGAGTAGATCATTCAGTTCTTCAAGCCTACATGTCATTCAATATCATCATGGCCGATCATTCAACTTAATATTCTGTCCATGCTTTCGCCCCATACCCTTTGATCCCTTTAGCCCTAAAAACTCTTTCTTGAAAGCATTCAATGTTTTGGCCTTGACCACTTTCTGTGGCAAAGTATTCCACAGGATCACTGTTCTCTGGGTGAAGAAATTTTTCTTCATCTCAGTTTGAAAGAGCCTAACCTGTATCCTTAAACTATAACTCCTGGTTCTGGACTCCCCTGTCATCAGGAACATTCATTCTGTTTTCACTTTGTTTAGAATTTCTGGATTTCTGAGTGTCCCCCTCATTCTTCTAAGCTCCTGCAAATTTAATCCTAACTCATGCAGTCTCTCTTCAGACTTCAGTTCTGCCAACTCATGGATCAGTTTTGTAAACCTTCATTGCACTCCGTCCATAGCCAGAACATCCTTCATCCTTTCTCAGATAAGGAGACCAAAATTACACACAACACTCTAGGCGTGGTCTCACTAATACCCTGTACAGTTGCAGCAAGACATCCCTGTTCTGGTATTCAAATCCTCTCACTACATTCAAGATTGACCCTATGAGGCTAAATTGAAGAGATTTGACTCGATTAAGAAATGCAGAGGTTGAAAGTCCAAATAACACAATTGTGTCCGTGAAATTATTCCAACAACCTTATGCAAAGCAACATGAAATATTTTGTAAATAATGAAGATAAAGCAAGATAAGTCATGAGTGTTGTGAGAATTTGTTGTTCCCAATGTGGCTGCCACACCTTGCATGATAAGAAGTACTTCCTTGATTGTGAAATGCTTTGTGACATCCAGAGATCACATGAAGTGCTTTATAATGTGGGACTGTGTTCAAGCAATCAACTGACCTCACCGTACACCAATGTATTTACACAGGGGATGGAGTTATAAAGAAAGGTTGGAACATTTTCACTGGAGCATAGGCGGTTGAGAGGCAACCTTATGGAAATGTATAAAATAATGAGGGGTATAGATAGAGTTAATGGTAGTTATCTTTTCTCTAGGATGGGAGACTTCAATGTTAGGGGCCACATTAATAAGGTGAGAGGAGAGAGATTTAAAAAGAGATGGGGGCAAATGTTTTACACAGAGGCTGGTTTGCGTGTGGAATGAACTTCCGGAGGAAGTGGTGGATGTGAGTACAATTACAGTGTTTAAAAGGCATTTGGATAAGTACATGAATTGGAAAGGTTTGAAGGGATATAGACCAGGACCAGACAGGTGGGACTAGTTTAGTTTGGCATTACATTCAGCAAGGACTGGTTGGATTGAAGTGTCTGTTTCCATGCTGTATGACCCTATGACGCGCTAAATGCATTTTTTTTTAATATAAAGAAAAGGAAGAAAGGTAGTCACAAATAAAGAACATTGTAAGATTCGGGAATTGCGGGAGAAAAGAATGATCAGGAGTCTAAAAAGGTGAAAATAAATAAAGAAAATAAAGGCCAACAGTCTATGGACAAACTTGCAGATACAAATTATATTGGTGTTCACTTAATGCTGTCATATATCAAATATCTCAAAGTATTCTGGTCAATGGATAATTTTTGGATCACGGTGAAATGTGGCAGTGATTTTGTTTCAGTAATGACCAACTTTGACTGTTACAGCCATAACATTCATATTTGGAAGTAGTGAAACAGGTATGGAGACAGATTTTTGATAAAATGTATGAAAGCTAAATCAAGATTTTGCCTTGGACGTGAATCCACATAGTGCCACTGGCTTGAGTCATACCTAGTGCAAAGGCTGACAGCTGTGGTTGTTGGAGGTCAATCCTCTCTGTTACAGAAATGACTGCACTGTAGTGTCCTTGGCCTAACTGCTTAATGAGGATCCTCCCTCACTCATTAAGTCAGAGGTGGGAATGTTCAGTGATGATTGTACAATGTTTAACTCCATTTGCAACACTTCACATAATGAATGCAGTCTATCTGGACAACACTCAGGCTTAGCTGATAACTGGAAAATAATATTCATGTCATTACAAGTGCCAGGCAATGACCGATCTCCAGCAAGATAGAATCTGAACATCATCTCTTGATATTCATGGTGTTATCATTCAAGGAGCCTTGCACAGTTGACATCCTGAGTGTTGACATTGACCAGAAACTGAACTTTAATTGCCATATAAATACTGTGGCTACCAGAGCAGATCAGAGGCTGGGAATACAGCAAGTAACTCATATCCTGACTCCTCAAAACAAGTCAGTAGTGATTTGGAATATTGTCCATTTGCCTAGATGAGTGCAGCTCCAACAACACTCAAGAAACCTGACACCATCCACGACAAACCCACTTGACTGGCACCTCACCTAACACCTTAAACATTCACTCCCTGCACTATTATTGCACAGTGGCAGCAGTACATATAATCTGTAAAATGCACTGCAGCAACTCACCAAGGCTCCTTAGGCAGCTCCTTTCACATCTGCAACTTCTACCACCTAAAGGGACCAGGACAGCAGATATATGGGAACACCACAACCTGTACTTTTGCCTCCAAGCCACACACTATCCTGAAAAGGAATTATATCATTGTTCCTTCACCTTCACTGAGTCAAAAGCTTGGACCCACACCTGCACAACATTGGGTGTACTTACACCACATAGCTTCCAGTGGTGCAAGAAAACAGCTCACCACTACCTTTCTAAGGATAGTAAATGATGCACAAGTCAATGATACACGCATCCTGGGGATAAGTAAGAAAACAAAATGTCGTACCAAGTGCATTCCTGCAATCAAAGCACTATGGCCAAAAGGGTATGTTCCTGTGTCTCATGTTTAGTCACTCTGACAAGCACCTTAGGAAAGTATTATTGTTCTTGGACTCTCCAAGAGCAGAGTTCACTGCTCGATAGTCCACTAGCCAGAAGTGAGAGCCTCCTGCAATGAAATTGTTAGCTCAAGCTTCTCTATTATCAAGAAGAAGGCTTATCTACTTTTGCAGCTGAGACAAGGGCGGGATGTATGCCAATGCATTCCAAACATAATGAGTAATGTTTGACCTCTGCCAGGAAATGGACCAATATCAAGCAGCCTTAAGTGCAGGCTTACCAGCCCAAACCATCTCTGCTAGAACAGGAACCCATTCATTAACCATTAAGAGAAATGAGTGTAGCTGATATGACCATGAGTATTCAGATTTTTGAGAAAATAAATAAATTTTAAAAATTGTTCCATCAAAAGAAAATACAATGAGATGCATAACCAACCAATCTGTCAGTGAAACTGGTTGAAGGAGGAATATTGGCCAGTGCATCTGGAAAGTTTCCCAAATACTGCTCTGGAGTGTTTAACATCTGAACTAATGCAATAGGCCAGATCTTAAGCCCCAATTTGATTTCAGGTAAGTTTGCAGAGGCAGGAGAAAACCTGGCTCTCTGAACCTGAAGTTTAAAAATAGCCATTTGCATGTCCTGGTCTGGAGGCATTGGGATTGGGCCCAGTAATCTGGGAGAAGTGGAGAAGCCTGCTGGTTGCTGAGGTTGACTGGTAGGAAAGTCTGCCTGAGAACTTCTGCACTGTTTAAAAATAAAAATTTAAACACAAACCATCCCTTCTGTATTGTGAACACCAATGTGGCCAGTTTAACTGGAACATTTTCAGTTTATGCATGGAATTTGTATCCAAGATAGATAATAATGGATCCAAAAATACCAAGCTGGGAAACAAAGTGATGAATGGGTTATAAAATCCTGCAATTAATCTTATTGTGAGAATTTACAAGTATAATGTTGCCAAATATGTGAGGTCCAGTGCTTATTTGAAAAAGAATAATTACTTCTTCCAGGTGTCTGGATCAACATTCCCATGATAATCAATTCTATATAATGAAAACTAATCAGTGTACCTTTACTGCTTTCTCATCCATTGAAAAAAGTGCACTGAAACCTGTAGGCAGTACATCTTTAATTAACTGATATGTCCTAGTTGTGTGAGAGATCTTGTCCTGATATAGTTACATTTACGTAGCATTTTTTGAATGTCATGAATGTCAGCATCACAGGTTAAACCAGCATTTATTTCCCATTCCTAATTGCCCAAAGTGCAGTTGAGAAAGTTGTTTGGGTTGGGAATCACTTATAAGTCACACTAGGTAAGGGTGGCATGGTGGCTCAGTGTTAGCGCTGCTACCTCACCGTGCCAGGGACCAGGTTTGATTCCATCCTTGGGTGACTGTGTAGGGCTCCAAGTAAGATATCCTTTCTTACTATCCTCTCTATGTAATTATGTTCAATAAAGCCCATTGTGTTGATCTCACCTGACTGCAGTTATTTGCAGAGAAAGAAGGTAAGTCACACCAGGTGAGGATTGCAGTTTTGTTTCCTTAAAGGACATTACAATGACCTTCCTTCCATCATAAGGTCAGAAGTGGGGATGTTTGCCAATTATTGCACAATGTTCAGCACCATTCACAGCTCCTCAGTTACTGAAAGCCATCCATGTTCAAATGCAACAAGATCTGGACAATATCTTTGGTGAGTTTCTGCAACGCATCTTGTAGATAGTACACACTACTGCTAGTGAGTGTCAGTAGTGGAGTGGATGTTAATGGGTGTAGAGTCAATCAAGTGGACTGCTTTGTCCTGGATGGTGTCAAGCTGTTGGAGCTGTACCCATCGACTCCTGACTTGTGCCTTATAAATAATAAACAGTCTTTGGGAGTCAGGAGGTGAATTACTCACCGAAGTATTCCCAGCCTTTCACTTGGACTGAGTAGCAAGTAACATTTGCATCACACAAAAACAGGCAATAACCATTATGTCTATAAGAGACAATCTAACTATTGCCCTTTAATATTCAATGGTGTTACCATCACTGAATCGTCTGCTATTAACATTCTTGGGGTTACCATTGATGAGAAACTCAAATGGATTCACTATATAAATACAACGGCTACAAGAGCAAGTCAAAGGCTAGGAATACTTCGGTGAGTAATTCACCTCCTGTCTCTCAAAGACTGTTTATTATTTATAAGGCACAAGTCAGGAGTCGATGGGTACAGCTCCAACCGCTTGACACCATCCAGGACAAAGCAGTCCACTTGATTGACTCCACATCCATTAACATCCACTCCACCACTGACACTCACTAGCAGCAGTCTGTACTATCTACAAGATGCGCTGCAGAAATTCACCTAAGATCCTCAGACAGCCCCTTCCAAACCCGTGACCACTTCCATCTAGACAGTCAAGGTCAGCAGATATACGGGAAACACCTGCAATTTCCCCTTGAAGCCACTCACCATCCTGACTCAGAAATATATTGCCATTCATTCACTGTTGCTGGGCCAAAATCCTGGAATTCCCTCCCTAAGTGCATTGTGGACTGCAGCAGTTCAAGAAGGCAGCTCACCACTACATACTCAACAGCAACTAGGGACAGGCAATGAATGCTGGTCAGCCAGCAACACCCACATCCCACAAACTTTTTAAAAGAAAATTAGTGAACCAGATTGGTTTTTACAACAATTGACATCAGTCACATGATTTTTTAAAAAAAATTGAATTCAAATTACACTATCTGCTTTGGTGGCATTTGATCTCAAGTCCCAAAACATTGGCCTGGGGTTCAGGATTACTCGTCTAGTGACATGTCACACTATGTCACATAGCTAACATGGTTTATACGTATAATGTATTTAAAAAGTCCCCGTGTTATACTAGTTTTATGTGAACTTTCCAAGTCGGGTCATGTCTGATCTGTGACTTCATGTTACTTCACCTGAATTAATAGCTCTATGGGGATAGATGTAACACTAAATTAAGTATACAACCCCAGATCACAACCTTAGGTCTTCTTTCATTCCAAGAAAATGACATTGGCTTGCTTGCTAAATTACTATTGTGACACTTATATTAGACCTTTTCAGGACAGTACTACAATCAAGGAAGTCTGACAGGCTATTATAGGAACCTGATATAAAAGTGATAAAAGGCATGGATGGAAAAATAGTGTACCCGGTTTAAAACTAAAACAAGAGGACATAAATTTTAGTATTGGAGGAGTAGTAGAACCAGGAGACACTTTCATGAGTTATTTTCCACTAATTTGGCATAAAATGACATTTTATCATTTCCATAGTAAAAAACAAGAAACACACAATCTATGATAATGTGACATTTACTAACTCGCCGGATCAAAATGATTTAAAAAAAGCTTATCTATCCATTATTTCAAACAAAAGAACATTCTGTTTTGCCAGATATCTAATTTCTTTTCTCTGTTAAGCTATTTAAAATTAAATTAAAAATATTGAGAGGAACTTAGTTTTGCTGATATTTAGGTGGGGAATGCAAAGTGAAGGATGAAAAAGGATGTTATGAACAAAATAGTGATAGTGCATGCATTAAAAAGGAGATACACTAATAAGTAAAAGTAGCTTAAACATAGAGTCATAGAGATGTACAGCATGGAGACTGACCCTTCGGTCCAACTCACCCACGCTGACCAGAGACAGTAAATAAATCTAGTCCCATTTGCCAGCATTTGGCCCATATCCCTCTGAACCCTTTCTATTCATATACCCATCCAAGTGCCTCTTAAATGTTGTAATTGTATTAGCATCCACCACTTCCTCTGGTAGCTCATTTCACAAACACACCACCCTCTATGTTTACATACCTTTTAAATCTTTCCCCTTTCACCTTAAACCTATGCCCTCTAGTACTGGACTCCTCAACACGGGGAAAAGACCTTGGCTATTCACCTTGTCCATGCACCTCATGATTTTATAAACTTCTATTAGGTTATCCCTCAGCCTCTGACACTCCAGTGAAATTAGACCCAGCCTATTCAGCCTCTCCTTACAGCTCAAACCCTCCAACTCTGGCAACATCCTTGTAACTCTTTCTCAACCCTTTCAAGTTTCACAATGTCCTTCCTATTGCATGGAGACCAGAACCGAATGCAGTATTCCAAAAGTGTCCAAACCAATGTCCTATACAGCTACAACATGACCTCCCAAATCCCATACTCAATGCACTGACCAGTGAACGCAAGCATACCAAACACCTTCTTCACTATCCTGTCACTATCCTGTGACTCCACTTTCAAGGAATTATGAACCTGCACTCCAAGGTCTCTTTGTTCAGGAACACTTCCCAGGACCTTACCATTAAGTGTATAGATCCTGCCCTGATTTTCCTTTCCAAAATACAGCACCTCACATTTATCTAAATTAAACGCCATCTGCCACTCCTTGGTCCATTGTCCCATCTGATCAAGGCCCCGTTGTACTCTGAGAGAATCTTTTTCACTATTGACTACACCACCAATTTTGTTGTCATCTACGAACTTACTAACCATACCTCATATGTTCACATCTAAATCATTTATATCAATGGCGAAAAGTAGTGGACCCAGCACCGATCCTTTTGTGACACTGCTGGTCACCAGCCTCCAGTCTGAAAAGCAACCCTCCACCACCACCCTCTGTCTCCTACCTTTGAGCCTGTTCTATATCCAAATGGCTAGTTCTCCCTGTGTTCTGTGTGATCTAACCTTACTCACCGGTCTACCATATGGAACCTTGTCAAATGCCTTACTGAAGTCTACAAACATCATGTCCACTGCGCTGCCCTCATCAATCCTCTTTGTTATGTCTTCAAAGAACTCAATCAAGTTAATGAGACATGATTTCCTAAGCACAAAGCCATGTTGTCTATCCCTACTCAGTCCTCCAACAACTTGCCCTCCACTGATGTCAGGCTCACTGGTCTATAGTTCCCTGACTTTTCCTTACCACCTTTATTAAGTAGTGGTACAACGTTAGCCAACCTCCAGTTTTCCGGCACCTCGCCTGTGGCTATCAATGATACAAATATCTCAACAAGGGGACCAGAATCACTTCCCTAGTTTCCCACAGAATTCTAGGGTACACCTGATTAGGCCCTGGAGATTTTAAGATGTCCAGCACCTCCTCCTCTGAAATATGGACATTTTTGAAGATGTTGCTATTTATTTCCCCAAGTTCTCTACCTTCCCTATCCTTCCTCACAGTAAACACTGATCCAAAATTCTCATTTAGCATCTCCCCCATCTCCTGCAGTTCCACATATAGGTGGCCTTGCTGATCTTTAAGGGGCCCGATTCTCTCTGTAGTTACTATTTGTCTTAATAAATTTGTAGAATCCCTTTGGATTCTCCTTTACCCAATTTGCCAAAGTTATCTCATGTGTCATTTTTGCTCTCCTAATTTCCCTCTTAAGTATACTCCTACTGCCTTTATACTCTTCTAGGGAATCACTTGATTTCTGCTGTCTATACCTGACATATGCTTCTTCTTTTTCTTGACCAAAACCTCAATTTCTCTCGTCATCCAGCATTCCCTACAGCTACTGACCTTGCCCTTCTCTCTAACAGGAACACACTGTCTCTGGACTCTCAATATCTCATTTTTGAAGGCTTCCCATTTTCCAGCCCTTCCTTTATCAGCAAATACCTGCCCCCCGTCAACTTTTGAAAGTTCTTGCCGAATGCCGTTAAAATTGACCTGCCTCTAATTTAGAACTTTAGCTTTTAGATCCAGTCTATTCTTTTCCATCACTATTTTAAAACTAATAGAATAATGATCACTGGCCCCAAAGTGCTCCCCTCTGACATCAGAGTTATCTACCCAGCCTTACTTCATAAGAGTAGTCAGGTTTTGCTCCTTCTCTAGTATGTACATCTACATACTGAATCAGAGAATTTTCTTGCACATACTTAACAAATTCCTCTCCATCCCAGCCCTTAACACTATGGCAGTCCCAGTCAATGTTTGGAAAGTTCAAATCCCCTACCATTACCACCTTATTATTCTTACAGATAACAGAGATCACCTTACAAATTTGCTTCTCAATTTCCCACTGACTACTGGGTGTTCTATAGTACAATCCCAATAAGGTGATTATCCCTTTCTTATTTCTCAGTTCTACCCAAATAATTTACTTGGACATACTCCCAGGAGTATCCTCCCTGAGAACAGGTGTAATGTCATCCCTAATCAAAAACACCGCTTACCCTCCTCTCTTCCCCCACTTTCTGTCCTTCTTACAGCACCTGGAACATTAAGCTACCAGTCCTGTCCATCCCTGAGCCACATCTCTGTAATCACTATGAAATCGCAGTCCCATGTTCCCAACTATGCCCTGAGTTCATCTGCCTCACCTGTTAGGCCTCTTGCATTGAAATAAATGCAGTTTAACTTATCAGTCCTACCTCGTTCTCTGCTTTGTTCCTGACTGTTTGACTTGCTCCTTTTCCCAACTGAACCAGTCTCAGACTGGTCTCTTTTCTCACCATGTCCCTGGGTACCACCCCCTCCTCCCAACACACCAGTTTAAATCCTCCCAAACAGCTCTAGCAAATCTCCCTACCAGCAAATTCGTTCCCTTCCAATTCAGGTGCAATTCACCCTTTTTATACGGGTCACTTCTACTCCAGAGGAGATTCTAAAGATCCAAAAATGTGAATCCTTCTCCCTTTCACCAGCTCCTCAGCAATGCATTCATCAGCATGAGGCCATTCTTATTGTTAAGCAATTAGATACTCATAGTTTTTCAAGGGGGACAATGTAATCATGGAATTATACAGCATGGAAACAGTTCCTTCGGTCCAATCAGTCCATGCCAATCATAATCCCAAACTAAACCAGTCCCAACTGCCTGTGCTTGGCTCATATCTCTCCAAACCCTTCTTATTTATATACTTTTCCAACTGTATTTTAAATGTTGTAACTGTATCCAAATGTTGTAAATGTTGAAACTTCCTGTAGCAGTTAATTCCACACATGAACCACTCTGTTTAAAAAAGTTGCCCCTCATGTCCTTTTTAAATCTTTTACCTCATCTTAAAAATGTGACCCCGAGTTTTGAACTCCCCCAACTGAGGGAAAAAACCCTTGTCATTCACATCATGCACCTCACGATTTTATACATCTTAAAAAGGTCATCCCTCAACCACCTACGTTGCAGTGAAAAAAGTCCCAGACTTTCCAGTCTATTTTTATATCTCAAACCCTCCGTTCCCAGCAACATGCTGGTAAATCTTTTCTGAACCCTATCCAATTTAATATCCTTTCTATAACAGGGCAACCAAAACTGCACATTGAACTCCTGAAGAGGCCCCACTAATGTCCTGTATAACCTCAACATAACGTCCCAACTCCTATACTCAAAGCCTATAAAATAAATGCAGTGGGCTGAACCTTACCAGCCTCTAAACATAATGAGGGCATTGGCTCGAAAGTTGGGAGATTTGCATGTGATTGACAGTGAGGAGCTTCCTGCTGTCAAGAACAAAAGTCCCATTTTCCAACAAAATGGTGAATGGGAACATGCATTAGAAGACATTAACACCCTCATGACAATATTATCTTGCCTTGTTGATATATATAATGCAGTGAAGATTAGTGGGATGCTAGAGGAATAGGAAGACTTAAAAACTAGCAGAGGACAACTAAAAAAGCAGTAAGGGGGGAGGAAGATGAAAATTGTGGGTAAGTAATAGCTAGTAATATAAAAGAAGATTGTAACAATATAAAAGGTAAGTGAAAGACAAGAGTGAACATTGGACCTCTCGAAAATGTGACTGGTGAAACTGTAATGGGGAATAAAGAAATGACAGAGGAACTAAATAGAGAGATAATAGGAACTGCCGATGCTGGAGAATCTGAGATAACAAGGTGTAGAGCTGAACGAACACAGCAGGACAAGCAGCATCAGAGGAGCAGGGAAACTGACGTTTCGGGTCTGGACCCTTCCTCAGAAATCTGAAGGGTCCAGACCGGAAACATCAGATTTCCTGCTCCTCTGATGCTGCTTGGCCTGCTGTGTTCATCCAGCTCTACACCTTGTTATCTCAGAGGAACTAAATATGTACTTTGCATCAGTTTTCACGCTGGAAGACACCAAAGCATCCCTAAACTTTAAGAGTATTGGGGACAATTGTCAGTGTAGTGGCTATCACTAAGGAGAAATTGCTCGGAAAACTGAAAGTACAGAAGGTGGATAAATCACTCGGACTAGATGGACTATACACCTGGGTTCTGAAGGAGAAAGCTGAGGAAATTATGGAGAAATTGCTGGTCATCTGGAGTCAGGGAGGGTCTCAGTCATTGGTGAGATTTTAGGGTCCATTATTAAGAATGAGATAACGGTGGCTTGGAAGTACAATGGCACAACAAGACTGAGTCAACCTGGCTTTGTCAAGGGGAGTCATGCCTGATAAATCTTTTAGAATTCTTTGAGGAGGTAGTGAGCAAGTTAGACAAAGGAGACCCTTGGACATGACCTATTTGGACTTCCAGAAGGCCTATGACAAGATGTGACTTAGGAAGCTGGTTAATAAGAAAAGAGCCCATGGTGTTAGGGGCAAGATACTGGTATAGATAGAAAATTGGCTGACTGGTGGAAAGCAGACAATGCAGATACAGGGTTTTTTCCTCATGATGGCAGCTATTGACAAGTGAAGTTCAGCAGAGGTCAGCGTTGGGACCACAACTATTCATGTTATGTATTTATGATATGGATGAAGTAACTGGAGACATTTTTGCTAAGTTTGCAGGTGAAACAAAGATAAGTGTAGGGACAGGTAGTGTTGAGAAAGTGGAGTGGCAAAGCAAGTAGACAAAGAAGTGGAAGATAGAATATAATGGGGGCAAGTGTGAGGTTATGCACTTTAGTAGGAAAAATAGATGCATAGACTATTTTCTAAATGGTTAAAAGCTTCAGAAATCTGAAGTGCAAAGAGATTTGGGAGTCTTAGTTCAGAATCCTCTTAAGGTTTACATAAAGGGTCCAGTGCAGTTAAGAAGGTGAATTCAGTGTTATTTTCATTTCAAGAGGGTCAGATATACTGTAGAGGCTAGATAAGGCTCTGGTTAGACAGCATTTGGAATATTATGAGCAGTTTAGGGCGCCATAACTAACAAAGGATGTGCTGGCCTTGGGGATTTACAAGAATGAAGGTGTTGTCATATGAGGAGCCCTTGAGGATTCTATACTAAATGGAGTTTTGATGGATGAAGGGCAAGATACTACAGAGAGGCCTGGATAAAGTGGAGAAGATGCTTCCACTAGTAGGAGAGACTAGGACCAAAGTTACAGACTCTGAGAGAAGAGGCAACCCTTTAGAATTGCGATGAGGAGGAATTTCTTCAGTGAATCTGTGGAACTCATTGCTGCAGAGGGCTTGGAAGCCTAATCATTGTGTGTATTTAAGATAGAGATGGATAGATCCTTGATTAGCAAGGGGATCAAAGGTTACAGGGAGAAAGCAGGAGAATGTGGTTGAGAAACATACCAACCTTGATCGAATGGTGGAGCTGACTCAGTGGGCCCAAACGGTCTAATTCTACTCCGATATCTTATAGTCTTATGATATGCAGTTTTGCATTTTCCTACCCACCGTGTTGATAACTAGGCAGGGCCAATTCCTGACAGGAAAGTTGGGGCAGTAATCCGGCAACTCCAGCTCACCATGTGCTCTTCCAGACTTCCATCAGTCACCAACATCACAGAGCATGCTCCATGGGCAGCAACCACATGGTGCCCAGTCCAGCTGGACCTCCAGGTTCCTGTTGGCCAACAGAATGGCAATTACCCTTGGGGAAGATAAAACAAACACGTCCAGGCTTTAAAGATGGCATGGATGCCAGAATTCCCAGAAGACCTTACAGTGACTAGTACTTGCCCTCCGGAGAGTGGAATGGGAGGATATGATGAGTGAAAGCCATATGTTCCTGGTGTATTGGTAATGAGGTGAATGTGGGAAGATAACATGAGAAAAATCACTTGGGGCTCACCAAATAAAACTTTCCATAAAATTTGCCAAAATTGATCCTGAGTTGATTTCTGGTAATATTCAGCTCAATGCTTCAATCAACAATATTTTCCCCAAAAGTGATGTTTATGTCGATCTTTTAATTAAAGCCACATTCTTATCAGAAGACACCCTGAGCAAAAGTTTCCAATTTGCTTACTTTTCCAGATTTCTGACTGTACTATATGCTAACAGTGATTCTTGACATCAGGTTTTAATTTGGAATTTGCCGTATTAAAGCAGAAATTTAGAATTTATGAGATGTGGTTTTATAGTATCTATTGCACATTTCCCCTGCAAAATATTAATTATGTGAGAATTCTTTTTCAACTTGTACTTTCAATGTTTAAGCCTTTTATTGTAGTGAATAATTTTCCTCAATGAATTTAATGAATTTCCCTCAGAAATGTGAAAATCTCAATTGGCCTCTTTGATTTCTTTTCCATGAAGGATCCAAATCTAACTACTTTGCCTTTTCTTATATCTTCATTTCCAGCATAATCTTGCTTGTTCATTTTTGTAGCCATCAAAGGGAATAATGCCCTTTTTATGTTCAGATGAGTGGAATTGAACATTGTGTATAAAATCAGGTCTGCAACATGTTTACAAATCAGCCCATCTTTTCTTTTATACTTTCATAGTTTGAACTCGTAAGTCAAAGCCTTATGTTTATTTTTGTGAATGCTGAACACCAGTTTGGTTATTCTATTCACTAACTGGCATAACCCCTCCATGGTATATTTTTCTGTTTTGAATTGTATGGATGTTGAGCAAAGTGGCAGCCCATGCTATATACCAATGCTTACACTTTTAATAAACAAAGCAAATGAAAGTACTTTTGTGATTGTTCAGTAATACTACCATTCCATTTAATGTAAACATTAGTTTTCAATATTTAGCCTTTGCATCAAATATTCTATAAATTTTATATGCTTATTCAGCGAACTACATCTGCCATCTACTGGCTTAGTTGAAAGATTCAAATTTTTCTGAATGCAGTTGTAATCAGTTGTTTTTACTTGTATTATCTCATATTTTGATATTGGACTCATCAATCCAAGTCATTTAAATATGTATATCTATAATTTGATGTTTTACGTAGAAAAAATAGGGTTTTTCCCATGATAACCCCTACAAGGCCTATGGGGAATCACTATTTAATCTCCTTGTGGAGTTTGTTGAGTATGAGTTCCTATGGCAACAGGCAATAGCTTCCCAGTTGGAACTCATCACCTGAACCCTTTATAAAGTAGACTAGGCCAGGAGATTGGTTTAGCTCAGTTGGCTGGACAGTTGCAAAGCAGTGTGATACCAACAGTGTGGGATCAATTCCCTCACTGGCTGAGGTTACCATGAAGGACTCTCCTTCTCAACCTCTTCCCTTGCCTGATATACAGCGGCCCTTAGGTTAAATCACCACCGGTCATCTGTCTCACGAGAGAGCAGCCCTATGGTCTGATAAGGCTATGGAGACACTCACAGACCAGGGGGTCCTAGGTTCCAGTCCCATTTGCAACATTATCATGTAATAACATCTCTGTAGCAGGCTGATTAGATAATATAATATCAGCATTCAGGGCTGACTTTGAGATAAAGGTCCTGTATCCCAGTGATGCCTGTCAAACATGTGACAGGTCCTTTGAAAAAAAATCAGACCCAGCCACAGGGAATACAGTGCTTTATTTCCCCCTCCAATTCCAGAGCATGGATAGAATTCCATTTGATTTAGTTCCCTCCCTTTCTCTCTACACCCACCTCTTCACTTTTTGATGTTAGCATTACCCTTAATGGGCTTTGTTGGTAAATATTCAGTTGGTCACATGGGTGTTTTCCAGGTGGTGGGAAAAGATATATATATAATAAAGTCTATTCACAATAGGAATTCTGTGATTTTATGACAACAGTGTCTTTTTTTCTGTCTCACTACACATATAAAAATTATACAAGCATGGATTATCTAGGAGAAAATGCAGAAAAGCATTACTGCTAGAGATAATAGGTACTGCAGATGCTGGAGAATCCCAGATAACAAGGTGTGGAGCTGGATGAACACAGCAGGTCAAGCAGCATCATGATGAAGGGTCTAGGCCCGAAACGTCAAGATTTCCTGCTCCTATGATGCTGCTAGGAGATGCTCCTATGAGAGCTAGGCTCTCTTGTGGCAAAATGAAAACAAAAAAAAAAGAAGAAAAGCAGACCCAGATGGGCTGTCTTGTGGTACAGTGGTAGTGAGAGGCCTGAGTTCAAGTTCCATTTGATTGAAAGGTGTGTCATAACATCTTTGAACAGGTTGATTAGTAAAATAAGTTTTTTTTTAGAAAAGCAGGCCCTGTTGCCCATAATGGGCTTTGCCTGTAAACTTCTAATTGGCTGCACAGATGATTACTGCTGGTGTTAATAGTTAAAAACAAAAAAGAAGTCACGGTTATTTGGTGAGTTCCTTCATCAAAAACACTTAATACCGAATCAAAAGACTGAGCATGGAACAGGAGGTGGACCATTTCCCATTTAACCCTAGTCTAATTAGGCCCTCACCTCCTCTGAAATTAACTACTCTAGACCTGGTCCTCCTGTGAGCCAGGGAGTGCTCTTCTGGCACAAACCACGGACATCTCCTTTTCACTGCTCAGAGCAAAAGCAGCTGACCTCTGATCAGATGGCAACTCTTGTAGGGTGGGGCTCCTACTACCCAGAGGTCTTCATTCCTGGGGAAGGCCCACCACTTGTGGTGGACTTGCCACTTGCTTGATTATTGTGTTGCTTGCAGATCTTCCTTGAAGCACAGAGTGTGTGTCTGTCCCTGGTTCTTAAGCAAGCTGGCTGGAGCCCCGCTCCTCAACACGATTCTATGGTGTAATACCAACACTACATCTGCACATGATGAGGAAGTATTCCCTCTAGTGTTGTTGCACAAATAAAAATTACTTATATAAAAGATCTAGAATTAAGCTTCAAATGATTAAATAAACCTATGGTGACACATTAAACATGCACATTTCAACTGTGCTTCTGACCACCTTGCTTAAAGCAACCAACTTTTTAAAACCCTTTTATTTTAAATAGTCTGTAATCTTTCAGCCTATATAAATAGAATCTGGACCTGGATTAGGCTGTAAACTATTGATGTCCAGCCCATGATGAAATTAACTATTAGCAATTTAGTTGGTCAAATACAATACCTGCTAACAACAGTCAATAATTGATTGAAATTAGCTCAGTTGTTAGAATATTTCAACAACTTATCCTGCATAACTCTACCTTAAATTCTTATTTGTTTTTAAAACAGACCTTCAATATTTCAGTACATGAGTCAAATAATTAAAAACATTCATCTATCAACGTTCACTTCAACAGAGCTAGTATGCAGATGTTGCATTTGTTTGAGCTCCTTCCTCCTTCAGTATAAGATAGAGATAATTGTGTGTCAATATATAATCCAGTTAGAATATATATTATAGTATTTGGGATTTAGCAGGTGGAAGTGGAATGTGGATTTACAGAATACACACTGGCTAATTCCCACATGACGGCCTGGAATAAGACATTCAAACCTTTATTGATGTCTTTTTTTTAAAGTAACCCTGTTATTGGTTTGGAAAAGGAAAAAGTCTAGAAGATCTTCATGTTATTCAATATCATGAGAAAGGAATGTAATAAAATTGAATTTTTTGGTGTGAGTGATATCATCCTAACCATATGTATACAAATATTATTTCAATTCATCCCATATTACCTTTAAACTTTTGGTAATAATCTTTCAAATAAACAAAAGTCTCATTTGACCTAGTTAATATAAAAAGGCATTATATTATGCAATTACAAAACTACCAAAACCTTGTGGATAATAATGGCTTACTGTGCGCTAAGATTCATATATATTATCACTTATCAACCATGTAAGATTCTTTAATTTAAGGATTTGAGGAGATCTGACCATCATCTTCAGTGATTTTAATTTTCGATGGCCTCATGTCATTGTATGGCCATCTGAATCAAAATTAACAATGAGAAAATTCTGAGTGTTCAGTCAGACATCTTACTTCCAACACACATAGATAATTAGAAGTAGCAATTACTTTCTAGCAGTGGAATTAGAGTAGAGTGATTTAGGTAATGTCCTTTCTGTCAAAGATAATAATTCTTCCTTCATCTCAAATGTGTCCACATTAGGTGTATTAGATTAAGCATTCACTAGTCCCTCTGAAATAAGTCATTGTCCTATCAAATTGCAAATCTTTGGTCTGCCCTGTGTATGATTAGGTCTCCTTTTTATCATTATTTCAGAGAAATTTATACAGCATAGTTTTGTTTGCCACATGATGCTTGTTACACTGGAAAAGTAGATTTCAGGATCTTCACTGTTTGCTATTTGTGCTTTCTCCCCATACCTTTATATATCTTTAAATTAGTTTTTGATGAGGTTGTCTTTCTATTTTTGTATCTTGAATTAGATTATTAGTTTCCTCCAGTCCTCCCTCCCATTTTCAAAAAATAAATCATACTATGTATTACATTTACAATAAAATGGATCTTAACCGTCCGGGCATCTGACAATGTGTGATGTACAATACTATTGTACAGTAATTAGTTCATTTAGAACATAAGACCGTAAGACAAACTATTTGGCCTATTGAGCCTGCTCCACCGTTCAATGATGGCCAACATATTTTTCAAACCCATTCTCCTGCCTTCTCCCCATATCCCTTGATCTCCTTACTAATTAAGAAACTATTCATCTTTGTCTTAAATACAGTTAATGACTTGGCCTCCATAGACTTCTGCACCAATGAATTCCACTGATTCATCATCCTCTGGCTGAAGAAATTCCTCCTTATCTCAGTCCCTTCATTGTGAGGTTGTGTCCTCAGATCCAAGTCTCTCCTACTGGTGGAAACTTCTTTCAACATCCACTCTATCCAGACCTTTCAGTATTCTGTTAAGTTTCAATCAGATCGTCTCTCAACTTTCTTAACTCCATTGAGTACAGACACAAAGTTTTCGAGTGCTCCTCATATGTCGAGCCCTTCATTCCTAGGATTATTTTTGTAACTCTTCTCTGGAACCCCTCCAAAGCCAACACATCTTTCCTCAGATATTGGGTCCAAAACTGCTCACAATATTGCAAAAAAAGTCTGAGTGGAGCCAAAATTGCATTTGCCTTCCTGACTGCCCAATGAACCTGCATCTTAACCTTAAGAGAATCCTGCACTAGGACTCCAAAGTCCCTTTGTGTTTCATATTTCCAAAGCCTACACCTTTATTCTTCCTACCAAAGTACATAACCTCATTTTTCCACATTGTTTTCCATTAGGCACTTGTTTGCCTATTCTCTTAGCTTGTCCAAGTCCTTCTGCACCCTTCCACTTCTTCAACACTTCCTTTTCCTCCAACTATCTTTACATCATCTGCAAACTTAGTACCAATGCCCTCAGTTCCTTCAGCTAATTTTTAATATAGAATGAGAATAGTTATGGTCTCAACACTGACCCCTGTGGAACTCCATTAGTCATCAGGGCTGCTATCCTGAAACAGACCCCTTCATCCTCACTCTTTGCCTTCTGCCAGTCAGCCAGTCCTCTATCCATGCCAGTACCTTGCCCCTAACACCATGAGTTCCTATCTTATTTGGCAGGCTCCTGTGTGGCACCTTGTCATTAATGTGAAACACCAACTCTGATTCTACTGACACATTAATACTCCAAGGTCAGAAGTTACATGACACTAGGTTATTGTCCAACAAGTTTATTTCAAATCACAAGCTTTCATAACGATGCTCCTTTGTCAGGTGAAGTTGACTTCACGTAATGAAGGAACAGCGCTCTGAAACCTTGTGATTTGAAATAAACCTGTTGGACTATAACCTGGTGTCATGTGACTTCTGACCTTGTCCACCGCAGTCCAACACCAACACCTCCATATCATTAATACTCTAACTTTAATGCTTTGTGATGTGTGACAATGTGGCATAGTGAGGTTTGTCCAAATCATTTTGATGTAACTGATCACACACCTGAAATCAGTAAGAGGAAAGACATAAATTAGCCTTGAAATGAGCATGTGAACAGAAGGATGTTAGATCCTAGACAAGATAGCTGTATTAGATAGTGCACAGATGTAAAGAAAAGGTTGCTACAGTACATAAACAGTTGAAGAGCCTTAGTTAGAGTAAAGGAGCAAGATATGTGCCAGAATCTTATGAGGCTCATCTCAACAATATGAGCATCTGACTCCATGCATTTGCCAAGCGGTGAGGTGTGTATCTTGTTAGGGAGCGGAGAGTTGCCTATTAAGGATGACTATTTCTCACTAAATGCCTTATTAATAGTCCAATTTACCTTATTAATGTTTAGTTTCTAATCTTAGCAAATGCACTGAAGAAGCTAGACATCAAGAAATCTTGAAATGGAAAACAGAACATACAGCTGGTGACTTCAGCCTGCTGCTGGCTACGAAGAGCCTCACTCTTCAGGGTACAATCCATGGGCACCAGTCACATGCACCCCTTGTCCATGGGCATTGGCATTGACATATGCTAGCCTCTCATGACCATCATGACACCTCTTCAATTCACTTGCAGCTACTTAGGATCATTGCAAGATGCACTAACATTGAAAGGCTGCTGGAAGGACATTACATGCATGGACAATTATCCAGCTCACAGATTGGACCGGGTTGAATCTCAAAGCTGCTCACTTACACTCTTAGCACTTGCTCATTTAGCGCCTACCTGCATACCCACAGCGTCCATGTCTTCCCTTGCCTTGCTTTCTAGCTTGCTGTGCCGCCCTGTTGTCAAGTGAGCACACATCTGTTGTACACAGTATGCCATGTCAGGCTCACATCTGCACCATGTGCCATCCACTTAAGCAGTAAACACACTGCATGTTCAGTCAGTGAGCAGCCATGTCTCAAAGTCTGAGGGGAGTAGTTATCACTGAAGTCAGTCAGACTGACTGGAGACTCCAGCCAGCCAGGGGGTTCCAGCACAGTGAGCAAAGTCATCCTTGGTTAAATATCCAACTGTAGTGTCTTTGGCCAAAGGCTCCGTGGCTCTGCAGTTTGGGGAGTGGGTCACAGTGAGTCCTGTGTCTCATTGCTGCCAGCCTGGGGTGGGGGATATTGGGGAGGGGGGAGGTGGTAGGACTAATAGAGTTGGCGAGATGTATAGTCACCAATCCGGCATCAGGGCATTTCTCACTGGGGCTGCCCTCAAAGGCCATTTAAGGGGATGAGCCATAGTCAGTCTGTCTTCAGGAAATAAGGGGAAAGTGGGGTTAGAGAGGGACAAGGGGATCTCTAATGTGGTAGGAGGACTTTTCAAATAATTCTTCAGGATTGGGGGCTGCAGGCCGGGGGTGAAGGGCGGAATAACATTTGTGAAAGTGAGTGGGGTGGAAAACCTGGATGGGAAAGGAGTGGTGGGGGAGTAAAATTCACCCATGGTCATGAGAACCCAGGCTTCAAGGTATGGCCATGACTGGCATGACATCCTCATACCAGGGGCTGGTTGGGGGTTGGTGGTGAAAGATGGGCAGGTTAAAACTCATCCAGACAGATTGGATAGGAATCTGGGGAGGTGTGAAGTCTATGAACTTCATGGAAAGGGCCACCAGAAAGGAGATCTGAATGTTTGAGGTCCTACTGAAACATAGAGCAGAGACTGGAAAGCACTGGCCAATGAGTGCTCAGTGTCACCTTCCATCGTGCTCAGATTCAGAAAGGCACAATGGACAAGAAAATGGCTGCAACCACAACTATGAGTGGCTGGGGGTACACGTCTCAGCCGATGAGGGTAGAGATTGCAAGACCCACTGATGTGACACCTTTAAAGGGAAATAATGTTATACAGAGACTGATGCACAGCACAGGAGATAGACCTGTGGCCTCTTTAATTCATGGCCATCCCTGTTTGGGATTGGCTCCCAGTTTGATGTGCACCTCACAGCCAATCGCATCAGAGCCTAGCAGCTATGCTGCTCAGCTGTGCCCTTTAAAAGTCTGTGGTTGCTCTCAGGAATGTAACTTTGGGACCTAGCACCCAGACTTCTGTGAGTGGCTTATGCGAGGGTTGATTCATGGGTGGGGATTGCAGGGGAAAGGGGGCAAGGTGGTCAAAAACAAGAACGAAGGATGTCTCTCAGTGATCAGCAATGTGACCTAAGTAGATTGAATGCCTTTGATTGGGCTCTCACCTTTCCCAACAAGATGTCAAGCAGCCAGCAAGCTTTCTCCCTCTGTGAAGGACACTTAAGACCATAAGATCATGAGAAACAGGAACAGGAATAGGTCATTCAGCCCCTCGAGTTTGCGTAGTTGACCTGACATTTCCTCATAACCCTTGATTCCCTGATTGATCAAGAATCTATTTAAGACCATAAGACCATAAGACATAGGAGTGGAAGTAAGGCCATTCGGCCCATCGAGTCCACTCCGCCATTTAATCATGGCTGAGGGGCATTTCAACTCCACTTACCTGCACTCTCCCCGTAGCCCTTGATTCCTTGCGAGATCAAGAATTTATCAATCTCTGCCTTGAAGACATTCAACGTACCGGCCTCCACTGCGCTCCGTGGTAATGAATTCCACAGGCCCACCACTCTCTGGCTGAAGAAATGTCTTCTCATTTCTGTTCTAAATTGACCCCCTCTAATTCTAAGGCTGTGCCCATGGGTCCTAGTACCCCACCTAACGGAAACAACTTCCCAGCGTCCACCCTTTCTAAGCCATGCATTATCTTGTAAGTTTCTATTAGATCTCCCCTCAACCTTCTAAACTCTAATGAATACAATCCCAGGATCCTCAGCCGTTCATCGTATGTTAGGCCTACCATTCCAGGGATCATCCGTGTGAATCTCCGCTGGACACGCTCCAGCGCCAGTATGTCTTCCCTGAGGTCTGGGGCCCAAAATTGGACACAGTATTCTAAATGGGGCCTAACTAGAGCTTTATAAAGTCTCAGAAGCACATCACTGCTTTTATATTCCAACCCTCTTGAGATAAATGAGAACATTCCATTCGCTTTCTTAATCACAGACTCAACCTGCAAGTTAACCTTTAGAGAATCCTGTACTAGCACTCCTAAAACCCTTTGTACTTCAGTTTTATGAATTTTCTCACCGTTCAGAAAATAGTCCATACCTGTATTCTTTTTTCCAAAGTGTAAGACCTCGCATTTGCAATTTAGCTCAGCCTTAATTATTCACTTGGACCACAAGGCCTCCATCACAACTCCTCTCAGTGGCAAGGAGTTCTGAAAACTCACAACCCACTGAGAGAAGAAATTCCTCTTCACCTAAGTCTTAAATTAGCATCCCTTTGTTCTGAGTCCATACCCTCTGGTCTCAGAATGTCCTAAGAGGGGAAACATCCTCCCAGCATTTACCCTGTCAAACCCCTCAAGAATCCTACATATTTTAGTGAGATCTCCTTTCAATTTTCTAAACTCCTGCAAGTAGAATCCCAACTTGTTTAACTTTTGGGCATACAAGACAAATCTTCCACTCTAGGCATCATCCTAGTGAACATTGACTGAACTGTCTCCAATGAAATGATATATTTCTTAAATTATGGGACCAAAATGGCTCACAGTACTCCAAATGTGGTCTCACCAGATGCAGTGAGGTTCTTACTTTCCAACCCCCTTGAAATAAAGGCCAACATTCCATTAGCCTCCTTGATTACCTGCTGCAACGATGTGCTCGCTTTCTGTGTTTTGTGCACAAGTACCCTCAAGTCCCTTTGTGTTGCAGTTTTCTGCAATTTCTCTCCATTTAAACAATACTCTGTTCTTTTGAACTCCCTTCCAAAATGAACAAGTTCACATTTTCCCACATTTGACTCCATTTGCCAACTTTTTTGCCCACTTACTTAACCTATCATATCTGTCTTACAACCTCCCTTTCCACATCTGTTTGCACCCACGGCAAATTTGGCTCCAGTATTTATCAGAGTAGGCCCACTTGCTGCCCCGTGAATCCCACTGGCAGCAGGCTGAGGTCCTTAAATGGTCTTTACCTTGACGTTTAAGGGCTTCAAGTAGCCAATGAAGCAAGAAGGGTAGCCATGGAACCTCCCACTCAGAACTTAATTTGTGTGAAGGTGGAGAGTTGTTGGGCATTGGTACACCTCCTCCCAAACTAATTAAATGCCCTTTGCCCCTCCTACCTCACTTTCTCCAGGATCAGAAGATTTCACTTTGTGACTGTCTCTTAATGGCCCCTGCATGTGAACATTGATTTCTCTTGGTACTCACATAATTGTTGACACAGAGGTTTCACCACGAGGAAGAAAGTTTTAGGAGAGTGTAGAAGTTAGATTTATTACCATAGAAATTCTTTACTGCCATCTTACAGGGACAAAGACTGCTACTATCTGTATACCTGAGGGAATTTCAAGTTTCAGAGACAGTAGGAACTGCAGATGCCGGAGAATCTGAGATAACAATGTGTAGAGATTTTTGAACACAGCAGGCCAAGCAGCATCAGAGGAGCAGGAAAGCTGACGTTTCGGGCCTAGACCCTTCTTTACGGTCTAGGCTTGAAACGTCAGCTTTCCTGTTCCTCTGATGCTGCTTGGACTGCTGTGTTCATCCAGCTCTACACCTTGTTAGCTTGGAATTTCAAGTTTGCCAGCTTTAGAAAATCATTAAATCTGTTTTGTTGTGGAATATATCCCCTCAAACCCGCCCAATCCTGATACGATGGATGGGAATTTTTCTAAGTTTACTTTTTAACCTTCCACCACATTACATTGCCTTCTGCGGACCTAGCCAGCTGGTTTTCAAAAACAAATGCTAATGATTGAGAACATCATCAGCATGCTCATGTCCTTTCACTAAATTGTTCCATCTGGTGCCTTGTAAATGAACTTGGGTCTATTGATGTCTGTCTTGCTTTGCTATCAAATAAACTATTAATCCAATCACGGCATATGGAAGAAGCCACTTAAAAGTATGTGGCTGAAGCCTGTTTATTGAGGATGCTTCAGCATTGAAGCAGCATTCATCATAATGTATCACATGTGGAAGTGGAAGAACAGTTGTTTCAACAGAATAGGTAGGAAACTGTGGTGTTGTAATAGGCATTTTAGTTTTTCTGGTGCCTCTCTAATATGAAAAGAGTGCTGAAATGCAAGGCAGACTGTATCATAACTTAACCATTTCATTTATTTCTGTGACATATGTCATGCTATGGGGAAAGATAATTGGTTAACTGTTTCCACGCTTTGGTGGTCGATGGCTGATATACGCCAATCTCATGGATCATCTTGCGGCTTGTATGAACTGAACACAAAAACTATGTAATGATTGGGATGAGAACATTAAGGCATATAGAGTAATATTCTAATAGTTGTTGTGAATTATCAAGCCTAATTAACTTATGGAAATCAAAAGGCTTTTATGCTACAAGAATTTTTCATACTAATCAAAATGTCACATTTTCATGAAATCCAGGTTGTCCATTATCAGACATTATTGTTAATCATTGCTAATTGTATACAACTATGCAAATCAATGTTGATTACAGCTAAATTAAAGGCTTCATTGTTACCTGACCTTGTCTACATTTTATGTAAATATGTTAAGTCTATCATATTTTTCAATATGACAAACATACAGCAAGATGAAGCTTTATACAGCTTTAGAATTATTCAAATTAAAATAAATTGCAAATGATTCATAACCAAATCACTTTATTGGGCTGCAACTGTAGAATGGGAGGGTTGGAGTTGGGGAGGCTTGATTAAAAGCTTTTATAAGCCATATATTGGCTGTCAAATTAATTGGTATTTCAAATTAGTTGAAAATGTTGAGGAACAGTAAATGGTTCTCCTTGAGCTCATGGGAAATTTTTCCATTGAGGCATATGATTCAGGCCACTCTGGCAATATTTCATGCTATTGGAATTTTAATGACCATCAACTCTCCTGTTCCTATCTCTTATTGTGAAGAAAAGAAACAAAATTGGGTTGATTAGTGCTGTGGCTTCAATTTTCATAAGAACTAGACTCAAGTGAGCAACACTCATTTAACCATTAGTAGCAGTTTCCTAAAGTAGATACCAAGTGTTGATCTTTGACTTGCGACAGTTTATAATCAATTATTATACGCTTCTAACAGTTCAATAAATTTATTCAGTGAATAACTGGGTCAGTAAACACAAAGGTATGATCCCTACTTTATACTGAATTATTTGATCATACTTGGAATGATGGTGAAAGAGCTACAATTGGTCATGGTATCCTACAATGTGAAAATTGTCTTCCATTTATATTCTTGATTGCAAGTGGCTTCTGCTAAACATCCACATATATTCATGTAGGGTAAGGACAGGATTGAATGTGATTATGTGAATATTGCTTACATTATATGCTCCACAACTGAGTGCTCCAACAAAACTCAAGAAGTTCAATCTGTCCAGGAAAAAGCAGCCCATTTGATCAGCACCACATCCACTCCAATCTCTCCTAATGCATAATAGCAGCAGTGGGTGTCATCTGTAAGCTGCACTGCAGCAAATTGCCAAAGCTTCTTCAAAAGCATCTTCCAAACTTGTAACAACTACCACTTAGAAAGACAATGCCAGCAGATGCATGGAACACATAAACCTCCAAGTTCTCCTCTGGGTCACATGACATATTAACTTGGAAATGGATCATGATTCTTCACTGTAACTGGGTCAAAATCCTGGAACTTTTTCCCTTACAGCATTATAAATTTATGTACACCCCTTCGGTGCAGCAATTCAAGAAGACTGCTGACTACCAGCTTCTCAGAGGCAATTAGTGGCAGGAAATAAATGTTGGCCTTGCCTGTGAAGATCACAACCCATGAGCAAATAAGAGAAATCTAATGGGGCTAATAGGCACTTGGATGAATAGCTTGGAAAACTGCAACACAGCAAATCGTCAACACCCTTAGAACTACGAGAAAGCTGATATAAGTGAAAGTGCATCATGTCTTGTTTCAGCAACTTATTTGTAAAATGATCACCAGCTAATTTGCTTGTCGGTGTTGGTTAACGAATAAGCTAAAAGAAATACAGGGTAACTTCCCCAATTACCCTTGAGATAGCATCATGGAATGTTTTACATACTTGGGAGAGGGTAGCTGAAGTCTCAGTTCAATACCTCAACCAAAGACTTGCATTTCTGACAGCGTAATGATTTCTCAGCCTAAATCTTTTGGTTATATTCCTGGAGTAGGAAATGAACGAAGACCATTTAACCCACACCTGACATATATAGTTGCTGGCTGAGAAATTCAGCTCTGTAACATTTTTTATTCAGGTGCCCCATTTGCTGTTTGGTTTGTTTGACAGTCAGGTTATAGAGATATAGGACTGTACAGTCTCCCGAAAGTTAGGCTGCTTGAGTTTTATGCAAGAACTTCTAATTTACACCTAAAGACACATATAACCTTCACACAAGGTTAAAGCTTCTTCATTTTCCCAGATCTCTCTACTCAGTTAAATAACTCTGATGTTATTGCTACGTGACTATCATTTACATTTCTGACATGAATCCCATTACTCTATATTGGTTTGCTGTCAAAATGCATTTGACACAGAAGAACATGCTTCTTTCACAACAGAAACAAAAAAAAACTTCTCTGCTCCAGTGTTGTTTAAATGGGTCATCAACTACATCTATGTTAGTTGCTAATTGATTTCCACTGCTTTTCACTGTGAGTATAGAAGTCTGCTCTTGTCTTTAGCATAATTTAAAGTTGCTAAAATTTACAGGAAGGGTGTGACACAAGTTGAAGGAATTTGTCCTGACTTCAAAGCTCTCGTGGAAACCGTTTGCTCCAGACTTGGTGAAATAATTTGTATCTTCCTTGGACTACAACATGAGAGGAAGAATGGCTACAGGCAACACACTGTAGGACAACCTGCTGGTAAAGGCAGGAGGAGAAGGGCACATTTTACTTTGGTGTTCAAGCAGCAATTTTCCTACATTGACCTCAGTGAAGAACTGTCAGATATCTCCATTTCATTTAGAGATAGTAAGAACTGCCAATGCTGGAGTCTGAAATAACACAGTGTGGACCTGCTGTGTTCCTCCAGCTCCACATTGTGTTATCCACTTTATTTATGATTTCCTCACTGAAATCAACCACAGGATGAGGATGACATGACCAGTGGCTGTGAAGGTGATGCTGGCAATGAAACTTTATGCACCTGTCTCTTTCAGGCAGGAGCTGGAAATATTTCTCACATCTCAGTTTGCTGTCCACATTCGCAGAAGGGAAGTCTCAGAGACTTTACATTCAAAGAGAGCTGGGCACATTTCGTTCTCTCTTGTCAGAGAGAAACAGGGAGAGCAAACAGTTTACTAATCATTGCATGCACATTACTTTGTGAACACCTCATGTCAATCCTAAGATGTGTTACAATTGAAAGGGATTCCACTGACTCAATGTTCAGCTACTGTGTGACCATATGTAGCACATCAGGCCAGTATCCTGGCAACAGTCACACTGACTTCATTCTGTGGCAGTCCACTGTAACATCTGTATTTGAGCCATCATGACAAATTAGAGGCTGCAAAGGGTCTCAAGGGAAATCTTTCGATAACACAGCATATGATATCAGTGTGCAACTCATGCACAGTTAGCTGCATAGATACAATAGTTTGTAGGTGAGCCCAAATAGCTGAGCTGGGAGAGTATTAGACTGAAGATTTAAAGTGCAGTTCTGGCATTTGACAATTATTGTGGGTGTTTTAATGGACTGTTGTGGCATAGTGGTAATGAACTAGAAGACCTGGGTTCAAGTCTCACCTGCTCCAGAGGGCTCTGTCATAACATCTTTGAACAGGTTGCTTAACAATATCTACAACAGTGGCCGTGCTGCCACACCAATGTGCACAGTGGACCATTGAAATATTAAAACAAAGCTATTATTAAGGACAGGTCATGCAACTGCTGGCAATGCTGCACCCAGGCCCCGGGGGCTAGATTCTTGATATTGATTGATATGCTTGTCTACTTCCATTGCCATTACAGCGGCTATCTGGATGGTCTCCTCTTCCTCTGTGAATAGAGGATTAATAGACATTTGAAAGAAGACTTCTAGCACAGTGTTTTTGAAACACGTTGCTCATTTCCAGAACTGTTACACCATTATTCAATATTATTCTTGCTCATTCTCCTTTCCAACTGTTCACTCCAATTAGGCCCCCTATTGCTGTATCAAGTCATCGAGTAGAAGATTTAGTGCTGGTTGCATGGAGCTATCATGTGCCACAGTGAGAAGCAGGGCATTCGCCTTTGGAAGGCTGGTCAGTTATTAATTATGCAAGATCCTGTCACTGATTATCGGTCCTTATCCACTTCTGTGCCCACTGTATATGAGACTGTGGAGCTTTGTGATATCGTAATGGAAGTCTGATACTGAACTATGATTGTTTGGCAACAGCTAGCCTCCGTGATGCAAAGAGTAATCATAAGATAATCAGAAGGACAATTTCAAAGAAGTATTGTCAAAGAAGTTTCAAAGAATTTAAGACGTTAAGCTAAATTCTAAACCTCCACTACATATTCCAATTTCCAGAACAAGAGAATCATCTGCATGTGACAAGAGACTTCTTGTCACATGTAGATATATCTTTCAGAAATATCTCCAAGAATGTCACTTAATATAAATTGCTTTGCAGTGCAGACACCTGTGAAATACACAAATACTGCTTTTTATGTATAGTAAAACAGGACGGGAAAAATGAGAAGAATGGCCAGATCAGCTGGTTTGTTAATGTTGCTTTAGGCTGGAACTTTGAATAGGACATTGACAGAATTTTCCATCGTTAATATCTTGAGCTGAATTTTCCCAAGACACTGAAATCATGAGTTGGGAGATTTCCTGACATCATGACTCTGCCTGTTGCAGTACTTTCATTGTATGGCAGGGATGGACTGAAGTCAGGACTGATGCTTGCTGAAGCAGGTATGAAGCAGGAATAGAAGTTTGCAAATGCTAAGGCCCCAGGAGAGAAAAATACCTCTGTTCACTGGGACATCAATCCAGTTCTCAAGTTGAGCCTTATGCATCTCAAGCCTCACCTCCTTCCCCACACAATCCTCAAAGCACACACATACAGAATCAAACACCTCTCATGCGATGCCCCCTCCAAAACTGCCTGCCCATTCCATATTGCTTGAACAAATTTCCAAACATTCTTGCTACATTCCCCATGTCTTCATTTTCCAATTCCTACTCATCTTGTCTCCACTATGAATCATAAACTCAATAATAATATGATGAGATATTTGAGGTGCTCATGAAACAGTCAAAGTAAACAAACAGTCAATCAATCTTTGCTTGAAAATATATCTTAATTTGCTTAAGAGTACATTAAATTGGCAATCAAATGCACAGTTAGTCAAGCTTCACATGAGAAAAAGGTACTAAAAATATTAAGCTATCATAAACCTGCAAAAATAAACAAACAGAAATCCCAAAGCTATTTTTAAAAATCCTCTTAAGGACGCTTTGAAACTATCATTTTACACATAATTTACAGTCCCGCTGACAGCTATGTTATCAACCCCAGTTGAGTTATATGCATTGGTGGGGTTTGGAGCTCAGACAAGCATTTGTAACAAGTTTCCTTTGCATAATTGTATCACAAAAACTTCCGAGCTAAATATAATAAAGTCTTCAAAGTAGTGAATTGATGTCTGACCTGTCAATCAATGAGTTCTGCTTCAACTAAATTTCAGATTTGTGTTCTTATTGTCAAGTCGCCAGTAAATAATTTAAAATATGTTTTTGTGATCAATGAGTGAGAAAAGCTGAGCCAACTGATGTATCAAAGATTTCTTTCAGAGAATGGGCTACAGAACTAAATGCAGTATGCTGCGTGCTGACTAATATGAAGCAGCTTCAGCCATTTCTAAGAAGAAGCCCAATTACACCCAGTGTTTTTGTAAGCTCTGCTGTTTATCTAGCTACCAGCAATTCTGTAAGGTTGTCTTGTGAAGTGCATTTTTTGGACTTTCCCTTCACCTCAAAACTGAAAACGCTTGGGCATATATCTATATAACAAGGCTGGGGACTGAAAGCTTATTTTTGGGGAAATTAGAGGCAGAGATAGATTTCACTACTCTGTGGCGCAGTATGTATGAGCACTAATGCTACAATATGCCACAGGACATGCAACTTCTCAATGCCAATGCTTTGCACAACAAAGATTTTTTAAAAAATTAATTTATTGACGTGGCCCTACTTTTTAAAATCCGTACATGTGATCTTACTTGTACCTTTTCTCATTTTATATAGTTTATGTTTTAAATAAAGTGTACAATGACAAGTAATATTTAGGTACTGGGTGCCTTTGAAAACTGAAGTTGTCTGTACAGCACAAATACAGCTGTTTATCTCTTTCACTCCTGTTCCATCTGGCTGATAGGCCTATCGGTTTGAAGTTTCATTGCACAGTTGACCTTGAGCTGAACCTGCGAGTAATCACCTGGACAGAGTAATAATCAATGCCTGCAACCAAACTACACACAATTCCTTTGCTGAGGAGCACTGTGCTTCAGCCATTAAGAAGAAGGCATGTCAAAAATTCACTACTCCCTTTAATTTTTACTTCTGTAGCTAAATGAAAATATGAAAGTAATATAAAAAGGATGAGCTTATTTTTCCCTTTTGGAAAAATGCTTCTGTACAGACATTGCACTCAGCTGTACATAAATAACATGAGTATTACTTTAGTTTCTTTCGTACAAATTTTATTATCATGTCGTGAATATAAATTTAAGTTTAATATCTTGATTTGATTTTCTATTCAATCGGATTTAATTGGAAATCAAAAGCACACAACTTCTTCACTTAGATTAATTTCTGTTTATGAATCTTGTGATTTACTTTAAGTTCAGCTTCCAACTTCCTCATGCATGGGTTATAATTTTAATTATTTGATGTGATCGTGGGTAATACAATGTTAAGAGTATTACTACTACGATGATGAGACTAAAACATGTTGCACAGACTCCTTCACAATGTGTATACTTCTTTCTGCAGCACCGTTCGATGCTGGTGAAAAGGTGGATTTGTGTGTGTTTCAGTCCATTCTTACTCAGAAATATGTTATACTCTTCTGACATGAACCATGGAGACCCATTCATCCATTTTTTGACACCTTCTGACAACCCTTAAATTGCAAACCAACTTCTCAAGCCTCAATAATTTTGTCACTTGTGATATTTGGCACAGATTCAACAGAGATTTAGCATCACAGATTCACAGATTTTAGCATCGCTGTCAACCAAAACAAGGTATTCTTTCTCTTCCAGGTCAAAGGAAACAACATAGTTCCTCATAACCTATTGTTCTGAGACATTCTTCACAACTTTTTTCCAACTCTTCGATATTGTTATCTGGCTTTGTATACAAATAATCGCTTCTTCCATTGTTTTCACATTATTGATCCCTGTGTACGCTTAATGAAGTTTCTTTAACAATCTGTAAACCTTGGCAGAATAATGACTCTTAAATGCCACTAGACACAGTCTTGATCTACAAGTTCTTTTCCACCTGTGAAATATTCCTTTAAAACTAATGACACAGCTGAGCTCTTTACAAAGTATTGCATTCTTGTGAAGTTCTTCTCTAATTTCTCTGATAGACATTGGCATTCTTTTCTATGTGGAAGATAACTCACTGTTAACTCAGTGGCTTAAAATGAATCAACTTTCATAGAAATTCTTGAAAGAGTATCAAGTTAACTTGACCTGCTCTATTAGACGGTATTTAGTATCATACTGATGGCTAATTTTATTGTTAGTCCTTCTTGCTCAAAGATCACTTTGTGTTCTCTTAGCATTTCATGAACGTCAGACATATTCTTACTGATTCCTATTGTAAATAATTCAGCTCAATAACTTTAGTTTTAGAAATCAATTCCTTCTCATCAGGGAGGATTTGTTTCCTCCTTCACTACCAACTGCAAGTAGTCACTATATTCTATCCTAAAGTTAACATAACCTAATACTGGAATGGTGGTGAAGGATTGTGACTTAGGGAGTTCTGGTACTTTTGTTCCAAGAAAAAACACGCTACTGGAACTGGCAGATTGGTAAAGTGAATATCCTGCTCAGGAGAGACAAACCATTTCATTGTGATATCTAAATCAAGCTCCTATTGGGTTTGAGAAACCCAATAGTGAAATGGAGGTGGGACCTGCTGGCTGAAGAAGTTATACTTTTCACATCTCTTGGAGACCAGAGGATCGAGAGTAATACCCTTAGCCCCTCAAAGAAACCTTTGGCATCCTCTCAGTAGATGACAGCCTCTCTCTCTTTCTTTCTCTCTCTCTCTCTCTGTTCCCGGACTCCCTTCCTTTTATGGTTGTTCGGTTTCTTCTTCTAAAGCCCTCATTTCTTGTTCCCTCTCTACTCCTGATTGTTCAACCTGCTTCAGATTTTCACCTTACTGAGCTCCAGCGAGCCTAGCTTGTCTGATGGGAAAGATATTAAAACTTATTATGCAGACATGCTGTTAAATACTCAGCGTTTGTGCCCTGTGCCTTACTTCATTTTCACTGTCACTGTACTATCATGATCCCATACACCTTTCCTATCTCCTCCTACAAATTTCTGGCTCTAAAATTATCTTCTTGACTGGTCTTTGCTTTGTTGTATTTGCATTATATTTGGTGTAAACTTTACTGCTGCAGGTGTGCATTGAAATTGTTCTTCTGTGTAAACTTTTCCCACAGGAGCGTTACTGGTAGTAGGTTGTTTAGCAGCAAACATAGTATTGATGAGGAGCTGAGCACTGAGCAATGGTCTACTTGGAAGAGAAAAAAAATTTAAATGTGAAACAAAGGAATGTGCTGTTGCCTCTCCGGTACTTATATCTCATGCATTTGATTTCATTTGAATAACCAAACATCTCAAAGGACCTGCCTTTGCTGTTTAAACTTCTGAAGGAAAGCAGTTTTAGCACAATAGTATTTCTTCAAATAAAACTTCAGTTGGGGATCTGGTGTTGTATAGGGACATTCTTTGGCTGTGGAGTTTACTTGCTTTTTCCTTTATTCATTCATGGGATGAGGCAGCATTTATTGCCCATCCCTAATTGCCCACACGCCAGTTAAGAGTCAACCGCATTGCTGTGGGTCTGGAGTCGCAAGCAGGCAAGACCAGGTAAGGATGGCAGTTTCCTTCCCTAAAGGACATTAGTGAACCAAATGGGCTTTTCCGACAATTGACAATGGTTTCATGGTCAGCATTAACTTCTTAAATCCAGATATTTATTGAATTCAAATTCTGCCATCCGCCATGGCAGGATTTGAACCTGGGTCCCTAGAACATTATCTGGGTCTCTGGATCAACAGTCCAGAGATAATACCACTAGGCCATTACCTCCTCTACTAAACTATTAAATGTTGTGCAACAGAATTCTTCCAAGTCATATCTGGGACATTTTTCATATTAGTCAATCTCCAGTCCATAGTGCATTAAATAAAGTTAGAAGCCTTAATTGCCAGGAAAATACTTCCATCATATGTCCTGGAAAGGAAGTAATAACTCAAGAGAGGCAGTGCTATCATTAGCTGGTTGTGTTCTCTCATTGACGGTACTTCTATTGCCATCTGGAGGGTCAGCAATAGCCCATCTGATATATTTGAATAGGGAAGACTACTGAAACATTATTGCCCAGATGATAATGGACTACAGGAACAAAACAATGTAGTTTGATGTATGGTATCCTGGTAACAACCACAATGCCTTTATTTTGCTGTACGTTTCTGTTGCAAAATTGTTGAAAGGAGTCAGCAGACCAGTCAATAACTCTTAAAGGGAGACATGAGATGTTATGTGACTGTTGCCACTACCAAATGCCATAAGATCCTTTGACAATGATGTTAATATTGCTGAGGTGAACATTTTTAATGCCAAAGGTTTCTTTGAGGGGCTAAGGGTATTACTCTCGATCCCCTGGTCTCCAAGAGATGTGAAAAGCCCATTTGGTTCACTAATGTCCTTTAGGGAAGGAAACTGCCATCCTTACCTGGTCTTGCCTACTTGCGACTCCAGACCCACAGCAATGCGGTTGACTCTTAACTGGCGTGTGGGCAATTAGGGATGGGCAATAAATGCTGCCTCATCCCATGAATGAATAAAGAAAAAGCAAGTAAACTCCACAGCCAAGGAATGTCCCTATACAACACCAGATCCCCAACTGAAGTTTTATTCGAAGAAATACTATTGTGCTAAAACTGTTTTCCTCCAGAAGTTTAATCACAGGATTAGCTCCATTAAATATATATTGTGTTATATAGCGGAGGCCGACACTCCACCCCCAGAACTAAAACCAAAGCACCCAAAGAGGAACACCTTGTGCTATAATCTGTAAAAGGAGCATGAGAAGTGGTACAGAGATAGTAGGAACTGCAGATGCTGGAGAATCTGAGATAACAAGGTGTAAAGCTGGATGAACACAGCAAGCCAAGCAGCATCAGAGGAGCAGGAAGGCTGACTTTTCGGGCCTAGACCCTTCTTCAGAAATGGGGGAGGGGAAGGGGGTTCTGAAATAAATAGGGAGCGAGGGGGAGGCAGATAGAACATGGATACAGGAGACGATAGGTGGAGAGGAGACAGACCAGTCAAAGAAGCGGGTATGGGACCAGTAAAGGTGAGTGTGGGTGGGGAGGTAGGAAGGAGATAGGTTAGTCCAGGGAGGACGGACAGGTCAAGGGGGCGGGATGAGGTTAGTAGGTAGGATATGGGAGTTGGGCTTGAGGTGGGAGGAGGGGATAGGTGGGAGGAAGGACAGGTTAGGGAGGTGGGGATGAGCTGGGCTGGTTTTGGGATGCGGTAGGGGGAGAGGAGATTTTGAAGCTTGTGAAGTCCACATTGATACCATTGGGCTGCAGGGTTCCCAAGCTGACTATAAGCTGCTGCTCCTGCAACCTTCGGATAGCATCATTGTGGCACTGCAGGAGGCCCAGGATGGACATGTCGTCTGCGGAGTGGGAGCGGGAGTTGAAATGGTTCATGACTGGGAGGTGCAGTTGTTTAGTGCGAACCGAGCATAGGTGTTCTGCAAAGCGGTCCCCAAGCCTCCGCTTGGCTTCCCCGATGTAGAGGAGGCCACAACGGGAACAGTGGATGCAGTATACCACATTAGCAGATGTGCAGGTGAACATCTGCTTGATGTGGAAAGTCTTCCTGGGGCTTGGGATGGGGGTGAGGGGGCATGTGTAGGGGCAGGTGTAGCACTTCCTGCGGTTGCAGAGAAAAGTGCCAGGTGAGGTGGGGCTAGAGGGGAGTGTGGAGCGGACAAGGGAGTTACGGAGAGAGTGGTCCCTCCGGAAAGTAGATAAGGGTGGGGAGGGAAAAATGTCTTTGGTGGTGGGGTCGGATTGCAGATGGTGGAAGCATCGGAGGATGATGCGTTGGATCCAGAGGTTGGTGGGGTGGTATGTAAGGACGAGGGGGATTCTTTTTCGGTTGTTATTGCGGGGAGGGGGTGTGAGGGATGAGTTGCGGGAAATGCGGCAGACACGGTCAAGGGCATTCTCGACCACTGAGCGGGGGAAGTTGCAGTCCTTGAAAAACGAGAACATCTGAGATGTATGGGAGTGGAATGCCTCATCCTGGGACCAGATGCGGTGGAGGCGAAGGAATTGGGAATAGGGGATGGCATTTTTGCAGGAAGGTAGGTGGGAGGACTGACCTATCTCTTTCCTATCTCCCCACCTACACTCACCTTTACTGGCTCCATCCCCACCTCTTTGACCGGTCTGTCTCCTCTCCACCTATCTTCCCCTCTATCCATCTTCTATCCGCTTCCCCCTCTCTCCCTATTTATTTCAGAAGCCCCTTCCCCTCCCCCATTTCTGAAGAAGGGTCTAGGCCCGAAACGTCAAGCTTTCCTGCTCCTATGATGCTGCTTGGCCTGCTGTGTTCATCAAGCTCTACACCTTGTTATCTGAGAAGTGGTACAACCTGCTTTTCAGCAACTTCTAGTGGTTAAATAAAATAAATCCCTGACACTCACTTCACAATCAACAAGTAACAATTTATTTATCTAACTGTAACAGTGGACAAATTAACTAAATTATTAATAAACTGAATAAATCCGTTCTAACTACTACCTATTCCTTAATAAAACAAGATTCTAATGGTATGTTGATCCAATAAATACAAGTCCCACTTATATAAATAAAATAGAATTTAGTCTCTCAAAATTACAGCCAGGTTACAAGTCTTCCAGAATGTTCTGTGCCTTCTCTGTTGATTCTTGTCAGGAATAATAACTTGTTGTGCCACGGGTACCATTGTTACTTAGATGGTACTTTCTCTAAAGCATAGAGGAAGCTTTGAGAGCCAGTGATTCTTTCTTCAGAGCTGCTAACTCTGGCAGATAGCAGTTGTCTCTGTGGCTTTGTCCAACTGCCCCCTTTTTTTACACCCTTGATGACATATCACTATTTCTTACAATGGGATTGGTCTTAAGTTGTCAAACCATCAGATTTAAATTTAATTAGGCTTTGGTTTCTAAGTGCCTGGTTCAAATTGATTGGCTAAATTCAAAAACTTGTTGTCTTGGTAAAAACTGCTGCTTGGCCTTTCAATACAAATGTTTCAATTCAGGTGCTCTCTGTGTACTTGCAAACTTTCAAGCTGCTGCTCACAGACATCCATTTTAAATCTCTAATCATAGAAAAAGCAAATCATCTTTTAAAGGGAGCATGCAAAGCTCTCCCCCTAGCATGTTACAAACACCAAATTCTAACTTCCTACCTCCCAATCCACAAGTACTCTATACAACTTTGCAACAACTGGAACTGGCTGAATGCAACTCCCTACAACAATGACTAAACTTCAAATGT
>JAHRHZ010000031.1:3948258-3996502 GCA_024137785.1 Ginglymostoma cirratum
GCTCCTATGATGCTGCTTGGCCTGCTGTGTTCACCCAGCTCCACACCGTGCTTAAAATTCCAAATGCAATTCATTAGGCAAATGATGTAATTAAAACTGCAAAAGCGAAAAGAATAGAATAGAATAGAAATTTATTGTCATGTGTACTTTTGCATGAAAAATACAATGAAAAGTTTTACAAGTCACCCCACCAAGGGGCCTACATCAATGACAGAAATCGTACATAATAATAATAAAAGAGTAAGACAAAGTTCACCATAGTTCAATTAATGGCTCCTGAGCTTAGGAAAAGCCGACAAAGAAAAAATGGAATACGCTAAGACTCAGCTGGGACAAGACCGCCATGCCAGGCCACTGGAATACTGGGCCAGAAACCTCCGCCAAAGAAAGCCGCCATGCTGAGCTGAGACCGCCACTGCTGGATGAGACCATCTGCCAGGCAGCCGGAATACTTGGACACCAAAGACAGAGACCTCCGCATGGGTTAATACCTGCACACCAGGACAAAACAGCCACACCAGGATGCTGCCACACGGGGAGATCGTCACAACAGGCTGAGACTGTCTTTCTCCTCGTTCAGGCGCTCAGGCCTAGCTGTGGACCTGGAGCCTTGGCCGAGCCTGCATGTCTGGGCCAGGGATGTCAGTCTGGGACCTGTTCCTCACCCTAGGGTTGCTGCCGTTGCAGCCAGAGGTCTCCTCTTTCACCTGTCACTCATCAGGCTTAAAAGAAAACGAAGAAAAATAAGAAAAAGAGCAAAATTAAGAATAAGAAATAAAAAAGAAAGAAAGCCACTGGGAGTGGACATGCCCTAGGCTCAGCACCCACAGCTCTGCTGCCATCTTGAACTATAAGACACACAGAAAAAAATAATGTCAGTATTGCAGCCACTTAATCAGAGCTGAAAAATTAGAGATCCCTTCAACAGGGCAAAATGGAGGGCAGTAGTAAGAGGGATCAGACTAGATGTTGTTGGATGACGGACATCACCAAGCAGTTATAGAGGTTCTACGGTGAATATATGAGATAGTGCAAGCCAGATAAGTGTACCATACCATGACAGAGATCTCCTGATAGGACTGCAATCAGCAGAGAGAGAAAGAGAGAGAGAGAGAGATGCCAGTATAAGAATGATACATAATTTGGTCTTAAATGTTTAGCTTTTGGCTACCTGAAGGAGTAGTTCACACAGTGCCATTCATGTCCTCTTTATAGCCGTGCAAATCTTTCCGCTTCAACAATGAGCCAATTCCCTTTTGAAAGCCTCAAGTGACCCTGCCTCCATTACACTTTCAGCCAGTACATTCCAGATCCTAACCACTTACTGTATAAAAACACTTTTCTTCCTGCCACTATTGCTCTGGAAGATGAACTAACGAAGCCAGCATTTCAGTGAACATTGCTACCAGTGATCTCTGTTTGTTGTTCCAACAAGGTCCTCAGCTGAGTCCCCTGCAGTTTCACTCATCTGTGACCTTGTCCTCTGGTGAGCTGGCAAACAAACCATTTCTTCCCTGCAGCTCACTCAAGCCTGGATAACTCTCCAAGGGCAGTTCCCAAATCCATTGGATTCTCCATCATACCAATAGCTAAGCTGATGACTGTGAGTGTTAGATTAATTGATGGGGGTTTCCTCATTGGTGCCATGCTGCTGTTGTCAGTTCTCCCTCATGACTCGTAGCTGGGCATATGGCAGTTTCTGGGTACCTGAAAGCAGCAAATCAAAAGCGGAGATTCTTGTGAGGGGAAAGTAGCTGGAAAGCAAGTGCTCCATTGTCACATTATCAGCAGCTTGCTCATAATACCAGATAACATTATAATTATGTACTGTGAGCTGACATGAGGCATCAGGCAGGATTACACTATCATCTCTGATTTTCTTAGTGATGTTGAATACTGCAGGTTTTGCCACAGAAAGCCCCATGATGTGGAGAATCATCGCTTCTCTATGGCTCAGGTAATGAATGTGCCCATGTCTTCTGTTAGTTCTGTTCTGTTCCCTTCAATTGTGTGTTACCTTGACCCACAAGAAAGGAAAGAACATGAATGATTGAGTTAAGACAATTTGCTGTCATGACTAAATAGCTGGGGTCCTGGGAGAGCAGCAATGGCTGGTGGGTGTGTGAGGGTGAATTGGAGCATCTGGAAAATAGTTGAATTCTGAGAGACAAAGAGTGCTGCTGGGTGAGTCACAAGGATTTGGTAAAATGAATAGTGTGAGATGTTTGTGGTTATGATTGGAAGGAGATGTCCATGTGAAGATTTATTCACCATCATGATTGCCTGAGTTAATTTATGAGTCTCCTTAAAGCACTGCTGCTGGTTTCTTACTGACAGACTCTGGGCTTTCACTTCCCTGGTGTATTAATGGTGGATCTTGAGAACCTCCTGACCTGCCCCAGGAAACATGGTATATCTACTGTATCCATCTCTGCCACTAATACCTCCACAGCCACATCCAAGTATCCAGAAACTTCTGTATGCCTTGGTGTTCCATTTTTCTTATTTTAAATTTCTGCAATGCTATTCAGCATAGCTTCTCTGTAAGGTGGGCAGAGTGCCTGTAATAATGGAAGACTGGCTGAATGATGAGCTCTGAGTACAGCTCTACTCAGCTCACTAATCAGCATTGAGACAACTGAAGCCAGCGCAGAGAAAACTCTTCAGTCATGTTGTGTGTTATGTCTCAGCATAACCGTGTCAGCATACTTTAAAGTGACACAGCATGTCACAATACCTTTACGAGACTTGCTCCTGATGTTATCACTGTATTAAAACACAAGACCTGAAAGTGGAAACATCTCAGATACCATCTTATTTGGGATCATCACATGTCAGCAAGAGCATAAAGCTCAGGTGTAACCAAATAGCTTAGTACTAGTCCAGATACTTCTGTGCCTGTGAATGTTACACTTATTTATGTTAGTGAGTAATAATAAATGTTTCTTGGATCTTTCAATACCACATTATCCAGGCCTAGTTTCTTATGGTCAGTGGGATAATGTAAGCATTGCTGACATCAGGCAAAGGAACCTGCCTGGAGGTAAAACCCATTTTGGGATTTCTACTGCAATGAATTGTACTACGTGAGGTGGGAGCAGTAGGATTGTGCGCTGCTCAGAGTAAATGAACCATGACACCCAAGTCTATTAAACAGGTGGATAAGCTTTTAGTCCATCTTGTCTTGCTGGCTGACAGCTGACTGAAGCAAGCATAGTTTTAAATACATATAAAATAAATTGATGGGCTTTGCAAGAGTCCCCTGACACAGATATATGTGCAACAAATATAGCTGGTGAGAAATGCGCAGTCCTAGTGATAGATTTAACAACGCTTCAGGTACTTTGCTACTTTTTCAGCTCAGACAGGAACAAGTCTGTGATAAGCTTAATAGCAACTGAGGCAGATATTGTCAAATGTCAGAGTTTTCATTTCAAACTACTGGAAGAAGAAAATAATTTGCAACTCTCACTTAAAGATGCTGTTTAAGCTGATCCAGTACATGAATATTTCTAACTCTTTATTCGTATGAAGTAGTCAGTTCTTTTTCAGTCTCTCACGATATTGTCAAGAGGACAGTTGGTGGCAGAGCAGAGTCAACAGGCACTTACACATATTGACTTTTTTGTTATTATTTACTCATGGAATGTTTACATCACTGGCAAGGCAAGTATTTACTGCCAATTCTTGAATGACTTTGTGAATATGGTGGTTAGCTTCTTTCTTAAGCTCCTTCAGTCCACCTGGGTTTAAGTGCTTTTGGGAAGGGAATTTCAGGACTTTGACCCAATACCAGTGAAAGAACAGTGATGTAGTTCCAGTCAGGATGGTCTGTGACTTGGAAGTGGTAATGTTCCTAAGTCTCTGCTGCCCTTATTCTTCCAGATGGGTAGAGGTCCTGGTTTGAAATATGCTCTTGAAGGAGTTGTGGCAAGCTTCTGCATTGCAGAAAGAATTGACAGCTTACACAGTTCAATTGCTCTCCAAACAGCAATACAAGGGAGAGAAGTAAATTTAAGTGAAGATATTATTAACCTGAGCTTGAGACATTTCAGTGATATGAAGCTTTTCTGTTTCAAATTTTGATTTATTCTAAGTGACATTTAAGCTTTCAGCAAAACAGATTTCTCACACATTCCATTGACAACCTAATCATTGCAATGTAGTGTAATTTTCATTCATAGCATTTCACAATGCAGCTGTTTACAGTATCTGCAAAGAATGGACATGAAGTTTGCAAAGTCCATGTGCCTTTACATTTCGTTCTATGATGGATTAAACAAGATGCCGGAAGAGAACTTAAGTGGTTGTTAAGTCTTTGGAGATGCTGAAGAGGAGAGTTTCTGGAATAATTCCAATGGTGAGGGTTTTCAGTTATATGGTGAGATCAGTGGAGCTGACAATGTTCTCCTCACAACTGAGAAAGTTGATATGACTTTTCATAAAGATGATTAAATGATAAACTATTTTCATAGAGTCAATAAAGAGAAACTGTTCCTCCTGGCAGAGGGTTGGTAATCTGATAGCGCATATTTAAAATAATCAGCCCAGGAACAGAGGAATTATGCAAATAAATTATGTTTTGCAGATAATTGTTCTGGAATGTATTGCCTTAAAGTGTAAAGGAAACATTCAATCGTAACCATCAAAAAAGAGCAAGACTCTTTGCTTCTTACATGAATCACCACCATTCTAGATTGGCTGGAGCAAGGTTAGAGAGCTTTTGTATGTTGTTTTGTTGGAGTTTTAGCTCAATCTACCACTCTTAGCATTTAGTTTTAAATTGCCACGTGTTGGAATGTCACTAGATTGGAAAGTCATTGCCTGATGCAGATTCAGGCAATCCCTTCATCATTCTATATCAAACCAGAGGGGAACTTTTGATATAATTCTGACCTCTGCTCTCTATGAATATAATTTCCCTGCTAGGAGCGGTGAAGCAAGGAATCACCCATACTGTGATCACAGAATACCCACTGATTGTGAGAAAGTGTTTGCATTCAAGATGTTAAACCTCATTGAGCGATTTAAAGAATTCAAGTACTACTGCTCTAATTTTGTGCTGGGTGTCAGTGGAACTACTTCATTTTCAGTCTAGAAGTTTGATAGCATCACTGGTCAATTCAATGACATTGAAGCTAAATTAGGTACTAGGGAGTGCTTTGTTGTTGCATAGATGCTGCATCTCTTTGTCAATCTTCATGGTTTTCATAAGCCTGATAGAAATACTAACTAATTATCTTTGTCTCACATTAAATCTTTCTCCCTTTGTTGTTTCTTCTCAAATGGACAACACATGAATTTAGAGAGTTGAAATAGATGAACAAAGCAGATAGTAATTCCTTGACAAGATCTTTGAAAATACTAAGCGTCTGTGCTGTCAGTGCCTGTAGCTTTCATCCGGCCACAATGGGAATATGAATAGACTTGAATGGAAAACTACGTACATTGTGCCTATGGATACATAACATATATATATTCAGCCCTGATCACTACAGTCTGGTATTCATAAAATCAGTACAGTGCAGAAAGAGGGCATTCGGCCCGTTGAGTCTGCACCAACTCTCTAAACAGCATCCCACCCAGACCCAAGCCCCACAACCTATCCCGTAACCCTACATTTCCCATGGCTAATCCACCTGATCTTCGCATCCCTGGATACTACAGGCAATTTAGCCTACACATCTTTGGACTGTGGGAGGAAACTGGAGCACCTGTTGGAAACCTACATAGCCACAGGGAGAACATACACATTCCACATAGACATTCACCCAAGTCTAGAAGCAAACCCGGATCCCTCGTTCTGTGAGGCACAAGTGTCCCTTGTACCAATTGTGGTACAGTGCTTATAAACAATCGTACATCAGCTTTACTGCTTAGAGAGTGCAATATTTTAAAGTATAATTTATAATACAACATTTTGATCAGTCCTTTTTAAAGAGAAACAGCAGATGTTTATAGGACTGTTATAGGACTGACATATTTTACAGTTTCATTAGTGCTGGTTTATCAACAGTCAGTGAAGCAGTCAGAATATAACATAACTCAGTTTAGCATTAAAAATACTAATATGGCTAAAGTTTTTATCATAGAAAGAAACTCAATGGAAACTAGAACAAACCATATTCTAACTAAACAATATTTGATCTAAGACCAGCAGAACAGTATTATTTTCTAATGTATTATGTACCAAAGTTCACCAATTTTGATTACTAGCAATTGGTAATGTTTGATTTCTAAGTGTAGCATTGTTTTTATTCTATCATTTATTCAAGGGATATGAGTATTACTGGTAAGGCCAGAATGTATTGTCCATCCCTAATTTGCCTTGAGAAGGTTGGAATTAACATCTTGAACCATTGCAGTCCATCTGATGCAGTAGTGTAACATCTTGCTGTCCACTTGCTTGAATGAGTGAGATTCTTACAGCACTCGAGAAAAACAACAGCACCCTGGAAAAAGCGGCGGTGAATCTCAAATGAATGGTTCCCCAGTCTGGCAGTTACCCACACCATTGTCCTACCATTCTCAGATTCTAATCTGAACGATCAACATCCTTTCTTCCCTAGCATTCCAATCTCCCTACTATTGCATACATGCTGCCCCCTCTACACTTCAGTTCAGCTCTGATGAAGAGTCATCTACACTCAAAACTTGCTTTCTCTTCATGGATGCTACCTGACCCGTTGTGATCTCCAGCATCTTTTTGTTTTCAGGTCAGATTCCAGCATCTGCAGTAATTTGCTCCAGCGTTGACATTCCTGAATGTTGATCCACCCAGGCAACATCACTACAGGAAAGCTGCCTGATATACACAGCCCTGCGCAGGCAGCCAACTTAACAGTAAAGTGTATTGAATGGGGTGGGGGTTAGTTGCTGGAGTGAGCTGATGCCATGTAAATGTATTGCTACCCTTATCCCACATGATGTAATTGGTGCTCAGCGTAGACGCCAACTATTGTGCCTCATTATAATCCCAGGAGAGGTGCCAGTGGACTGGCGGACAGCTATTGCGGCTCAAATTTTCAAGAAGAGTGGCAGAGATTAACCAGAGAATTACAGAGTAGTGCATCTCACACCTTTGGTAGAGAAACTACTAGAGAAAATTCTGAAGGACAGAATCAATCTTCAGCTGGAGAGGCAAGGTTTGATAAGAAATAGTCAGCAAGGCTTTGTCAGAGCCAGGGGAGGTCATGCCCACAAATTTGATTGAATTTTTTGAGGAGGTGACTAGGTGAGTAAAATGAGGGTAGTGCAGTTGATGAAATTTATAGGGACTTTAGCAAAGCTTTTGACAATTGGAGACTGATGAGTATGTAAAAACACATGGGATCCAGTGGTATTTGCCAAGTTGGATCCAAAATTGGCTTAGTGGTAGGAGACAGAGGGTGGTGGTTGAAGGCTGTGTGAGTGGAGGCTAGTGCCTGGTGGCATACCATAAGGATCAGTGCTGGGTCCCTTATCATTCATGATATATACCAATTAATGTGGATGGCTAAAAAGTAAGTTTGTGGATGATACAAAGATTGGGTGGATGACTGACAGTGAGGAGGAAGGTCTTAGGTTACAGGAGGTTATAGACAGATTGGTTAGATGAGCGAATCAGAGGCATTTGGAACTAAAGTGCTGAACTGTAACAGAAGTAAGTCCAAACTGTGCCATGATGATATGAGGGGGGTTGCTGCTTTGCCAGGGGCAACCTTGATGGATAAAGGATGCTGGTGGTTGATGACCATCCTGAGATGTTGGGGAACTCTGGTGAAAATGGAAGCATAGAGGAGCAAGTGGCAACCTTGAGCCACCAGGTATCTGCTTTCATGTCAGGAATTGTTGCTGTCTAGTTTCTCTTCACTGCCTGGAAAAATAGCAATTTTTAAATAAATGAGGTGAGATTAGGTAATAATGAACTGTTAATGCATGTAAATAGCCCACTCACTGTTTATTAGCAAGATCTTTGACTCAAACTTGGATGGAAAATTGAACTTTCTTTCCAGAGAGAAACCTTCCATGAAACTCCCCGAAATTGGCTCTTAGCCAGTTTTTGGAAAAATTCAACCCTAAGTCTCAAAGATGTGAAAAGTGAAAGTATTCTATTTGTAACATTTTAAATATTATGTAAATCTAAGTTCTACAAGCTGTTAAAAAAAATTCCATTTTTATCAGAGCACAACATGTTGAGAATTCTTAAAACACATATCATAGATTTATTGAAATGGCTTTACAGTGTCATCCTGTATGTGATTGAAAACGTAGGTTACAGTAGAAATATATGTATAAATCTCAGTTGGCTTCCTTGTCAAATAAGCTACTTGCATGATCATTTTTGACTTCTAGAACATTTTGAATGTTTGTATAGGTATCTAAAAATGTGTCCATGTGTATTCTTGCATATTCACATATTGTTTCTGACATTTATGTGAACAAGAATTGTGTTTTTCAGGATGACTAAAGACAGCACCAAGATAATGACACCAAAATGTCAAATTTTGTGACGTATGATTACAGGACAGCATGGCATTACCTCCCCCCACTCCGCTCCCCGCAAAATGCTTTCTTTAATACTACTCTTGACATTTACCTTTTATCGTATGTATTTTTAAAATTTTATCTTGCATATTACATTTAGTACATGGAAGATGTATTGTAACCATCAGTTACCCTTGTATGTGATTGTTATCTTCACTGTTGAAGTTTTCATGCTGTGTGACAAACAATAGTTTTTCTAATATTGAGAGAGAATATTACCCTATGATTATGCAGTCCTGGATCTCACAAACTACTCAATATTTTCTGAATTTGTTAAAAAAAATCATTCATCAAATTTTTCCAATAACTGAAGTTTTTAATGTCCAAATATGGGCTTGAACAATACATTTTCATATGAATAAATATTTCATGATAGCATAATTTATCAACTAAATTACAATTTTTGTATTTTCATGTTTTAATTGTACATTCTGCCAGAATATCTCTCCCCTCAGAAGATTGGATATGGACTTTTTGGTTCAATTTATAGCTCTAAATAAAAACTCCACAAAGAAAGAAAACAAAAAAAATATATTTTTTTAATTCACACATGGGGCATCAGCATTGCTGGCTGGCCACCAATTATTCCCCGTCACAGTTGCCCTTGAGAATGTGGTGGTGATGAGCTGCCTTCTTGAACCACTGCAGTCTACACGCTGCAAGTTAACCCACAATTCCCTTAGGTAGGAAATTCCAGGATTTTGATCCCGCGACAGTAAAAGAGTGACAGTATATTTCCAAATCAGGATGGTGAGTGACTTGGAGGGAAACTTGCAGTTGGTGGTATTCCCACATATCTACTGCCCTTGTCCTCAAGATGGAAGGTGCTGTAAAAGGATCTTTAGAAAATTTCTGCATTGTTTCTTATAGGTAGTAACATGGCTACAATTGAGTTTCAGGGATGAAGGGAGTTGATGCTTGTGAATGTGGTGCCAATCGCATGGGCTGCTTTGTTCTGGATGGTGTTAAGCTTCCTGAGTGTTATTTAGAGCTATAACCATTCAGACAAATGGGGACTATTTCATCACACTACTGACCTGTACCTTCTAGATGATGGACAGGTTTTGGGGAGTTTGGAGGTGAGTTACTTGCCATGAGATTCCTTGCTTCTGACCTGCTGTTGTTACCACTGTATTTATGTGGTACATCCAAGGATGTTGATAGTGGTGAATTTAGTGATGGTAACACTATTGGATGTTAAGTGTGACGGTTAGATTGTCTCGTATTGGAGTTGTTATTGCTTGGCATTTGTGTGGTGCAAACTTAACTTGTCACTAATAGACTCCCTTGAATGTGAAAGCCAGTCCTCCAGCCCTTTGAGTCTACACCAACTCTCCAAAGAGTGTCCCACCCAGTCCCACCACACCCACCCAATCTCTGTAACCCTTCATTTCCAATTATTAATCTACCTAGTCTGCGCATCCCTGGATACTATCAGCAATTTAGCATGACCAATCCACCTAACCTGTGGGAGGAAACCGGAGGAGCCGGAGGAAACCCATGCAGACACGGTGAGAATGTGCAAACTCCACATAGACAGTTGACCGAGGGTGGAATTGAATTGATTCCCTGGCACTGTGAGACAGCAGTGCCAACCACTAAACTACCGTACCACTCACTTGTCAGCCCGCCTGTACTGATTTAAAACTTTGTCAAGTTTAAAAGCAGAAAAGAGCAGGAATGCTGTCCTAAACTAAAGAACACTTACAGCATGGTATAATGTAAGAGATTAATGTTACTTGGCCAATTAATTATTCAACTGGCTTTTAATTAATACATATTAATTATTAAGAAAAAAGGATCTTAATAACTTATACCATAGTACTGCATTGTTAACAGTTGTTCACTGTGCTGCAATACTTCTGCAATAGTAAAAATCCTGGTACGAAAATATGAATTTTAGATTATGTGAAATTTATAACGCAATATATTATAATATATTTGTCATTGAATGTGCAGGTGGTATAATGGGAGGCATGAATAAAACAGAACTCATTTGGAAGATGGTGTTCATATCAATGGAATTAATTCTATGATAACTGACAGATCACATGCCTCAGCAGTGCAGTTGTCTGTTAAATTTTCAAAATATCTTAATATCTCGTGTTTTTCACTATACACTTTCTGCTCAGGGTTCTAGTCCTAAAGCACTGTTATGCCTTAAGGACCTAATAATGTGGATTCCATAACTTTAACCACAATGCCTTTGTTGTTGAGATTATTAAGATCTCAAAAACTGTCCAATATAGTCAGTAATTTTACTGTTGCTCATTGGGGTTTAGAAAAACCATTAATTTTGATCAATTATTACTGTTGTCATTACTTTCACAAAGAAAGGAGAAAGAGAAAAGACCTTCTTGGTTTATGCTCCTCGAGGGGGTAATTGGCAGTAATGTAGCTCCCATTCGTAATTACTACTGCTACGCAGCATATTCAAGAGCATTAATTCATTTGACCACAATATCGTTGACTCCAGAACTGTGCAGCAGCTGAATAGTGGTAATACAATGAATGGCTGATTAATTAACTACTGCTGAAAGAGATAAATCTTTTGAGGATCGTACTAATATTTTGCATAATTACATTCTTATACAGGTATCATTTTTTACATCTTTACGGAGAAAGTGTGAAACAAAGACTCAGAATAGAATCATAGAGTCCCTACTGTGTGGAAGCAGGCCACCTGGACCATTGAGTCTGCACTGACCCTCCAAAGAGCATCCCACTGTCGGGATTCTGGTTTGCGATCAGTAATCTGCTGATTTTTAGGTAGTTCAAATCACCTCTAGATCCCTGGTTCTGACATCGTACTTAGTTTAGGGATGTGAAGTGAAGAAGGTAGTAGGCATGTATATTAGAGCAAAGAATCTCTGCGTTTATTAAAATGCAAAGGTGAGTATATCACAAGAAAAGACAAAAGTAATAAACAGGGAAATAAAACAAAGGTGAATAAAAATACAAGAGCTAAAAAGGCAAATTCAAAACAGTAAGCTGACACTCTCAGTTATTAGCACAAACAATGTTGCTGGAAAAGCTCAGTAGGTCTGGCAGCATCTACGAAGGAAAAAAAACAGAGTTAACATTTTGGGTCCGGTGACCCTTCCTCAGAACTGATGGTGGCTGGGAAAACTTAAGTTTATATGCCGAAGGTAGGGAGGTGGGTGGGGTAGGGAGTTAACAATAGGATAGAACCCAAAGATAGAGAAAGAACAGTTGGACAGACCAAGGAGTTGCTAACGATCAGGCTGGGAGGGTGAATAGTTGTTAATGGGGACTGTTAGTGATTGACAACAGGGGGTGTGTAGTGGCAGGCTAAGTGGTAACAAGGCCTGGTATGTGGAGTACGGGGCTGGGACACTGGAGAGTTTAGGCCCTAAAATTATTGAACTCAATATCGAGTCCAGACGGCTGCAGGGTCCCCAAGCAGAAAATGAAGTGTTGTTCCTCCAGCTTGCTTTGGGCTTCGCTGGAACACTGCAGCAAGACAGAGACAGAGATGTTGGCCAGGGAGCAGGTTGGCGTGTTAAAGTGGCAGACAACAGGTGTTCAGGGTGTTTTTTGCGGTCAGAACGTAGGTGTTCTGCGAAGCAGTCGCCAAGTCTACGCTTCGTTTCCTCAATGTAGAGGCGACCACATTGTGAGCAGCGAACGCAGTAGACTAGATTCTGGGAAGTGCAGGTGAAGTGTTGCTTCACCTGGAAGGTATGTTTGGGCCCTTGGGTACTGGGGATGGAGGAGTTAAATGGGTAGGTGTTGCATTTTCACCGGTTGCAGGGGAAGGTGCCGTAGGGTTGTGGGGGTGTGTTGGGGGTGAAGGAAGAGTGGACCAGGGTGTCCCAGAGGGAACGGTCCCTTCGGAAGGTGAACAAGGGAAGGGAGGGGAATATGTGTCTGGTGGTGGCATCTCCCTGGAGGTGGTGGAAATGGTGTTAACTTAACACAGGCTAACTACTATTAGAAACTAAACAGTGGTTTCAAAACGCAGACATTTTAATCAGTCTCCCTGACCTTGGGGGTGCCCTGCACTGTCACTAGCCCACTTCCCCTCCCTGCTAGCTAGGTTGGATATGTTCGGTCTCAAGGAAATAGGCTCACCACTGGGGATAAACACTACAATGAAATACAGCTGGCTGTTCACAGTTGCCAGTGCCAGTGCTTCACTGAAGACTTTGGACGGTGTTCAGTCTGGTTTGAGAACTTGGGTGTTCTTACTTTATGGTGGTTTTATGAGCCGGTTTTCACCTCAGGATGTGTCTGAGGCCTTGTCAGTCAGGCTGGTGGTTTTCGGAGGTCGTCGGTCGTCAGATCTGCTGGTCGTGGTTGGTTGCCGTTGGTTCCCCTGGTACGGAACAGCTCTGTGTCAGTAGGTTTCAGGGAGATAGCTGTGCAGAGAGTTCTCAGGGAAAGTAGCTGCCTGGGACCCCTCTTCTGTTGGTAGCTGCAGGGATGGCTCTCCCTCACTCCCACATCAGGGCCAGTAGTTATACAGGATAGTCAGAACTGCAGATGCTGGAGTTAAAGATAACACAGTGTGGAGATGGAGGAACACAGCAGGTGAGGCAGCATCAGAGGAGCAGGCAAGTTGATGTTTCTTGTCGGGACCGTTCTTCAGAAAAGTTATACAGACTGTGTGCTCCATTATCACCTCGCAAATCTGTATTCTCCATTGTGTTTCTGTTGTCCCCTTTGTGGTGAATTGGCTTCCTGATAGTATAGAGTAGGTGTAAATGTGTTTTGATTAAGTGGAATGTCCAATATTTCTGCAAATGAATATTAATTGAAGTTGGATGCCTTGGTACCGCTGAAGAGTCCAAGATGTCTGAAGTTATTGCCTTAGGTCTGGTTCATTGTTCCTTTAGGGCTGAGGTGTGAATAGGATTTCTAACTGAAGCATTGTTCCAGACAATTATCCCTGTGATTGTGTATTCCAGACCATAGCCCAGCCACCTTTCTTTTTGTTTTCAAACTTTTGTTAAAAATCCAGGGGTTTTGGTCCAGTATTCTAAATGACAAGGAGTTTTGCTCACTCCTACACCACCCAGACCGACTCCTCCACCCTATTCTTATAAGAATGCATTTCCTATGGCTAAACCACCTAACCTGCACATCACTAGACACTACAGGCAATTTAGTACAACCGTTCTACCTAACTTGCACATCTTTGGACTGTGGGCGGAAACTGGAGCATGTGGAGGAAACACACACAGACACGGGGAGAATGTGTACACTCCACACAGACAGTCACCTGAGGGTGGAATTGAGCTGGGTCCCTGGTGCTTTCAGACAGCAGTGCTCACCACTGAGCCACCGTTCTGACCCTCACGTATTCTCTCCAAGCTACAACAGTTATTACTGAAAATATATTGATTATGTTTGTGAAATTGTGGCTTTTTCATGTTCTTAAAGGATTTAAATCGTTATTGATATTTAAAATCTTCTTTTCTCTTGCTATTAAGCTACCTATGTGATACGGACTTTCCATAAAGCAACCCATGGTATTACACATAAGCAACAAAATCCGAGCCTCAACTCTTTACAATTTACATCAATGATTCCAAGGATGGAGGAGTGAAGGCATAGTAGCTAAATTTGCAGACGACACCAATATAAGTGGGGAAATACATTATGAAGAAGACATAAGGAATTTGCAGATCGATTTAGATAGTTTGAGTGAATGGGCAAAAATTGAGTATATTGTAGGGAAATGCGAAGTTATTCACTTTGGCAGGAAGATTTAAAAATTTAGAGTATTACTTAAATGTAGAACAACTGCAAAATTCTGAGATGCAGAAGGGTTTAGCTGTTGTAGTTTTTTTTTAATTAATGGGATGAGGGCATCAACAGTTATGCCAGAATTTACTGCCCATTCCTAATTGTCCAGAGGGCAGTTAAGAGTCAACCACATTGCTGTGGGTCTGGAGTCACACGTAGGCCAGACCAGGTAAGGATGGCAGTTTCCCTCCCTAAAGGACATTAATGTAGTTAAAACCCCACAGCTTGTTGGGGGGAAGGGGTTTTTGAATCTTGATTGACTGCTTCCACAGATAGCTCAGGTCAGTATAAATTCTGTCCACAATGTCAAATCACTTCTTGAGTGTGAAACTGCAGGTGCCTGAGAAACACCTAACAAATTGAAATTACTGAAATTGAACATAATCACAAAAAGTTAGTATGAAGGTACAGCAGGTAATCAAGATGGTTATCCTTGAAATTTTAGTTCTATTTCTGACTGCATAAGTATTGCTTGACCTGCTCAATTTACCCAGTATTTTCTGATTTTATTACAGATTTCTAAAATCAATGGTATGTTGCTTTCATTCACATTTATTTAAACGAGTGAATGGAAATCCAGTTGCTCCAGGTCTATGATTTTCTGACGAGCCCTCATTTACATAAACCTCTTTGATCCTGCCTATTAATTCCCAATCATGTTCACTGCCTCCCATTTCTTGATCAATGCAACTTACCAACAGTAAAATATTTAAACAAACTTGACTGATGTTTTTCACCTACTTGGTAAACAGGAAGTACTTACCAACAACACCAGTTCTACAAACAATATATTCTCTTGCATACTTTCATTTCTCTGTTAAAAGCCCTAAAATCTTCAACATGTCACTCAAATCTCTGAAACATAATCCTGCATTAACTTCTTTTGTGATGGCCTCTTCTAGCTGCTTCACTCTTTAGATATTGGTATCTTGCTTTTCCAATGTGTGAAGAGCACTTTTCCAAGTTCTCACATTCAACCATAACTTACATATCCTGATCTACAAATCTTGCGTTATGCTTTCTGCACTTTCACATTATTTCTAGCAGAAATGGCATACTTTGCAGTCACTTTTGTCCACAATATACTGGTTAAGTGGTTATTAAACTAGTTTACTACCATTTGCAGGCACTTTCCAACAGGATCCTCAGTCACATGTTTATTTAAAGTGCATCCCAATGCACTTAGGTTACTAGAAAAGACAGAAAGTACATTTGTCATTCTCACATAGGCATTAAAAAGTGCCTCAAAATTTTAGTACCATTTAACACACAGAAAGTTATTTCACTACTTAGTGATTCTTTATGGATGGATGCCAAGCAGAGATTAAATTTAACCCAGATGTCATTTGCATCATTTTACATGTGATATAGCCTTCGAAGATCTGAAAGAAGAAATTTAGGAAGAAGGTAACAATTATAGCAAAAATACTGTTTGAAATAGTCACCTTTGATCTTTCCAAAAATGTATCACTGCCATAATCAGCATAACGCTTTTGCACAAAAATCAGGCTGAAAATCAACCTCTGCAGACTTTAACTTTCAGCAATGGCAACTCTTTTAGAATATGTATTATCAGAACTTAGTTGGTAATTCTGAATACTTACCACCCCTTCCACAGGAAGGTCATTCTGTTTATTCGTCTACAAATTTTAGCTCCTTTACTTCCCTATTAGTTAAACAAGTATATTGAGTAAATAGCTGAATCACACAGATTAACAAAATCTGAGATTTGATCTATTCTCTAGGCTGAAATTAGAGCAACAATAAGGCATAATTTGCTGTCGAAGGGCATGCTATTATTACTTGAACTTGCCTTTGCGTGTTTAGGCTTATCGTTTTTTGTATGGTAAACTACTTGAAGTATGAGCTGATATCATCACAGTGAGGCAAACAAGTTATCTGATATCTAAGTGAACAGATCAAAGAATTGAATTTCATTTTAACAAACCAGATTGAAGCATTATGAAATAAGAATGCAGAGGCTGATGAGGAAATGCGAATTGAAATGGGTGATATCAATATCAAATCAGATATTAAAACGTACTACTGTGCCTGTGTTCCTATAATGAGCAATTCACAAACAGTGCTGGTCCAGAGCTGCCCTGCATGGTTCCTGACATTTGCTCCAGATTTAGTAGACAAGGGAAAATTATCAGCTCAATTCTGTGGACAGGGTCCTGCAGATGCTGTTGGGGTGGGGTGGGGGGGGGGATGTTTCTGGGACATAGCTCCTCTTTCCCCAGCACCAGCACTGGAGGTCATGGCATCAGACAATGCCAACCTGGTCTGATGTTTCGTCCCACGTCAGTACAGTCTCAGCCATCTGCACAAATTCTCAGATATGTAGAAAGAAGGTCAATGTCTTTTTCCACTCGTCACTGTAAGTGCCACCACCTTCTCTCTGATACTTAACGCTCACTCTATCTCTGCTCATGTACCCTCCACCCATCAAGGATTATGCTCTATAACTCTTACTATTGGCTGCAAAATCTTCTCCACCTCTTCTCACCCACACCACCCCCAGACACCACTTACCCTGCATGGCCTCTGTGTTGCTCACTCAGGAGACATCTCCAAGCTTCATCACAGGTAACAGCAGTGCTATCCACTTTCATGTACCTAAATATCTGACCTTCTTTCATTTCAGAAGGAAAACAGCCTACAACAGGGCAGAAAGAGTTTGGACGGGTAGCATTCTGCCTAACATTTGCCTCCTCACTATTATGAGAGGAAGATTTTGACTTTGATTGACCTGAGCAGCTGACTTAATGTGTTCAAGCCCCTGGACTGATATTGGAGGTTGCCCTTAATTTGCTGTACTGGGCTCCCCCACCCCTGAGCAAAGACCATCTGCCTTGACTCGGGATAGCTGTAAACCATGTCAATCTCCCAGGCTTTGTTTCCATACTAAATGGCATGATAATACTGTGAGACTGCTATCTCTGGCTGAGGGGAAAGGCACAAAAAGGCAATGCAAAGGGAGGGAGGGGCACAAAGTGAGTGAATGCTAAGAGATCAAGTGAATAGCCTGGAGGTACAACTTGGTCCAGTCCATGATCTGGATGCATGTTGCTGAGCACAGGGTTTTATTTGCTGCAGCATCACAACCCTAGCCCCGAGGTGCAGCATTCTGGTGCAGAAATGTCCTGTATGCGGATCAGAGATGGGACATGAGTGTTTTTCAAGCCTGGCACATGCAGGATGCGAATGTCCTCGGACACAGTGTACTCATGATCAGTGCTGATAGAGCATGCCCTGTGATATTAGTGCCTGCTGTGCAACATGAAGGTACTTTGGAACAAGTGGCAGGCTGAAGTTACCGCACTACCCAATCTGACTTCCTGGTTGAGTATTGCTGTTGCCTAATTTGCTCGCGTTGTATGATATGATCGTTGGTTGCATATTAATTAAGCAAGATCTTCAGTTTATAAGGTCATTAACAAGCAATAATCCTCCTTAATAGGTAACCTGTCGCCTGGTGGTAATCTCACTTTGATGACCAGAATTTAGTGAAAAGGATTGGGATGCTCCTGACGTTGAGATAGATGTCACTAGACTTCTACCATGATTCTGCCACATTTCTTGTCATTGCCTATGATATTCAGACCCCTAAAAGATTCTGCTCATGGTGTCACTCCTGTCAGGGGAGATAATGCCATTTTTGTCCGCAGCCACTTTGATACAGAAGGAGCATCTTGATATGGAGGGAAGTGATCCTGCTGCTGATCCACAATAACAGCAATGTCAGGCTATTGGACAGAGATGCAATCTACATGATACATGATGCCTCATCACTGAGAACTCAGATGATATTTTGTAACAAAATCTCGAGCATTAATCTTGTCGTGATGCTATCATGATGGTGCTGAAGTTAGAGATTGAAAAATAAATTATGAACATAATCAAGCATTGTTTAAAAATGCCATTCAGAATTTTGTTAATTGACCAGTTTCAAAAGACTGGAATTCTTTAATCCTTGAAATGCAACAAAGGAGCAGAAGCTGATGACGAAGGAAGATACAACTTTATCAGTTTCTTAATTTCTACAAAAAGACAGCAAAATCTGTATCTATATAGTACCTGTACAGGCCTTACCAAAGTAATTCACAACCAATGAAGAACTCAGTAAAGTATTCACTATTGTAATGTATGAATTTCATTAGCTCATTCATGCAGAGCAAGATCCATATGCAGAAATGAGTTAACCACGTAAATCTTCGTGTTGTCTGGGGATAAATATTGAACAGGACACTTCTGTACGCTTGTTTGATTGTCGCAGAAATGTTTATATTCACCGGTGTTAGAGAATTTCTTCTAATTCACGAATAACCGGACTGGAGCTGTCAGACTTCAAGGTAAAGAGAACTTTTTATTCGTGATATCACGGAGGGTCAATGCTAACAAAAGTTAGATAATGAAGATTCTGCAGCAATGCAGGGTTACAGGATATTTATACAGAGAGACAAACAAGTCGACATGACAGTTAACAATGATCTCACAGTCCAAAGCTCAATGTTCTCCAGAAATATCATCATCTTCCTGAGCTGCAGGCTTTCTTCTTCTGTTAATGTTCAGCTGATATGCATTTATTTCACTGACTAAGGCAAAAATGTGATTAGGATTTACTCAGATAGCAGTTACTAAGAATTTGGGGAGCTTGAACATTTCCAGTTGACACTTCCTTTTAACGTTCTGTCTGTCACATAGTCTTTTTGCCTTTTTGATACTGACTTTTCTCCAACCTTCTACAACATGCTAATTTCTTCCACAACCAGAGACAGCAGACTGAGTCTGTATTAGCATCTCTTCTAGAAGTTAGTGTTGTTATATGTTAATCGTGACCACTTTGACAGGATGTGAAATATTGGTCCTACGACTTGTATTCAGTCTACAGCAGCAAATGGTAGGAGCCAGACATGTATATCTTGTCTCCTAGATAACATTTTTAGCATATAGACTTAATTTTCAAATAAAAACTAACATTATAATTGAGCCAGTTCCTGTCATGTGACTGTTGCATTTATGCAGAGAAGAATGTAACAGATAGAACCTAAGTTAGTGCAGCACTTCATCCGTACTGCATTGAAATGTCAGCCAGACTGTGTGCTCAGGTATCCTGAGTAACCTGCAAGCTTGTGACTCAGGCACGGAATGCTGCTGTAAGATAAGGTGGTAGCTTAGTATCTTAAGCTGACATACTATTTGAAGTAGCTTGCTGTTTCTATGCACAACATATTGATTTGTTAATTCTTATTCTGCTGTACAAGAGGAATTCTTGACAAGCTGGACATTTTACTAGGATCTGGACTCATATCCTGTGATGCTGTTAAGGTGTCTCAAACTACAGCAGTAATACTGGTGAGACATCAGGAGGAGATGTATGATTGTAATATTAAAGTAAACCACTAAAATGTCAATACTATAAATAAACAAGAACATTTCTTCGCCTCATTTCTGCTTGTGAAACCACTCAATCTAGCTCTTCCAGGTTGGATTTCTATTTCATTGTATTTTTAAACTCGGAAAAACATTTTATTTAATCTTATTTCCATCTTTGTAACCTAAAGTCTCTTTCCCTCTCCATTGTCCTGCACCTTGCTTTAATGTTGAGATCCACATCCCTTAAATCTTGCCACAACTGGTTCCTACAAGCAGATTATTTTTCTTGTCGAACATTTGAGATCAATGTCTTTGCACCATCAGATTAAGCAGTAAACCGGTGTTTTTGTAAATACAGTGCTCCATCAGTTATCAGTAGCCTAAGCGAGCAGACACTGCAAACTAGGAGTTATGTTGTTGGCAGTTAGCCAAATATTTAGCAGGCATCATTCTCCTGAAGGATATCTGGCAGAGTGAGATAGTCCAAAGCCAGCATTCTGATGAACAATGTTCCGATGGCACAGTATGACTTAAATGGAAAATGACTGCTGAATTCAAAGATGCAGAGGGAGTTAGGTGTTCTAGTTATGAGTCACAAAAGTTAGTACACAGGAACAGCACATAATTAAGAAGCCTAGTGGAATATTTTCATTTATTATGAGAAGAAGTGAACATAAAGTAAGGATGTTATACTTCAGTTATAGAGGGCACCAGTGAGACTCCATCTTGAATACTAGCTGCAGATTTGGGTTCCTTATTTAAATGCATTGGAGGCAGTGCAGAGAAGGTTTAATAAGCTGAAAGCTGGAGTGTATGGGTTGTCTTATAAATCTAGGTTGGGCAGACTCAGCTTGTTTCCATTGGAGTTTAGAAGAGTGACAGAAACTTGATTGAAGTGTATGAGATCCTGAATTATCTTGACAAGTTGAACATGGAAAGGATGTTTCCTCTTGTTGTTGATTCCAGAACTAGGGGGTGCTGTTTAAACTTAGACGCTGCATTTTAGAACAGAGATGGCAAAAATCTTTTTCCCCTCAGATGATTTTGTGATTTTGGAATTCTGCCATACAATGAATAATTTGACATTTTTAAGGCAGAAACAGATAGATTTCTGTTAGACAAGGAGATTCAAAGGTTTTCGATGGTGGATAGAAATGAGTAATTTGAAACACAAACAGCTATGATCTTACTGAATGGGAAGCAGGCTTGAGGGACCAAACAGTCTACTTCTGTGCCTTTTTCAGATGTTTGTATAATGGTTTTAAGGATTAGCAAGAACATGTGGACAATACCTAACTTATTAGGCAGCCACAAACCGATTATGTTCTCTCTCACACATACCACTGATAGACTGTTCCAATAACTTGGACCGACAGCTCCTTATTACAAATGGGTACAAATGCATTGGTCCATGTGTGAATACTTTCTTCAATGTCTAAGGGCAGCCTTTTTTTTTTATAAATGTTAGATATATGCGGTGAAACTGTGCCAGCCCCTAAGTGGCAGGGATGGAAATGGCAGAGGGGTAGCGGGGATGGTGTGGTGTGAGAAAGTAGCAGTCAGCTGTAAGTCAACAGCTTTCTGATGTAATTCCACAAATTTCTGAGCAGTGGGATTGGGAATAATTTAGCTTCCTGTTGAACAGACAGTTTGAAGATGGATGTCTTAATTAAGGGCAATATTCGGCTGTTCACATTTTGCCATTGGTGAAGTAGCTCTCCTGCCCCATACCATGTGAAGAGGAGGACGATAGCATGGATACAGCCTCCTAGTGGCTTCACAGAGTGTCAGTTGGAGCCAGAGGATTTGTGGCAAGGATGGTCTCACTGGCATTAAATGACATACCTTCGGCTCTAACACTGCTGCTCTCCAGGCCTCCTTAATTCATTTAAAAATATAATTACAGCACAGTCTTCTGAAGCTATTTCAAAATGGAGGGGCACTCGGTTTCCTCTAGAAAAGCTTTGGGTTCATCTTCTACTTGAGACTGTTGCACATAGTTAGCCCTTGGTGTGGTTAATTCTTCAATCTTTTGTGTTTCCTTGGTTGTGCCTTCCTTTGGAACATTTTTTGAAACAGACCTACTTTCTTACAGTAAGTGCATTTGATTTTTACTGTTTGAGCATGTGAACTTGCTTTGCTCCATAGTTTTGGCAAGGACTTTGATGTCTGGTGTCTGTCATATTTGTTGCTGTGTTGGCTAATCTTTAGTGGTTTGTGTGCCTTTTATGGTTTGTAGTATAAAGCATGAAAAGGTTCTCTGGATCTCATGTGCTAAACTTACTCTTCTCATTTTTAGTATTGATAAGTTTTGTTTCCAGAACTCCGCTTCACTCAATATCTGAATGCCTTTTGATAGAGTTAGGTCCTCTTTGGATCATAATAAATCTGACAGACTCATCAGCAATGCCCACACTATTTGGTCTCTAATGAATTGTGGTTTTAAATGAACACAGTCTCCATTATCCTGCAGAGATCATTAATGAAATCATCTGGATGCTGTACTGTTTTATTAAATCTTGTTTGTTCCAAAATGTAATTATGATTATGTAAACTTCAGAACTTTAATAACTTCATGGATTGAAAAAATCAGCAATAACTCCGTCTGGAATAAACTGTTTTTTGAAGTGAAAGGGACAAAAACAAGCTGTGACACAGACTGAAAGCAATATGCCATGTCTTGGTGAGATTACATAAACAAAACTACTTTAACACCTGCTTGATAATCTGGATGCGTTATTGCTACGAAGGACAAGGATTACCCTGCAGAAGAATTTAAGGAGGTAATTACAGGAAAAGCTGTGATTCAAACAGACAACTAGCCCCAAATGTAACATGGAGCAGGGGAGCTACTTCTGATAAGAAGGCTTGAGGTTTCCAGGCAAGTAATCAATATTGAGGGTGAAAAAATCCTTTGAATCATCAATAATTTCACACCACAAACTTGAAAGAGGGAAAATTGTATGAGAATCCAAAACCAGAACAAGTCAGTAACAAAACTTTGAACATGAGCACTACACAAGGATTGAACCCTGGACACTTCCAGAGACGGATACTGTTGGTGAAATCCAGGCTAGATTCTAACATTAATCGGGTAAAAGCCAAGTTGGGTTGTGAGGGTTAACTTGCTTACTTGAAGAGTCTTATTTCGATTGCAACATGCAATAAAGTTTAAATCATTGTTTTAGTACTTTATTGTCTATGAGTAGCTGAATTAAAAGCAACTTGTAGTGATTTACCCATAACATAATAGTTCTGAGGTCACTGTACTTTTCAAATGCCTCACTGTCTCTTCAAGTTTGTCTGATATTTGCACTTTTGTTGAGCTATAGCATCATCTGCTTTACTCTTAACAGTGTACATAGAATATTAACTTGTTACTGTCTTGCTATTGAATTTAGAAAATATGCCTTGCCTCACAAAAATGCCTTCTTCAGAATATCCAAATTTGGTTTCTCTTTAGCAAATCTTTGAAATTAGATCTTCCTGGTAATACCATTTCTGATACTATTTAAAATATAAATGTCCAGAAGGTGCTTCAAACATTGTTGTGAAAGTATAGGTATGTGGGGTGTGTAACAGGGTAGGATGGGAGTTGGCTGAGGTGTATTTGGGGCGCAGGTGAATGAAGTTTTTGTATCATGTCTCCTGGTCAGTTTATCAGCACGCATTTACAAAAAATGCTCACAACATCACCACTGTATTGTAGTATTTGACCTGAAGGTGCAAAGATCTGAAATTCCATCTTATCTTTGATCACTTGAAGCATGATACTGTACTGGAAGCTTGCTTCTCCTTTGAAACCTATTAGTTTATTGTTAACCCAGACCCCCGTGTGCCTGAGGAACATAATGTTTGTACATAAAAGTTATTTGTAATAAATATGTGGATAGTTCAATACCACAGTTTCCATGGCTAGTTATGGGAAATAGCATAAACATTGGCACCCACAGCAGGTACGACACTCTGTTGGAGGCAAACTCACACCAATTAGCTGCCTATACTTTAGTTCTCCTCAGTTCACTGAATAAATTTCTGCCACAATCCATGCATGTGGGAGAGTATGCTTTCCCACATGCTTTCTGTACATTTCTGATTTCCCTATTCTATGCTCATATATTAATATAGTGCATTCTTTGTACACAATATCAATGCAGAGCAACTGTGGTTAGGTTGACACTGCCAAACTTTTAAGCAAAATGATACAGAGGCATTGTGATCACAGCTGCTTCTTCCTCACAAGTAGAACATTATTCTTATTTTGCATACAGTTTTGTTTGCCAGTGATGATTGAAGTTGTTTTCTAAATAATCATTTGCTAATATCTATCCACAATCCAACTCCAGTAAAATGGAGAACAAAATCATACATTTATAAGATCACAAGACCCGTAAGACCACGAGACAAAGGAGCAGAAATTAGGCCATTCGGCCCATCCAGTCTGCCCCACCATTCAATCATGGCTGATAACTTTCTCAACCCCATTCTCGTGCTTTCTGCCCTTGATCCCCATTGACAATCAAGAACCTATCTATCTCTGTGTTAAATATGTTCAATGACCTGGCCTCCACAGCCTTCTGTGGCAATGAATTATAACTGAATTAGGAACAGGATTCCAAAAATTTAACTATGGAATTAAAAGTTTGTGGATTGAAGTGACATTCTAGAGGCTTGGGAGGGTAACGAAGGCAAACACTTTGGAACAGAACTGTAGGAGATCCCATCTTCTGGATGAGATGCTAAACCTGTCCACTAGGGTAAAATGCAAAAGGTCTGATATTACTTTCAAAGAATATTTCTTGGTGTCTTTGTCAGTAAAAATCCTTTAATCAATACCTAAAAACAGACGATTGATTTCATTATTCTTGTAGAAAATAGCTGTACACAATTTGTCAGTTGCATTTGTATTTTCAATATAAATAACTGTGACTATAATTCACAAAAACCTCTTTGGCTGTATAATGTTTTGGAGCACCTTGATGTTGTGGAAGGTGCTATATAATTGGAAGGTCTTTCCTTCTAGATATTTGCACTTGTCTTTGAAGTGAGGATTTGAAGACAACCAGATGGATACATGGCAAGAGCAGTACAAATTCAACTCTGTAGCTTCTCATAACCGTTTGAAGCAGCTGTTCTTTCTGCTGAAGTGATTTGCTCTTTTGGCCTTGATAGTTTCTTGCATTCTATGAACAGACTGCTGTTTGAAGTACTAATCGTTCTTCTCAATGTAATGAGTTAAAGTAAGTCCTAAGTCTTCTCACTGATCCTCAATAAAACGTTAACATTTCTGAGTCATTCCATATTGCAATCTCTACACAATAAGCTAAGTTGTCTTAAGTAGTTTAGAAAGATATTTTCCATCCAATTATGTCACAGAGTTTGGAATGTGAATACATCAACTTAGAAATATTATTTTATTACTTGTTATCATAGTGTTTCCGGCTACTAAGATCCTACCTGATGTTACTACTGGATAAGTCAGATTCCAGAATGAAACCTGGCTGGATAGATCATAATTTCCTTTAGCTTTAGGGGATAGTTGCTGAAACATATTAACATATGGCTACAGATATTCATTAACACTATAACATAAGTTTATTACACAAAGGAAAAGACAATACCAAGCAATACAGATATAGAAGATAGTTTAGAAAGCTTTCTTAAAACAAATTTCAACCTGCTGCCCAGCACAACACATTTCAGAAACTTAAGTCCAAAGAAATTATGCTGTTATTTAGCTCTTTACGTTTCTACTTAACTGGCTTCTTCTAGCATCTTTCCTGTGAACTGCAGAGATAATTTTATGATTCCTTTCCAAGTTGTTGGGCCTTATGAACCTTTCACAATTCTGAAAGCCTAAACGTTTTTGGTTCTAACAACTTGAAGACTTCTATGCAACCTCTGCTGGCTTGGAAATGTCATAGACTAGAAAACATTTCTGCTGAGGTGACTTCTTCTCTTGAATTGATCTAAAAATAGCAGTTTTTGTAGGATTAATGCACTCTTCTGAACTGGCACTTCATTCTTCTGAACCAAACTGCCTGCTGTGTTCATCCAGCTCCACACCTTGTTATCTCGGATTCTCCAGCATGTGCAGTTCCTATTATCTCTGATACAATTTTAACCCCACTGTGAAGCCTCTTCTAAGGATGCCTACCCTGAAGAAGTTACCCTCCTCCCTCTGGACAAACCTCAGGGGATCTCTCTCCCACTGCAACTCTCTCATAATCTCTTCAAAATCTCCCCTCCCCCAACCGCATCCCAAAACCAGCCCAGCTCATCCCCACCTCCCTAACCAGTTCTTCCTCTCACCTATTCCCTCCTCCCACCTCAAGCTGCACCCCCATCTCCTATCTACTAACCTCATCCCACCCCCTTAACCTGTCCGTCCTCCCTGGACTGACCTATCTCATCCCTACCTCCCCACCTACACTCACCTTTACTGGCTCCATCCCCGCCTCTCTGACTTGTCTGTCTCCTCTCCACCTATCCTCTCCTCTATCCATCTTCTATCTGTCTCCCCCTCTCTCCCTATTTATTTCAGAACCCTCTTCCCCTCCCCCATTTCTGATGAAGGGTCTAGGCCCGAAACGTCAAGCTTTCCTGCTCCCATGATGCTGCTTGACCTGCTGTGTTCATCCAGCTCCACACCTTGTTATCTCGGATTCTCCAGCATCTGCAGTTCCTATTATCTCTGAAAAAGTTGATTGTTTTGCTTTGAAGCGATAGCAAACCTAATGGCTTTGGTTTATTTATTTCATGTATGATCTTATCCATTAATATGACAGCAGTCCTTGCAGGCTCTTGATTTCAAGCACATGCTTTCTAAACAATTAAGTATGTTGGTCACTGTTTCAGAATGACTTTCTGGCCTTTAAAATATCACAAAACTGACCAAAATTCTTCTGTTCTATTTCAAAATCCAACTTCCAAATATGATAATAAATGTAGAAAACACCTTTTATGACATGACAGAATTGGATGGTTGCTTTTTGCACATAAGTGATTGAGCAGGATAAAACTTTTAACTTACAAAAAAAATTATTGAATATTAGAAATGCAGAACCGAAAAGATGTCATCAAATCTGCCTCACTTGATATTCAGTGTCTGGAGAAGCTGAATAGGCTGGTGTAGTCTTAGACTTAAAAATGATATTCCCAAGCTGGATTGTTAAGGGTTAATGATTAAGGAATAATTGGATATGGCAATAAACTATTGAAGAAAGCTATGTGAAAAACAGGCTTAGTTCAAAGACAGCCCGTATTGGCTGGAAGGTAACTGCAATGGCCTTAGCTGGGTTTGGGAATGACTGTTGTATAAAGGCACAGAAACACCTGGACCTATTTTTGCACAAAGGACTGCTTGGGAAAGTACTTAGAGATGCCAGTACAGCACATAATATCAAATTCAGGATAGCATTAACGGTGAAGACTTTCCCAGCTTGGAGGACCTTTCACCATCAGATGGGATTCATGGTGAAGTGCTATAAAAACTGAGATAGAACTTTGGGTGCTAATGTCCACCCAGAAATCCTCGACAGGCAGAAGGTAGTGAGACTCGCTGGTTGAATATGTCTAAAGTAGTTTAAATTTTTAGAGTCACTTATTAGTTTGCAAGTATCGAAGTTAGATTACACTCATAAATTTGTTTTATATGAAAGTTCACACGTTTTCATGTATTCATTTTGATCAGATCTTATACAACCCATTTGGCACTTTAGGCCTAACAATGCAGCTAGGTCTGTTTATCTCTTGGGGGGTAAAAGGCTGAGCACCTTTTATAGAGGTCTATATAATAGAGGTCTCCAAAATTAAGAAAGGCTATAATAAAGTTGACAAAATAGCAAGTTTCCATGTGGGGAAGAGCAAAACTAGAGGTCATCAATAAAAAAAGAGTCACTAAGAATTGCACAGGGAATTCAAAAGAAACTTCTTGTTCACAGAGCTTCCTTTCTCAGGGAAAGGTTGAAGTTAATGTTGTGGATGCATTTAAGGGGAGACTGGATTATTACATGGGTGTGAGTTATGCTATTAGAGTTAGATGAGGATAAATGGGAGGAGCATAAATGTTGACTGTACTGCTGTACATTCTATGTAACCCTGTAGATGTATTAAAGTCAGTAGAACTGAACATTGGGCAGTGAGTTTCATAGAATGTTGATGTAAAAATGCCGATCTTGTGTTGCCATCCAAGACTAGATTTCTGCCTTAGAGTTTAATCTTAATAGGTAGAAATACATGTATTCAATCAATTAACATAATACATTTACTATGCCTTGTTATGACTAAGTGAGGAATTGTGAATTGGCATCCCTCTTTTTGACCTGTGCAATGGGTCACAACAATGATTTAAATTCTTTTTAGCACTAAACTATACCTTTCTCCAATTAAAATGTATTTAACTGTTTTCACTGCAATGAATAAGAAACCAAGTACAAGCCTCTCTTGAGTGAAAGAACAATTTCATCACCTGTGAACCCCAAGAAAAGATAATGAAGAGATGTCAAGCATATGAGCTCTGTGCAGTTACTGAGAAACACACACAATTACAAACACAACCATGTACAAAGTTAAAAGGAGATAATGTCCAGTACAAAAGGAAAATAAAAGATTATACATGATTTCCTTAAGACATGAAGGTTTTAACCTGAAACCTGGTTGGGTAGGTAGAGTCTTGGACCAACAGTTTCAACAAGGGCTGACTAACTTTTTTAAAAGATTTTTGTTTTGTGATGTTTCTTTTCAGTCTGTGTTACTTAAGGCTGTTCTTGAAAGGCAGCTAGGGAGAAAGTTAGCCTTGTTGTCTACAATCCATCTCCTCTGCTCAGACCATCTCTAGTTTAATCTGTGTTAGTTCATGGAACTTGGCCAAACTGTGTGGGCCAGATATTGCTTGCGATAGTCAGTGATTTTTGTTCCTTTCTTAACGACATTTCAGCCCACAGAAGTCCCAGATATTAAAACAGGCGATAAGATTCAAGATCAATTTTTTTGCATTTTATATCATTGTGAAAATCCAAAGAAAATAGCTTTTCTAAATGTGAATTACTGTAGTTACGGTGGTTGACATTTGTTTTTAGTTTGTTGAACTTATAAGAATCATTCCTGCTCTTCCTGGCCCAGAAACAGTGCTGTAAATAACCTCCTGGATCTACTGTTTCTCATTTTTTTAAATTAGTAGCTGAGTTTCCTGAGACTAGGTGATCCTAAAAAGAGAAAACCAGTTTATATGAAAACATACAGCTTCCTTTTATCATTCCTTATTCTTTCAGAGGATGTGGGTATTGCAAATAAGGCCAGCAATTGTTGCCTATTCTTAATTGCCCTTGTCTGATTTGTTAGGCCATTTCAGAGGGCATTTAACACATTGCAGTGAGTCTGGAGTCACAGATAGGTCAGACTAGGTAAGGACAGTTTATTTCCTTTCCTGAATTGACCCACCTTCTTAGAGCAAATTGCCATCCCCTTTCACTAATACTCAAAGTGGGCAGATTCTGTTCCTCTTTCAGATTTTTAATATTTTCACTTTCCACCCAACTCAAACACCACCATATTTGGAAGTCAAAATTATTTCCATTGTTTTGAAAATATTAGGCTGAATTTTGGTGGTGACCATTTTGGAGAACTTGATGAAGGGTTTCTCTCCACGAGCCTCAGTGAATTTTCTCACGCTATTCTCTGCAGCCCAACTCGTTAGCTACGCACCGTACCTTGGCAAAGCTCCATTCACACTATCATTTGCTCATCAATGCCGGATGTACTCGCCACTGCAAGAATCTCATGGGATGCCCAGGCTGGTGATATTCTTAAAGCTGAGTTGTGCACCAGGTCAAACACTGTCAGTGAGGAGCTGCCCTTCACAGTGCACATAAAGCTGATGTGGCTGACACTTCATGGCAAATACGTGTGCACCTTTGCAAATGTATTGCTGTGTTACTTCATCACCTTTCCGATCAATAGTTATTGTAGCTGCAGCCATAATAAACAAGGTACATAGGTTAACTGGCCCTTGTGTCACCTCATCTTTGAACCCTCTATCAGGGAGAACTACTTTTTCACCAACACTTGGTTTAGCATAACCCCTTTCAATTATTTAATGCGGAGTGTCGCACACCAGAAAGCTTTCAAAAGGTTGAAACTGTTCAATTTTATTTAACAATAGCCAAAGTGAACAAAAGAGAAAAAAAGTGGTAGTTGTTTCGGGAAATAGACAGGGACTGCTTGCCTTTCAATCAACAACAAATTTACAATCAATGAATGATTGCTTCATAGAGCTAACATTCATCAGAACCAGGATGACACTGCTGCTACTGAGAGGGGAATGAATACCTTTCTGGATGTGGTGCCAATCAATCAGGCTGCTTTATCCTGGATGTGGAGTTTGAGAAAGTGAGCTAATTATGAAAACACCATCATCTTAGTACAGTGAATGTATTCTTAACATGTCACAACTTCTATCTCTTGTGCATGATGCCTTCTCTCTTGTTTTATGGCGGTATGATTGGTATTACCATGGTGCCTGCAGTCAGGAGGGTGGTATCACAAGACATCCTCTCTTCCACCTTGAGGATGAAAGCAAAGATGCCTCAGATGAAGCTCTGATGATGTTGTCTCCTGTTCCCTCCAGCAGCTCAGATACTGACTCTGCAGTGAGAATGTTGACTAGGTAATGGTCAGCAGCACCTGCTTGGTGAGCACAACACTGCCACGTGTCTGCAGCAGGGTGAGGATTGCTGGCACTTGCAGCTCTTTTCTTCATCAGTTGTGTGAGACAGTATCTGCCCCGTCTCAAGCTAGCTCAGGTCGCTGGACAGCTAGTTTGTGATGCAGAGTGACACTAAAAGTGGAAGTTCAATTCTGAACCAACTGAGATTACCATGAAGGTCCCTCCTTCTCAACATCTCCCCTCGCCTGAGGCGTGGTGACCTTAAGATTAAACTACCACCATTCATCTCTCTCTCTTTAATAAGAGAGCAGCCCTATGATTCTCTGGTACCATGGCAACTTTACTTGACAGTGGTGAAATATCAGAAACAGAACATGTTCTTTGAAATGTGAGCAGTCAGCATTCACATTACACACAAATGATTGTTTTGGACGTTCCTCCATACAGTGGGACATGGAGTACTCCAACAAGGAGGGCCATAGAATGCATCTACTTTGACACAGGCAACCTTATTTTAATGAGTCCAGCATAAGCCATGCCATGTTAATGCAGTAGGAGATGAAATGTACTGTTGTTGATTTGCTTGCTGAGCTGATAAGTTTGTTTGTAGACATTTCGTTGCCATACTGGTAACATCATCATTGCACCTCTGGTGAAGCGTCAGTGTTCTGTCCCGTTTGCTATTTATGAGTCATGGTTTGCTGGGGTGGGTGGCATCACTTCCGGATTTGTTTCTTAGTGGTCGGTATATGGGGTCCAGCTCGACATGTTTGTTGATGGATTTCCGGTTTGAGTGCCAGGCCTCCAGGAATTCTTGCGTGTGTCTGAGTTTGGCTTGTCCTAGGATGGCTAAGTTTCCCAGTCAAGTTGGTGTCCCTCTTTGTCCATGTGTATTGAAAAGACTGATATCTTGTACCTCTAACCCCAGCTACATCAGTAACACCATGTCTCACAACACCCAAGAAAGGCAGGTATGTTGTCAAATACTTACAATACTTATAGGTAAGAGGCTCAGAATCTTGCAGCAAGTAAATCACCTTCTGACTTCCTATCCACCATCTACAAGGCAAAAGTAAAGAGTATGATGGAATGCTCCCCACTTGCTTGGATGGGTGCAGCTCCAACAACATGCAGAAAGCTTAACACCATCAATACCAAAGCAGCCAACTTGTAAGCCTCACATCCACAAACATTCACACCCTTCATCACCAATGCTCAGTAGCAACAGTGTGTACTATCTATAAAACGCACTTCAGAAATTCACCAAAGATCTTTAGACAGCATCTTCCAAATCCGCAACCCCTTACATCGAGAAGGAAAAGGGCAGCAGATACATGGGAACACAACCACCTTTAAGTTCTGTACGACTGAGCAAAAATCCTCATATTCTGAAATACTGGACTAAAATCCTCGACTTTTCAAATAGCTTTTAAAAGTTTAAAAAAAAAAGGCAGCTGGGCTACGCTCCTGGAAACTTCCACAGGCACACAGATAGCTGCTTGGAACCATTGTTCAGCCTGAAAATCAAATTCACACATCCACTCTAAAAGAAGAATCGACCAGGCCTAAACCCCACACAAACCAGATAGAATGGGGCCTTTGCAGGTACCAGACATTTAACTTAGATCAATATTCATGCACAGAGCTACTGGAGATTCCACTTAATAATAATACATTTTTACCTACTCTTAACTCTCAGTCAGCCAATTGCCTCAAAAGGGAAGAACAGTAACACAATGGCAAGTGCAGATTTGGCACGAAGATAAGAGACCTAGAATTAGCATAATTGCACGCCCTGACCTCACCTGGGAGATCTATCTCCCCAAGAACTATCCGCACAGCTACCTCTGGAAGAGGGATCCAAGAGAGTGATTCACCCCAGGAGCTCTTCCGGCAGCTACCACTAGGAGAAGATTCCAAAAGAGCTGCCGGCCCGGGAGTGATCCGCACGGCTATTTCCAGAAAAGGGATCGCATGGTGTGATTCTCCCTGACTACTGCCTGCACAGCTATCTCCAGAAGACGGATCCCGATGGCAATCCCGAAAACTACACACACAGGCCTGCCCAGTACCTGGGAATCAACAGCAACCGACCACGACATACAGACCTGACAACCGAGGACCTCCAGAAACCACCGACCCGACTGACACCACAAGGCCTCAGACACATCCGGAGGTGAGAACCAGCTCGCAAAAACCACCACAAAGTAATAAAACCAAGCACTCACCCTATACATCCACAAATGTCCTACCGTATCAGTGGACTCAATCCAGACTGAAGGCTTGCACCATCTGACATCCTCATCGAAGTAACAGATATAGCAAGTGGGAACAACCAGCTGTACTGCAAAATCACATTTATCCCAAGTGGTGAGCTTATATTATCGATAGCCCAAAGTATCCAACACAGCTAGCAGCGAGGGAAAGGGGGGGTGGGGGTACAGTGCAGGGAACCCCAAGGGTATGAAGCCTGATAAAAGTTTCTGTGATTAAAACCTGCTGTTTAGTTCTAATAGTATTTAACCTGTATTTGATTTCATAGCGTATTTAATAGTGTCAATTTCACTGTTTTGTATTTGCCTTTATTTCTTGTAATGTACTTACTGTTTGTATTTAATAAACACAGAAATTCTTTAGCCCCTGAAACACCTGACTACATCCTTCTTCATTTCACATTCCCTAAATCAGTTCAGTGTCAGAACTAGGGATCTGGGGATAATTCAAACAACCTAAAAATTAACAAATTACTGATCACAAACCAGAACCCTACTGTTCCCCTCCAAGCCACTCAACATCCTGACTTGCAAATCTATTGCCATTTATTTAGTGTCACTGGGTCAAAATCCTGGAACTCTCTCTCTAAAAGCATTTGGGTCTACCTACAGTGAATGGACTGCAGCAGCTCAAGAAGGCAGCTCACCACCACCTTCTCCGCTGCTGTGAAAGTGTCTGGTTCATGTAATTACCCTTTTAAGAGCCTCACATGACTCAGAAGCAGAACCCACATACTCAGACAGGAAGAAACCACCACCCCTCTCACTCTGGATGTGTTTGCAGTCATTTTCCATTCCCAATGCACAATTATGATTTTCATGAGGATGGAAGGCAAGGCAGTTGCTCATGGTAGAGTGAGCCACAGCCACAGCCACAGCCTGGTCATCAAGAGCGCACCTGCTCTCAAATCACTTTGTTTCGTTTTCTCTTTGAACGCTCTTTTATCTGCAGTGGTACTGAGCTTCCGTGCATTCACACTGATTTCTTTCATTTACTCTTCATCTCCTAACATTACGCCCTGATTCCTATCTCTACAGTTTAGCTATGTCATCCATTGTGCTGCTGCACTGTCTCCAACGTTGAAGACAGGGTGGCTGTGACCATCAATATCCTCTCACCCGGATGGAGACTGGATTGGTTAGGACTATATTCACTACTGTTTAAAGGAATGAGGGGAATTTCATAGACACCTTTACAATTCTGACAGGACTAGGCAGGGTCAATGCAGGAAGGATGTTCACAATGCTTGGGAGTTAAGACCTGGATGCCATAGTCTAAGGATACATGATAGGACTGAGATGAGGAGAAATTTCTTAATCCAGGGCACAGTGAGCCTGTGGAATACTTTGCCACTTTTGGCTAAGGCCAAAAAAATTTAAAGGAGATTTTATACAGTGGGTGGTAAGTGCCTGGAATGCCAAAGGAAGTGGTAGAAGCAAATACAATAGCAACATTTAAGGGGCATCTTGACAGATATATGAATAGGCAGGGAACAGAGGAATGCAAACAGAGTAGAGCAAAAGGTTTTTAGCTTAGAAAGGCATCATGTACTGTAAAGTCTTTGTGGGCTGAAGGGCCTGTTCCTGTGCTGTACTTTTTTTTTGAAACATTGAATGTTTTCAAGAAGATGATACACACAGTTTTCAGGGCTAAAGTGATTAAAGGGTATGGGGAAAATGTAGGACCAGGGCACTGAATTGGATGATCAGCCATGATCATACAGAATGGCAGAACAAACTCAAAGGGCTGAAAGGCCTACTTCTGCACCTATTTTCTATGTCTCCGTGTTTTTTTTTATTCATTCACAGGATGAGGGTGTCACTGGCTAGGCCAGTGATTTTGGCCTGCCCAACTCTAGACAGTGGGTAAGAGTCAGCTACATTGCTGTGGGGTAGGAATCACATGTAGGTCAAACCTGGTGTGGCTGTCAGTTTCCTTCCTCAAAGGGCATTACTGAACTACATGGGTTTTCCCGATATTCGGCAATGGTTTCATAGTCACCATTAGACTCTTAATTCCAGACTTTTATTGAATTCCGATTCTACCATCTGCTGTGGAGGGAATTAACCAAGGTGCTCAGAACATTACCTGGGTTTCTGGATTAGCAGTCCAGCGGTAACACCACCAGACAATCGCCTCCCTTTTCAATGTAATCTATGTCCTCCATTGCACTATGGTCTATCCCCCTGGGATGCTGTGTTTGATTATTGTCTCTTCTTCACCCCAGAATGTGGCTTCCAATCCTCACAACCAACTTTCCAAACTTCCCTATCACGGCAGTGGCCCCTGATTAAGAACCGCTTGCATTTAATTAAGCAGACGTGCAGGACTTGCATTGCCCAGCCCACACCCCCATCCCTGACTGACTTCAGTGGACAGTTCTGGCTAATGTGCAATGAGGGTCCTGACTGACCTCTGTGCAACTCTCCAACTGACAGACCAGTTGCACTGGAACTGCAGTCTTGACCATAATCTGCTCCCAACACTGTAGTGATGTAGACTCCTCACTTTGACTGCTCCAAGTGGCTGACTGACCGTATCCACACACCTGGACTGACGCTGATACTCCCTGGTTGCCTGTGAATGTCTCCCTTGACCTGACTGATGATTTACCCTTCAAGACATGGCCATTTGACAGAATCACATGCTGTGTGTTTTGCTATATGAGCTGCTGACATGTGCTGACACATACAACATGTCCAACCCTCCACCCACATCACTCCCACCCGCCTCCCCAACTGATGACTATCAGGACAACCAGGGCAAGCTGCCTGGCTTTGTGTCTGTGTTAAAAGCCAAATCAAGACAGAAGCACTTTGAACACAAAAATAGCACAAAATGTAAAACAAGGCAGAGATGCTACATGTATCCAAGTAGGGCAAAGGAGGGAGCACTAAGAAAACAAATGAGGAACCCTTAGATTCACCCTGGCCCAATCCATGAGGTGGGTGCTTGCCCCTATGTGCAAGGTGTTTTGGCAGCAACATTACAATGCCAGGTGTTGGTGCATTCTAAAGTGCAACATTAAAGCAAAACATTTAATTAGATCAGAGATCTGCCAGGATGATGTGGTGAGGCTGGTACAAATCTAATGCCATTCTCCACAGATGGGGAGGAGAGATGTAGGTGGGCGCTACTTATGGGGCATACTCTGAAATGTTGGGAACTGCTGTACAAGTTGGATGTCGAGAGGGACGAGTGGTGAACTGGAGCTGCCGGTTATCCACTCAGATTTTCATATTGGGAATTGTCACTGTTTAGTTTCTGTCCAGCACACGTGAGATTAAGTATTAGTGGTATAAGAATGCATGCTCATGAGAGAGTTTCTAGTTTCACATTTCAAAACCTGCTTGTGGAACTGGATTTTTGTTCTCAACGTTGAAAATCTTACTTTTTTTTCTGATTTTGCTATATTTTACTAATTGCACACATTGTTCAGGGGCTGGGGAGGACTCCATCCATAACATTTCTATCAGGACTGTTAAAACATAAAAGAATATTGTTTTTCTGTCTATAGAATAAACAAACATCCCTCAAGCTAAAGGAATTCAGGCTGGAAAGCTCTTCAATTGAATCTATGTGATCTCATCTCATTTAACATGCTGATGGACTTCTTTATTTTTCCATTTAAAATACCAGTCTAATTAATTCTAGTTTTATTTCTAATGTGCCCTCTTTACCATTCTTATATACTTCCTACATGACTTAACCAGAATTTTATCACAGTTTCTAACTGTCCCATCAAAGTCAAAAAATGTACAGGCTTTGCACAAATTCAAAACAATGACTTCCTTTTACACTAAATGCCTTTATTTAGAAAACTTAGAATCTCATTAGCCTTTAGTGCAGGAATTGCAATAGACTATCAATTCTGAAAGACTTGACTGCAGAATTTTGCATTATGCACTGTAAGGTGGGGCAAAAATCCCCATCAGTTTATGGACATAGCCTGGAATTAAAACCCTCTGAAGGCAGAAGTTGTGGAAAATACATTGGATTAAATTCACTAAACTTTTGGGACTCCAAAAACCATGTGCTGCAGCTGAACCGGGAAAACGCTGGATGGGACAGATTGAGAAATACCCAAGCCCAGGGTCAGATATCTGGAATAGGGGTTAGCTTGCAGAAACTAAAGGAAGGCCCCCATTCTTACCCCAGCTTAAACAATGGAAGCCAGACTGCAGGAAACAAATAACTTCAACAACTTCAGTCCTTCTGGAGCCTACAAAGGTACAAAGCCATACAATTTTCCAGCCAGTGCTCGGGCACCGAAATACTGAACGTTCTACACCATTGTGCTACATGCAAACCTGTTCCACCCATGGATGTAAAGACATTCACAACACTATTCAACCTGAACAAATACCAGTCCGAGGAGAATACTGGACATTCCAATACCTGACACAACTTGTCCATCTCCTCTCCCACCTATTCGACCCACCCATCTCACTGACCAATCCCCACCACTCCCTAGCTGCATCCACCTATCACCAACCCACCTATCTTCCCCAGCCCCACCCCTCCTCTCTTGATTTATTTCCCAGTGCCCTTCCACCTCCCCACTTCTGAGGAAGGGTCCCGAACCAAACGTCAACTTTCCTGCTCCTCTGATGCTGCCTGGCCTGCTGTGTTCCTCCAGGACTATAACCTGGTGTTGTGTGATTACTGACCTTGCTTCAGATGGCTATTAAAACAAAGAAGTGACTAGATTTGTGTGTGAGTGATGTCTTTTAAAGTGGAAATGTGCAAGATAATTCATCTGTAATTGTGGTACTTCGGGTATTAATTGTCATTAAGGAGCAAAAGCAGAAGTTGCTGGAAGCTCAGCAGGTCTGGCAGCATCTGTGAAGAAAAAAATTCAGAATTAATGTTTCGGGTCTAGTGACCCCTCCTCAGAGCTGCCATTAAGGTTCTCAGTTGAGGCAAGGACAGGGGAGTTGTCCTTGGCCTCACTTCTTTTGTACTGTTGCATGCAGGCCAAGTGTGGCAGGGCAGGTAGCAGAAAGGATACCTGCAGAATAATAGTGGCTGCATCCCAACTACACATCTACCAATGGAGGATGGTAAGATGCTGCCCATAATTGAACTTTCAGAAGGAATCTTTGATGATAATTGGGGCCAGATATCCTATCTTTTCTGTACCAGGACCAGAGCCATTGGGGTAGAATGTCAGTGATCTAATTGCCTCTGCATGAGTGCAATCAACTATCCCTCTTCTTGTGGCAGACTCATTAGTTCTGAGTTCCCTGTCTCCTCACCTGAGGGAATGTATCACCACATTTTCTGTAAGCTAACAGCAGGAAACTAATTGAAATTCCCTAGCCCTTTGGTTTCCTCATGCTAAATGCATTGTTCGATGCAGCATCCTTATCATTGCTATCTAAGTTGCTCTTGGGTAAATCCAGAGTTGGTGTGTGGGAGATAGAAAGTAGATGAAACAGTAATGGAAAGGATGGACAGTGGACAGGGGTGGCAGGGATACAGAGGACATGATGATCAACATGATTCTCCTTGTCTTCATCATCATTGTGAGTTTTACCCACAGGTAAGGACTTCCCTGGGTTATCCTTCTGAATGAGTTTTATGAATCTGTTCACCAGTTAATTCTCTCCAGTCATTGACCTAGATTCCACTTTCCATGGTTCCCTTAAAATATTTGACAGAATGTGGCTAATTTTGTTTGCCTATATTCTTTAATAAAGTATCAAATATTTGTCAGGTCTGGGCATCCTCATTATCTTTTAGCATTCTTTGTTTCTTCTTACTGGCAATTATTCTTTTTAACTGATTTTTAAAATGTTATTTTAATTTTGACCTTGAATGAGGAAGACGACCCACAATTTACTTGGCAATACAAACCCAAAAATGACCTGAATGATATCTGGCATTCCTGGACTTTTTATTGTTGCGCTCCTACTGTGACCCATTAAAAGTCCTATCGATTCCTTCACCATCTGTTTCTCCCAGATATATCTGTTTGATTTGTGATGGTAGGGCCTAGCGTGGTAGCAACCCAAATGATTTCATAGCTTTCCACTGAATAACATTCCCTCTTGATGGAATAATTGCTGGGTTTAAGGACATTCTGATATTTTCGGAAAGTAGAGAAATCCGTATCTATCCAGCACGTCAACATCTGTTACCATTTCACTTCCACCACATCCTCTCAGATAAGATCTCCTGTCTGCCTGCCCAGGATTCACAGGTGGATGTAGTCAAATAGGATTAACATCAGTTGTATACATAATGACAATGATTGTTTGAAATTGCAATCTTCATTTTCCTTTTGTTGAGTTTGAAACATCTAATACATTTAGCAGAGACGGCTTTGAATGTCTCCCCTTATGTCCAACTATAAACAATCCACAGAAAAAAAGACAAGTTAAAGATAAAGGTTACAAAGATTACCAGTTCACTGCAGGCCGCTGCCCCAAGTTTTGGGTAAAGAGTGGAGTCAATTCTTACGTATTGCAAGCTGACCTCAAGCTGGGGATGGACAAGGGCTGATGGCTATTCTAATGTAGTGATGAGTTGTCCCTTGTTCATTGCTGAGAGGATTCAATTGAGTGACTGACATAGTATATACAATCAGCGTTTAGAAATAACGTTACCGTCAAATGCACAGAGTCAGGGGTGGTTCTCGCACAGCTCACCAGGCAGCTGTCTCCTTCAGATTGAAAGTGAACCAGAAGAGTAAAATTCAAGGAAGAGGTCCCTGATATTTCGCTTCAGCTAAGAGCTTGATGCTGTCTTCACAACTTTTATGAGATTGGCATGTTGTGTGCCAACTAACCATCATCAATAATGTAATGGCACAACAGCCATGAAGCAACACAGCTCATGGCACATAGCCATTAATGCTGACTCTCCCTCACATATACATCCCCATTTTCTCACCCACTATTTGCTATTAAACAACCAGGCCATGCAGTTTACCTCTCCTTAGCTACATCCAATCTAACCAACTTTTCCAGGTCAAATTTATCCTGTCCTCAGTGTCCATTGAAGACTATCATCTTGTCATTGTCCAGTAGAGGAACATCATACAGGCAAACAGTTGGATAATTTCAAAGATGACATTTTATTTAGAGCCACCAATAATGAACACAAATCAAATGAATGGAGGCTGCAGTTCAGCTCCACAATGCAAACCTAATGCTTGCACAATGACCAATGGCTATTTTACATTCCATGATGGTCTGCTGTGCCCAGCTGTAATCTATAGGAATCTCATGTCAATCACGTTCTGTCTGTCTTGTAGCTCCAGAAGCAACTGAGCTCTGCCATGCACACAGAGAGCTTTCTTCTGCCCAATGTCCTTATCCTCCTCTTATGAAAACCGCTCCCATTCTTGCAGTTCCTCAGCATTCAGCATGTCACCTCATTGCCTGTCTAGACTGTATTGGAAGTACCTGACCTGCCTGAGCAGCGGAACTGCATCTTCAGCAACGCAAGCCCTTCACCAAGTTGACACATATGCAGAGGCTGAAGATGAATTAATGATGGAGACATGGCCCTTGTTATCAGAATGCGCAACCCACTGACTGTTCTAAGATCGAATAATGATGGAATGCTGTCGGATGCTGGAGAGGGCTGCAACAGTGGGCAGCCATCCTGTCCTGATGACCATGAAGGTGACAGCTGCTTTGAACATCAATATGACTGGCTCTTTCCAGGAAATGACCGGTGACCTGTGACGGATCTCTCAGCACCCACAATGCATCAGGACATTGACCAATTCCAACTGTAGTAGATCATACTGTTTTATTTCAATCCCTCATGAGGGGGTCAGTGCTGCAGCTGGTTAGTAGGATTTGGGACCATTGCTGGCTTCTCCTAGGTGCAGGGTGCCTCCAGTTATACACACTTGGCACTGAGAGAAACACATCATCATGCTACAGAATCCTTCAAGAGGAAGGGATTCCATCCCATGATTTTTCAGATAATCTGTGATGCCATTACTCATACATTGTGAAGCTCTTCGGTGTACTTGATGCATTTGAGGATTCAGGTGCCTTACAATTCTGATTACTGGGGGATAAGAGGTACCTATTTAACCATGGCTCATGACCTTGAAGACCATCTAACTGGTGCAGAATGCAGATGCAATGCAATGACTAGGGCCATAACATAGAGGAATTGTCAATAGGGTACGTATTGAATGAATAACATATTATACCAAAAGAGAGGACCAACTGACTATGATCCCATTCCGAACCCAGATCCACATCGATAATTCGAATTTTCCAACGTACTCAGAACAGACCATTGTTCAACTTATACAATGGATGGTCTCCACCTCCCATAGCACCCTTGGAAGCTTTACAAGTAATGGGTTACCCTTAGCATCCACCTCTTTTTAAGTTATTGACAGTGACTTCTGAATCATTGGGATGTCAATATTCAATTTTCAAGGAACGATGGGATGGTGCAAATTGCCTTTGGCCAGCACTCAAACCCAATTCATGTTGACTGTGCACGCAACTGCGATTGGATGACAAAGCAATTGCAAATGACATATAGCTGTAATTTGCAAATGCATGCTTCCTTATTTGCTCCTTTGATGTTGTGGCATCCAGCAGACTGGAGCCCATGCTTTCGTCCAGCAAAGTGCCACAGACTATGCCCATCGAGGTCATTGTCCCAGCCATTTTCCAGTTCCATTTAGCATCTAGAGATGGCAAATGATGGCAGGGAATACAACTCGCAGAGAACACCATCAGTTCAGCTGCCTGTCCAGAGATGATGCCAGTGAGATACAGCCACCAGATAACCATTCTTAAATATGTGCCAGGAATTTGTGCCATCTAGTTTGTCTTCACTGTCTGGGAAAGTAGTAACTTGCATACAAATGAGGCAAGATTATGTAATAATGAGATGTCAATGCACATGAATAGTAACTTGTCACTCAGTGGCAAGATTCTCATTTAGCTATTGAAATCTTATGTTGACCGTTTAACATTGAGAATCTACTTTTTGCAATTTGTCAATATTTTCCCAACTGTCTTTTCATTGTCCACATCTTTCAGGACCTGGGAAAATCTTGCCCATTCCTTTGTATGCAGAGAACTGGGCACTGCATTTCAAGATAAATTGCTTCTAGCAAGCATATATGAGCCAAAGGTTGACTGATAATCTTAAATTTGTTTGTCAGAGGTGCTATTAGCACACTCAGAATTATTCAGTGAGTGTTGTCCAGTTACAAATTCATACCTAACAGTAGACATTTTGGCTTGCATTTTACAAGTATAGATTTATTAGCTGTGGTCTGCGCGCTGGCTATCAAGAAAAACAGTAGTAACATGTTTCATTTGATCAGCCAATCGTTGGGATATGTTGCCTATGTATGTGGCATTGTATCAGCAATTATCCACTCATGCTCAAATTCACTGTTGGCAGCGTATCTTCTTGAACTGATGGCAACATTCCATTAATGAAAAATATTGCTCATGGAGATTTTCTGATTTAATGGAGGAACAGGATCAAAGGACTAAGTGACCTACTTCAGTTCCCAAAGTATTCATCTATTCAGTTTCGAAATTAATAACACAGTTACACCACTTTAATCATGGTACGCGGTTGGAATCAAAATAGCCAGATCTCAGGAATTAAAGATCACTTAAACTTCAATTGCTGCAAACAAATTTCATGCTCGTCCTTGAAAGTTAATAGAACCATTTTAATTCCATTTTTAATTGTCAAATATTATGAAGGGATTGGACTAGATTTCAAGACATCAATCTACAGAACCACAGAACCTTGAGAGCCCTGAAGGAAGACATTCAGCCCATTCTGTCTGTGCTGGTTCTCCAAATTAACATTTCGCTAAATGCCATTTTCCTGCTTTCTCCCCATAACCACGCACACTATACCTTTTCAAATAACAGTCTACCTGCCTTTTGAACACAATTATGGAATCTGCCACTACCTCCCTCTCAGGCAGTGTATTCAAGATCCTAACTAGTCACTGTGTGAATAAGCTTTTTCTCAAATCACTTTTGCCTCTTTGTCATGAAAGTCTCATGAAATGTGCTTTCTTTTGGTAAAAAAATCCAAACTAATCTTCAATTGCTCCAAGGCTGTGTGATGAATTCATTCGAATGGATACACCACAGTAGGTGCCCAGACGTTGTTCAAAATTGGATATTCTAACAGCACTATGTAAGCTGTAACTTTGTACAGCATTCTGAGAGCTCATACTATAATGCAAATGATGGCAAGTTTGCAGTATAATAGATACCTTTATTGACACCTGATCACAAACACCTACCCATTGCAAGCAATTCCCCCTTTTCCAACTGGCCTTGTGACACCTGGGGAATGGGAAAGGGATGTACGATAATAACAAATAACTGTGAAAGCCAGATGGTGGAGGAACAAGCTGAATCTGTAATGCAGAATTAAAATGATTCCATCAACCTTTAGGGACAAGCATGAAATTTGTTGGCAGCAATTGAAGTTTAAGTTAGCTTAAAATTAGCTACTTCTCCACTCTTTGGAGGAGGATGTTTTATTGAATCCTGGCTATCTTAAAAAAGCATTGAGGCTGGAGCTGAGCTGCTCTTTATTTGGACCATTCACTTATACTGCTAATTAACTGCTGTGTTGTTTATTATGAGATAAATGATTAAATGGAGTTAAATTATTTTTATCTGGTTATGAAATTTTTAATCAAAATCTGAGTAGGCAACTAATTTCACCTTGTACTCATAAGAAGATATATGTTTATTTGGAGTTGTAACCTGATTGGCTGGTGAACATGTAATGCTTTATAACATGTAATGATTTCCTCTTGTTATTTTCTCAGATATTAGCTCCTTCTGCACACACTATTTCCCTTCAGTTGTATACCCCCATCAATTTAAGCTCCAAATAAGATTTTCTGATAGGAAGCATATTTTTATCATATTTGGAAAGACATTTTCTGCCCTCCCACTCTTGAAGGAAGCTCAATGCAGACAGGCTTGAGTGTTACATAAAGCTGAAAAATGAGGTCAGTGTTCTGAAATAAAGTCAGTGTTTTGCCCCTGAATTTCTTTTGTATTTTAATTGCCGGTCATGAAACTTGTCCTGACAAGGAAAGATAACTTGATAAGAGCAGCCAGCTTTCCAATAAAGTATATTCGGAATATACTTCGTATATTCCTACGAAAGTATAAAATCAGATTGTTGTTTCTAGAGACCAGTTACATTGTGTTGTATCAAGACAAAGTAATTTCAGTTGTGAATTCGTAATGTGCCTTAGCAGTCAATCTGGCAATTTAGCTGGTAAATAAATTGATGTTAATAGAGGTGAGATGTATACTATAAGAGGATAATCCATTTTTGGTTCAGCTGCCAATTTTATTTTAGTAATGCCTCCTTTATTAAAGGGAACATTTGACAGAAAGTTGTGTTTTTTTAAGGCAAAGTACAGCTGATGACTTGTTATCAAGCTTCTTAAATAGCTAGGAATAATAAAATCACTGACACAGCAGAGACATACTACACTATAATCATTTGGCGACAAAGGAATTTGCGAAGAATGTGGAGAAAGAAATCAATCTAGCAGCAAGCAAAGCAGTAAACAGATCCCTGAAAGAATGGACAGTTTGGTACAGGGTAGTCAACAGTTAGTTAAATAGTGTCATAGAGATTTTACAGCACATAAAGAGGCCTTTCAACCCATCATATCCACACCAATCATCAAACATCTATAAATTCTAATCCCATTTTCTAACACTTTTCACATAACCTTGCGTTCTATGGCATTTTAAGTTCTTAAATGTCTTGAGAGTTTCCACCTGTACAACCTTTTTAGACATGAGTTACAGATATCTCCCATTGTCTGGGTGATTTCTTTCCCCTACAAATCCCCTTTAAGCTCTTTACCTTAAAACTGTGTCACCTGGTTATTCAGCCCTCTACTAAGGGGGAGAGTGTCTCCCTATCAATCTCCTTGGAACTTTATACAACTCAATCAAATCACTCCCTCAGCCTCCTCTACTCTAAGGAAAACTTCCCCAGGTTACCTAGTCACTGTTCATTTCTGAGTTTCTTCCGCACTCTCTCTATTGCAACTACATCTTTTCTTTAGTGTAGTAGCCAGACTGCACATAGTATTCCAGCTGTGGCCTGATCAATGTTATATACAGCTCCATCATAACTTCCTTGATCGTATATTCGATGCCATAGCTAATAAAGACAAGTATTCAATAAACCTTCTTAACCTCCTTAACCATCTCTTCTGCTGCGTTCAAGAATCAACGGACATGCGCATGAAGGTCCTTCTGATCCTTTGTACTTCCTCGGGCCCTATTTCCCTGAATCCTATGGGCTCTTAGTTTCTTAATCATTCTGCCATATGAATTGCTTTCAAAAACCTTGCTGAAGTCCATTTAGACCACATCAACTGCAACACCCTCATTCAAACACCTAGCCATCTTCTTGAAAGATCTAATCAAATTCATTAAACATGACATGCACCTTACAAAATCATGTTGGCTATCCTACAAAGCCATATTGACTATCCTGTTGAATTACACAGCCAAAATAGTCAAAGTTAAAGCAAAAGAAATTTTATCAAATTATTCAGTGCTGTGTTCACACAAGAATTCATGTATTGTGTCCAGCTTTGATCACTGAGAAACAAGAGAATCATTGAAGCATAGGAGACAGTGTAGAGAAGAATCAGAAGCCTGATCACTGATAATGGGGATAACAAGGTGTAGAGCTGGATGAACACAGCAGGCCAAGCAGCATCAGAGGAGCAGGAAGGCTGACCTGACCTGGTCTAGGTCCGAAACGTCAGCCTTCCTGCTCCTCTGATGCCGCTTGGCCCGCTGTGTTCATCCAGCTCTATATCTTGTTATCTCAGATTTTCCAGCATCTGCAGTTCCTACTATCACTGATAATGGGGATCTGTGTTATGAAACAAAACACAGAAGGAAGTCGTGGGCTCAAATCCTCAGCTTAAAAGTGAAATATGCGGGAAGTGAACTAATAGAATTGTGAATCAGAATGTTATTATTGAATATTACTTTAAATTAAGCTGTCAGTAGATCTTGGAAAAACAGATTCAAACTAATAAATGGTAAGTTTTGCACTAAATCAGCAGGTTTTCTGGAATCTTTCAGGAAACAAATTGATGCCACAATACAAGCATGTCATGCTCCCTCAGATGGATAAATCAAGATAGACTTGTACAATTGGGTAGGAGGGGCGGGTAGGTGGTAGAGGAGATGGGCAGGTCGGGGAGGCGGGGGTGAGATGGGCTGGTCTTGGGATGGGGTCGGCGGCGTGGAGGTTTTGAAGCTTGTAAAGTCCAAGGTTCAAGCTTTGGGGTCTCCCCAGCCCCGGCCTCGTACCAGGGCCAGCCCATCTCGTCCTCGCCTCCTTGACCTGTCCGTCTTTTCTCCCACCTATCCGCTCCTCCTATCTCGCTGACCGACCCCCACCCCACCTTCCTACCTACTAACCTCATCCCCGCCTCCTTGACCTGTCTGTCCCCCTCTCACCTCAGGGACCAACCCCCATCCCAACTCCCTACCTACCTGTACTGGCTTCATCCCCGCCTCCTTGACCTGTCCATCTGCTCTCCACCTATCTGCTCCTCTATCCACCTTCTATCATGGCCTCCCCCTCTGTCTATTTATTTCAGACCACCCTTCCCCTCCCCCATTTCTGAAGAAGATGGCAGACCCGAAATGTCATCTTTCCTGCTCCCCTGATGCTGCTTGGCCTGCTGTGTTCATCCAGCTCTACAGCTTGTTATCTATGACTTGTACAATGTTGCTATTCTTGTGATCTTCTGACGTTGTTGTATTGTTCATGAGATGAAGAATTTCAGACATCAACTTTGGTTGCACTCCCTTTCTCATGTAACTGCTTGATGTCCACATTGATAGCAACTAGTACTAAACAGATCCATGTGAAACTTTCAAAGATATGCTTCATGAAAAGGAAAATGTCCTATCATCCTACTGACTTAAAGAGAGCAATTTCAAGAATCTTAATTATCTATAGCAATAACTAGGGCCATTTGGGTACCTAATGGCCTAATGGGTCAGAACAATGTCTGTCACCTCTTGAATCTGTAACTAAAAGACTATAACAAGATGAATTCCAATTTATCTTAGCGCTATGAATGAGCCATAGATCCAGTGAGTTTGAACAGCCTCAACCGTCTGTTACAATGGAATTGTTTGATGTTATCAATTATACCTCAGTTTAAAAGTAAAAATAACCATGCATGTTTTAAATACTGTGTGCCTCTCAGGTTTAATTGCCATTTGGGAAATGCTACAGATTTTCCAGCTACTGATATGTAAGCAATTATCTTGCATGCAAGAGTTTGTTATTTTGTTCTGTACTTGCAAATTATTTCGGAATGTATTAAGGAAAGCACAGTGCTTAGAATTAAACTACTATGGATGTAGCAAATTAATCTACAAATTATGTTACTGTGAGTAAAAACAGTTCGTCAAGGAAAACTAGGAGTCCTTATTCATCTCATTAGCCTTAGAAAAGTATATTGACCAGTCAAAGCTGCAATTACCATGTCATCATTAGAATGAAGCATGACAGTATTTTATTGTCATCAGATATTTATTTAAACACATTAATTACATAGTGAAAACTCCAGCGGACACACTTCATCTGTCACATTCTAATTCCTACAAAAGCTGCGCAAGCAATGATTAATACCAACATGTTAGGCACAATGTAAAAATTAACAAAGCTGTTCCTTGTGACTTTCTTTTAAACCATTACACAATGAATTCATGCTGCAGCTGAAAATGCTGTGCATGACTTGGGAGTTTAGCCAGTAAATGAATATTTTATGCTTCGTACTCAAATCTGGAAATGCAATTAAATGAATAAAAACCGAGCAATAATTTTGCATTCACAAAATAAAATTATTGTGGTATTTCAGTTCTTTAGGGAGATTCATCAGTCAATCCTAGTCCAGTGTAAGCTTTTGCACTGATTTGATTCAGTTGCAATACAGAGCTGTTATCTGAACTCCCAGAGGATATTTTTAATCCAGCTATTCAGAGATGTACATCTGGGGAAAGTAGGACTTGAACCCAGACCATCTGGCCCAAAAGTAGGGGCACTACCACTGCACCACAAAAGCCCAGCTAACTGCCTAGCATGCATGTCAAGTAGGGAAGTTTTGCTGAAATCTGTGCTTTAATTGTCCTTAATAGGCATTTAATTGTGTTGTATGAGCTACCTGCTGCTTTTGAGTTGGTAGCTCTACTGTCCTGCCCACTGGTTAGACTGAGTTGTGAAACTGGCTCTGATGGGTCTGAACATCAAGTCCCATGTGATCTAATTAGACCATTTGTTCCCAGTCACAAGCACTGTAATTACCATTTTTGTTGCCTGCATCATGATACAGAGCATAGGCAACACAGGGAGTTACAAGCTGAACAAAGCCGCAGGCCTTATCAATCCAAGATCTGTAGAGGGTATTTCTCTTACCTCAACCTAAGCTGGAAAAAACATATACATTATCTTCAGAGATAAAAGGTACTGCAGATGCTGGAGAATCCGAGATAACAAGCGTGGGGCTGGATGAACACAGCAGGTCAAGCAGCATCATAGGAGCAGGAAAACTTGACGTTTCGGGCCTAGACCCTT
>JAHRHZ010000031.1:4006502-4036624 GCA_024137785.1 Ginglymostoma cirratum
TGTGTTCATCCAGCTCTACACCTTGTTATGTCAGATTCTCCAGCATCTGCAGTTCCTACTATCTCTGCCGGGTACTCTCTCTGTTTTACTGGTTGAGTTTTTATGCTGTTGCATTTCTCAAATTATGGAGAGGAAAATTGGAAGTACAATATTAATGTAGCAAGTTGGGCTATTAATAAGATGTAAAAGCATGGAAATAAGCTTCACACCATCTGATAGTGAGATTCTGAACTTACCATTTAGGATGTGAAGACTTAATCGAGAGATTCTTGACTTTGAGAATCTGATTTCTAAACTTCTTATCATTTTTACTGTCTGAGACGGAGGGAAAATCTGTTCTTGGGGTGTTAGGTGGGTGAAGAAAGAAGAAGGATGTGACATAAACAATGGTCCTAAATTTAATAAGAATGATTTTCATGAACTCCTTGCGCTTGATATTAAAGTCAGATAAGGCAGTGGGTAAGGGAGATAGTTGATGAAAGAAGCAGAAGTAATCTTAATTCCAGGACATTTCTCAAACATCAGCTGCCCTGTTTATCTCTGACAAATTTTGCAGGAGTTTTTTTCACAGATTATACAAGTTATGTCCCCTGAAGCTTAGCAAAGGATTTGTTATATAGGTCTGATAAGAGATAACTATTCTGAGATTAACTGAAATTTGTCACTATATTGTATAGAAATTTTAAAATAGTTATAAACATATTACAGGAAAATATACAGCCTGTTGTGAAGAAAAGCTTTTGACCTGATGAACAAGAAACAGTGTAAACAGCGTTTACAATAAGTGCTGGCACTTGCTTTTTTAAAGAGTCGATCCCTGACTTTTGACCCTCAAATCCTTGTTTTCCTATCGATCATATGTATAAGTTAATCCTTGACTTTTAACTCAAAAATCCTACATTTTCCATATAGCACAAGCTGGTTTTGATAGTGGGTTTGGTGGAAACTGTCACGTGAGCTTTTCTCATTATTGTTTGTTTCTCATTAAAGTGTCAGAAATGTTGCTAGATTGTCCGAGATAGTGGTTTCCTGCTGAATTCAGGACTATGGTGTACAGCCAGATCCAAAGACCCAGCGTGAATTTCAACACCTCAAAAGTATTACTTGTGTAAAAGTCAACCCCTTAGTTTCTGTCTAAGCATTTGGTCTCAAACACCCATGTTTTACATTAATAAATATGGTAATTTTGTAATCTGCTTTTTTTTTTGTTTTGTCCTTGGGAAGTAAGCATCACAGGTAAGGCTAACAATCATCACCCATTCCAAATTGCCCATGTGGAGATGGTGGTAAGCCACCTTCTTGAATCACGACAATCCATCTGGTATACTATCAGACAGGAAATTCCAGGATTTTGATTTATTACTAAGGCAGGATATATTTCTTACTCTTGTGAATGCTGATGATATACTCACTTACCTAGTTTAACTCCTGCCAATCAAACTGACAGGTGCTGCTGGATATCCCCCAGGAGTTTCATCTTCATTGCAGAAGTTCTTTATACAGACGCTTCCATACTTTTACCACAGTCAGTCAGAACAAAAATTCCAGATACTTCTATTCTTCACGAGAGTGGCACTATTTGCTGATTCCTGCTCCTAAAGTACACAGTGAGCAATTCCTCATGTGTCCAAAAATCATTGTTGCTGATGATTTTGGATATTCTCCCAATTTCTTCATTCAATATCCTTAACCTTCTAGAAGCACAGAGTGAGGTTTACAGATATGCCAGTAAGTCAAAAATTAACTCATTTAACACACTCAACTAGAAAATGCAGGGCACTGACCATGCTCAGTGAGCTCAGGTTTGCAGGGGTCAGAATGTTCTGGCCGACATTGCATTTGGTTCTGGGATTGGACGGTGTTTCAGCGAACAGTCCCAACAATTCTGGGAGGTGCACTGGCAGCCAGTTTATTGGTTGAGCTCACAATATGGCTCATTTCAACTTACTAGAAGCTAACGTGGTCATTCACAGGTCCCTGTCCTCTGTAAACAGGGTATATGCAGGCATTGAGATAACAAGGTATAGAGCTGGATGAACACAGCAGGCCAACCAGCACCAGAGGAGCAGGAAGGCAGACTAAAGAAGGACCTAGGCCCGAAACATCAGCCTTCCTGCTCCTCTGATGCTGCTTGGCCTGCTGTATTCATCCAGCTCGACACCTTGTTATCTCAGATTCTCCAGCATCTGCAATTCCTACTATCTCTGAAACATATGCAGACATTGCATGTTTTTCATTTAAACAAAAGCATGGGAGTGGGGAGAGGTGTGTAGTGAAACTAATCCCCAGTGCATTCCCTCTAGTCAAAATCTTGACTAATCAGTCCACTTGCCAACTGGTCAGACCCTTTTGTTCATGCAGTATAAATTGTTATTCCCTTTTAAGTTTGATATTCTTGCATTGTCTAGATGAAGGCAAGATGAAAAGCTTTGATAACGTCTTCAGGAGCATTCAGTGTTGATAAGCTGTCTTGGTTTGAGTGCAATGTTTGAATATGCTGGTCTATAGGGTGTAGAGTGGAGGAATGAGGTTCATCTGTATTGTTAGAAAGATGAATTCTGAGAAGATTTGATAAGCTGAAGCCCCTCAACATTGTTCTGTGTGCAATTCTGGTCTCCCTCCTGTAGGAAGGATTTGTGAAACAAGAAAGGATTCAGAAAATATTTATGAGGATGTTGCCAGGGTTAGAGGGTTTGAGCTAAAGAGAGAGGCTGAATAGGCTGGGGCTATTTTCCCTGGAGCATTGGATGCTGAGGGGTGAACTTAGAGGTTTATAAAATCATGAGGGAATGCATTGGGTAAATTGGCAAGGTCTTTTCTCTGGGGTAAGGGAGTCAAAAACTAGAGGGTAGAGGTTTAAGCTGAGAGGGGAAAGGTATAAAAAAGGACCTGAGGGGTAACACCTTTACGCAGAGGGTGGTACGTATATGGATTGACCTGCCAGAGGAGGTGCTGGAGGCTGGTGCAATTACAACATTTAAAAGGCAGCTGGATGGGTATATATGAATGGGAAATGTTCAGAGAGATGTGGGCCAAATACTGGCACATGGGATTAGAATTATATCGGATAGTTGGTTGGCATGGACGAGTTGGACCAAAGGGTTTGTTTCCATGCTGCTTATCTCTATGACTCTATGAGTCTATGCAGCATTTTTCTCAAAACAGTTCATTTCAGGGTTTCAGATTTTAAATCAGATAACTTATGAATTGAACTCCCTCATTCATTTACAAGGTCTATATTTCTGATACAGTCACCATTACTTCTGATGATTTCTGAGAATTTTGATTGCCTCAAATGTGCAGCCAATAAAATGACAAGCACTTTACCAAACTCATGTCAGGCATGCTGCCAAATCAGGGGAATAAAGTAAAAGAGATTGCATGCAATGTTGAATTTTATTTTAGCCCCTTTAGCTGAGAAATACAAAAACAGCTTTAAAAATAGCTTGGCGTTTGTGTTAATTATAACAGTGAAGCTAATAGAGCTAATAATTAGTTTTATTCGAAGAACAAGTTGGACAGCAACATGCTAAATTAAACCAAAAGAGCTGAAAATCAGTGTCAGAGGTACTGCGTTCCCTCATAGAGGGAATCAGGCTCTTAAGGCTTAAAATCAGGCCTCATTCAAACGCTTGGCTCTTTTGATTAGAAAGAGGCCACTGACAAACACATCTCTCCCATCTGCATTCTGATACCCATGCAGAAGTACCTCTCTAACTCCCTTATCCTTACCTCATGCTTCCTTTTGATCTCTGAATTGAAGATTTAATGCCAAAAGAGTTGACCACAGTAGCTTTCAAAGCACAGGATCTTACAATGTGTCATATTGGACAGCTCATTCATTTTATATAAAGTGTCAACTTTTATGCTGAGGCTCATGACATTCCTCTTTCTCACTACATTTATTGCTGCAGTCAGTGCTGATGAGCAGTAGTCATAATTCGACATTGCTTAGAAATAATTCAGTATCAAAGCTTTTGCTGATTAAATACCTGAGTATGACCAAATTTAACAACCAGTGCAAAATATTATAACAGTAAGAATAAAAAGTTAGCACAAATGACCTAGTATTGAGTAATTACAGTATAGATAAAAAACAAACAAAAATACAAATGCCTTTTTAAAGGCCTTTTATGAAACTGGGATGTTTGCAGTATTGGTTTCCAATGTAGGAATTTTCCACCCACCCCACTGAATTTAACGGCATGCCATCCTTTTCTTTTTAACTCAGATTTCAGATAACAGACCAGCTGGTGGTTCAGTGGAATTGCCTGTAGCTCAAGATCATCCGCTTAATGGTGGAGGAAAGGAGCAGGGGATAGGTGGTGGTGAGGAGGAAATTGTGGAGGGAGAGGATTTGTTTCGCAAGTACGGAGAAATCAGAGGGTCCCGGATTAGATTATTTGTAAAGGAAGGGAGGCCATGAATAAACCAGGGAAGAAATTGGAGAATTGAAGCACTGAGTTGATGGTCATGATTGTGGTGTCTTATTGTAGGGTTCAAATCATGGGGAACACAAGCGATTAAACTTGCTGAACAAGGGAGAAGCAGTCTAGCTCTGCTTGGCCACCAAACACTTTCCTTTACAGATCTTGCCTTTTTCACCTGCCTTCAGCTATCAATTTTCTTAAGCCCGTGTAAATTTGATTCACAGGTCGTAAGAACATTGTGCATCAACTGGTTAACCTTTGAAGCAAGCAGCTTTATTAGAATACTTTAATGATGCACTTGGATCTGGAGAAGAGGATGGTCACCTGCCTCCTCGAACACTGTTCAAACCAGAAATATTAGAGGCAGGTCAGGGCTGGTTTATAACTTTTAAAATGATGAACTCCTCTCCCACCAGTTTTTGTAGTCCAAAATATTAAATCCAATCACTGAGAGGCCTGATTAAAAAAATTGTTCATTCCAATTAGTCGCCTGGTTATAAAGTTGCTTATCAGTTTATTTTGTAATCCCATTCTTCAGGAGTGGGCACCATTAGCTAAAGTCTCATGCAATGTGAAAGCAACTATATCTCAACAAGTAGCAAGTTCAACATTCCAAGATATTCCCATTGATTTTAAGACAGGAGTGAAATAAGAGACTCATTTTATTACAGCCAGAGCAAAATAAATGTATAATTTCTTTTCCGTTATCATCTAAGATTAGAGTGTAAGATTAATTCCATTAGAGGTGTAAGATCTCTGTTTTCACATGTCAACGGATCATATAGATAGTTCATAAAAAAGCTTCAAAAGCTGTTCACGTGGTTAAACAACAATTGTATGAAATATTTATTGCACTTTTTATTAATGGTACTATCCAATACATTAATGCTGATTACTCTCCTCTTTTTCATACAAATGATTTCATTAATGTGTAATGAATACATTTCATAATATATTAAGTCAGTTTATTGATCTAATGAATATGGCCAGTCCAAATGAGTATTAAAATTTTACTCAAAACTCTGAGCATTAGCACTTCAGTTTAAGTTACTTCAAGTTGCAGTAAATGGTAGTTTTAACAGTGAAAATCCAATTGCAGTTTCTGAACTGAAGCTAATCTGATGACAATCAAGAGAGGTTATTTCATTTAAAAAATTGACAAGTATGTGAAAACAGGATTAGAAAATTGAATCAGGTTATTAAACTGAGTTATTACAGCATAAAAACAAGCAATATACTATCAAAAATACAATATCTTTCATTTTTACAAAATCCCTATGTGCATCATTACACACTTCAATATGACAGAGAAAAATATGAGAACTTCACTTGTAGTATATTTTACATGGAATAAAAATACTATAATGGAGATTGAAAAGTGACATAAAGGTCAGTTATTGGTTTGTGGAAGTGAAACACCCTGGGTTGTAAAATAGATTGTTGGTGTCTCATTGTGAGAAGTTAGTGAGGAAGATTTTGCAGGGTCAGCTAGGCAGAGCATGCCTTTATTGTTTCTAGCTCTGAAGTCAGTGTTGGTTACTACATCTGTTTTTATACTTGAGAGCAGTTTGATCCAGCTATGTGATCTAATGATCTTACTGAATAACACAATAGGCTTGATAGGTGGATGGCCCACTTGTACAGATATTTCTTGTATTCTTATGAATGGCTTATTAGGCTATAGGGCAACTAAGAACAACAATATTTTTGTGAATCTGGGGTCAAATATAGGTTCGACTTGGTAGCGATAGCAGATGTTCTCTCCTGAAAAGCATTTGTGATCCAAATGCATTTTATAACATGCTGCTAACTTCTTCATTATCAATGCAACTAGACTTTTCTTCTGTGTTTATTAATTAAGTGAATTTAAATTCTCTCAAAGACTTGACGTTTCGGGCCTAAACCCTTCATCAGAAATTTCTGATGAAGGGTTTAGGCCCGAAACGTCAAGTTTTCGTGCTCCTATGATGCTGCTTGACCTGCCGTGTTCATCCAGCCCCATGCTTGTTATCTCGGATTCTCCAGCATCTGCAGTACCTTTTATCTCTGATTAAATTCTCTCAAATCCCACTGTAGAATTTGAACTCATGTCTTTGTAGCATTAGTCTTTGTTTCTCTGCTGAATTGCATTGCTATGATTGCCAATGTCACTACGAAGTAGCAACAACACAACATTTGTGCTATCTTTTGATTTTTCATGTAGTTGTTTTCTCTACTGCATCGGAATTATTCAAAACAATCAGAAGGAATTGACAACACACTACTGTCAACCCATGACTTGATTTAACTTCTCACATTAAAATGCTATATATGTTAGATCAGGACTGATCTCTGCTAAGAATTTAATTAAATAATTTCATTTTAATGGCACTTCCGTAACTTTCTTAAGATTTATTTGCCTGGAATGCCAGCTTAGTGGGGCATTGGCCTGGATTTAATGATCAGTGCCTGGATCCCAGAAGATTATAAGTAAACCTATTAACCACATCAATGAAGTACTGACTGTACTGTTACAGCTTTCTTTCCAGGAAATGAACTAAATTACAGCATTTTGTGAGAATGCTGACCATTCAGACAAGACAAGCAGCTGAGATGCACATCTAAAGACTGCCTGTTCGGTCAATTCAGATGAAATGGTCACACCTCCAGACCCCCACTGGCCTCATAAACATTGAACGGCATTAACACTGGTGGTTACCAGTAACTGTAGTTGAGCCATGAATACTTGAATCACTGGCCCAGATTCTGATCAATAATGACATAGGATACAGCCTAGAGCAATAAAAAGTTATTAAATGACTCTGGAAACTGGAGGAAACTTTAGATTTTTATTTTTCATTTTATTCTTAAATCCATGGAAGGACAGACAGGACTTCAGTTGAAGGTTTCATCCAAAAGACAATACCACTATCAATGCAGCTATCCATCATTCTGAACAGAAATATCAGCCCAGAGTCTGTGCTCAATTCTCTGGACTTGAAACTGACTCTGAATCAGATACCATTGAGCCAATGCATATACATGCAGCTTACACATGAAAAGCTGAATAGAGCACCTAAGGAATAGCAGTCCAAGTGCAACTGTGTACGTGGCTGTATGGTAAATAAGGTAGAACTGCAATCTCTGGAGGGTCAATCATCCATCAAAACAGATCAGTGTGGCAGGCGATTCCAAATATAAACATCACTGTTGGAGGAAGTGGAGGACATGTGATTAGGATCTTTAGGAAACCAGACAGCAATATCTTTTTCATAGAAGCGGTAACTTCAATACATAGGAGGACATTCAGCCATTTCATGATATATGTATCAGTGACAATTATCCATTAAATTTTAAATTGCATTTTCCTGGTGCATTTTAACATTTTTCAATTTGCAGAGTGTGGAGCGGCTGGCAAATCTGATACTTCCTGTTTTAAGTCACTGCAGAAGTTAAAAGCTTCACCCATGAATCTGGATCCTCTGAGCATGCAGGAGGTCCTTTATATAAATGCATGTCTTTTAAAACTTTATTCATCTTGATAACACACTTGGGAATTTTTTCTTCTGAGTTTCACATTTAGTATTAGAGATGGTGTAAATGCCTGAAATAAAATCCCAATCTATGACCTGGATTTTCATTCTCAAGGTAGGTAGTGGGAGTCAGGGAATGTCCCAGTTCAGACCTGTTGCCTTAGCAGGAGAAAGTGTCATGTAAAATGTGACCTTGAATTTCTAAGTGTGGTTGTGGACTGCAGCCAGGTCAGTGAAGCTAGGAAAGAAGTTGGATGTAGCCAGAGGGATGCTGGGGCAGGCTGTTTAAGAGTCTGCTTCAGAGCTGTAGGATTCCATTTGAATTGAAAATTAAGAACAATTAAATCCCTCCGGCCTTTAACTATCACATCCCATATCCCTAATGCTCCTTATACATGTCACCTCATATCCTTCCATCCACCCATCCTCTCCAGCATGGTCACACATGCTCTTTATTCCACCCAGCCCATAGCCCAGGTTGTCTCATGCCTCCACATGCCAGGTTAGGGCAGATGCATGTCCATTCACCCATTCTACACTCTGTAGAAGCAAATAGTCCTATACTGACAATAGTATGTGAAAAACAGCTTTTAAAAATTCATTATTTCAAACATTCATTACTTCCAAATTGCTGTGAAAAATCTCCCTTTTACTATAAGTAAAAATCTCCCTTTTACTATTATTTGGATCTTTTAAAATCTCAACATCAGAAACTGAAACTAATTGAAACCGTCAAAATCTGTATAAATAAGCATTGTAAAATTAACAATCAGAGGGCCAGAACTTCCAGGCAAGCAGGGAGTCAGATATTTCAATGGAGTATTTGAAATAGACTCTGAGCTCTCAATGCCCTCATGCAGAATCAAGATATTGGGTGGGGTTTTGGGCCTGGCATGGAATATGGGGCATGAGAAGGACATTCTAAACTTATCTTTCTCTTCTGTAAACTATGGCTCATGACATCTCTCAGGTGCCTTGAAACATAAATCCTTAAAAGCTGGACTGGCTCCAGAAAATTGAGAAGAAATAAGATATAATCATTCCTGCGATGGATGATTGATAATCATAATTGACATCACCCACTCACTATCACATTGATCACTGGCTTGTTATATACCTTACGGTGCATATAATACCTCAAAATTGCAGAGGGAGGTATAAAGCAAAAAGGCACATTTAAACATTTTTTAAAAGATTTATAGTTATATATCTATTGCACACTTTAATGGTATTCAATCTAAATATCGAGAATTAACTGTTGTGCCCAATTTCATATAACACAATTAGCAGCTTAGAAACAAAGAAAAGGCACGACACATGCAATAAAAAGTAATTCACACATCTTAAACAGATAATGAGCCACTTAACCAGGATAAATGATGACAATTTTCATTCATCCTGCTGTGGGCCAATTCCAGGCCAACTACTTGTTATTCATCTTATTTCTGTTTGTCAGATGTAGCTAGTAAAGGGTGACTGCCATTGGATTTCAAACATAATTAGCTATGTGAAAAGCTTTGAGATGCTTCAACAAGATGTTGTTAAGAAGTACAAATATGAAGAATAAAAAGACATTTCTTACTTCTAAAATTTATTTAGAAAGTAAACTTCACTGGAAAATAAATTACTGTTTCAACAACTTTTTAAGCTAATTGTTTGTACTGTGGACATTGAAGATAAAGTTCTATCTTGGCTAACTTCATATTTATCTTAGGTGTTTTGGTATTTCTAACATCAAATGCATTGTATTTACAAAAGTATTCAGATATTCCACAAAGCAAATTATGCCTTGATTTCTCCTTGAGTTTGGAAAGCTATGTTTTCACAATATTATCTTTGTCAGATCAGTCTCTTTAAAATTAGCTTTAGCTCATTCATCAGGAATTATAATATTTATTAAAATCAATTTGGTTGGTTAATAAATAAGAACTTTCTTACAGAAAGTATGTTTGGATTTATCTATGGGGTCATATTAATTTAGCAGTAGTGTTGTTAGTGAACATAATTGGTTGTGATCACAGTAAACAAAAACATTTAGTTTCACCATTTACTGCACCCTCTTGGGTCCTCATTCTGAATGCAAGTTCCTGACTCTCTGATTGATAGGAACTAGAAGGGAATGAAGAAAGGTCAGTGTCATGTATATACAAGCCTGGCCTTACTGACAAGTGATTTCTATTGTAGAACTCAGGAAAAAGCTGTCATGACAGTGTTTCTTCCCCTTCAGAGGTTTCCATAGTTCCTTACTATATGTTGCCAAAATGTATTTGAAGGACATTACTACCTACATCTGAAAAACATTTCTAATCATTTATTGTTGCAGTGAACATGTATAATGGGATATTTGCACAATATTTTAGTGAGAAGGAACAAATGACATTGATGTGGTTCAAGCATAAATGATGTCTGTCAATTCCTTTTTTTCCATAAGACAAACTTTCAAGTTGCTTTGTGATGACCATTTTGCAAGTTATTCGGTGTAAATCGACTGGATTATCAAGTCAAAATAGGCTTCAGGCTACAAAATGGGAAGATCAACGCTGCTGTTCAGGATTCAGCAGAACACAAGACAATGGAGCTAACAATTAAAGCAGGATTCCTGTAATAACATCTTGTTTGATTGTTTCATGGCATGAAACAATGTTAAAATAGCTTTCAAGAATGTTTATAAATTTTCCATGTTTATTCACTGATTTTTAGAATATTTACAACAGCTAAAGACAGGTGGTTGAAGACTTTATTTCATTCATCCAGTCTCTTTCTGTGGGAACCATTTCTCTTTCTCTCTCCATTCCTCATAGAAACACATTCTCATTTTCATCCTGTTATTTTAATGAATGGGAAAGAACTACTTGTTTCTTAGTCTCAAAAGGGAAGTTGTCATTGAAACCTAAGTGGTCAGCTGAACATTCTGACAGGTTTTTCTGATGAAGGGTCCAGGCCCGAAACGTCAAGCTTTCCTGCTCCTCTGATGCTGCTTGGCCTGCTGTGTTCATCCAGCTCCACACCTTGTTATCTCGGATTCTCCAGCATCTGCAGTACCTATTATCTCTGATACAATTATTCTGACAAGTTTATATGATCTTTTGTTAATCTTAATCACTGTCAGGGTCAGGCCTTCAGCCACTAAAATGACGTGAATGCTTTAGCACCATATCCCAGTGTCGTGTCTATACTGCATCAGAAGTGGTTTCTGAATTGATACGTCAAAACTGCCTTGCAGCACGGTGGCTCAGTGGCTAGCACTGCTGCCTCACAGTGGTAGGGACCCGGGTTCGATTGCAGCCTCAGGTGACTGTCAGTGTGAAGTTTGCACATTCTCCCTGTGCCTGTGTGGGTTTGCTCCGGTTTCCTCCCACAGCCCAGAGATGTGCAGGTTAGGTGGGATAACAAGGTGTAGAGCTGGATGAACACAGCAGGCCAAGCAGCATCAGAGGAGCAGGAAGGCTGATGTTTCGGTCCTAGACCCTTCTTCAGAAAAGGTGGATTGGCCATACTAAAGTGCCCATAGTGTCTAGGGGTAGGAATTGCAGGGATAGGGTAGGGGGTGGGTCAGGGTGTGATGCTTTTCAGAGGGTCGGTGTGGACCCGGTGGGCCAAGTGGCCTTCTTCCACACTGTGGGGATTCTATGGCATTTAGACTGCTAAACATCAGATAAGTTTAAAAATTGATTTCACTGCTGCTCTGAATTTTAAATGAGTGTGCTTTGCTCTTTTATAAATAAAACAGAGTACTGTATTTTGCATTAATTTCTCTCCTTCTCAAGAGTGCATTGTTATTTCAATAATTCAGTTTAATATGTATTTCATTTCGGGATAAAAAAATGGGCTCGGTTTCCACATTTTTAGTTTATGTGGTGAAGAATAAGTTTCATGGCATCCATTCCTCCACGGTCTATAGGGTGAATTTTCTTCTGCAATTTTCCTACTTTTCACCTTATAAATTATGCGACAGAGATTTTGGGCATATTTCTCAATCAATTGCATATCGGGAGAGGCAGGAGTGCTTGCTAATGCTGGGACCTTTTGGCTTACACACCTCAGGCGTTATATTCAAAGCCCGCAGCATCCTACTCCAGTCACTGCAAGCTATGAACTACCATTCACTTGGAGATTTTCGACTTTGAAGATGTTGCAGATGAAAGGCAAACTCGCTCCCCACTTCGAGGACGGAGACCTGAAGAAGGTGTTGCTAGCCTTGGTTGTAGTGAGGAAGGAAATGAGTAGCCCCATTGAATGCCAAAGTAGACCTCTCCAAGAGACCCAGCCATTCTAGGCAGAACTAACAGCATGGTCAGTGTAATGTCACTTTTCAAAAGGGGTGTCCAGCAGTCCTGCAAGAAAGTTAATGATCTTCTGTGCTCAACAATGGCAAGTGTTAACACCTTCTCTCTGCTCGCTCACACTCAATGATGAGCACTCACTCTAACTCTGGCACTGCACACTTTTCTCACCAAGGCTGATGAACTACAGTTCTCACTACTGCAGGTATCATTTCCACTCAAGGACTCACATTCCAAACTAACTAACCCTCCCTGCCCTCTGAGCTTCCTACTTGCTCACTGGGGACATCTCATCACCTCTCCTGATCGTGCACCAATGTTAACTGCTCTTGCATCCACTTTCTTTATACTCAATCTCTGCCTTTGCTTCATTCCAGGAAAACCCCCCCACCTCACTCAGATTGATGTATTCACAGCACCACAATTAACCTACCCGTCATGCCTGGTCTACCTGCACTCGGACCTCTAGGAATTACCATGGCCAACCCCATGTGGTATAGTGGGACTAGTGGGGGTATCTCCTAAATGACTATGGCCCCCCTTCACCCTACTAATATCTGGCTCCCCTTTGACTTTCAGACATTTGTTTGAAGCAGATGTGGTATGTTTGCCATGTAAGCTGCTGCCAGACATTGCGGCTCTGATGTTGATGCAACACACTGCCACACGTCCTTCCACAGTTGAATTGATAATGGACTATTCGGTGCTCCCCAACATCTCAAGCTGCCTATTACTTCTGCTTTGTTAAAAAGCAAACTAAATCATACAGACTGGCAGCCTGTAACCTCAGCACCAGTCAGTGAGAGCCAACAAAACAAGCTAAGACCCATAAACATGTGTCCACGGCAGCACAAAAGCATCCTATGTAGATGAATGAGATGTGCGGCTGTCTCTGTGTGCAAGACGACTTTGTGCAATGCCCTGCTAGAAATCATGGTTGACTAAACAACTTGCAAGTAAAGTGCTGAGGGCCTGTAAGGGTGTCAGAGTTGTTCTGTAAGCAGACATTATGATGTAGTGAGGCTGGTGGTTTGCTGATGCTGAATTGCATGGATGAAGGGTTGAAGAGGGTGGTGGCCATGGAGCATGCAGAAACATTATTGTAAAGAATCAGTTGGATGATGGCCAGGACAGGGATTTGGTGAGTTTCAGCCCCAAAATGTCATACTACAGAAAATTTACCCGGTCAAGTTTCTCAGTGGAGCAGAGGAGAATTAGAAGTGAGATGGAGAAGCAACAATTAATGAGAATCAAGTTCATGGAAATAAGGCAGTCATCATTAAAGGATGAGATTCTGGAATTGCTATCTAAGGCTTGAGGGGAAAATTGAGAGAATTTTTCTCAACATTGAGAATATGATTTTTTACTTTTCAGCGTATTTTGTCTTCATGCTCACCTTTACTCCGACTGCACCGGGGAAGGGAAGAATTGGCCCCATAAAACTAAAATGTAACAAATGAAAATTAAAGCTGTTTTTGTCACCTTACCTCTCTTATTTGTGTGAACTCATTTTTAACCTCAGTCTCAGGTAGCCATCTTTCCAATTCAAATAATGGTTTTTGATGTGCCAGGCAGAAGCTTCAAATTACTTTTTAATTCTGCCTTCAGTGAGAAATGCACATAATGGAAAATAGCCAAATGGCTTTTGGTAATAAACTATTTTATAATTCAGTATTAGTGAATAAAATGATGACTCACATTTAGAAGATGAAAGAAGTGCATAAAACTTTTATGAAGTGGGCTGGTGAGCAAAGGTTAGTACTAGGTACAACTAAGTCATAAAAATCAGAAGAAGTGTCATGATGGTGATAACATGTGGATTGTCGATTTCTGAATTTCATCATAGGATTTTAAAATCTGGAATGTTCATGGACTGAAATGGTTTTAAAAAGGGCACTGTCAGCTACCCCGCTCTTGACCTGTCCGTCTTCCCTTGACTGACCAAACCCCATCCTAACTCCCCACCTACACTCACCTTTACTGGCTCCATCCCCGACTCCTTGACCTGTCCATCTCCTCTCCACCTATCTGCTCCTTTATCCACCTTCTATCCGCTTCTCCCGCCTCTCTATTTATTTTGGAGACCCCTTCCCCTCCCCCATTTCTGAAGAAGGGCCCAGACCCAAAATGTCAGCTTTCCTGCTCCTCTGATGCTGCCTGGCCTGTTGTGTTCATCCAGCTCTACACCTTTTTATGTCAGATTCTCCAGCATCAGCAGTTCCTACGATCTCTCACTGTCAGTTATTGATTGCTTTGGCTAAGTGCATGGTTTTTGGAGGATTTAGCAAGATTTCTCACTGTACCTTAACAAACACACCTCATTAACTACCTACTCTGCTCCTATGGCATCCATCATGTCTAATTCTAGTTTCACCTTTCTACAGGCCATTCCCAGAACAATTTGCAGCTCTGGGAATATCTGCTGAATGATTGGTATTCTTTGCATCATCTTTGAAAGGTCACTGTGTACCCAGATAAGCACTGGCATCCTGAAGCTGCTTTGTTTTGTCGAGCACATTTTCTGAAGACCCCTGAGAGGGGAAGATGGCACTGTGATTCTCCGACAGGGATCTGAAGATTTCAAAGGAGAGGAGTCTTCTTCCTGGAATGCTAACAAAAGAGGCCATGCCACTAGACCGTGGTGTGAGGTTGCCACCTGGATCAGTGTTGACTGCACAGTACAGGGGAATTGCCAGTAGTTTTGTAAAAATGTCAGTGAATTTCTCCGCTGTACCAGGGCAAGGGCCACTCACTTATTTCTGTAACCTCACACTCATTCCATCTATGCTATAGCAACCACCTCCCACCAAAGCCCATGCGCTGTAACTCTAAGAATTTTTTTCCTTTATGCATTAACGGGTTGAGGACGTCACTGGCTAGGCCAGCAGTTATTGCCCATCCCTAATTGCCCAGAGGGCACTTCAGAGGCAACTACATTGCTGTGGGTCTGGAGCCACATGTAGGCCAGACCAGATAAGGATGGCAGTTTCCTTCCCTAAAGGACATCAATGAACCAGATGGGATTTTCCAACAATTGATGCATGGTCAACATTAGATTCTTAATTCCAGATGTCTTATTGAATTAAAATTCCACATTTGCCATGGCAGGATTCAAAACCAGGTCCCCAGAATGTTATCTGGGTCTCTGGATTAACAATCTAGTGATAATACCACTCGGTCATCGCCTCCCCTATTTAGTTTAATGCAACATCTTCCCTCACTCTAACTTGCCCGATTCCCTACACCACTAACTGTGTATGGCCTCCGTGGTCTCTCCTCACTCCCTTTGAACACCTTACCATCTTTTGCCCATCTTCACCTGCACCAACAGTTGTGCCAGCAACTTTGACCTCACCCAAGTTGTCCCTTTCTCTCATTTCATGAAAAAGCAGTCCATAACAAGGCAAAAAGAGCCTGAACTACAATTGGTAAATAACATGAATAATATAACTTCCGCAGATAAAATACAGAAAAGAAGCTTATTTCTCAAGCAGTTTATTTTTGTAGCAGGAGAGAAGAGACAAATTTTGATTGTAAAACCGGAAACAACTGAAATTCTCTCTGCCTGTCAAGAAGACAATAAACCCAGTGACAATTCTGATTGAAAAGAAATATCAGGATACTGAGAACATAGGGGATAACTGTGCATGTATACTTGCCATCATATTGTTGTTATCTTTTTGGGCTTAGCAGTTAATAAAATTGCTTTCTTTTCCCTCATGAAAACCTTGTAATTTACTTTGTACTGATTACTAGAAATTAGTCAACTGCAGCTTTAGTTGGAGAGTGTGTGAAAAAAAAACAAAATTTTTTGTTGAAGCCAACTGAGGAGATTGAAACAAAGGAAACCAATTTATTCCTCCTCAACTGGTCATAATAGAGGTAATACACAATTATTCTTCAGTAATGTCTAAATTAAAGTAAATAAACCTGGCTTTGTACACTTGAATGGATTTCTAGTATGTGTCCTTCTTGCTGGTCACAATAAACAATCCTGAAGTTCCAACAAATTGAAAACCTGAATATATAATCTAATAAAAACTCTTGCAATATGTGTCAATATGGAATAAAGTTCTGTTAAGTAGAACATTACATCTAAAGTATTTTTTAAACATTAAGCTCAGTTAATTGTCCCTATTACAAGAATACATTTATAAGGAAAGACATATTTATAAAGGAACAGATCTTAAGAACTGTAAATGTCAGGAAGGACCTTTTACTTTGCAGTAAGTGGAATGAAGGACAAAAATTAAATTTCAAAAAAGTGAGTCTTAATAGAATCTCTGATTATTAATACAACAGTGTAATAAAATACCCTGCAATCCAAGGGTATCAATGCGGCCTTCACAAGCTTCAAAACCTCTCCTCCCCCGACGACATGCCAAAACCAGCCCAGCTCGTCCCCACCTCCCTAACCGCTCCTCCCACCTCAAGCCCCACCCCCCATCTCCTACACACTAACCTCATCCCACCTCCTTGACCTGTCCGTCCTCCCTAGACTGACCTATCCCCTCCCTAACTCCCCACCTACATTCACCTTTACTGGCTCCAACCCCGCCTCTTTGAACTGTCTGTCTCCTCTCTACCTATCCTCTCCTCTCTACCTAGCCTCTCCTCTATCCGCCTCCCCCTCTCTCCCTATTTATTTCAGAACCCCCTTCACCTCTCCCATTTCTGAAGCAGGGTCTAGACCTGAAACGTTAACTTTCCTGCTCCTCTGATGCTGCTTGGCCTGCTGTGTTCATCCAGTTTCACAACGTTTTATCTCAGATTCTCCAGCATCGGCAGTTCCTACCATCTCTCTAATAACATACCCTGTTACCGTTCCATGATGTTCCAGTCAGATGTCTCCATTACAGCCTACTGACCAGGCCTCTAGCAAGCACAAAGTAGGTGAGTGCTTGTCTTCCTCCTGCCACCCCTTGACGTGAAAGATCTTGGAACATCCCTTAAATGGAGGTCGTTTAGAATAATAATCCTGGGGATGAAGGGCTTGTCACATGAAGAGCTTTTGAGGACTCTGCGTCTGTGTACGATGGAGTTTAGAAGGATGAGAAGGGAATCTGATTGAAAATTTTCAGAATCGTTCCATTTTGATTTTTGTTTCATTAATATAGACACTTAACTGCAACATTGTTAAGTTAACAAATGCATCAAAAATGGCGTAAAACTTACTGGTGATATCCATAAACTGAGGTACTGTTTATTATTGCATTCTGCTGCAACTTTCAATCTCTCTGAGAAGTGCAGTTTTATTTCTTCTCTATCATGACAGTTACTACTCTTCAAATTCAGTCACTTTACTCCCAGTGCCTATACGTGCCCAAACACACTGCGTTCCCCATAACATACTTCGGCAATCTGGCAAATAAATAACACATTCAGCGCTATTTACTGCCACTTTTGATAAAGTATATTCTTCACTTACACTCAGCCTTTGGTTTTTCATTTCTTCTGCTTTATATTTATTTTTCTCCCACTGTTAGCTGCCCTGATCCTAAGAAAATAACATTGTATACAATGCTCTCAAAAGTGAAGGTGTCATGTTTTCCAGCCACGCGCAAGCTGAATGCTTTAGACCAGTGAAGCTATTTCACATAACCTTCAGCAGTCTTCAGAGGATTCATCAAGCAGACAAAGAGCCACAAACAACAATATAAAAAGTGTTGCCCATACACTGGCTTGTTTGTATTCCCACTTCTTTCTGTGTTATTCTAGCTAATGTGGCAATTACACATTAGCATAAAGGAAAGCTTCTACAGCACAGACTCACCAATTCTATTCTAAAATTATTTGCCAAAGTTATTTTGTAATGTAAGTGCACCATATTGCTCTTTTATTTTCATAAATATAGTTGCTGTTGAGAAATACAGAGAAAAGCTTCAGCAATTTGTCAAGTGTGCAAAGAATGTATTCAATATTCCATTGCAAATAACTTAAATTCATCACTTTTATTTTCTTTGGTAAAGAACCTTGATTTTTTTTTAATGGTCCTGAACCATCATAAGTTACTACTTTTATTGTGGCACACTTTCAAACCTGTGCATACAATGTAGAAAAATGTAGTTAATCAACGTATTAGGTATGAAAACAAATATGTTGTGAGATTCTCTAATTGTACTTAAATTTAACAACAAATTATTTTTCTTTGCAAAGTTTCCTTCCACGCTGTTCAATAGAAGCAGGATGAAAAAATAGGTTGGCATCTGTTTGGCCAGACCCCTTGTTATGAATGCTTGGCTGATCTTAGCATTGTTAGCTCTTTATTCACTCCAAAAGGGATTGCTAGCCCTATTTATTGGCAGTTTTATTACCTAGTTATAACTTGATCTTTCTTTTAAGTGATGCTTCCATATGCTTAGCTGATCTGGGTTATATGTTTCTTGAATGGGACTTCCACTGTGTTTGAATGACACTTACGAGAAGTTCAAAAGTTTTTATTTATCAGTGGGTATTTACTTTTTAAATTGTTTTATGAGCAAGTCAAAGACATCCCAGTATTCTCAAAAGGCTCAATTTTTGTAGCTAGTGAATACTGGCTGAATGAGCATGGAAGATGTGAGGTGAAAATAGAAGAGCATAGGGGATATGGTAGATATATGGTATGAAAGAGGAATGAAGTATGGCTTGACCAATGAAAGTGATGAAGCTGATCTCTAGTCTGCTTGATAACCAGAGACACCAGGCTAATGTCCTAGTAAACAGAGCTGAGCTGTTTAATCAGCATTTTATGTTAATTTGATATGTCCCAACAACAATTTTTCAAATGATGCAATGTAATTACTCTGGTATGTAAAAATGGGACATCTTTGTAAATGGAAAAATTTGCAAGAAAAGGCCATTGACAAATAAGCTGTTTTATTTAAACCAGGAAATCAACATCTTCGGTACAATAAAAATGGGGTCCATTTAGTTCACCAGGCTCACTTCTGTTCTTGCAAATTGGCCAATGTACTTTTGTATTAGCCACACCTATGTTTTAGATAACTTCTGACTACAAATGCCCTGCACTTTCACTTTCAGGTCTCAGTCTAATTTTGTTTAAAATTTGTTTGTCAATGTGCGCCTTTGTTCTTTTACTCTGTATTCCCTGCACATGAAAAGCTGTGACATGAGTTTTCTCCCTGTAAAGTACTGTCATTAAACCTGTCAATAAAGCCAGCTACCTGTCCTCCTCTACTGTTCTTGAAATAAATGAATCATCCCAGATGGCCAATGATCTTGGAATGAGACAATCAACCCTCATTGTATTAGGTTGAAATAGACTGTGAGCTGTGACATTCTATCAAGCTGGCCTTTTAAAATCTGTGTGAATTCACTTTTGTTTTAAAACACATTTAACTAAAATGCAAGCTAACATGCTGGCAGCATCTATGGTATCAAGATGTCCACAAAAACTCACTTTCGCAGCTATATCTCTTTCTTTACCAACTGTCTCCAGGTACTGAAAGGTCACTGGACTGAGACATTCAATATTAAAGACTATCCATGAGTGGAAAAGCAGGCAATTAAACCCACAGAATAGATTGTGATGCCATCAGCCAGCTCATGTGCACTAATGATTCCCAACACGATATTACATGTGGTGAGGGTTACATCAAATTGACTGCCCAATGATAACTCAGTTGAGGTCCTTATGTAGCCAGTTAATGCCCATTCAATGGCTCTCATCCCATGATGGGGTAATAAGCAGTGGGAATGGTCTGCACCTGCTGTTCTGTTTGACCAGGTTTGATCCTGCAGGCTGAAGGTATTTGAAAGAGGAATGCTTCCTTCAGGGGTTGCTAGTGGAAGCCCCAACCCACCAGTTTTCCCTCCACATGCCCATCATTCCCCATTGCCTTGGCCAACATGACCCTCATCAGGCTCTACATGATCATCTTGGAGATGAGGGTCTATTGCCGAAAGCCTACAGGACCGAAATCTGTCATTGCAACTGGTGGCCTGGTTGGTATTGCGGAGCTTCAAGCATCTAATTGTCTGGCAGCTCCATAAAATGAAACATTTCTCTGAGATAAAAGGTACTGCAGATGCTGGAGAATCCGAGATGAAGGTTTTAGGCCCGAAACGTCAAGTTTTCCTGCTCCTATGATGCTGCTTTACCTGCTGTGTTCATCCAGCCCCATGCCTTGTTATCTCACATTTCTCTGAAAGGTGGTTTGGGGGTGTAGTCTTCCCTCATAACTTCTGGCCAAAACATTAAAGCAGGACACACTCCTAAAACCTTTGATAGGGCATAGGGAGTCCTCAACATATAGTTCAGCTTTGTGTTTTCATCTCTCCATAGATGCTGCTTGCCTGCAGAGTATTTCCAGCATATTTTGTTTTTGTTTCACATTTTCAAGAATGCAGCATTTTAGCTTTACAAGTATAACACAATCCCAGTAGTAAACAAATGATTAAAATCTCAAAGCAAGGCATACTTTAATAACCTAGATAATAGAAACATGCTTATATGATTCAGGAAAAAAAAATCTCAATCTGTTTTCAGCAAATGCAAACAAGAGACTTGTTTACATGCAATTAAGCAAGCCTGGCTGTCTTGTGGAGATTGGATTCACAATGGGGGGTGAATTGGCTTAGTTCCTTGTCCAAGCCAGCACTGCAGTGAAATTTAGCACGTCTACTAGCATAGCAGCAAGAATCTTGAAAAGAAAAATGGACTCCTAGTTATTACATGAGATATTGGTATATCTCATATGCTGATCTCAAAATTCATTAACATAGCCTTGGAAGACAGACTGTCATTGATTAAGAGAATTGCTGAGAGTCTTCAATAACAGATATCACATTGGGTTTTTAGCATTGATTATATTTACTTGCTGGCCTGTTTAACAGTTTATTCCCAAATATCTCCTAAATATTAAACAAGTTAATTAACAGGCTGCTTCAGAGAATAAGTTTGAGCTGCTTTGCTGCCATTTTCTAATTAGAGGTTTACACAACTTCTCAGAATATGCTTTGACCAGCATACATTAGTACTGATTACCTAATGTTTGCAGTTGCGTGACGTGAGCGTTATATATTGTATTTCTACTCATTAATAGGGGGAATCAAAGTTTTAACATTAGGTTTAGTCAGCAGCAGGTCCTTTCAGCCATTGAGCAGGACAGTCCTGTCTCCAACAGTAATGACTTTGTTCTGACTAACGTTGTGCTTTTTGAATGGGGCCGGGGAGTGGGTGCGGTTAACCCCAAGGATTGTCCAATTGCATGTGTGTTGAAATCAATGGAAGATAAAATCAAGCAATTTGTGAAACTGGTTTGTGACCCAAACCAGCCTCTTATCCAGAATGGCCCTGGTTAAAACCAGGACAAAGCATTCTGACATCACTGAAACAAAAGTTGTGGATAGGTTGTAAGATCCAAAATCAATAAAATCACTTATGTACCATGAGACACGAATGATAAAATTTGTATGACATTGACAATCATCACATAGGAGGTCACTGAGTGCAGGGCCATTGGAATGGAGTGCCATCAGAAATAAACAATAGAACCTATGTTTAAACCTAAATTTAATAGAATATCCTTTATTGTCACTTGTACTACAATAAGAAGTATAGGAATACAGCAAAAAGGTTTTATAATGGCTGCCTTTTAACAGCACCATCTTAGGTACAAGTACCTAGGTATAAATCTTACTGAATTTAAAAAAAGGTGTTCTTATACAAAGAGGATTAAAGGAAAGTGTAAGCATTACTTAGGGGTAGTTACAACATAGTGAACAAGTTTTAAATTATAGGCTGATAACAGCAGCTCAGCATGTGGTGCCAGGCCCAAGTTCAACAACTGTCCCGCATTGCTCCAGCCTCCACTCTGCTCCTCAGCTGGCACTCAGCAGCAATCAGGTAAGTCGTGCTGCACCAGGATTTGTACCTTGGCCCCTCCATCACTCCGGAGACCGGACCCCTCCATTGCTCCAGGGAAGCTGCCTGCTCCCACCTGTGCTGTTGGCTCACGCTCGCTGCCTGCATGATGCTCCAGGACTGTTCCCCATGTGCTGCTGTGGGGGCCTTCCCCGTGCGGCTCTGGTGCTTGCAGTCCATGCACTGCTGTAGGACTCACTGCCGGCTCCAATGCTGAGGGGAGAGAAGAAGATGAGTGAAAAAGAAGAGAGAAAAAATAAGAATAAGGAGGAAAAAGAACAGGCAGAGCAGAGGAGCTCCGAAAGGACCAACCTACCTTGCTGCCATCTTGTATAATTTAATGTGATAGTGTAACAATTATTAAGTATAGTGCAAAGTGCATTTCAAAAATCTAACTATGTACAACTTGAGTTACTTTTTTGCCATACAGCACTTCAGCACAAATGTCCTGAAATACCTTCATACACACCAGGAGAACTTTTCAACTTATTACATTATGGCTCTTAATTGTACAAAAGGTATCCTTCACTGCTACTGTCAATTAATAATTGATTTACTACTTCACTGCCTAAGTTATTCTAGTCATACTTCTGTGGCTAAACAGTTTCAGTGATGGAAGATAAGATAATTCTGAAGCTGCACATGATAATGTATTAATATACAGCATTCAAAGTTATAGTTAATGGTTTTCTTTATTAGGTAAAAGAAGTCCAGGTTTGAGACTGGTTATGTAAAATCTGCAGTGCTGACTCATTTATCACCTGATTACTTCACCAAAATCCTAGTGCATTGACTAAGTTGTCTTTAAATTATTGACTGTAAAAATGTAGGTTCTCACATCGTATTAATATAAGCATTCTTTGGAGATGAATTCAGTCTATTATAGATAAATAAAGCAATTCTAGCAGAAACCATGAAACACAAAGCATATTAAGTTATTCCATGTCCTTGGTTAATATGCTGACACTATAGCATGAGGTGCAAGGTCTGTAAAGAGCATTTTGTGAAGCGATCAGGCCCATCAGCTGAGTGCAGCTGCTGATGTTTCACAATGTAATCAGTACTTACAGTCAGCAGATGATCAATTGCATATGCAACATTATTTCTTCAACTGCAAACAGTTGGTTCTCATCTTCAGCGATTTCATTTATTCACTGTCATCACAAAGTATGGAAGTTAAATGCTTTGAACTAAAGGCACACCCTCAAAATCGCTATGGCATTGCTTGATTCAGTGAGTTTCAGCTTCCAGTGATTCTAGCTTATTATTCTTCTATTTGGTCTGAGACCTGTTCGTAAATAATTTAGCTTGGTGTTGTATTCCTAGACTCAAATTGAACAAATATTTCCCAACACAATTAACGACAGTTTCATAATTTGTGTAAAACCCAAAGTCGCATGCAAGAGTAGCACGCTCCCTGAGGGTGAGAGCCTAGCAGGCTCCACACAGAAACATAAAGTGCCAGCACTACTCTGCAATTCACCCTGAGGAACAGAGACACTGAGTGGTCTAAACAGCAAGATCAAGAGCTGTGATTGCCATCTCTAGTCTCTAATGAATAAAGACTTATGGATTATAACAATTCAAATTTATCACTAAATAAATCATAAGTACTTTCCCCAGTACAACCTTCACTTCATTCCTCATTTCTGATCACCAGTGAACAGATTTTTGCAAGTGTCAGGTACAAAATATGGAATGGAGCAATACTTTAGGGCAGAATCTTCCCAGGAGCTGAATGAAGTGAGCTGTGGTGAGAAATTTGGGAGAATTGATTAAGATGACGAGTGAGGCCTTTCTCAATGTTGCAGTTGACAAGTTCCTTTTTCCAACAAAGTTCCTGATGCTGAGAAAAATTGTCAATAGTGAGTAACGAAAGGCCTATTAATGGGGATTGTGGCTCATTATCACCCTCATAACTACCTACTCTGACCTCATTAATATGCAGGCTGCCATTCTGCCACCAACTGGGTAAGAAGCAGATGCTGAGGATTCCTGACATGGAAGTCTGGGCAGATACTTGGCACTCTGGTGCCCACTGGCCAAACAAGTGGTGAACCAATGTCTGAGGGTACATTCTATTGGTATTAGCTGCATGCATCCCACATTTTTGAAAGTTGGTATCTGATAAGTGCCATCCTCACAGCATCCTCATTGCATACTTGCCATCCACTGGCAGAGTGCTGCTGCATTTTGGATCATGCTGGCACCTTTCATTGCTGCAGTATGGATGCTTCACACACTGAGATAGGCAGCCAGCTCTTGGAACAGACCAGAGAGCATCTTGGGACTGATCACTTGCTCCCTTGCCGCACACTCATTTTACACCTACCTGAATGTGCACAGTATCCCTGCTTTGCCTTGCACTTCAACACTTTGCCCACTCACCTACACCTTTAAAGAGTTTTCAGTTTAGTGCAAACATAAAGCCAGGCATTTTGTCATGGTTGTCAGCAGTCATCTGTCAAGAGGGTAGACATATTCTTGTATGACAGGATGCGACATTATTCTCACATTGGCACTGTGTGTGGGCTGCATATATAGTTAACAACCTGTGTGTGGTGCAAGCAGATGCCCATGTCTCAAAGTTAAAGTCAAGTCAAGAGACATAGACTTCAGTCAGAAGGTCCAGGCACAGCACCTCAATGGCAGCATTTGCAATCAGTCCAGGGGCTTGAGCACAATAAGTCAGTTGCTTAGGGTGTTCAGGTTCAGGATGAGGGTCCTCCCCTCATTGAGGGTGAGGAGCTGATTGCTGGGCACTCCACTGTTTTTCTTGATTCTCTCTGCCCAATTGTGGAGCATTCTTCTTGTATTGAGAGAAAGGGAGGGATTGGCTGAGATGAAAGTGGTGACATTGTTGTTAGTGCTGATGCAGCTGGGGGAAAGTTGGTGATATGTCCTGAGTGATTGAATAGGAGGACAGAGGCCAGGCAGAACTGGTGGGATTGGGGAGGGGGTGTGCTAGAGTGGGTGCACGTGATTGACATAGGATATTGCTTGCAATGGTGAGAGTGGTACAGCATGAAGCTTGGAGGGAAGTGGATGTGACAGCAGAGAGAGCGTGAATGTGAGGGAGCAGAAAGTAAATGATGACACTTACTCTGCTGGAGCAGCCAAGGTCATTGACTTTTTTCCTGCATTGCTGCATGTTCCTCCTGGCAATTGCAAAGTCACTGGCTGGGTGGCAATCTCAGACCATGCTGGCAGGGTATTGTGTTGTGGTGTCTTCTGGATGTCCTGGGGAAAGAGGATGAACCTCCTCTGCATTGAACTATTCACCAGGACCTGTAGGTTCCTGCCTGCAAAATGGTATATAGATTTCCCCTTACCTGCCATGTCCAGGGCAGATGTCAAAATGTCACAGAAGAGCTGCCAGCTGCCAGTAATTAACTGGGTAATTATTGGCCTTTAAAAGATGACATGGGTGGCAGAAATCCTGGCAGTGGTGAGTACATGTGGCTACAGTGAATGGGAAAATTGGACTAGCACTGGATGAGAGGGGTGACACAGGGCTCTGCTGAGGATGGCGGCAGAGTAGAACGCTGCAGTCAGAGCAACTCTGCTTGCCAGTTCTTTTTCCTTTTCCTTCTTATTTTTCCCCTCTGTGGCTTCTTTTTCTCACACACCTCAACTTTTGACTGCTCTGCCCTACTTGAAGAGTGGATTCGAGGGAGATGGCTCATGGCTGGAGCGAACGGGCCGAGTCCCTGCGGTGGTGACCGAGCGAACGGGCTGAACCCAGCGGTGTTGGCCGAGTGAGTGGGCTGAGTTGTTGGCCAATTCCTGGTGAGGTGGTGGAGCAGGCCGGAGTCAGAGCAGCAGTGCAGCGAGCCCTGGACGGAGGCCAGCACTTGGAGGAAGCATGGCCTTGTGTTTTAGGGCCGGTGGGCACAGACTCACGTTGGACAGGGACTGGAACTTAAGTACTACTTCTATTATCATTCTGGATTTTTCAAACTGTTCTCATGCTAACCTGTTCTTTTTTAACTCTGTAGCAACATTTAAAGCATCTGTACCTAAGGTGGCAACAAAAGGTGCCATTACAAACTTTTCACTGCACTCAGTCGAGTGCACGTGATAATAAAGGCTATTCTGATTCTGATTCTGATTCTGCCCAGTAGTTGATGATGCAAGATTGGGAAGATCGCATGAGGTAACTTGCTGGGCCGTGTTGAGCAAAATCTCCTTGAAACTCAACAAAAGTGACACAGCTAGAATATGGGGAGATTCAGCACTGTATCTTGTTTTGCTTTGACTCAAAGGGGTCTGTATTCTGTGGAGTTTAGAAGAAATGAAAGGTGTTTGTGGTAAAATGTATAAAATCCTACAGGATTTTGTGGGCAGCATGGTGGCTCAGTGGTTAACATTACTGCTTCACAGTGCAGGGACCTGAGTTCAATTCCATGCCTTGGGTGACTGTCTATGTGGAGTTTGTATGTTCTCCCTGTGCCTGCATAGGTTTCCTCCCACAGTCCAAAGATATGCAGGTTAGGTTGATTAGTCGTAGGAAATGCAGGGTCAGTGGTTGGGGTAATGGGGTGGGTCTGGGTGGGATGCTCACCAGAGGATCTGTGTAGACTTGATCATTTGAATGGCCTGTGTCCACACTGTAGGGATTCTGTAACATGGCAGAGTAGATACAGAGAAGCAGTTGCCCATTTGGCTTAGTGTTTAGAACTAGCGATAATAATATCAAGGTATGGGTCAGCTGTGAAGTGCTTTGGGATCATTTAACTGCATTCGATGCACTGTGTTAATGTACATGTCTTGGTTTTTATTGGCTGATCCTAATTTCTGAAAAAGGGTCCCGCAACGAAATGTCCAATTTCCTGTTCCTCTGATGCTGCCTGACCTGCTGTGTTCCTCCAGCTCCACACTGTGTTACCAATAGAAGTTGTTTTCAGCACTGTCACTGTACAGTTTCTGAATTACACATCATCTATTTCTCTGTCATTTGTCTCTAAGGACCACCCAGTTCCCAGTTGAGAGGTCAGGAAAAGAGACTGAGGACTTTTTTCTTGGGTCCACAAAAGTGAAAATACTTCAGAAGCTGGAAATCTGAATTACAACCACAAAATTCTGGAAATAGTCGGAAGCTCAGGCAGATATTGGGTAGATCTGCGAAAACTTAGAAAGACTTAGCTTTTATGGAGGGCCTCAAAGGAGGAAAGAGAGGTGGTGAGTCAAAGAGATTTAGGATGGAAGCTAAGGAGGAAACTAACAGCATAGCCATCAATGGTAATTTTAGAGTGATTAAAGGCAGAGATCTCAAGGCTGAAATTAAGAGTGCACCTCTTTTGGCAAGTTGAAGGGCTGCAGAAGGTTACAAGGGTTGAGTCAACCTGAAAGGTTCACTCCATTTCTATCTCTACAGTTGCCATATTACCTGTTGAGTATTTTGGTATTTTCTACTTTCGTTGGAGAGTTTTAAGACTGAAAGTTGCTCAACCAGAAGCCAGCTGTAGGTGAATGTGTCCAGGGTTGTTGGATGAATGAGACAATAATGACAAACTTTGTTCCGAGATAGCAACTGTCCACAGACAAGAAGTTCAAACTCCATGGCCCAGATCCTCCGATCAGGGTCAGAAACTCAGTTTTGGGAGCAGTAGGGTGTTAGGTGCATGGGAGGTGTAGGGTGAGTAGTGTGCCAGGTGGGTGAGGGGTAGGATGCCAGGAGGGTGAAGGGGCACAGGTGGCAGGTGGATTAAGATTAGCGTAGCAGTTTGAGTTCTTAGAGTGGGCAGGGGTGACAAGTGCAGGGGTCAGTGCTGGGATGGCGAGGTGAACTATTGAGGCAGGTCTGACAGGGGTATTGGACTTGGGGATTGGGAGGCAATTGATTGTGTTGATGGATCAGGCCAGCTCCATGTGTTGGAGAGAAGTGTGTAGTGTTGGTCAGAGCAATGGGGCAGAAAGTAGGTGTCAGGATTAGTCTAGGTCGAAGGTAGTTGCAGAAATAACCCAGGGCTGCTCAGTTTTATAGTTAACCAGGTGTTTGAGAAGATCTGGACCTTGAAATGTTTTCTGGTTAACTATTAAAGTACTAAATAAGTCTCCAACTCTAAGTCAGAGTTACAGCCTTTCTTTGGAAGGTTCCAGAGGCTAAATAATGGCCCATGAGAAGTTCCAAATAGAGACGAGAAATTTCAAACCTCTGTATCTGCACTCTAGCCCCAAAGTAAGTAATAGATGTGAACTGAGTGGTTTTCCCCTTAGGGAGCTCATAAAACAAAGATGGGAACACATTCACAAAGTGCTTAAAATATGAATTCAAATACCACGAACAATAAATGACATTCTGTAAGCATATAGCCAAACTAAGAGATTTTTTTAAACTAATGTATGATCTCACTGGAGAATTCCTTGAACTATAAGTGGAATATAAAAGTAGGGATTCACACCTAGCTCAGAAGACTCAAGCTTGGTGCATGCGCAACTGGTCAGTGACTTCACAGATTGCTGTACTGTCAGGTTCGAAGATTCTACAAACTGTCCCAAATAGTGTAATAGAATATTTGAAATTAAACATGGCATGGTACACTTGGAAGAAGAAAATGGACATAGCAAGAAAAGAGTAGCCATTGTATTGGTTACAAGAAGTTTCAGCCCAGCGGTGAATGTGTTGGTGGCAGAGTTTTTCAATTTGTGCAGTATGAGACAGTGGATGCACATCTACAATGTATGGAGTAGGCTGCCTAAAATGGTACCCAGAGAAAGAGTGAAAAAAGACTTTGTTAAATCTTTTCTTATCCCCACCATATTTCCCTCCTCCTTTAAGACACTTCATAAAACCTATTGAAATGATTCTAAAGTGGTCTCCTTTTGATTTTCTCTCAAATGTTATTTAATTACATGCTATGAAGCATCTTGGAATGTGTTAGTTTGCCAAATGTGCTGCATAAGTGCAATATTGTTCTAGCCCTCAGGCTGCAACAGGAAGGACATTGTAAGAGTGCCTGGATGTCTGTAAAAGATGAAAGAACTGAAGATTCCTTAATGCTTGACTTAAAGATTGAAATTGAGAGTCCTCGAGCTTGCTTTAGAAAAGTGTTGAGTTCTGAACACATCAATTTGATATCTCCTGCTGTCGTGGCTCAAGGTTAACAATGGGTAAATTCTACAAACTCTAATGACCAGAAATTTTTCTTTGGTGTACTAAATATTAAACACTTGGCATAAGTCTTACTTTATGACCCCTGTAGAGACTGAAAGTATTTTGTTAAAAAGAAAGGAATTCCCATGATGTTGGAAAGTTTCATTCCAAACTAAAAGAAAACTATGGGACATGATTTTACTTTTGAATACTTTTTACTCCAACAAACCAACTTAAATCGACATAATTCAAACATCAGTTTACAGATAATTCAAATAAAACAATAAATTTCACTTTGGATAATTGATACAACAAAGATACACTTTATATTGTTACAAGCACTCATATTTACAATGATTCCCTACACCAGTTTGGAACCATGTGAATTTCACAGCCTTTCCAATTCTCCCCGTACTATGCAGAATCACTTGCCATTTAATTGTTTTAGCTACCCAGTTGCATTCACCAGCAACTGTATTTCATCTAAAGTCAGCAGACATGGTTACCGCCAACAAGTTGCAAGTCCATGATCCCTTCCTCTCTTGCATCATGGCAGTTCTAGTGGCAGAGAATCCCCAAAGCCTTTCTTCTTATGCCCCGTTACACGATTTGCAGACTTGGCAATACTGAAACAACAGCAATAGATCTTGTCTAATCCACAGCCTTGTCCTCACTGGTCTGCTTTTTCCCACTGTATGATGCACATGTAACACAAGCTTGCATTTATTCCCAGAGATCTGCGTCATCACGAGGATTTGTTCAAAGACTCCCAAACAGAAAACTGCTCCATTTGAAGAGGACATTGCTTGTGTCCTCATAACACAAATTTTAGTGCATTCTGAACTGTCAAATAGAAAATGTTGGTTTCTGTAATTAGCTTTCAGTTTACCCTTATCCACTTAGCTGTTCATCCCCATGGCTACCTGAGATCAT
>JAHRHZ010000031.1:4037024-4083425 GCA_024137785.1 Ginglymostoma cirratum
TGTCTTTTCTGATGAAGGGTCTAGGCCCGAAACGTCAAGTTTTCCTGCTCCTATGATGCTGCTTGGCCTGCTGTGTTCATCCAGCCCCACGCCTTGTTATCTCGGATTCTCCAGCATCTGCAGTACCTTTTATCTCTGATACAAAAAGGAAATACATGCTTTTCACACATGTGACATCACACTGAATACACATTAATTCCAAAGGAAAAAACTACTGTATTTGTCGCATGTACAGTAGGATGCTGACTTAGCACCAAATAAGAAACTTGAGTGGAACAACTCAAATGGAAAAAACAGATTCAAGAGACATCTGATAAGTTGTGAGTGCAATGATTGAAGTCTTTCTGTATAATCTAAGTTGTATCCAAATGGTATATTCAGAAGCAATCCTTCTGCTCACTCAGTGTGAACATGAACATATTATTCTACATCAATATTTGCATTTCATTTTAAATTGTTATTTATTTGTTTAAGCTCTATTAAAATAGATTTGTATTATTTATTATAATCTGCCCATTTTATAACAAGTCTGAATTACCTTTATATGCAGCAAATTCAGAATATTTTTATCTTAACATAGTCCTTAGAGGACGTTGTTCATTTATAAACTGTTTCAATTTTTGAAATCCATTATAATATGTTGGCTGACACCCAACTCAATCATTACAGCAGTATATTTTGAGTTCTGTTGCTAAAATAAACTAAATGCTTAACTGTTTAATACATTAACTTTAAGGGAAGAGAGACATTTAAATAATTCATTTTTCTTATGGTTTTCTGTTGTGATAGTTTAGATTAAGTACTTATTCAGACAGTTAGAAGAACTTATCTCTAAATCCAGTGTATAAATTGTATGTGCTATGCACAATCCAAAAAGCCTGCTAACTATGCTATTTGCCGACAAAAATTAAATGATGCACTGAAGTTTTCATTACTTTTAAGATAGACTAAAAATAATTTATGGACGTTGGGAAGTAAAAGACTTCAATTGCTGACTTCTAACTGTGAAACACTACTGGATTCCTAAAACCTTTGGTCTGCCCAGGGAAAAAGAACTGTGACTGTCACTGGAGTCCTGATATGTTCTGTCATTAGCCAATCTCATAGTGACACTGACTTCCCTGCCCTGAACCAACAGGAGGGCAGATATTGTTTTTATGCCTGAGTGAAAAACATTTGGAGTTCCAATTTCTTTCATTTACTGCTGTACAGGAGAGGGCTCAATTTTTACTGAAAAGCCCCGTCAGTAATTGTTTCTGTCAATACCAGTGGAAACTACGACTTTAATGAAGTAACAGCTGGTGAGAAGAGACTGAACTGAAACATCAGAATCAGTTATAGATAGGTTAACTCTTTCTAGTCAAAGGTTATTTCTATATGTTTATAAAAGTTTCACAGTGACTGGAGTCTGATTGACTAACCGGATTAGATTTTAATTCAAATGGATTAATAGATGCAAACAGAGATCTACTCTTTGGCTCCCATCACAATTGGCAAAACAACTTGAATCCATAAAATGCTTTTTTGTTTACGTTGCTCAAATGACTGTATGTGTTCCACACAATGAATTCCTCCTGGGGCACAGAGACGAAGGCAAATAATACAAATGCTCTTCACCGGCGCTCTCAAAAACTGAGCCATTAATTTGTCTTTTAGAGTGATGTTGCCTTTGGAAGGAAAGGCACCTACAAATCCCTATCCTTTATTGAACAGCACAGTTGTGCGTTGAATTTTAATTTTTTTAATTTTAGAGGTAATAGAAAGAGTAGACAGAGGTCATGCAGTAAAGTCATTAGCTTGTATTTCCAAAACCTGTTGGAAACGTACATTTTTGTTACGTTCATATCCGATGTTAGGGCTGCAGTATCAGGGCAAGTAGCTGGATTGATAACAAATTGACTAGGAAAGCTGACACGATGGGTTAGAGGGCGTTATTCAGATTGGAGAAAGGGAAGAAGGATGCTTCAAAGGGAGCAATGCAGGGATCAGTGCCACTCATAATTTACATCTATTTGGACTTGGAATGCAATATCACAATATCAAAACTTCCACTAGATTCTAACCTGGAACTATAGCTGACACTGAGGAAGAATGCAAAATAGCTCAAGAAGACAGTAGAAAATTTGCAGATTTGGCAACTAGGTGCAAATATATTTCAACCTAAATAAATATGAGGTGATCCAGTTTGTTAATGAAAAATAGTAATGGAAACTACAACTTAGTAAAATAAGAAGCTGAAAGAGATTTTCAAAAAAGTAACAAAACAAGCAAAAATTGCTAACAAAGCACCGGGATTTATTTCAAGATGGAAAAAATTCAGTAGCAGTGAAGTTATATTACACTCATATGAAACATATGGTGAGTCTGTACTTAATACTGTACCCGTTTCTTATCTCTATACAATAACACCCTGGGAGTTACCATTAAAAAAGGTTAATTAGACCAGCCATATAAATACTGTGGCTACATAAATAGGTCCAAATGCTGGCAATTTTGCAAAACCTCCTAGGTAGAAAGTAAATGGTAATACTAGGGAAATGAAAGTACAGGTGATGCTGGAGCTTCAGTTTGAAGTATAAAAAACAAGTTGGACCTGTATGTCTCATTCACCAGTTTTATTGGTTTTTCATCTGAACCAGCCACCATCTACTTGGATCAGGTCCAAACCATTTCTTCAACTTGCAAAAGTTCTGTGTGAGCCAGACAACTCTGAGCTGATATTTATCATGTAAGTCTTACCATGGTCTGTACTGAATGCAGTTTGAGGTTCAGTGTTTAATATGGTTCCAGGATTGGAAGGATGATATACTGCAGACACTCACTTCTTGATGACATTGGGTGGCAACTCAGCCAGTGTGGCACTTTCAAGTTGCCGTGCACATTGAGCCTGAATGGGGATAGATGATGAAGACATGTTCCTCGGTATCTGTGTGCCGTGTCCTCAATTGCAGGGTGTGCCAATGATGACTATCCTGAAGTCTAAGAAAGTCTTTCACTCCTCCTGTACCTAATTTAGGTCCTTTCCACTGAGAGTGATTGTCCTGACTGCTGGTGTGTTGTTGGTTACTGTGGCTGCCTACTGAAGAAGTCAAAGGTGATACAGAAGGACCAAGACCTATGGTAAGCCCAGGAGCAGCAGCAAGCCAGTGTGGAGGGTGAGGAGTGTCCAGCTCAGTGAGAAGTCACTGCCACTGGGTCCCTCAGGCTCTGTGAGATGAGCTGGAGTCTTAGTGTTTTCTGGCCATGACTCCAAATCTTAGGAATGAGCGAGGTGCACCACTGACACAGACTCAATTAGATCCTGAAAGAATGTGATGGAACAGGGCTGGAGGCTTGAAAGCTGCAGAAATGGGAAGACATTGTCTCCTGGTGGCTGTGAAGGTAACAGCTGTTTCGAACTTCTATGCAGCTGGCCCCTCTCAGGGAGGGATGGGTGACCTGTGTGAGGTCTCTCAGTCATGAACCATCAGCTCAGTGACCGATTTCATCCGTGCAAGATCACACGGGTTCATTTTGTTTTGTGTGCTGAAGCCAGGCAATGGGATTCAGGACCATAACTGGCTTGCCTCCGGTGCGGGGTGCCATTGACTATACACATGGGGCACTGGGGAGGACCGTATCACAACGTTGCAGAATTCATCAACAGGAAGAGTTTATTTCATTATTGTTCGGGTGATCTGTGATCGTTGTTACCTATACTAGAGTTATGTGCTCACCACCACCATGTAATGACTCCTACATGAAGAAGCACTCTCATGTACCTGCTACATTAGCTACCCACTACAACTAAGTCCCATGACACACCCCCTGCATGATGCAGAGTGCAGATACCATGCTGTCCAGGTTTTGACCAGGGTCATGGTCAAACAGAATTTAGGGCAATTGAATATGTGTTTCTACTGCATGGACTAGTCCAGTCAACCTCTCCAGTATAATCCAGACACAGTATGCTGCGTCATCATGGCGTACTGTGCTCGGCACATTTGGAGGAGGCAACAAGGCGATGTGCTCGATGCTGAGGAACTGGAGCAGTCATCTGAGGAGGGGAGTGAGGATACTGTGGAGGAGGAAGCTGACATTGTCCATGACAGAACTCAACTGCAATGCTGCCACAAGCCTGACAAAATCTCATTGGTTCTCTCTTCCTATCGAAGAGAGATGGGTGCAGCAGACAATCACTGACTATAAAATAATCTTTGGTCATGATGCCAAAATCCGGTTGGCACTGTAGGAGCAAAATTAAGCCTCTGTTGGTATTGTCTGTATTCTTGAAAGGGAAAAGTAGACAATGTAGATTTACAAGTAATCGTAAAGTAGACACTGTAGCTAAGACATATGAACATGTAATGATACTATTGAGTAATATAATCATGTGAATTAGTTCAAACACAATTGAATATCTGAAGAAGGGTCCAGACCCGAAACGTCAGCTTTCCCGCTCCTCTGATGCTGCTTGGCCTGCTGTGTTCATCCAGCTCTACACTGTGTTATCTCAGATTCTCCAGCATCAGCAGTTCCTACTATCTCTGAATAATGCAGTCGTGTGTACCAACTTGGAATGTGAACTAAGTGAAAAGGATTGGATACAGATAGGAGCGAATAAAGTGTAATGTTGCTTAGACATTATTATATGTAGGAATAGGAAGCTGTTTGCTTGTAAAATTGGTATAAAATCTTTGTTCTTGTGATAAATAGTTTTATGCAATTTTCTTGATATGTGCATCTCCCATACAAACGTGAATAACATTTATATAAAGAGACCTGAGTCTCATCTGGTTACTGAGGAAATTAAGGGCTAAACTCACCCTTATAGTTACCTTTTACATGCTGTAAATAGGAGCTCACATTTCTCCTCGTATTAGTCTGATTGTTTGCTTGTATGTTGTGTTCCCCTGTTGGACAATGCCAAGATATTGTTCTGCAATGGGCTCTGGGGACAGTGTGGTGCTGACTTCGAGAGTTTTCAGACAGGATGTAGCTAAGGACAGGTAAAACGCGTAGCATGATGGTTTAGCAGTGTCTAACGTGAGAAAATGGGAGTGTACGGGAGGGGTGAGCGTATATCATGTGCTGTGAGCAGGAAATTTTTTTGTGGCTGTTGTGCCATTACACTACCGGTAAGGGGCACTGCAGGATTGCTAATGCTTGTTCAGATGCACAGCGACCTTTCAAAGATGGCGTAGCTGCAAGTAATGCTGGTCTTTCAGCAGATATCACCTGAATGGAAATTGTCATCAAAACAGAGAGTGGAAATAAAAGGGTCTATTTCCAGATGACAGATATACTGGGTGGTATAACAGGCTGTGAGGAAAATGCTTTAGGGTTACTTAAACAAATTCAATGAATGAATGAACAAAGTCATGGCAGTATAATGTGATTAAATGTGAAGATATATACATTGTTGCATAAAACAGAAAGGCTGAGTGTTATTTACATGGTGATACATTGGGGAATGGGGATATACAAAGGGAACCTTGTATGAAAGCAGACAGGCAGCTGCTGCAAGTAATTAGGATGGCAAATGGTATGTTGGTCTTCGTTTTCGCAGGACTTGAGTTCAGAAGTGGGGATGTCTTCTTGCAGTTATACAGGGCCTTGGTGTGACCAGCCTGGAGAATTGAGTGCAGTTTTCGTCTGCCTACCTAAGAAAGGATTAACTTGCCGTTGAGGAATAAAGAGGGGGATCCCTTGGCTGAAACCGGGGATAAAGAGAGATTGGTTTGACTTGGCCTGTATTCACTGGAGCTGATGAGGGGGGCTCTGATTGAAATATATAAATTTCTAACAGTGCTGGACAGGCTAGATGCTGAAAAGATGTGTTCCCTAGTTGGGGTATCTAAAACTAGGGATACAGTCTCAGGGTGGATGGTAGATCATTTATGACTGAGATGAGGAAAACCTTTTTTCACTCAAAGGGAAGCAAGTGAAACTGTGGAATTCTCTACCTCAGAAGACTCTGAAGCCTTTAGGAGAGATTTAGGAGAGAATGATAAGTTCTTTAGATATTAAAGGCGTCAAGAGGAAGCAGGAATATGGCATTGAGATAGAGGGTCAGCCATGATCATATTGAATGGTAGAACAGGCTGAAAGGGCCAACTGGCCTATTCCTGCTCCTTGTTTCTTTGTTTCTATGGAATGGAACTTGTATGATGTGGCAGAAATGGGACATGAGAGATGCCATAGGGGTTTGGTAGTAATTCATGAAGCATGTTTAGTAAGATACAGTAAGAGAGTCATTAGGCCTTATGATGAATAGCCCTCTGAAAACACCCACACAACTTGGATTTAGCCAAGATACGTAAGATTCAGCTCAGTGTCACACAATGAATGGTTAACATCTGGAACGCAGTGCCAGTAAATATGGTTGAGAAAGGTTCAATCAAAACCTTCAGGAATTAGATTGTCATATGAGTAGGAAGAATATTCTAGGTTACAGGGAGAAGGCAGGGGAATGGCACCATGCGAATTACTTGATTAGAATTGGTGCAGACATAATGATGAGTTGCACTGCATTGTGCCATTTCTGTGACTTTCTGTGACGCAGTCCCACTGCTCTTGCACCCTCTTTAGCTTTGTATCCTTTAGTTGGAATTGCTTTTTCTTGAGCTTCTTACCAAGTGAATTGCTTCACACTTCTCTGCACTACACTTTATCTATCCCATGTTTGGATATTTCACCAGCCTACCTCTTCTTGAAGTTTATTAGTATCCTGATCAGAGACACTAACAGCGTTTCATTGTTAAGAGTTATTTTCAAATTTTGAAATTGTGCCCTGCTCACCTAAATTTAGATCATTGATTTATGTTAAGAAAATATATGAGTGCTCTAAGGTTTTAGAATAGATTTGTAGCTCGGATTGTGGATGTTGTGGTTTGTTGGCTCGCCGAGCTGGTTCATTAATTTTCCGCAGTCGTTTCATTACCCTGCTGGTAACATCATCAGTGCAGCCTCCAATGAAGTGCCGTTATGTTTTCCTGCCTATTATTTAATCTCTGGAGTCCATTGAGCTGGATTACCTCACTTCCGGTTTTCCTTTGCAGTGGAGTGTATATGGGATCGAGCTTGATGTGTTTGTTGATGGCTTTCTTCATGAGGACCAGGCTTCTAGGAATTCCCATGCTTGTCTCTGCTTTGCTTGTCCCAGGATTTTGGTGTTGTCCCAGACAAATTGGTGGTTCTCCTTATCCACGTGGGTAGAGATGAGTGAGTATTGGTCGTGTCTTTTTGTAGCCAGTTGATGCATGTGTACTCTTGTTGTTAATTTCCTTCCTGTTTGTCCGATGTAGTGTTTGTCACAGTCTCCGCAGGGAATCTTGAATATGACATTGGTCCTGTCCATAGTGGGTCTTTGGTTCGGGTGAGCAGTTGTCGTAGGGTTGATGTGGGTTTGTGTGCTACTCTGATGCCTAGTGGCTGTAGGAGTCTTGTGGTCAGTTCAGATGTGTTCCTGATGTAAGGTAGCGTGATGAGTGTGTTGGGGCGTGTAGTATCTTCCTGGTGTCGTTCGTGTAAAAGGCATCTTCTGACCCAGTTTTTCAGGTATCCATTGTCTTTGAATACCTTGAAGAGGTACTCCTCTTCTTCTCGGTGTAGCTATGTGCAGCTGCAGTGTGTTGTTGCCTGTTTTAAATAATTTTCTCACGCAACTTCGTTTGTGGATGTTAGGGTGGTTGCTGTTGAAATTCAGTACTTGGTCAGTGTGTGTGGCTTTCCTGTGTACCTTCATTAGGAATTCCCCATTTTGTCTTGCGCTCTACCGTGATGTCTAGGGATGGGAGCTATTTGTTCTTCTCCTCCTCTCTGGTGAATCTGATTCCGGAGAGGGTGTTATTTATTAGTTTGTGTGTCTCCTCTAGTTTGGTCTGTTTAATGATGACAAAGGTGTTGTCCATGTAACGTATCCATAGTTTTGGTTGAAATAGCGGAAGGGCAGAACTTTCAAGTCTCTGCATCACTGCTTTGGCTATTAGTCTGGAGATAGGTGGTCCCATGGGTCTCCCGTTGATCTGTTTGTATGTTTGGCTGTTAAAGCTGAAGTGGGTGATGAGGCTTAAGTCCAGTAGCTTCAGCATGTTGTCTATGGAGATGGTGTCATTGGGGTCATGTTCTTGTTTTAGTCGTGCTGTCATAGTTTCTCATGCTAGTGGTATGTCTATCAATGTGAACAGGGCAGTAACATCAAATGATACCATGGTCTCGTCATCATCTATCATTAGGTCCTTGATGGAATTGAGGAACTCCTGGGCTGAGTGGATTGAGTGGGGTGACTTGTAGACGAGGTGCTTTAGTCTCTTTCAAAGCTCCTTGGCTAATCTGTGTGATGGCGTGCCTGGCAGGGAGACTATGGGTCTAAGGGGTACTTCTAGTTTGTGTACTTTCGGGAAGCTGTAGAATTGGCTGTGTTAGTCCCTTCAGGTTTCATTCTTAAGAAGTTTGTTTTGTTGATCTGTCCAGCCTGTATGAGTTTCTTTAGTGTGTTGAGGATCTTGTTGCTTAGTTGTGGTGTCGGGTCTGTCTGCATTTGCTGGTGTGTGTTCTCGTCGGCTGGTAGCGCATGTGCCTTGGAGGGGTAGTCCCTTTTTATTTAGTATTACTGTCATGCGCCCTTTGTCTGCTGGTAGTATTGTGATGTTCTTGTCCTTTCTCTAGGGTTTTCCTTTCCGATGTGTTGAGGGTGTTGAGTTCACTTTTTCTGGTCAGTGTCAGGATCACTATCTGTCTTATGGCTTGCTGTGTTTCTTCATTGATGCTGTTGGTCCTCAGTGTGGCTTCCAGTGTGGCTAGGAATTCTGTTTTATTGGCGTCTCTGTAGTTATTGTTCAGTCCACGGATGAGAACAGCTTTCTCTATGTCTGGCAGTTTCCTGTCTGAGAGGTTTCTTATCCAGGTGTCTACTCTGTTGTCATTTTGGTGGATTAGTTTGGCTAGTTTGTCCTGAAGAGTCTGTGTTTTCCTGGCTCTTGTGGTCTGTTGACTGATGTTGATGGCTTGTTCTAGGTCTGTTATCCAATCTTGGCTGGTAGTTTTTGGCACATAATTGCTCTTTTATATCTGTGGAGCCAGTTGTGTGCATTGTTTATCATTACCTTTAGCATCCTGTAGCTGTTTTGTTAATCTGTTTTGCGAGCTTGTGGGTTGTTGATGGTGAGTTTGTATTTCACACAGCGTGGTAATACGTGGTTCCTGAGGCATCCATGTAGGAAGTAGAGTTATTCATGGGTAGAGCTCTGTCGTTTGGCATAGTTCTCCCATTTTCGTGCCAATTTGAATGTGCTTTGCCCATAGGTCTCTAAGGTTTTAAAGTAGGTTTGTATAAATGAGAACACATTCAAAAATATTGAACTGTTGTTGTTGACAAGGGCATACACAGAAACAATAAGACAAAACTGGACTTTAAATTTCTTTTGCCACCTCCAGCTTTACGAGCCAATATTCAAACTGACCTACAAGTACGCGATTAAACTTGAGAGAAAGCTTCTGGGCCCACAAGATCATACCTTTTTTTTCAGTAACTGAGAGACATGTGGTTAGAAAAGGTCTCTGAGCTTATGCTGTTGACTTACTTTCCTCTCCCATCTCTTTATGAAACACGAGAATATCCTTTAAATAGAGCATCTGACTGCAACATCCACCTCCTCTCTGTGTTCATCACCTCCTTTTTGTGTTCACCAATGTTAACTAGATAACCAGATCAACTTTTGGCCAATTTGTTGCTTTCTCCGTCAAAATCATGTTACTCATCTAAAGCTGTTGTGGTGCATGATCAGACTCTGGAAACACTTCCAACTTAGGGGTCCCATTGTTAGAATGAAGCTCTTTTTTTAGTTTTGTATGCGTTCTTAATACCATACACAGACTGTGTCAGTCATCCATACTACCTCCTGTATCTGCTCTAAGAAGTTACAGTTTTTCCTGCTTCCACTATCTCTCCCTCTCTCTTGCTCTCTCATTCTCTATAGATGCTATGCAATGAATTGGTATTAGCAATTATGGATTTGTCTTGGTCCATGGTTCCCTCTGGAACACCCTGGTTGACTTTTCTTCCTTCATTCCCAATACCTCCCCATGGAACCTTCCCTTTCAATCACAGAAAGTGTAACACCTGCGCGTTTACTGCCTCTGTCCTCACTACCCAATGCCCCAGATACACCTTCCAGATGAAGCTCACAATGTGGTCTGCTCTGTACTGGGGAGAGGAAACACAGACTGCTTTGCAGAATACCCCTATTGTCTGTTCAAAGAAATGATCCTGAGCTTCCTTTTGTTGGCCACTCCCACATGCTACTGTGTTCCCTGGCCAACATTTCTGTGAAGCTCAGCGCAAGCTGAAAAACTGCAACTCATCTTCGGCTTGGGACTCTGCAGTCTTCAGGACTCAATATCGAGTTCAATAATTTTAGGGCCTGAGCACATTCCCCCAATTCCTACACACCATGCCTGGTCATCATATGGGCTGTTACCACAACCAACACACTTCCAATAACTAATGGTCCCCACTAGCTGCTATTGGTTCTCCTAGGCTGACCTTTTATTTGTTCCTTTGTCTGTTCAACTATTGTTCTGTCTCTCTCTCTCTCTCTCTCTCTCTCTCTCTCTCTATCTCTCTGGGATCTGCCTACCATTTATTCCCCCACCCTGCCCCATCTTCAGTGTATATACCAAAATACTTACTCTGCTTTCTCTCCACAGATGCTGCCAGACCTGCTGAATTTCTCCGGCGATTTCTGTTTTGGTCCAAGGTTATGCTTTGCAGGATACCACAGAGTTTTCCTATTGCTTTTGCAGATGGCTGACCAGTAGTCACTCCCATTCTTGCTGCTTGCAAGCATTGCATGTTGGAAGGATTTTTAAGTTAATGGTCAACCCATTGGGATGCGTCAGTCTTGGGTATCAAGTTCTGGAGTGGAACTTGAACTCAGAGCTTCTGTTATTGGTCCCTTTTAATAATGGATTGCTGGCAGTGAGAAGTATCCTGATTTTCTGTCTCACAGAACATTCAATATAGCTTTTTGTGTTTTTCTAGGAATCACAACCGCCTAAATCTCCACGAGATGACAAAAGTAATGAGAAAATTAAAACTATTTACATTAGATTTTGCTGGAGAATGCACAATATGGCTGCTGATACAAATTGGTTCATGATACTAAGCAATAGTTTGAGGAATCACTTAAAATCTTGGTTTGACATTTGATGAATGAAATGGTCAGTATCCAATTCAGAACTGTCTTAGCCTGAGGAGGTAAATCATGTCAATTGCATATACGGCATAAAGAAACCAAGATATGAACTCAGTTTTCTGTGAATCCTGATTCCACATCAATTCACAAATGCCATTTATTTTGCTTTAGTTCTAGTCATGAGACATTTTTTGATTCTTTTTCTAGCAAGCTACATTATGCAGGCTTTGAAACCTAATCAGTTCGTGTCAGAAACACAGCAGTATGCCTGTCTATGTGTATGAGGGAAAATTGTCTTTTGCTAAGTGATGGTGTCTGCTAAGCAGATTCTTTTACAGCACACCTAAACTACCATTTAGAAAAGTGCATTTACTTTGCCTCGTGACAAAAACTTAGCATTCACTGGGTTTTGCTGTACGTTACAAGGCACAGTAAATATTTAATGAAAGTTAAGCCAGTGATAATTCACTATTTGCTCAATAGCTGTATGATCATAAGTATATGCACCACAAACATTATAAGGTTTCACATGGGTCATTAGCGATTCACGGAATCATTTTGAAATGACTATTTGAGTATATTACATTAGACAGAATAAAAGACACAAATTACCCAGACACCATAGGCATTTCTCTTTTAACTAGAGCAATATAGAGAAAATAATATTCTGTGGAAGGGTCACTGGACCCAAAATTTTAGCTTCAATTTCTCTCCACAGGTGCTGCCAGACCTGCTGAACTTTTCCAGCAATTTCTGTTTTCATTGGAGAAAATAATGAATGGGTAAGTGTCTGAGGATTCATCAAACAATGTTAGTGTACATGCTTTTGTTACGATCCAATCACACGAAAAAGACACGCAAGCTAAACATGGATGTGGCCTGTTCCTGGTATTAATAATATATCTGCTACTGCTTGTCATCTATTAAGGACAGCTGACAAGGAAAAAGAAGCCCAATTTTATGCATGAGGATTTAACAGCGAAATGAGAATCTTGCCTGTGAGCAGTGAGGGGCCAATTTGAATGCGTGAAAATATCATCAAGGATATTTAGCAGTTAACCAGCAGTCAACATTACCTGGTGAATTACACATGGCCATGCCTCTACCAAACAAAGACTCTTTACCAAGCAAACAGCAGTCTGTTTTCATGCACTATAAAAGTTGTTTTCCCTTTGACATTGCTTGAAAATTATCTTTATAGGTACAAGATGAAAATCTTTAACAAAATGTGTTCTTTTCTACCTGACTCACCATTGCTCCCACTGTTCAAGGCTGAAAAGTAGATATCAGTGCTTTGGAAAAAATCACCCTCATCTGTAAAGATAGTGTCCAAATGTGATAAAAAATCTGTCGCATGTAAAAAACTTCACTTCCAAGGATATGCAGAAGTCAGAAACAGTGAAAATACTAATGGATACACACATAAAGACCTTGGCGCAGTATATCACCCGTCTCTATTAGAAGAGATACCTGCATTTGAAGATATATGTCCATTGGAGAAAGTACGCCAGGTGAAATAAGAGATCCATTGCGTCTAGATATGACTTACTTATGTCAATGCCCATTTTATGCAATTTGAGCTTTATAGAAGGATGACTGTCACCCTCTAACAGGCTGTGTACCTTAGCTAAAACAAATGAAATTACAGTCTATAGATCTGCAGTTATGCTTTGCAGATGGAAAGCCTCCAAAATTAAAGAGTCATTTTGAGTGTCACTACAGCATAAAGAACACCAAAATGTTTGAGAACATAGTTGCTTTCTATAACCAATAAATCTCATTCTTGAGTAAGGATACATGCTTTGCTCTCTAGCCCTACAAGTCTGCAGTAGTTCAGGTTCATAATAAAACTACCCAGGGCAGATCCAGGAAAATACAACTAATGGATTATTTCATAGGATTTTCAAGTTTAATGGTTAAACCTAAGAAGAATCTTTGCACAGTGGCCACCACTTACACTGGAGTCCAAGACTGATTTCACACCACTATTAGGGAAGACGGTACAGATTTCCCAGGAAATATTTTCCATTTCTGATACTACAGAAGAAGCCTCAAGAGGACAACTATCAACAAGACTTGAGGCAACACCCAAATAATAATGCTAAACTTAAGCAACACAGACCATCCTAAATTATTGATGAATTTTTAATCAAACCAATAACAACAGCAGAATAGTCAGCTACATGTAGTGGTGATGCAGAATAGCAGTCAATGCCACCAAAACATTGGTGCAGATGAAGTTGAAAGAACACACAGCTTAATGGAAGATACCAAAAATATCCAACTTCTTGAGAGAGATCAGTCATCTTGGTTTGAAAGATGAACCTGCTTCTTTCATCAGCACAATTGTTTTCCACGAAGGACATCCATGGAATCATAGGTCCTCAGACAAGGTAATGGGCCATTAACAAATATATCAATGGTCAGTCACTTCCTCAGTGAAAGGTGTTTGTGAGATAAAGGATTCTCCAGAGGAGAAATAAAAGACTGATCAACACCCAAATAAACAGCCCTGAAGCCATCAGGTTACTGATCTTCTGAGTCTGAAATGAACATGTTCTGGAAGAATTGCCAACCCCCCCAGTTCACTCGAATTTGTCAAGGAATTGAAGAGAGAATGGATGGCGGTAAATTTTTAAATAGATCTTGAGAGCATTGCAAATGGGTTATCTAAGGGATAAAAATCCTGTAGGGATGTAATGTTGTGTAAGATAATGGATGTGAAAAATTAATCTGAGCTAAACTGAAGCTCTCCATTCTGATATATAACACTGTTGCTGGGTAGAGCATCAAGCATTTTGAACTTTGGATGCAGTTCAGGCTATTTTAGAGTCTGGCCAAGTCTACTGTGGAGACAACAAGCTGTGGAGCTGGATGAACACAGCAGGCCAAGCAGCATCAGAGGAGCAGGAAGGCTGACGTTTTGGGCCTAGACCCTACTTTGGAGACACATGTTTTAACCACCACTTATTAGCAATGTAATAAGTCTTTGAGTTAATGTCATTTGCATAAAGTTACTGAGGTGCAATAAAGTGCATCCAGTTATCTTCTGCTGAGACTTATTCATGGTTCCTCCTTTACCACTGACCATTAAACCAATAGCAACTACGCAACACCACCCCCTCCCCCCACCACGCCAACACCTCCTAACTTCCTCTCCACACTGGCAATGGAGGAAAGCTTGGTGGCAGCACTCTACCCCAAACATAATGGTTGATACCCAGATCTTCTCATCACCGTTATACACGCATACATATACTCAGGAAAAGATTGTGATTATAAAATTAGTACCCATTTATATTTTATGATTTCAAGGGTTTTACCTTTACATTTGCCTTTCCCCAACATGAACACTTGAAACAATGCAGGTCTGTATTTTTTTCTATTCACTGGACATTGAGAAGAATGGATTCACTGTTGATTTGGATTCACTGTTGATTTACATTCACAGTAGCAGAGTTCTCCGAACACACTGCAGTTAAGTAACTGTGGAGCTCTGGAAGGTTTGCTGTGGTACAGAGTTTAATGCCAACCCAAAGCTCTACCTACATGAGGCTTAAGATCAACTTTTTCCTTTATTGGCAATGATGTTTCTGTCTGTCTGACCAGAATAGGCTTTGTTAAAACTTTTATCAGAAGCCTTAACCCTGTTATGTGACCAGGGCATCTCTTCCTGTTGGCCTCATAAATAGTTTCTGATGTTTATGGCATTGTCAGACAATAGAGTCCAATATCACTCATCCACATGTCATCTCAATAAAATAAAACATCACATATCTTTTGTTTGTGGATTTCAAGTTTAAGCTCATAAGATTTTGATAGTATTATGAATCAAGTTTTTCTAATTAGTTGGAAAAATGCAGCCAGTGTTCCAACAATCCCAAGAAAATAAAAAAAAGGCAAGAAGATAAAAGTCAGCTGATCCCACAACTCCATTTTGTATTCCTGGGGAACGTTGATTTCAGGATTATGCTTCACCAGTTCACATAGTTCATAGATGTATTGTGTGATTATGGAAATGGCATGCCAGTGAAGTGAACTGCTTTGACCTGGATGGTGGTGAGCTTCATAATTGTTGTGAGAGTTGCACTGATCCAGACAATGTGAAGTGCATTCTACCCTACTCCTGACCGGCATCCTGTAGATGGTGGAAGGGCTTATGAGAACCAGGAAGAACGTTATTCATCACAGAGTATTCAGTTCATGACCTCCCCTTCTAATCACAAAATTCAAATAGCTTGTTTCAATAATGAAGTTTCAATAGTAAACCCCAAGATGTTGATGTTATGGGATGTGACAATGGTACTGCTATTAAATATCAAATGAAATGGTTTGGTTTTTCTAATCTTGTTCAATTAAACTCTTTTGTAACTTTTTAATGCTATAACTCCAGATCATTTTGTACCATCTCTTTTCTCTCTTATCCTATCAATTTACTTCTCCTTGCTTATATCAAGAAAACTCAAAATCGCTAGCATTCCCATCTCTGCTTTCACAGGGAGTGAATTGTTCAGGGTCAGGTTCCCAACTCATCTGCCCTAGTATTCTTTCCCCACTGTCTGTATTACTGGACTGTACAGTATACTGTTGTGGGTAACAAATATTTGAGAATATACAGAGACATTAAACTCCTGTTTGTATATACTACTGCCAATCAAAACTGCATGGATTCTGTCTTCAAAAACATTGGTGCGATAAATGGTTTGCCACAAAGAACAATGGCCAATCCCTTTCTCAAAGTTCATTTCCAACTTTTGGAACTGGGGAATCATCTGACACCCATCAGGCATCTTCAATTTCTGTCTTTACTGTGCAGGCTAAAGTTGCTGCTTGCTCTACTTCTGTCCGCTTCACAAGATGTAGTTCGACAGGAGCTCGTCCAACTACTGTGATGCTGTGCTTCTGGTATTCTTACATTACGCAAGTTAACTTTACTCAGTTTGGGAATGCTCAGTTTGGGTCCTGCCAAGACCAATCAGCTCCTGACCTCATTACAGCCTGGGTTTAAGCACTGTCAAAACAGCTGAATTCTAGAGGTGAGGTGAGGGTATCTGCTCAGGCCACCACAGCAATATTTGATCTATTATAGCATCAAAGAGCCAAGAATCAAATTAAACACAATGGGAATTAGGGGGGAAAGTCTCTTGTCCAGAATAATACCTAACACAGGAAAACTATACCAGTCCCAGGACATCACCACAGGAGTTCTTTAGCATTGTAACTTGCCTTGCAGTACCTGACAAGCCCATGACCTCTACCAAATGGATGAAGAGGACATTGGATGCTTTGGAACAGTAAACCTGCAAGCTCCCCTCCAAGTTGTGCACCATCCTGTCTTGGAATTATTTAGCCATTCTTTCACTGTTAAGATCCTTCCATGTCAAAATTCTTGAACTCCTTCTCTGTGAGTATACCTACACAACAAAGGCTCCTGAAGTTCAACGTGTTGGCTCATGAAAGATTAATCTCTCAGGGACAACGAATGATGGGCAATAAATGCTAGTATTATCGATGATGGTCACATGCCACAATCAAATTGAAGATTTCTTCCTAGCAGTCTGGGCCATTCCAGAAGGCAGTCAAGTATCTACAAGTAACCACACTGTTGCAACCCTAATGTCATACGTAGAGCATATTGAATAAGGACAGAGTTCCTTTAAATTAAGACATTGGTTAACTGCATAGATTTTTATTACAATCCAAATATGACTGATACTAGCTTTTCATTCCAAATTTATTTAATGAATTCTCAGTTGCCATTGTGGGCTTTGCATACATGTCTTCAAGCAATCGTAAGATAACTACTATGCCACTGTAATATTCTGCATTTCTGCTCTCAGGATGAACATTAGGTCCTTGTGTTAGTACATCATACACTCATTGTTTCTTTCATTATAATTGATTTCCTTCAGAGCAATCCACTCGTCCTGTCACCTGATGATTAAACGTACTGATTATTTTCAGCAGTTTTACACTTTTGAAATCAACAGTGAAATTACAGCTCAGACATCAGACATCCATAGCTGAATGTTCTCAATGACCTTTTCATTCATATTGCTAACTCATCTTGATCCACTGTTACCCATTTACAATGACAACAGACAAATAGATGAGGACCAACTATGTGTTATACAAAATAACTGATGTACAAAGAAAATATTGATATATTTGTGTGCCCTTCATCTGTTCTTGACTTAAGTATCCCCCAATAGTTATGTCATTTCACACACACGGTGTCCCAAAGGCAACCAGCAAATTCACTGCTGACCATCAATTGCATCATACGTAAACTAATGAACTGAATAATTATTGCACCCCCAGTGGAATACATCACAAACTTCAATTGATGCGCACAATACGACAGATGGTTTTCTTCAAACCACAGTCAGTTGACATTGACAAAAAAAAATGCAACCAAGTTGTTACAACATCTGGTTGCTTCAGTAAAAAAAAAGGCATGTGCCTGTCTCACTGAATTAGTTAAAGAAATTACATTTCAGAACAGGATTGTATTCACCCACACCTCCTACTCACTCACCTGCCACAAGATACTTCTTTACTCAGCTGCAAACCTACCCCAACCCACCTGGCACTGTACTACGCAATGATTAAAGACAGAAGTTGCTGAAGAAACTCAGCCGGCCTGCTAGCATCTGTGGAGGGAGAAAGCGAGTTAATGTTTGGAGTCCAATATGACTTCTCTTTGTAATTCTAAATAAGGAATGATTTTATAGCGGTATATAAAATAATGAGCAGCAGGGATAGGGTGAAAAGCCAAATTCTTTATCCCAAGGTGAGCAAATTCAAAACTGGAGGGCATAGGTTTAAGGTGAGAGGGGAATGATTTAAAAAGGACCTGAGGGGGTAACTTTTTCACTCAGAGGGTGGTGCATGTCTGGAATGAGCTGTTAGAGGAAGTGATACAGGCTGGTACAACTACAACATTTGAAAGGCATCTGGATGGGTATATGAATAGGAAGAATTTAGATGGATATGGGCCAAATACTGGTAAATGGAACTAGGTCAGATTGGGATGTCTGGTTGTCATGGATGAGTTGGACTGAAGAGTCTGTTTAAGTACGCATGACTCATAAGAGTCATATTGGACTTGAAATGTTAAATGTGTTTCTGCCTACAGATGCTGCCAGACCTGCTGTGTTTCTCCAACACTTTCTGTTTTATTTCAGATCTTCATCATCTGTTGTACTTTATGTTTGCTCCATCACCCTAACCATGTGGACCTTACTACTTGTTCACCTGATTCCTACCGCCCCCTTTACTTGAGACTCTGCCACCCAATTTTCCTTACGTGCTTACCTTCTGACAATAGCTGCCAAAGTGGTTTGAAGGCATTTAACCTGTTGTGTTATGTTTCATAGCCAGTATACAATAGACATGCTCATTATATCATCACTGTATCATGACACATGACCTCAAGGTATAAATGTCTCAGCCTCTATCTTACTGGGATCACTTGTAGCCTCACATGCTGAAGCATGTTATTACTCATAACCTATTCAGTCAGTGCTAAGCAGTGTCTGTGATTGTAAAATACATGAATATGAGAAGCTGTAATAAATATCCATCAAATAGTTCAGTACTACATTACCCATGCCTAGTTCTTATGTTATGGAAGCTGATGTAAATATCATATTATCAAGTACAAATAATCTGCTGAAGGTAAAAATCCCATTACTGCATCACATCATGCTGACAACACAGCAGTAAGTGCTTTCAAATCTTATTTATGGACCCTTGGAAACCTCACTCAAGATCACTGGACAGCAGCCCTGAATTTCAAACTTTTCAGCAAGTTTATGCGAGTACAGATCTGCAAACTAAAAGCCAGAATTTACGTCCTTCTTTTCTACTTCGATTTCAAGTTCTTATCATGCTCTGTATTGGTTTTACAAAAAAGCCAAAAGTTTCAGCCTGCTTCTCCATTGAAAAGTAATATATTCGATCAGTGAGTTTGTTATAGATTTAAATCAAAAAACAACAGACAAAAGATATTCTCAGTTTAAATTCGGACCCCCGCTATTCAAACATGAATGGTATCTTATGCTTTGGAAGTGATTTTCTGAATTGAAGAACCTAGCTTCATGAACAGGTAAGTTGATTCTGCCATTCTGTTTCCTATTTTGGTGCTGAAGTCTGTTGGATGTCATCACTCCTTATCTGGTGTGATGTTCATCCAGTAGCTGAAACCTGCTACCACAAGCATTTAGCTATTAAAAACACAGCCTGTAAAGCATTGACATCTTTTAAAGGGCTACAAGACTGAAAAATAAAATGAAACAGGAGTAAAAGAGGGAAAATAAATGAATAGAACAGCAAACAAGTAAAAGAAAGGAATGAACAAATTTTGCATTCTATGTCAGGAAAAGAATTAATAGACCTTCTATAAAAAAATGACAAAATATTTAATTATGGATTGGGCAGCGAGTGACACCTTCACTGAATTACAACTATTTAAGCAACATGTGTAAATTTACTTCTCTGTTGAAGCAATAAATGATCCAGAAAGACTATCTCTCTGCAAATCTTACTTGGAATTTGCAGAATTATGCATCAGAATTTTCTGAGGATGGTAATAAATGAACCAGAGAAGTTCTGAAGATTACTTGAGGACCAACTCAAGATACAATTAAATTTTAGACTCACAAACCCCAATTAATCAAAAAACAAAGAATTGTGGATGCTGGAAATCTGAAACAAAAACAGAATTTGCTGGAGAAACTCAGCAGGTCAAGCACCATCTGTGGAGAGAAAATAGTGTCAATGTTTCATGTCCAGTGATCCTTCTTCAGAATGAGATTCTTCATACTCCAACTAATATAATGAAGACAAAATGCTAAGGGCTGACTCATTTTTAAGATTAAATCAAATTTCATGGAAGGTTTCTCTGTGAGGTCTAGTGAAATCTTTCGCTGTATTCTACCACATTCATCCCTTTAAGAACTTATCCCTTGTATAGTGCCCCTCTTACCTGACACTAGCCCCATTCTGCCACATGTTGTACCCTGAAGAACTCGCCACTCATTGGATATCAGCCAAAAGACTGGTATCCCTAATAATGATACCAGCTTTAAAATGCTGCTGTGCACCTGAATGAGCACTGGCATTCTGAAGATGTTCTCTTTGTCAAAGGACAGTCTTTCTGAAGATATCTGAGAAGGGGAAAATGGCACAGTGATTCCCCAACAGAGATTTGGTGGTCCCGGTAAGTGGGGTGGGACAGAAGAGGGGCAGGCAGGTCCAAAGTTGTCACCCAGGTCACTGTCATCTCCAGGATGTGGAGGAATGTCCGGTTATGCGGCAAGAATGTCAGTGATCTCTCTGCTCCATCTACACCCTTCTCTCTTCTACCTCACACTCCCTCTATCTTTGTTACTGCATCCATTTCCCACAAACTCTAACACTATCAGTAAATGCTGCAATATCTTCTCTCACTTGCTCTCACCACCCCTAAATCTCCCAACACCCTGCATGGTCTCAGCGCTGCCTACTCACTTATCCAGGAAGTGCCACCAACTATTGATTCCTGACCAGTACTAATGGATGTTCCATGTCTTAGCAGCTCGTACAATACTTTCCTTTCCCTCATTGCGGGGGATAGCAGCCCATAACAGGGAAGAAAGGGCCAGAAATCACCTCCTCAACATTTGAAGGAGAGTTTTCCAAGGCCTCAGAGGAAGCACTGACAAGGCAGCTTTGTGTGTACCCTGCCAGCTCAGACACTGCCACCTCAGTGGAAACATCAGACGAAAAATGTTTGGGAGCTCATACTGGTGGGCATCTCACTGTGACAGCTTCACAGCTGTCTGAGAAGGAAATACCCCAGGCTGCTGGCATTTAGAGACCAGGCATCTGCTTACCAACATACCCCATCTTGTGAGATAATACTGATAGAAGTTACAGGCATCTCTTCAAACCATGGCTCTGAACCTTTGATCATAAACATATGTACGTACAGGGTTGAGCAGGACTATTGGCAGTAAACATAAATCTGAAAAACCTAAGTGACAAGAAATATAACAAGTTTGGAGCAAAGTTTCTGTTGCATGCATATAGTTTTCCATTTGGTGTATTTTGCTATTTATTAATTGTATATGACTAAAATCATTTCTCTGCTGTGAGTGACAGTTCCATAGTTCATGTCAGCATTCAAGTTGACCGGTGTATACTTGTATTAGATTTTTTTGTTAACAGCCGATAATAGGTTTATTGTAGATGTGTGCGCTGTGTTGATGATACCTACAATAACTGTTCACCTTGAAAACCTAAATTCATAGATCAGTCTGCTTATGTCACATCGCAAGGACCATAACAGACAAATCAAAAATCAATAAAAGTGCATGACTTTGCTGTGTATAATATCTATGTGTGTCATGAGTTATTGGTATTTGTGGATTAAAACCAAGTAAGTACAAGAGACAACAAGTACCAAGATTCTGTCACTTTAGGTTACGCTGCTAAAGAAAAATTACCAGGAGCATCAGATCATTATCACTTGCTTGGGCGTGTATTGTAGTGTTTTGTTGAAGCATTATGTGCACACATTTAGGTGTGGGTGTTGGTGGATCTAAACTGTTGGGGAAAAGTCTTTGCATGAGGCCAAATAACTAAATAGTAGTGTCCACCCTGGATGTGGTCTCCACACAGCAGCAATTAAGACAAGGACCAGGCTCATTACTACGACTACAAGAGCAGGTTAGAGGCTGGATAATTTGTGGTAAGTGACTCACTTCATCACTGTCCAGGAGTACAATGGAATACTGTCCATTTGCTCCAACATTGAAAAAGCTAGACACGGTCCAGTATAAAGCAGCTCACTTGTTCAATATCCCTTCCACCATCTTCACTAATCACTCCCTCCACCATCAGCATATCGAGGCTGCAATGTGTACAACTCAAAAGTAACACTGCAGCCAAACTTCTTTGATAAAATCTCTCAAACCTATAATCCTTGCCACGTACAAAGACAAAGGCAGGTGGTATGTGGGAACACTAGACCCTGTAATTTCCCCTCCGAGTCCCTGTTTTTGAATTATATTGAACAACACTGAACATTGATAGTAGCTGGCAGAGAGTGGAAGGCATGGGAGTTTGGTATGTGTTAGTGCTCGATGAAGTGTTTGGGGGGGGTTTACCTTGGTTTTTCCTTTCCCAATTTTGTTATAATGCACCAGCTCAGCTTTTGGGAGCCAGTGCATGCTCAGTTGGAAAAGCAGGCAGAAAAATAAGAGTACTCAGGAGGAATCTGTTACGTCGATCAGCAGCCAGTAAGTGCCTACGCAGAGTTTTCAGTTGTAAGTGGTATCAGCATTTAATGGATGCAATAAAATTGTAGAAAAGCCTCATAATTAATTTATGTGACTGGTTAAAGTAATTAATTACATTTAATTATTAGTGCACAGGCAATAGGAAGAGAGGTGTTGTGTCACAGCTGCTGAAATGGGAGTTTCTAGACCTAAGATCGATTCAGGGCAAACAAATTTGGAGAAAGTGTCCAAAATTACAGGAACTCCAATTGAGAGTGATTGAATTGAAGGCTAGGTTGAAGACATGGTGATATATTGAGGAACGGGAGAAATACTTGGACACTTTATCCCAAAAGGCAGTAACTCCCCAGGGATAAAGCAGAAAGGGACTGAGAAAATAAACCTAAGAATACATCATCAGTCAACAATAGATATGACAATGATAATAAAAATGCAAAATGACTGGCTCTGCACCTGGAAGTGCACATCATTCATAGCAAGTAAACAAATTGAGAGCACATGTTGATGTAAATAATTTTATCTGATAGCCATTATTGAAATATGGCTGCAGGATGACAAGAATTGGGTTCTTCACATTGAGAAGTATATGATATCTAAGAAGAATAAATGGCTAGGTAGAGGTGAAGGAGTAGCACTGTCAATTATGGATGACACTGCCGTAACAATTAGAAATGACCTTGTTTCAGGAGATCAGGATGTAGAATTGTTTTGGATGGTGTTGAGGAATAGTAGGAGACAGAAGTCACTAGTGGAAGTGGTTTACAGACCTCCTAATGGTAATTAAAATGTAGGATGAGGTATACAAGAAGAAATGTTGGGTATTTGTGATAATGGGATAACAATAAAGATGGGTGATTTTAATCTACTGATAAGATGGGAAAATCAGATTGGCAATGATAGTGAGGATGAATAGTTCATAGAATGCTTTTGAGATAATTTTTCAGAGCAGCATGTTTTGAACCATCCAGCGAGTTGTTTACACTAGACTTGGCATTGTGTAATGTGACAGGATTAATTAAGGACCTCAGAATAAAGGCACCCCTAGGTAGCAGCAACTACAACATGATTGATTTTTACATTCAATTCGTGTGTCGCAAACTAGTATTTTAAACTTGAATGGGGACAACTGTGTGGGTATAGAAGCTAAACTCTCTGAAATGAACTGCGTTGCTGGGCAAGGTGATAGATCAATAGAGAAGCAGTTGTAGATAGTTAAAAGCATATTTCATAATACTCGGAAAAAGTACACACCCACTGTAAAGAAGAATTCCAAGAGCAAGATCCACTACAAGTAATTAAATAAAGAAGTTCCAGGAATGGAAAGCTTAACAAATGCGGAACATTTGAGGACTCTGGGACTATATTCATTGGAGTTTAGAAGGATGAGGGGGGATCTAATTGAAACTTGCAGAATACTGAATGGCCTGAACAGAGTGGATGTTGGGAAGATGCTTCCATTGGTAGGAGAGACAAGGACCCGAGGGCACAGCCTTAGAGTAAAGGGAAGACCTTTTAGAACGCAGATAAGGAGAAACTTCTTCAGCCAGAGAGTGGTGAATCTATGGAATTCACTGCCACAGAAGGCTGTGGAGGCCAGGTCATTGAGTACATTTAAGACTGAGGTAGATAGGTTCTTGATTATCAAGGGTATCAATGGTTATGGGAGAAAGTGGGAGAATGGGATTGAGGAACTTATCAGCCATGATTGAATGGCAGAACAGACTTAATGGGCCAAATGGTCTAATTTCTGCTCCTATCGTCTTATGGTCTTATAAGTCAAGGAAAGCACCAGAAATGAAGGAAAAAAATATGTAATTATTCAAAGATGAGAGCCAAGCCAGATGATTGGACAGAATATAAAGATTGACAGAGGGTTATTAAAATATTAATCAGATGAAAGAAATTAGCACGTAGGAGGAAACTAGTCAGAAAAGTAAAGGTGGAATTTAAAAAGGCTAAAGAGTAAAGAAAAAGAGAGTGAGAATAAGAAGTTAATAATAGATTTTAATGAAATGGTACATGAAATTAATAAATCTTTTGCCTCTGTCTTCACTTTGAAGATACAAAAAAATTCCAGTAATAACTATAAATCAGGAGATGGATGGATGAGAAGAACTTGGTACAATTATGTCTGGGGAAGTCGTACTAAGAAAACTGATGGAGCTGTGAGGTGACAAGTCATCAAGCCCTAATGCACCTCATCCTAGGATCTTAAAAAGAGGTTAGTGATACAGTTGATGTGTGGATGTTAATTTTCCAAAATTTCCCTAAATTCTGGAAAAGTTCCATTTGACTGAGAAGTAGCAAATGTAACCCTTCTGTTCATTAGGACTACATTAGAAAATAGAAAATACACACCAGTTAGCTTGACATTTATCCTCAAAAGATGTTACAGTTGTTACAGTTGATTGTTAAGGAGGTTATAGTTTACTTTGTAAAACACCAGCTTCCCCTCAAGCTTCAAATGGCAACTTCTGAATTTCTTCCTTGCAAGGCGACTGCTTTATGTTCATGCAGTTGCGTGTCATTGAAGTCCAAACTTGCCTATTTATGTCTCACTTCCATTTCTCCCCTCCTCCGCCAAGAAACTGGATGATACATATTCTTGGCAGGTAAAACATAGTGGGCACTTGCTAAATACCTTCCCCTGCCATCGCACATCTGCTTCTTCTGCACAACGTCCCTGCATGCTTCATTCCCACCATCCTCCTCAAACCTTTATCCTGAAAAGCATTATCAGAAGACCAGCTTCACCATATCATCAAGAATGTTATCAGATCAACTCACTCACCATTCAAGGCCATTTGCTGTTTACAATTGAGATGATAGCACCTATGATTTTTATACTCCTGCCACATTGCTGTTGGCTTACAAATAGGTCAATCAGGGTGATGTGATGACATTAATCTGGGGATTGCCATGATTGGTTGGGGTTGCCCTGCTAGTCAGTCTAGGGGTAGGCAACGGTAAGTCATGGGGGTTTGGTCTGTAATTATTAGGATCCTTATTGGGGGAAAGGACGTAGAGTCCTGGAAAGTAGGGAATTACCTGGGTGGCTGCACAATTTCACAGCGAGAAATTTGATACTGATTGTGAACTGCTTTCTGAGACTATGGGTTCCTGCAGTATGCAGACAATCTGGTTGAGCTGTTCACAACTGAAGCTGTTCTCTGAAGCTGAAGCTGATCGGTTCTCAGCTGAGCACATAGGAATTGAAAAAACATTACAGAGATAAGACACAGAGAGATACAGAAGGATGTATTGTTACTTTCTCCAGCAGAAAGTGCCTATTTTCTGCAGAAAACAAAAACTTCATTGGACTTGAAGAAAACCAGTTACCTTTCCTGCACCCAAAAAAACTGAAAGAACTGCGGATGCTGTAAATCAGGAACAAAAATAGAAGTTGCTGGAAAAGCTCAGCAGGTCTGGTAGCGTCTGTGAAAAAAATATCAGAGTTAACATTTCGGGTCTGGTGACCCTTCCTCAGAACATTCTGTAAATCAGGAACAAAAACTTCTGTTTTCGTAACTTTCCTGCACCTGTTGCTGTGAGCTGTGACTTTTGAATTTATAAACCAGAGGCATTTTCCAAGTGAGTCAGTCACTCTGTACTTCTTGCAAACCAGAGCAATCTTCCAGAGAAAGACAATTGAATACCAAGGATCTGAAGTAGTATCATCTCAACATTGAAATCAAGAAGCAAAGATCCCTGAACTGACATTTTGGTTGTTCTCTATCTCTGTCCATGATCTATTTTCCCTATTTATATGCCTGTCTGTGGGTAAGTGGGAATTTATAAATGGATTAGTGTTTTTGTTAATATTGTTAGATACCAATGGCTTATGTCTGTTTATCTATATCTATAGTCCAATTACCTATAATAAAAAATAAATTTTGTTTACTGCAGATACCTGGTTAATGCTTTCTATCAGCTTTGGTCTGAAAGTCGGGTAAAATGGAGTGCTGGCCTTACCTTTAAAACATTAACGTTTGGTATGACTCGGGGAATAGTGTGAAATGATTTACAACATTCTACCACAGTGGATTGTAATAGCTTCCCAAAATCTTCTACATGCTCAAAGGAATTCTTAGTATCTTAAAGGTTAAGAATTCTTTGTTAATTTTGTTAGTTAAGTGATTACCAGAAGATACTTTCTGATTTATTATCAGTGTGGGCAGACCCGACAGCCTTCTACAGACTAATGCAAAGCAAGATCAGTGGAAGATGAAGGGAAATGGGAATTTTCCCTCTGTAGTGGCTTTATTTCCTAGAGTTTAACAAACTGTTCCAATTCTATTTCCTGGACTAGTGTTCACTAAATGTCCTAGTTATTACAACTAGAGTGGGGAGGAGAGAAGGCAATGTTAAAGAGAGAGTTACCATCACAAAGATCCCCATATTTTTTAACAGGTCTCAGCCTTGCTGAGTGACTGGTGACATAAAGAGATAACAAGGTGTAGAGCTGGATGAACACAGCAGCCCAAACAGCATCAGAGGAGCAGGAAAGCTGATGTTTCAGGCCTAGGCCCTTCTTCAGAAATGGGGGAGGGGAACGGGATTCTGAAATAAATAGGGAGAGAGGGGGAGGTGGATAGAAGATGGATAGAGGAGAAGATATGCGGAGAGCAGACAGACAGGTCAAAGAGGTGGGGATGGAACCAATAAAGGTGAGTGTAGCTGGGGAGTTAGGGAAGGGATAGGTCAGTCCAGGGAGGACGGACAGGTCAAGGGGGCAGGATGAGGCTAGTAGGTAGGAGATGGGGGTGGGGCTTGAGTTGGGAGGAGGGGATAGGTGGGACGAAGGACGGGTTAGGGAGGCAGGGACAAGCTGGGCTGGTTTTGGGATGCGGTAGGGGGATGGGAGATTTTGCAGCTTGTGAAGTCCACTTTGATACCATCGGGCTGCAGGGTTCCCAAGTGAAAAATGAGGTGCTGTTCCTGCAATCTTCGGGTGGCATCATTGTGGCACTGCAGGAGGCCCAGGATGGATATGTTGTCTGAGGAATGGGAGGGGGAGTTGAAATGGTTCGTGACTGGGAGGTGCAGTTGTTTAGTGCGAACCGAGCGTAGGTGTTCGCAAATCGATCCCCAAGCCTCTGCTTGGTTTCCCCGATGTAGAGTAGGCCACAACGGGAACAGCGGATACAATATACCATATTAGCAGATGTGCTTGGTGGACATCTGCTTGATGTGGAAAGTCTTCTTGTGGCCTGGGATGGGGGTGAGGGGGGAGGTGTAGGGGCAGGTGTAGCATTTCCTGTGGTTGCAGGGAAAAGTGCCGGGTGTGGTGGGGCTGGAGGGGAGTGTGGAGCGGACAAGGGAGTCACAGAGAGAGTGGTCCCTCCAGAAAGCAGACAAGGGTGGGGAGGAAAAAATGCCTTTGGTGGTGGTGTCGGATTGCAGATGGCGGAAGTGTCGAAGGATGGTGCTTTGGATCCGGAGGTTGATGGGGTGGTATGTGAGAACGAGGGGGATTCTGTTTTGGTTGTTATTGCAGGGAGGGGGTGAAATTTCTGAAGAAGGGTCTAGGCCCGAAACGTCAGCTTTCCTGCTCTTCCGATGCTGCTTGGCCTGCTGTGTTCATTCAGCTCTGCACCTTGTTATCTATTATCAATGAATAAGGTAAGCTGCTTTGTCTTGGACTGTTTTGAGCTTCGAGTGTTGATGCAGTTGCAGCTGTCTAGGTAAATGGAGATCATTTTATCTTACTCCTTAATTGTGCCTTTAGTTAGTGAAAAGGCTTTGAGCAACCAGGACCTGATTCCCTTATTGCTGAATTTCCAGCCTCTGACTTGCTCTTGTAGCCACTCAGTTTATATGGCTGGCCCCATTTCGTTTCTGGTCAAAGGTGAAGACCTACACACAGATAACAATACTACAGGTGCCTTAAATCTCCAAAGTTCAAGCACTACAGCATTCCAAGACAGATCATCACCACATTCTCCAGTTTAGGGATTCAGAGGATAGGATCCACCACTCCAAACACCACTGTTAATTTTACAAGAGTTCATGATCACAGTTACCGGTGATGTGTAATATAGGCAGTTATAGCAATTTTCTGATAGCTTATTGAGTTTGTTCAGAGGCAGCAGGTTAGATACGATATATCAGTTAATCACCAAATAAAGGAAGTATAAAATACTTGGCAGATAAGAATGCTTTACTAATTCTGAAGCAGTTCTCTAGAATGGAGGAGTACAGGTAGTGCATTCCCATCTCCCAAATGTCTTGCAGCCTTTTGTGGTAGTCTTTGGTAGCAGCTGTCTTTGTTCTTCCCTTGGCCTGATGTAGTGGAACTCTTGGTCCTCCTGCAAGAAGATTATGGCTCATCTCTTGCTTGCCCCCTCTCTACCCACCTATCCTAATTGATATCCATTATTTTGGGAACTGGTCATCACCTGTGTGATGACCTGTGTCAAACACCTATCTAAACCCTCTCAGCCAATGAGAATAGGCAGCTGTGCACGATGCCAGGATGACCGTTGTCCCCTTGCCCATGTCCATTTGAAGGTTAGTTTTCATTCCTTTTAGGAACAATATGTTTTTCACATGGACAAAGGGTAAGGGGCAGCTGATAATTTTTGATGTGAATCGTGATCTCAGTGATGCTTATAACCTCTCCACTGTTATCATATACTAGAAATTTGTTTATATTTTCAGAAGGTTAATTACTAATGTGATATTGTTAAATGAGGTTTCATGCTACACAGGAAATATCAAATATGGAATGCTAAGTGAATACAAATTTTTCAGCAATCCCAATTTTCAAAAGTCCCTGCTTTGAGAGGGAAATATTCCCATTGACTTCCCACAATTAGTTCTTAACCATTCAATTTATTTCTAATGAATACATTTGGTTCTCTTACAACTTAATTATATTGTCACAGATAACATGTTAGAACTGTTAATATCAAGTTCTGAGCGGCTACCAAATTATAATGTCAACATCTTCAACCACGGAATCTGACTGATGTTATGTACCAAGTCATACCAAGCACAGTCTCCTAAGCTTTTGAACTTCTCGTTCGATTTCTTCATTCTGCTGGATCATTTGAACCAGTTTTTTTTTTCTGATGTGCTGGTTCTGTCTAGGATTAACTTCAGGTTTCATGACAGTGGATGGTCAAATTGAGAGATCACCTCAAGGGCCTCATTTTGCATGTAGGTATTTACTCTCAGTTCTGGAATGCTGTGTATTTCCATGGGGACCATTAAGTGTTAGTTGAGGAAATTGGGAAGATAGTACTGGATCTTGAAGGGGAAAGCATCTATGTTGACTATACAGAGTCTAATAGAAAAAGATAGTAGACCTTTGAGACCACAATAAGAGCAGCAAATCTATGATTTAAACTGTGGTTCTATCAGGAATAATGTATGAAGGTTGCAGGCACAAGGCTTCATGGCAAAGTTCGGCAAAAGGACATCTGTATTTAACGGTGAAAAGCAGAAGATTGACATTCTATTGAAAGGCACACAACTTGTATTTGATCACACAATCAACATGGGAAAACCCCTAACAATAGCTAACTGAATTTGTTTTTCTTTGGAGACAATAGGTTTGTTTTAAAAGTTTCCCTTATGAATTCTCCACTTGTGGTAATGAAATCTTCCAGTTGGTTTTCAACACTTTCATATTAATGAGCGGGATTTCAAAGAGACAGAACAAAGGTGTTCTTCCAGGCAAGTTACTTCTCTGACTCTGTGTTCAATACTAATAAGTTTATTACACAGACATACAGGGTCTTCCCAAAGGGAATAAACAGTAAAAACCGGTGAACGAGGCCAACTGCTTTGGTTTAACTTGTAGAATTTGAAATGTAGTTTCACTATGACCAATGCAGTCATTTCAAAATATTGTTGGCTTTTCCCTCCGAGATGTGACCTTTCTCTGGAGGTATTGTAGATTTTGTAACTCCCGGCAGGCAACTTGTATTTTTGCCAACATTTTTACCTGAAAGTTAGGAGCTGGAGTAAGCTATTTGGCCCTTTTGACCAGATCTGCTATTTAATAAATGATCTGATTGTCACCACAACTGCACATGCCTGCCTACCCTCAATAATGTTCACTCCTTTGCTTACCAAGAATCTATTCACCACTGCCTTGAAAATATTTCAAATTTCGGCTTCCATTGCCTTTTGAAGAGAATCACATGACTTATGGTGCTCTGTAATAAAACAAAGACCTCATTATAGTCTTAAATACGTCACTTTTTTTTATAAAATGGTGATGTCTAGTTTTATTATGTTTGAGAATAAACATGATCCTCTCCATTTCTTGTCAAGTACCCTCAAAATCTTATGTTTCCATCAAGATCCCTCCTACAAGATCCTCCTTCAGCCAGTTTGCATTGCTTTTTTAAAAAGAGTTCATATAAAAAAAGGTCCAAGCTCCATCTCCAGTCTATGATATCTAGATTATTACTAACACATCTTCAAAACAACATTCAGCAGTTAGTCAATCAGTCAGATCCTTCCCTCACTCTAATGTCACCTTACATAAGTATATTAACCTATATGGTATTCTTATTATACATACATACACATATAGCAGAAATTTATTTAAATTTAAAACAATATGAGCCATGATGTTATTGTGCCTGTTTACCGTAATTTCAGTTTTCCCCTCCAACATCTACAAACACTAATTGTAATTATGTGAGAAATTATATAAGATGAAATGAATAAAATTATGCATTTATTTTCAAAAGCATCTGTAATGATTGGAACTAGGTTGACCTCGTTGGCTATGAGGTCCTTGATTGGCCCAGGTTAACAACTCCAATCAGGAAAGCCCTGGCTGACCAATATAACCAGAAGATTTAGAATCTTCTCACTTCAGGGGACTGACTTGGAGCTGGCTGGCCTCAGTCAGTGCATTGTGCACTACTGAATAAAGGGTGACTTGGTGATGGGATACCAGTCCCTGTGCAGTTATTTCAGGCTCACTTTTAATTTTTTAATGACTTAAATGATCTAGTTTATGTTTTTTGGCTAACTAAATTAAGTATTTACCTCTAGACTTAGCCATTGGAGCATCCCTGTGTTCTGGTATAACAGTACAATTTTATCTTAGAGAGAGAGACAGCTTCACTGATCCACTCCCAGTGTTTTTTGTGCTGCTATGTACTGTATGCTTTGACTGATGAAGATACATGCACCAAATGCTCTTATCACCACACTGTCTACTTGTGATGCTACTTTCGAGCAATTACGTACTAGCACCCCTAGGTCTATCTGGGGTGACAACATTCCCCAGGCCCCTACAATTAACTGTGTAAGTCCTACGCTGGTTTGTCTTACCAAAATACAACACCTTGAATTTATCTGAATTAAAGTCCACTTTGCTATTCTTTATCCCACTGGCCCAGTTGATCAAGATTCTGTTGTGCTTAGATAACCTTCTTCACAGTCTACGATACCGTCAATTGTGGTGTCACCAGCAGACTTACTAACCATACGTCCTATATTCTCATCCAAATTGTTGATATAAATGATGAAGAAAAGTGGACTCAGAACCGATCCTTGTGGCACATTGCTAGTCACAGACCTCCAGTCCAAATAACAACCCTCTACCATCACCCTCTGTCTTTTACCACTAATACAAAATTTATCCAATTGTCTAGCTCTTCCTGGATCCCAAGTCTTCGAACGTTACCAATCAGTCTACCATACGAAACCTGGTTGAAGGCCTTCTAAAGTTCCTGCAGACAATGTTGCTTCTACTTTGCTTCCATCTATCTTCTGTTCATTTCTCCAAAAAAAACTTGATCAAATTTGTGAGACACAACATCCCACACAGAAAGCCACTAATCCCTAATCAGTCCTTGACTTTCCAAATGAATGTAGTTCCTGCCTCTCAGAATCCCCTCCAAAAAATTACCCAACATTGATATTAGGCTCACTGGTCTGTAGTTCTCTGGTTTCTCCCTGTAGCCTTTTTAAAATAATGGCACAACATTAGCCATCTCCAGTCTTCCAGGACCTCACCTGTGGCTGTTGATGATACAGATCTAGAGCTAGGAGGGCCACAATTTCTTCCCTGGCTTCCCACAAATTCCTGAGATACACTTGATCAGGTCCTGGGGATCTATCTTTATGCATTTTAAGACCTCTGACACCTCTTCTGTAATGTGGACTCTTTTCAAGACAAAGAAATTCATCACTTGAAGGAAAATGATAAGTCGTAAATGGCAGGAGGTTTCCTTAACTATGTTAATGGCAGAGACTTCATGGGGCTTGGGCTTAATATTGAGGACTCCTAGGGCCAATTCTTTCCAACTCTACAATTTTGTGCTGTCATCTCTGCTGGGTCCTTCCTGTCAAAGATGAATGAGTTGGGGATGTCGTTTGAAACAAATAATTCTGTATATATTACATCATCAGGCCATTGCTTGACTAGAGCAGTTAACCAGCTATTCTAGTTAATATTATCATTTGGGAGCTTGTTTAATTGAAGTAATGAATATCACTGTATATCAATCAAGGAGAATTATTTGTAAGTCACCCAGACAATTCATCCATTGTGAATTTAAAGAAAATTCTAATAAGTCTCACTGAGTAATAAATGAAATGTCCTGTTGCATTATTCTGCATCTTTCACTAGATGGCATTCAATGTACATCAGATTATTGAATGGGATCATAAACATTTTCACACCAAGCATATGGTTAACTTAAAAAATGATTCATTCGAATTCTTATCATTCTGTGTTAATTTGTTAAAGCAATTAATGCTCAAGTGTAATTAGGGTTACACTCCATATAAGCTGATATCACTTTTTGTTGAAATGAGAGGTGCTGCTACATGGTAGTGTCATTCTCAGCTCTTGTTTGATTGTGGCAAAGATATTTTTTCTTTGTTTATCCAGTGTGGGTGTACATGAACACCTGGAGAGTTAAGAAGACAAATAACAAAACCCTTTTGCTTACATTGTGATGTCACAGAAAATAAGAGATTAAGAAATACAGGAGCAATTGCAGGTGTACATTTTAATTATACAGATGACATTTAACGTTGTATTAGTCAGATTCATTGCGCAAAAGAGCCAGTTTGCTTTCAAGATTTAGGAGGAAACAATTCTGCACAGTGCAATAATTTCAGTTTAATCTCATTTGCTGAATTTTTAAGTTTGGACCAATTGCTTATTTTCCTCTTTTGAATAAATATCAGCCATCTCAAACTTCAGCAGTTGTTTGGATATAAAGGTATGGGCCCTGACTACATTACAACAATGGTACTGAAAATGTGGGCTCCAGACATTGCTGCATCCCTAACCAAGCTGCTTCAGCCCCGTTACAACATTGACATCTACCCAATAATGTGGAAAATTGTCCAAGTATGTCCTGTACACCAAAAATTGGACAAATCTAACCCGGCCAATTACCGCCCCATCAGTCTATACTTGATCATGTGTAAAGTGATGGAATGTGTTATCAACAGTGCTATCAAGCAGCACTTATTCAGCAGTACTATGCTCAATGATGTTCAGTTTAGATTCCACACAGCTCCTAATGTCATTATAATCTTAATTCAAACATGTACAAAACTACTGAATTTCTGACATGGTGAGAGTGCCAACCATTCACATCAAGGTGGCATTTTTTCAAGTGTTCCTTCAAAGAGCCCTTGCACAACTATGAGAATTAGGAAAAAATCTCTCCACTGGTTGGAATCAAGCTTGGTACATAGAAAAGTGGTTATGATCTTTGGAGATCAGTCATCTCAGCTCCAGGATATCTCTGCAGGAGCTCCTCAGGGTAGTGTCTTATGCCCACCCATCTTCAGCTGGTTCATTTAATGACCTGCCCTCCATCATAATGTCATAAATCAGGATGTTCAATGATGACTACACTATATTCACCAACATTCATAACTCTTCAGATACAGAAGCAGTCCATACCAAATGTGGCAAGACTTAGACAAAATCAATGCTTGGGCTGGCATCCGGCAAGTAACATTCACACCCCACAAATCCAAGGCCTTGATCATTTCAATTAAGAGGGAACACAACCATTGCCCCTTGACAGTTAATGGTTTCATCATCACTGAATCTCCCACTTTCAACGCCCTGGGGTTACCATTGACCAGAAACTTGGACGAGCATAAAAATACAATTGCCAAAGAGCAGGTCAGAGGCTAAGAATCTTGCAGTGAAAACCTCATCTCCAGTCTCCCCAAAGCCTGTCCACCATTTACAAGTCACAAGTCAGGAATGTGATAGAATAATTCCCACTAGCCTGGATGAGTGCCTTCCAACAATACTCAAGAAGCTCGACATTATCCAGGACAAAGCAGTCCGCTTGATTTCCACCACATCCTCAAACATTCAGTCTCTCCACCACTGATGCTCATAGCAGCAGTGTGTACTAGTTACATGATTCACTGCAGAAATTCACCAAAAACCTCTTAGACAGCACCTTCCAAACCCATGTAATTATCATGTGGAATTCCAAAGGCAGTAGATATATGGGAACACCACTACTTACACTCAAAACCGACATTTTCCTAGGTACCAGCAGTTCTGGGAAAGGGTCACTTAATCTGTCATGTTAACATGTCAGATTTTTCTCCGCAGATGCTGGCAGACCTGCTCAGTTTTTCCAGCAATTTCTGTTTTTGGTTACCACAACATGTGAATTGCCCTCCAAACCACTCATCATCCTGAACTGGAAATATATCACCATTCTTCAATGTTGCTGTGTCAAATTACTGGAACTTCCCCTCTCTCTCCCCTGACACCTTTGTGGATTTACCTACAGTACGTGGCCTTTTATGGCTCAAGAAGGCAGCTTTGCACCACCTTCACAAGGGTAGCTAGGGATGGCAGTAAATTGCTGGCCCAAACAGCAAAGCCCACATCTCATGTATGAATAAAAATGAAATGGCCTTATTAAACCGGTCTATTATTTTCCAGTTTTCACTTTGGGTAGAAGATCTACACCCACATCATTAGGTTGAGTTCTGCAGAATCCGATAGACTTGGTGCGTATCTGCAGTACCTTAATTTTATTTTGATGTTTGAGCATTTGCAGTTTTTGATGTAGAAGGCATGAGACAGCTTCAAAGATATGCTATCAGAATAGACATAAGAACCATTAAGCTTAAACAAACGAATAGATTAGATTTAGCATTGGTGCACAGTGCAACCCAAGTCAGGAATGCTTTGCACTGTCTTTAGATTCCAAGTTATACGTATTTCACCCGGAACTATCAAACCTCATCTTTAATGAACAAAAGATAAAGAAAGAGCAAAGCTAGTGTCTTTGAATATGCAGTGTGTGTGGGTGGACATTCAACATCTTTCATAAGCCTGCATGCCTGCTGATACAGACGTGCTTACATTTTTAACTCACAGTGGGACTGACACCTCTTCTACCATACAATTATTATTATACCCATGAGCTGCAGTTGAGATTGCGGATAGCTGAAAAGTATTTGCAAGCTCAGAATAGCATTTGCTGTTGCATTTTAGCACATCTCAGGGAGACAGAAATCATGAAAAAAGTGATGACAGGCCAACAAACAAAAGAGTATGACACTGCGCATTTAGTACTATTGTTGACTGAGATGGTCACAGCAGTGACTGTCACTGCCTCTTCATGGAGCAGAATTCAGGCATTCATATTGCAAAGCTGGAAAGAACATGCTTCAGAATATTATTTAGAATTTTTGTTCCTCTGGCTTAGTGGGAGTTCTTCCATCTATCGATAGATGTGGGCATTATCTGATCACTATTCCACCTTCGTATACTTGTGATTGACTGAAAGGGTTAATGGCAGTGAGTTTGCATATACTGTTTCCTTATAATGGTTCTATATGTCTCTCTTCAAGTGCAATCTTCTCTCATCCTTGCAATCTAATGCATTTTGAATTTAGCTTCTCCTTTTTGTTTTTGTTGCAGCTTGAGGTTGTAATTCCAAAAAAAAAGTGTTACTTTCAATTGTTTTGGAGTATAGAATCAAAGTGTTTTTTCAACACAGAAAGAGGCCTTGTGCCCATACTGGTCATCAAAAAGCCATCTATTTTAATCCCAATTTCCAGCACTTGGCCCATAGCCTTGCGTGCTGTGGCATGCTCATCTGGATGCTTTGGGGGTTTCTGCCACTACTACCATTTCAGGCAGAGGGTTCCAGATAGCCACAAGCATCTGGAAACAAAAACTGTTCCTCAAATCCTTTCTAAATCTCCCGATCCTTACCATAAAGCTATGGTCCCCTGGCTACTGATCCCTCTACTAAGGGGGAAGGTTTCTCCCTACCTACCCTCTGTATGCCCCTCAAAACTTTGGATATTTCAATCAGATCTTCACCCTGCCTTCTGGGCTCTAAGGAAAACAACCCCAACCTATCAAGTATCTCCTCACAGATGAATCACTTGAGCCCAGGCCTGGAGATCCTGGTGAATTGCATCTGTACCCTCCCTAGTGCTATCACATCCTTCCTACAGTGAGCCACCAGAACTGCACACAGTTCTCCAGCTGCGGCCTAACAAATGTTACGTACAGCTCCATCATTACCTCGTTGCTCTTTAATGCAATGCCTTTACTAATAGACACAAATATCTAATATGCCTTCTTAACCACCTTATTTACCTATCCTGCTGCCTTCAAGGTTCTACGGACATGCACATAAAGGTCCTTCTGGTTCTTCCGAGAATACCATCATTCAATGCATACTGTCTTGCCTCTTTTAGTCTTCCCAAAATGCATCACCACACACTTTTTAGGATTAAATTCCATTAGTCACTTTTCCACCCATCTAAGAAGCCCATTCTTTTAGTCTAAAGTTTCCTCCTCGCCATTTACCACACAACGAATGTTCTTATCATCTACAAATTTAACTGATCAAACCTCTTACATTCAAGTCATGTAGGCAGCAAACAGCAAGAGGTGCAGCACTAAACCTGTTGTATTCTACTGGACATATGCTTCCATTCACAAAAACACCCTTTGACCATCACCCTCTGCTTCCTGCTAGTAAGCCAATTTGGGACACAATTTGCCAAGTTACCCTGGATCCCATGAGCTGTTACTTACTTAACCATTCTTCTTTGCCTGACCTTATCAAAAGACTTACTAAAGTTTATGTAGACGGCATCAACCAAACTACTTTCATCTACATTCCGAGTTATCTCCCTGAAACATTCAATCAAAATTATTCGACTTAATCCCCCTCTTACAAAGCTATGCTGACCATCATTGAATAATCGTTACCTCTCGAAGTGGACATTAATTCTGTCCCTTAGAATTTTTTTCTAATAATTTTCCAATCACAGATGGTCGCCCCACTGGCCTATAGTTTCTTATTTTATCCCAGAACCCATCTTGAATAATGATACCCCATTAGCTGTCCTCCAGTCCTCTGGCCCCTTTTCTGTGGTCAGAAAGGATGTAAAAATTAATGTCTGAGTCCCTGTCATTTCCTCCATTGCCTCCTTTTGCAGCCCTGGATATGGCTTATTAGGGCTTGGGATTTATCCACTTTCAATATTGCTAAAACTACTAGTACCTCCTGCTTCTTTATTCTAAATCACGCAGGTATATCACGGTCTCACCCCCTATTTTCTGTGTCTACATGGTCCTTCTCTACAATGAATACAGATGCAAAGCACTCATTAAAAACCTCAGGTACAACTTCTGGGACCGCACACAGATTACCACTTTGGTACCTAAGTGTCATACTCTCTTCCTGCTTATTCTCTTGCTTCTGATATAACCAGGATGTTGCCTGGAATGGAGGGAAAGTCTTACGACGAAAGGTTGAGAGAGCTAGGGGTTTTCTCTTTAGAATGTCGAAGGATGAGAGGTGACTTGATAGAAGTGTACAAAATGATCAGAGGAATAGATAGAGTGGACAGCCAGAGACTTTTTCCTATGGTGGAGGTAGCTATTATGAGGGGGCATTGTTTGAATGTGAGTGGAGGTAGATATAGAGGAGATGTCAGAGGTAGGCTCTTTAATCAGAGAGTAGTCGGGGCATGAAATGCATTGCCGGAGCGGGTAGTTGAGTCAGCCTCATTAGGGGCATTTAAACGGCTATTAGCTAGGCATATAGATGATAGTATAAGGTAGGAGTGGAGGTTAGATAGATCTTCGGATTAGGGTAAAAATTCGGCACGGCATCATGGGCCGAAGGGCCTGTGCTGTGCTGTACTGTTCTATGTTCCATGTTCTATTTTCTATAACACAGCTTTGGATTTTCCTTAATGTTACCTGCCAGTATTTTTTCCTATTCCCTCTTCTCTTTCCTAAATTATTTTGTAAGCAACTCCCTGTGTTTTCGGTACTCCTGTTGGGCATCTGATGTTATGAGCCAATGGTATCTAGCAAAGGCTTCCTTTTCTATTTTCTCATCCAATCCTGTAAAACCCTTGACATCTACGGTTCTCTGAATTTGTTGAACTCCCCCTTTACCTTTACAATATTTATGATTTATTGTAAGATCATACGTTTTATTTCAATGTATTTTCGGTTGTGGGCTGCATTTTTTAAACATAGGTGACTAATGCTCATTGTGAATTATGTTTACACTACTGCTTTATTCAAACAGTGAGGGGGTCTGTTTGTAGACAGGCTGGACCTGGGGTTGGGTCCAAAGTGAGATTTTGACAGTAACACAAAGCTGATTGGTTTGTGGAGTTGTGACTAGTTGAGGATGACAAGGGCCATTGCCTGAGAACAACTATCTGATTGGTTCCCAGGGTGGCAAAGAGCTCATGGGCTTGAACTATTCATAAACAGTAGCCTTTGAACAGTTGCAAGGACTGTTGGTGAGTCTTCCCTCCAGTAAAATACCTAAAGCCTGAGGAAAGCCAATTTATTTTCCCTCGCCAGTTGCTGTAAGTTGAGGCTATAACTAAGAGACTAAAAGAAGTCAAATGATCATCTCAGGTGAACGATGAGGACTGGGGCCATTGAACTGCTTCCCTTGTTTTGTTTTCTGGCATTGGAAACAATTCCGAAGAGATTCACCAGGATGCCGGGCTAAAAGGCTTGACTCATCAGGAATGGCTAAACACTATATATTTTTTTCTAGATATAACAAGGCGTGGGGCTGGATGAACACAGCAGGCCAAGCAGCATCATAGGAGCAGGAAAACTTGACGTTTTGGGCCTAGACCCTTCATCAGAAACGGGGGAGGGGAAGAGGGTTCCGAAATAAATAGGGGGAGAGGGGGAGGCGGATAGAGGATGGATAGAGGAGAGGATAGGTGGAGAGGAGGCAGACAAGTCGAAGAGGCGGGGATGGAGCCAGTAAAGGTGAGTGTAGGTGGGGGGGCAGGGAGGAGATAGGTCAGTTCAGGGAGGACGGACAGGTCAAGGGGGCGGGATGATGTTAGTAGATAGGAGATGGGGGTGGGGCTTGAGGTGGGAGGAGGGGATAGGTGAGAGGAAAAACAGGTTAGGGAGGTGGAGACGAGCTGGGCTGGTTTTGGGATGCGGTTGGGGGAGGGGAGATTTTGAAGCTTGTGAAATCCACATTGATACCATTGGGCTGCAGGGTTCCCAGGCTGAATATGATTTGCTGTTCCTGCAGCCTTCGGGTGGCATCACTGTGGCATTGCAGGAAGCCCAGGATGGACATGTCGTCTGAGGAATGGGAGGGGGAGTTGAAATGGTTCGTGACTGGGAGGTGCAGTTGTTTGTTGCGAACTGATTTTTTTCTATTCTATTCTATATTTTCTATTCTATATTTTTTTCTATTCATTTGTGGCATATGGGCATGGCTGGCTGACCAGCATTTCTTGCCCATCCCTAGTTGCCCTTGAGAAGGTGGTGGTGATCTGCCTTCTTGAACTGCTGCAGTCCTACTGCTGCGATAGGGTTAGGGTTGACCCACAATGCTATTACGGAGGGAATTCCAGTATTTTAACCCAGTGACAGTGAAGGAATGGTGATATATTTCCAAGTCAGGATGGTGAGTGACTTGGAGAGGAATTTGGAGGTGATGTTGTTCCCATATATCTGATGCCCTTGTCCTTCTAGATGGAAGTGGGCATGAGTTTGGAAGGTGCTGTCTGAGGATCTTAGCGAATTTCTGCAGGTTCATTCAAGTTCTGAAGAATGAGGAATGATTTCACTGTGACACACAAAATTCTGAAAGAACTTGCCAGGATAGATGTTGAGGAGCTATTTTCATGAATTGGAGTTTTCTCGAACTCGGTGAGATAGATACAGAATAAAGGGACACTGATTACTGGGATGAAATGGAATTTCTTCCGTCTCTTTCTACCCAGAGAGCTGTGGATCCTAGTTCACAAAGTGCTTAATGAAGAGGTATATAGATTATTTTTACTATCAGGGAGTTGAGGATTATGCAGAGCTGGGGAAATCAAAGAATGGGGCATGGCAGATATGATCTTACTGATGATAGGGAAGGCTTAAAGGGCTGAATATCCTACTCTTCTCCCTTTTTAATGTTATGCTTTATTTTACCAATTCTAGAATTGTTTCGAATCCAGAATCAAACTGAAGGCATGGTATAGAAAATGGGACGGGGAGAGGAGGGGTAAGTGGAAGATAAAAGGTGGTGAGGAAAGAATGTGGTGAGCAGAAAGTGGATAGCAATTCAAGAATAATTATAAGCTCTGGACATAATAGAACCATAGAAATGATACAGTGCAAAAGGGGGTCATTTTGCCCATCTTGTCTAGTTTGAATCTTATAGAGGTCTGAGCAACATGGCCAATGCAATGATATGTGGCAGAATCCGATAAGTGGGCTGTTGAGTCCTATCTCAACTTCGAGATCATCTTACACCACCTTTTACAAGTCACATGGAGAATTCTCACTCAGTAAGGGCAGGTTGCCAATCAATGGCAATTGTTGCTTGTTAAATACCTTGCTGGCGCCACGCCTTGCCTCGTTAGTATTCAGCCTTCCACCTTACCATACAAGCTCAATGCCAGGAAAGTCCAGCAGGGAAACCCGAGCATGTTCCCAGGTGGATTCAGCTTGCCACTCGCCCTGAATGACCTCCATGTTGCCCCTGGACAAACTGCAGGCCAGGGCACAATCCCTGGGCACTGGCTGCTTCCACCTTCTTCTATAGACATGGATATCCAGCGAACCCTCACAACCATCCTGTGGAAGCGCAGACTTACAATGTAGCTAGTGTTGAAAGATTGCAGTGGGGACTCTTTAAGCTCAGGCACAGGGACTCAACTCATGGATGCAAATAGGTTGCATCTCAGGGCTGCCTGCTTGTTTTCTTCATGCTCATTCACTTAGTGCCTACCTGTCTGCACCACCTTACCCTGCTCTGCCAATTAACATAAACACAGTCAGGCAGCTTGCTTTGCTTCTCAGCAGTCCTCAGTCTTGGGCCACATATCTTTTTGAATAGTGACAGGCTATATCAATGAGACAGGGGACGTTTTAGCCTTGTGGTATTGTTGAATCTCTACAGTGTAAAAGCAGGCCATTTGGCCCATCAAATCCAAACTGACTCTTCAAAGAGCATCCCACCCAGATCCAGCCCTTTACTCAATCCTTGTCACCTTGCATTTTCCATGGCTAATCCATCTAACCCATAGGTCCCTGGACATTATGGACAATTTAGCATGGCCAACCCACCTATCCTACACATCCTCGGACTGTGGGAGGACACCAGAGCATCTGGAGGAAACACACGCAGACGCAGGGAGAACGTGCATACTGCACACCGATAGTTGCCTGAGGGGGGAATTGAACCCAGGTCCCTGGTGCTGTGAGGCAGCAGGGCTAACCACTGAGCTATTAATCCAAAGACCAAGATAAAATCCTGGAGATCCAGGTTCAAATCCGACCATGGCAAATGATGGAAATTAAGTTCAATAACTATCTGAAATTAAGAGTCTAATGATAACCACAAAAGCATGGTTGATGTTTAGGGAAAAAACTAACTGGTTCACTAACGTCCTTTAGGGAAGGAAAACTGCCAGCCTTATCTGGTTTGGCCTATGTGACTCCAGACCCCCCGCAATGTAGTTGATTCCTAAGGGCAATTAGGGATTGGCTGTAAATGCTGGCTCAGCTAGAGATGCCCACATCCCATGAATAAACTTAAATAAAGTAGTTGTCATTGACGTCTGTGGAAGCACTCAGAAATCAGAGAATCCCAGTACAGTAAGTCAGGAGCAGCCTTCTAGACCAGTCCAGAGGATTAACCATGGTCAGGCATCCAATCACCATCTTATTTATCAGAGGGCCTGTGCCTCTGCTGTCCAGAGAGTGGTGACTGTCAGGCCTTTGGTTTGGTACTGGTGGGTCTGGAGGAACAGGGCTAAGTTGGTCAGGTTTGAGGGTGAATCCATACCAATCAGGGGTCTGGCCACATCTTGTCTGCGGCTACCAATCATGTTGGAAGGTAGTGTGGGCCACAGCAAGTCTGCCAAGTCCATCTGCAGAATATACCAGGAAGAAGGAGACTTTTGGAGAGGGGACTGGTGGAAGAGGTCCAGGCATTGTTGCAGCACTGAAGCTTGGAAGGTTACTCATCACCACTGAGGCTTTCAGGCTCTGGAGGAGGACATAGCACAGTTGTAAAGGGGGCCACAGTCAGAAGCAACCTGGCTTCAAGTGGGTTGGGGATTGTGTGGACACCTCATGTACCAGGGGCTGATGGTAGGCAGGTATAGGCATGTGGAGATGGGTGGGTGGGCACCTGGGGAATTGAGAGGTCTGTGAAGTTTATGGTTGAATTACTAGGAAGGGGATATTGATGCCTAGGGGCTTACTGATATGTTCACGCTGAGACCGGAAGCCACTGGAAGAGGAGCACTCACTGTCTTCTTCAATCATGGCGCAAATCGAAGTGCGCAATGGGAACAAAATGGCTGCAAAGACATTCAGAGTGGGCCAGGTAAGTGACTCAACCTGTGACAGAGGGAGCTGCAATAAACATAGAGCTTTTAAAAGGAATGAACATTGGTTACAGATTCATGAAAAGTACAGCACAAAGGCGCACAGGCTGTCCATTTCCTGACCACACCACAGCAGTGGTCATATCCATGTGTTGTATTTCATTGACCACAGCCACTGGTGTACAACACATTGACAACTACACCTTTGCTCACAGAAAGAGCTAAAAAGTTAGCAATATTGGATGGGGACATCCAAAAGAGTAGAATAATTTAGTACCATGTGTATGCATGTTCCCCTTGCTTCCAGATGGTGCAGTAGCCCCTTAGCACGGACCACCATCTGTGGAACCCTGTCTGTGGCAATCAAATGATATTAGATGCAACAATGCATTTAGCACCTCCACAGAGGGATCAACGACCCCACATCAGGTTAAAGGATAAACATTTATACATAAGCTGAGGGTCATCTACAAGCCATTGACACCCCAAAATGCTCTCAGTAGGTTCTCAGGGGGCTGGGCCTAGCTTTCCAGGGTGGAGGACAGACTGTCACACTGTTTGCTGCATCATTGTGATTGTAGCTTATAGATAATGAGGGTCACTGCATCCTGTCTATTTCCATTCTGTGTATGTGGATGAATTACCCGACTCCCAACACCACAGGGTCTTCTATTGCCTGAGGCTGAGCAGCTGCCTGGTCTCTGCCTAGGCTGTTTCTTCTTTGACTAGCTGTGGTAATGTTTTGGTGAGGCACTCCCCAGATAGCCTCCCACAGGACCAGGCTGACATTGTCTGGTGGTGCAACCTCCTCTGAAATGCAGACTCCACCTCTCTGGACCACCCCATTTGCCAGGACATTCACATCCGTGTCAGAGAATCATGGCACTGTATTCTCTCTTTTCTGCTGCGTCCTGACTCTGCCCTTGACCGAGCAAACAAAGACTCAGAATGCCAGTTCTGGTCTGGTGCTTAGCTGCCTTTTAAAGATAGCAAAGACACAAGGGACACTGGTCTTTCAGCGGATATCTGCTGAGTGGTGAGTTATTCTGGGAACAGCACATGGTAAGATGGGGTTGAAATTGAAAGTGACACACACCATTGGGTGGGATTAGTAATTAATGTTGAGAGTTTGTTAAGACACCGCGAGAAAATCCCTCCAAAAAACTTGAAGCAACTCAGACTTAGCCAAAGGGATTGTAAAATTCAACCACTAATAGTTTCCTATTATTAGATTTCAATGCATTAGGAAAAAAAGACACTTAATATAGAGAAGAATTTTAGTGCCCAACTTATATTTTAGAGAAACAGAATAATAGGGTTCCAACCAGACTATTGGCAATCTGGAACACATTCAAGTTAGTGCAATTAACTAACTCTTGCTTAGTTTTAGTGAATGTCTAGTTATAATGACCTCCCTAGATAAGCTAATAAATCTGTTATTTATGTACTTCAAAGAGTAGATTGCTTTTGTTCAATATATCTGGTATTTTTATTGTTATTTGTTTGAATACAGTATCTGAGAGCATATTTTATTGAGATGCACAGAAGAAAGCTATCTCCTTGGCCTTCTTTTCATTGAAAATATAATTTAGGTTCCGACACACTGAATTTTTCAGAGATTTCTTTCTGGACAGGTCTTTCAGTGTTTTAGTTAACTACATATTCTGTGGAGAACAATTTTATTGCTTTCTCCACAGCAATCCAATTGTAATGTCGTAAGTACGCATCCTTCAGCTCCAGTTGTTCTGAAATCACAATCTAAATGTGTGTTCCCCCCTGAATTGCAATAATTTCTAGGTCATTGTTTTCTGCGTATTTATGACTGAGTTGTAAGACAAGGGCTAACACTCACTATTTGATGCCTTCACATTCTCTGGACAAGGTTATTTAAGGCTAATGAGCTATTTTTGGAATTAGGTAAATGTTGTTTATAGGCAAATCTGCCAGGCAATGTGCACAAATAACAAATGAAATGCATGAAACAATAACCTACTTTGGTGGCATTGCTCGAGGATGCATTGTTAACCGGTGTCCTTCCTGCTCATCTCATACAAAGATGTGCCATTGGATAATTTACATCCACCTGAACAAACAGATAGGCTTCAAATTGACATCTCACATGAGAGATAACATCTCCAGCAATGCAGAGTCCCCTTAAAACCGGATATACTAAAGTATTAGCATATCCTGCACCTACAAAATGTGCCACTGAATTTGAACCTACTGCCTTCTAATTCAGAGATAAGATTGCTTGCAACTTATCCAACTTGACAGCTCAATGCCTCATAGGTTCAGTGTAATGTCTGTTTAGGCCGACTATCAGAAAAATGCTAGCACCATCTCTCTTCATTTCATTGATTAATTGTATCTTGGCATATTTTGTTAATAGTTGGAGCAAATCTTTTAACTCATCTGATCTGCTGATTGTACATTTGAAATATCTTCATAATTTGACATAGTGTAATTTCATTTTCAAGGCATCTATTATAAAGGTTGAAGTACTGTAGTAAGAACTTTCCTCCTGTATTTCAGATTAGATATGTGTCAATTTATGCCTCAAACAGTGTGAAGGCAGCTTCACTGCAGAGGCATCTTCGTTGGTTATTTATTTTTATCTGGTTTGCTTGAAATTGGTAGCTGAAGAAAATCTCATGCAATTGCCATTTTGTAATTCATGTTCCTTTCTATGAAGTAGCTGATCCTTAGCTCAACAAAATAGTAAACAATATAGCCGTTAATATCTCACACGAGAAAATCTGAGAGATCGTCTATTCTCAAATTTGAGGCTGGGTAATGTCTGAACAGCATATTTTGAAGCAAACCTATTAGTTTTCATATGGGAAAAAAGAAGAAAATACTGTAAGTACATGCCTGGTAACATCTGTGGGAAGAGAAACAGAATTGATGCTTCAGACTGATGACCTTTCATCAAATCTATATGGTTGAAGGTTTTGCAATGAAACCACAGTATACTTCATTGTTAGAGATACTAGGAACTGCCGATGCTGGAGTCTGAGATAACAAGGTGTGGAGCTGGATGAACACAGCAGGCCAGGCAGCATCAGAGGAGCAGGAAAGCTGACGTTTCGGGTCTGGAA
>JAHRHZ010000031.1:4083825-4112031 GCA_024137785.1 Ginglymostoma cirratum
TCAGAGGAGCAGGAAAGCTGATGTTTCGGGTCTGGAAAATTTTCTGAAGAAGGGTCACAACCCGAAACGTCAGCTTTCCTGCTTCTCTGGTGCTGCCTGGCCTGCTGTGTTCATCCAGCTCCACACCTTGTTATATTTCATTGTTTGTTTTCAGAAGTATAGTGTCTTAATTAAACATACATGGGCTAATCCATATTTTCAACACTGTGTCAAGATACAAGCCTTTGCCTCTCCGTTTGTTTCATGCGTTGTAAAGAGTTCCTCTTTATATAAAGTTCCTCTTTATATATATATATAAATGTTTGTTGAAACATTTTGTCACAACTAGAGATTTTATGAAGTGGCCAAGATGAGAAACTGCAACAGAATTTTATGCTCCTCCATTAATTGGTTTGAAGGCAGGAAGCTCATAAACTGCAGCATGCAGCCTTTCTCATTTTGCAGTGTGTGATGGGAGATGTCGCGTGGTTATTTAAAGGGCCTCATCCTACCCCTACAGATATTTTACCACAGCAAGGAGGCCCATGCTGAGCAACTAGTCTGTGGCTTTAGCTGCATGGCTGGTAATACGCAAAAAGACGAGGACTTCTCCTTTGCAGGTTCTCTGTGCCCATCAGAGCTCCAACCAAGATCATTCCTGTTTCTTTACCTTCCCTCTTCCTGGCTTTTTAAATCTGGACCCTCACCTCTTATTTAATACTGTCAAACTGACCGTGGCAATACCACAGACTGAACTTTGAGTCCAGGCTGTTCTTCCTCAGGAAGGATTCAGACAGTGTAATTCTTAAGGAGGCCTATAATCTCAGTGTGGTCATTACTGCTGGCTGGTATTGCTAGACATCCAATTGTCGGACAGCTTTCTAAGATGGGGCTTCCTCCTGGAATAGGGGTGGAATTTGCTCCTTAAGGGGATTTACACTGCTTCCCGTATTAAATTGTGAAGGAGCAATCGCCACTCTGCTGAGTTGGCTCCACACCTACTTTTTAGCCAGGCAATCAGGGACTAGTGTACCTCATCAATTTCAGCTCCACACCTACCTGATGTAGCAGCCTAGAACAACATACATTCATGTTTTCAGACTTAAAACCTAAACTACCGGTCTAAGTAAACCAAAGTGCAAAATAGAGGAGACTTAGATAGATACACAACATTTTCTTTTACTTTAATCTAGTAGCATTAAAGTTAGTTTAGCAATTGTCATCCATTAGTTTCAAAGCAGAATTTCAAGATAGGAATAGTTCAGAAAACACACATTAGCCTGACACTTCCAGATATACGTAACATTAAGCCGTGCTAATACTTCAACACAGCATTATGATGTGTGCATTGAAAGATTGGCAAGCCTGTAAACAAAAAGATTCCAAGTGATCCAGTAGTTTACAGCATCTTTCATGATTTATATGAGTAAAGGAGGATGCTGGGTAAGATATGGCTTTTAGGACCCCACCTGATAAATATTCGCGTAGTTTGTGACTCAATGAGTACTTTGCAGTGGTCAATAGTGGGCAGAGTGGAGCAAAGATCTTGACCAGTTTGGTTTGAAAAGCCAGCAGAGCTGGTAAATGTTTTCATCCCTGTAGTTGAGCAAAGTGTTTTAAGGCACTTGTGGTGCAGTGGTAGTGCACCTGCCTCTGAGCTTGGAGACAAGGGTTCAAATTCTAACTACCCCTATCAGAATAGTTTCATTAGGAAATATATTTTTAAAATTGAGCAAATATTTTATTGTATACAGTTTCAGGATGTACAATATAAAAGGCAGCAAATAAAACCATTCTTTCTTCAGGAATCTTAGACCTAGTCAAAAGCTTTTGTTGATACATATAGTCTAATTCTTAAGATGCGATGGTAACCATTCCTGCTAATCATTGTCAAACAAAATTAGAAGTTACTAAAAGTCCCATTCCCACTAGTTCATTCCTACCACTGGTTCATCAAAATGATTTCTGATATAAGATGGAGGCTGTTTCCAGAAAAATCTAAGACGGCACAGAGCCAATTTGAACAAACTGAAAACTTTCTTTCCCCTGTTTTCATACCACCTGCTAACTGTGACATTAGAAATGATTGGCACTTGCTTCAGGAAATCAATTGTTCACCTCTCCACAGATTTCAAAAGTTCAGCATTATTTTTGAAATACATTTTCACCAATCCTAAAATTAAAATTGTAGTCTCAAACTGATAACTGGGCTGTATTTTATCAGTAACAGTCACCTCTGGGACCACCATCCAATTGTGATGGCAGCACCACCTCTTAGAGGTGCTAATCCCATCAGAAGACAGAGTGCTGTAGCCTCAGCAGCATCACCAATAAATCAGGCCATTAATGAAGGTGCAGGAAGGAGGGGAGACACCTCCATATTGATCTGCCCTTGAAGGCAAAAGATAAGTTTCTTACCATGCCATGCCATTCAGCCAGGTTCCAGAGATGTGGAGTGAACATGCATCTTCCAACACTCATGCTGTAGTGATGGTCATGAGAATGGGACCTCCATGGGCCATGATGGCCACTAAGGAAAGCTTGCTCTCATCCCAAGGCCAAATGGGAGGACGCCAAAGTTTACTGGGTAGCCTCCCCGTGTGGTGATGATGACATCCATTGCCAATAATATTCCTACTATCAAGGGAATTGGTCAAAACTAGGCACATAATTTGCATAATTGCCAATTTACTGGCCAGTCGTGTTGCTGAGGTTCCATCTGTTAGTTGCACCCAGCAGTGGTGGGAGATTGGAATGCCTTCCACCATCATTTAACCAGGTCTCCTGTTTCACAGCCCATCCCAAGAGGGCTGGTAAAATTCAGAGCAGTTAGTATCATCTGCATCTTTGAACACTAGTTAAAAAAAAATTCATTTTGCCAATATATGAAAATATTTAAGGTGCTATTTATAGTTAGTAGCAAATTTAGTTCTGTAAAAAGGCATCATTTTCAATATTGAATAATTGAGCTTGAGTTTGACATGGTGCTTTTAAAAAAAATCATTTGGTGTATAGGTTGCTGGCTAGATGAACATTTATTTTCCACTCCCAGTTGACCTTGAAGAGGTGGTGAGCTGCTTTCTTGGATTCCTTCAGTCCTGGTAGGTAGGTAGACCCACAGTGCTGATGGGAAGGGAGTTCCAGGATTTTGACCCAGCAATATTGAAGGAACAGCAATATATTTCCAAGTCAGGATGGTGTGTGGCTTGGATGGCAACTTGCAAGTGGTGGTATTCCCATGTATTTGCTGCCCTTGTCCTTCCAGGTTGTAGAGACAGTGGTGCTGTCAAAAGGAGCTTTGATGAGTTGCTGTCATACATCTTGCAGAGGTACACGTTGCTACCATGATGTATTGGATTGAAGGGAGTGAATGTTAGAGGTGGTGAATGGTGTATAATTCAGGTTTGCTGCTTTGTTCTGAACTCTATTGAGCTTTGTCTGTGTTGTTAAAGGTGCTCACATCCAGGAAAGTGGAGGGTATTCCATCAAAAGCCTTACTTGCGCTTCATCAATCGTGGGCAGGCTTTGAGGAGTTAGGAAGAGAGTAACTTGCCTCAGCGTCCCTAGTGCCTGACTTGGTCTTGTAACCACAATATTTATATTGTTACAAATTGGATGAGAATAAGGAATTTGAGCTCACTCAGCCACTGAACACAAGAATTTTTATATCTTCCTTGCACACAACTATCATGCTTTTTAATTAAGATCTCGTTCACTGGAAAATTAAAGGAATCAATTACCAAGGGTTTCTTCAGTAAAAAAAAAATTGAGTTTTATTACCTATTAGCATGAATTTATTTTTAAAAAAAATGCATTAAACATGGGTAATATATTTGAAAGGGTGAGTGTTTAATACAGACTGAGAGGAATGTTGTTTAAAGTTCTTGGAGTCCAAGATGTTATATTTTAAACCTGAGGTCACAATCTGTTAATTGTTGACTCATACCTGCTGTAGTAGCAGAATCTGTAGGTATTTTTGAGCTCTCAGTCAATGTTTGTTTTCACACGTTTGTTTCTCGTAATAAGTGCGCTTTATTAAGATGATAAGAGAAACAGGCAGGGAGAGAGATTTCCAACTCGGATTCATTTTCCCTCTCCCTTTCTTGAGTGGCCAAAACAGCTTTGAAATGGAAAGATGGAATTTAACCCTGAAAACCTGAGGTCATGCACTTTGGTAGAACAAACAAGATAATGGAGTAATCACTGAATGGCAGTTATATGGAAGCTCAAAGGAAGGGAACGTTCTTGGGGTCCTTTCCACAGATCCCTGAAGGCAGCAGGTTGGGTTAATTTTTTCAAAAATTCAATCATGGCCAGCATTTGTTATCTGGCCCTTGTTGTCCTTGAGAAGGTATTGGTGAGCTGCCTTCTTGAACTGCTGTAATCCTTGTCTATAGACAGATCCACAATCCCCTTAGGCAGGGAATTCCAGGATTTTGACCCAGTGACAGTGAACAAACGGCAATATATTTCCAAGTTAGGATGGTGAATGTCTTAGACGATACTTGAAGTTGCTGGTGTTCCCATGTATCTGTTGCCCTTGTCCATCTAGATGGAAGTAGTTGTGGGTTTGGAAGGTGCTGTCTAAGGATCATCAGCAAATTTGTGCAGTATATCTTTAGATAGTACACACTGCATCAGTTGTAGAGGGGTTGGATGCTTGTGGATGTGGTGCCAGTTAAGCTGGCTGCTTTGCCCTGGATGGTGTCAAGCTTCTTTGATGTTGTTGGAGTTGCACCTATCTAGGAATGTGAGGATACTCCATCACACTCCTGACTTGTGCCATGCAGATGGTGGACAGACTTTAGGATGCCTGGAGCGGAGATATGCAGTCAGGATTCCTAGCCTCTGACTTGGGATAGTTAAGATTGTACAGGACTATTTGTGTTTAGCAGTCATGCAATTGTTTACAAGAGTAGCAAAGTTATGTTGGAACTATATACAATTTTAGTTAGGCTACAGCTTGAGTACTGTGTGTAGTTCTGATCTCTGCTAGGAAAGATGTGATTTTACTGGAGGGAGTGCAGAGGAGATTCATCAGGATGTTGTCAGGGATGAAGCATTTCAGGAATGAAGAGATGCTAGATAAACTTAGGTTATTTTCTTTTGGGCAGAGAAGGCTGAGAGGGGACTTGATAGAGCTGTATAGGATTATGAAGGGCATGGACAGGTCTGTAGAAAGCAACTTTTCCCATACCCAAAGGGTCAATAACACAGGGGCACAATTTTAAGATGAAAGGCAGGAGGTCTCGAGGGGTTTTGAGGAAAATATTTTCTTCCAGAAGATGGCGGGAATCTGGCTGGACTGCCTGGAAGGGCAGTTGAGGCGAGAAACTACACAACCTTTAAAAAGCACTTGGATGAGCACTTGAAGTGTCATAACATTCAAGGCTATGGGCCAATGTGGGACCAGTATGAATTTAGAGTAGATTTGTCAATATGGACTCAATGGACCGATGTCCTCTTCCGTACTATATGATGATATAATTCTATGATTCTATGAAATATAGTTCAGTATGCATTCCAAGTCTAACTCCATTGTCTTTTCAAGCTGGCTAACTGATAGATAATCTTTTCGTCTCCCATGATGTGAAATTATCACATATGACTGAATTGAAAAGCTGTCAAATTTCTTGACACCAAATCAATTGCCTGGTTATGTTCTTTTAATACTAAATTGTTTAAAAGAAATTCTTTTATTCTATATGGATTTCCTGAGACTTGCTTCGGTCTTTGATCAGGTGTCCATTGCACTTATTTTGGTTGCATGTGTTTTCCTTTATAAAACTATTTTAGTTCACGAAAGGTCTCAGGTACTAAAAAGCAGATAATATGGTAATTTAAGGTTCTTACAAAGATTTGTAGCTCGGGTTGTGGGTGAAGTTGCTGGCTTGCTCGTCGAGCTGGATGGTTATTGTACAGACGTTTCTTCGCCATGCGAGGTAATATCATCAGTGTGGCCTCGAATGGAGTGATGTTGTTCTACTCCGCTTGGTATTTACATGATCTAGTCTGTTAAATTCGTTTGTGCGTTTTCCAGTTCTGTTCTGCATGGGTTTTTATATGGGGGTCTAAATCCATATGTTAGTTGATTGCATTACGGGTTGAAAACCAGGCCTTTAGGAATTCCCGTGCGTGAATGTGGTTGGCTTGGGCTAGGACTGTCACATTGTCCCAGTTAAATTGATTGCCTTCGTTGTCTGAGTGCGCTGAGATGAGGGAAAGTTTATTGTATTGTTTTGTTGCTAGCTGGTGTTCGTGTATCCTGATGGTTCGTTTCCTTCCAGTCTGGCTGATGTAATAGAGATAAAAGGTACTGCAGATGCTGGAGAATCCGAGATAACAAGGTGTGGAGCTGGATGAACACAGCAGGCCAAGCAGCTCCTGCTCCTATGATGCTGCTTGGCCTGTTGTGTTCATCCAGCTCCACACCTTGTTATCTATGGCCGATGTAATGCTTGTTGCAGTTATTAGGATTTGCTGCAGAGGCAGTCATGCATAGGCTGGAACACACTACTCTTTCCCCAGTACAGCCAAAACTGTGGATCCGATACATGGATGACATGTTTGTCATCATTAAATGCACCAAGTTTTTACTGGCAACAATCAACTTCCATTTCTAGACGTCACGGTAGAACGAATGACTAACAGGAAGTTCCAAACCACAGTCTATAGGAAGGCAACCTACACAGACCAAATCCTCAATTTCCACAGCAATCACCCCGACATCCATAAACAAAGCTGTGTTAGGACACTATTCAAATCGGCCACAACTCAATGCAACACGCCAGAACCATGCAGGAAGGAGGAAGAGCACCTATACAAGGTCTTTGCAAACAAGGGATATTTCAACCATTTCATCTGCAGGTACCTACTAGATAGACAACAGCAAGAGGACATGGTAACCCAAATGGACTTCCACACTATCCTATATCAAGAACATATCAGAACTGACAACGAGACTCCTGTGACCAGTAGGAATCATGGTAGCACACAAACCCACTGCCTCACTCTGACAAACACTCACGAGGATCAAAGACCCAATACCCATGACATGCAGGACCAACCGAGTTTACAAAATACCTTGCGATAACTGCAATAAACATTACATCGGCCAGACTGCAAGGAAACTAGCCATCAGGATACACCAACACCAGCTAGCCGCAAAACAGCATGCCGAACTTTCCCTCATCTCAGTGCACTCGGACAGTGAAAGACATTAATTTAACTGGGACAACGTGACCATCCTAGCTCAAGCCAAACACAGGCATGCACAGGAATTCCTAGGGGCCTGGTTTTCAACTTGTAATGCAATCTACAAACATGTGGAATTATTCCCCATATAAAAGCACATGCAGAACAGAACTAGAAATGACACAACCCAACTTAACAGGCCGGATCATATAAATACCAAGTGGAATAGAATAACATTGTTTCGTCGGAGGCCGCACTGATGATGTTACCTAGCATGGTGACGAAACATCTGTGCGATAACTAGCCAGCTCGACGAGCAAGCCAACAACCTCAGATAAATGGTAAATTGGACTTTCAAATTTTAATGTTTGTCATAAAAACATGGCTGCTCTAGTTCAAATTCTGGTCCATGGTAAACCCCAGGATGCATTCAATGATAGTGATGCCATTGAACATCAATGTTAGTCATTAGATTTTCTCTTGTTGGAGCTATCATTGGAGGAATTCAAACAAGTACCAGACAATGAAGTTTTCTGCTACTGCTACAATACTATGATACAGGTATGATCAAAGTCATTGTTGACACCTTATGTGGCTGTGACTATTGTAAATTATTCCTTCTCATCCTTCATGATCCTATCGGCAACCTTGCACACAAATGAACACACACTCCCTATTCAACTCATTTCCATAATGGGCAATTGGATGGAGCTGCGGTCAATTGTTTCCATGCTTATCTGGTCAGTCGTAGCCAGAGAATCACCAACAATAGTTTCTTTCTCTGCTCCAGCATCATTAAATTTGGAGTTGTCCAAGGAGTGCAATAGGATCTCTCTCATCTACTTGCTGCTCTTAAGTGACAAGATTTGAAAACACAGCATTCATTTCTGCACCTATGTTGATAACACCCAGCTCCATTTCACTACCACCTCTCTCTATTGTAAATTGTCAGACTACTTATCCAACTCCTGTTTTGAATGAGCAGAAATTTCCTCCAACTAAATGCTGGGATGACCTGTACCATTGTTTTTGATGCATGCCACATAAACTGCATTGTGCAGTCATTAACTTCATCTCTCTACCTGGTAACTATTTGAGGCTGAACCAGACTGTTCATCAACTTGGTGTTGTTCTTGACTTCCAGAAAAGCTTTCAACTACACAACTACACCATCTCTAAGATTGTTGCGCAGGTAGAAATGGACATTGCCCAACATCACCCTGTCTCATCTGCCTGTTACATATACATTTGACTACTCTTGGCCAGCCTTCCACCTTCTGCCTTACGTAAACTTAATTTTTGTAGTTTAAATGCAGCTGTCCAAATTCTAACTCATGATTCACTGATCAGCCACCACTGTCCTACATTGTATTCCAGTTGAATAATATCTCAATTCTCATCCTTGGTATTACAATTCCTCCAGTTTCTTCCCTCCTTCCTTCTGCTCCCTCCACCAGTCCCACGGCCCTTTGAGATATTGACTCATGACCAATTACAGATTCCTGTGCATCCCAGATTTTAATTACATCACCATTGGTACCTGAACCTTCACCTGCCTAATTTCGGGAATTGCCTCCCTGAATCTCTCTGTCTCTCCACCTGCTTAAAACATGTTTCTTTGATCTTTTATCACCTTCTCTAATATCTTGTTATTAGACTCACAGTCAAACTTTATTTGATAAACACTCCTGTGAAGTTTCTTGGGATATTTTGCTAAGCTAAAGGCACAAAAAAATACAAGGTGTTGTCGCAGTATCTATAAGTATATTTTAACTTTAGATACCAATGAATATTCTAGGCACATTGTTGTGTAAGGTGATCTTTCAGCATTGATTTGAACCTAAAACATATGTATCTATCCAGCTTGTCCTGGTCTTCACTGATCTCAGGAAGCATGTTGTATTGTTTGGTAGGCAGTTCATACAAAACAAAAAGGAGAGGAAAAATAAGCAACATTCCCATATGCCAACAGTAGTAAAGATAGACTTAGTTATTCTACTGTATCCAACACAAAACAGAGATCATCAATAATGCATACGTCTAACATATAGAACCTGGAAATGTTTCATTACCAATTCTATTTCCATCCACTTTCTAAAAAAAGTATTATAATTAGCAATAGTATTGTTCTCAGTTGGTCTGGATGACGATAATATGTTACCACAGTAAAAACTACCACTGATAAAACACAAAAGCAGTATTAACTGAACCTAGAACTGAAAACAGTTCAGTGAATCACTACCATTCTTCCTGCTGTTATTGATTTTTAGAATGATGCTTCTTCCAACAGCTTACCGTACTTATTTCCTCTCCCTGTGGCAGTTGCCCATGGTGGCTTCTGCCTTCTCAGATGAGCACCATTGTCACAAGCCTACAGAAAGGCTACCTATTCCACTCGTATCACTATCGTACTACTGATAGCTAAATGCATACACTTGTCCAAAGCTGATCACTCCCTTTGCTGTGACAATTTGCTCAAGGAGGATGAAACAAAAACAATGAATTTCCACTGCAAAAGAATCACTGCATTACGTACTTATGATATAAGAAGCAATACAGGTTCACTCTCTTCTTTTACAGCACTCGATGATGATCTTGCTCTCAATTTTGATACAAATACATATGAAAATGATGAGCAGGAATACATGCCATCCATGCACTTGAGATTCCCTGAGCCTCAAACACACAAACCCCATCCCATCCTCATTTCCCAAATCATCATACATACAGAGATGCTGCTGGCCCAGGTTTTCCGATGGCCAGGTAGTTGTTTCTGCAGCGTAGGCAGAAATTGTGTGTTGGGACCCTGTGGAATCCCCTTGTGTAGCAAACCCTAAGGGAATTATCTGGAAAAATGAAATCCCATTGGGAAATTCCCCTATACCTGGAACCCTCTGAAAGTATCCATTCAAATCAAAGAATTTGGTGGGTCCAATGCAATGGACCAAATAGTTACTCAGAAAAGTTTGATGATTAAAAACTTTGTCTAACTCCTGAGTAACTATTAAACTATATCAGACTTGGTACCGGTCCTCCTCCTCCACCAACAGATGTGATGTGCACCTCCCATGCTACTGGACCTGACACAACTGTCCTTCCCGGAGATCCAACATCTCCCACATTGGATGTGAAAAACCCCTGATACTACACTGCACACCCCACCTCACTGTCCTGTCCCTGGATCTCACATTCTTGCCACCGCCTCTACTAGCACCTAACACTCCCTCAGCCAATGCACCCACTATCCCCTGCCCACTTCAAACAACCCTAAACATTCTAACACTTACCCACACCCATCTTCCCACATTGTACACCAGGTACCCTACACATCTACCCATGTGGCACCCTAGCTACCTGATACTCTGCATATCTGGTACCTTGCCCTTCTGGCACCATATTCTATTGTTTCATACTTAACCTCTCACATGAACTGACAACATGTCTCTTTGTGATCGCAGATTACAACAACTATTGTGATGAAAAATGGGGCTTAGTTTAAATTCCCTCAATTATCTTGCACTATGAGGGTTCTGTCAGATTTAAATATTCTCTGCATTTGTGAAGGAGCCCTGCTTGGGATCTCCCATCGTAAATGCAGAGCTCTTTTTTAAATCTAAAGAAAAGTGGAGAGGCAATCTGTTTGTGATTGCCCTCCTTGGAAAACCCAGCCCAGTACTGTCAGTGACTGCCCTAATAAAATGATATTTGAAGGGAACGCATTGACGTGGCAACTGTAAATAGACGAAGCAGAGATGGAGGACTCCAGTAGCTGTTTCCTCAATCTACAATTGTGTTTCATTCTTTTCCAGTTTAAAGTATACTCTTTTGAAGTTGAAATCCTTTGAAGGGAAAAATATAATTGTCATGGTTTCTCTAAAATCAATGACCGAGTTTTCTCCCACCCATCACCTTTTCATCAACATTATACAGCGGATTGGAGAAATTAAATTTCCTAACCTCGAGCTTCATTCTACACTGAAGAATAAAATGTTATAGTAATTAATTATTGAAAATTTTGCTGCCCCTTAACTTCCAAAAGTTAATATTCTTTAATATTAATTGATACCTTAAGATTGTAAGGCTCTATAACAGCATTTTATTCATAATGTAATCTGCTGTAATTTATTTACCATTACTCAATTTACTAATACTAATAATTGTATGTATTGAAGTTGGATAATATTGCGTCTATTGTTACTCCCACTACTATGACTTTGATTTTAGCAACCAATTGTTTGCACAATCTTTGGTTGAGTGAGCCCCTACTGATAGTTTCACAACAAGCAATACAGTCAACAGTGATAGCTCATATCTTGCAAAAAACAATATAAAAATGGATTATAATATTGCATGTGTACAGACTTTTGTTTTGCAGAATGATTAGACCTCAGAAACAAATGTACATTTTCATATCATTTATATCTATTTCTTTATGTGAAAGGTGCAGAATACTACAAAATATTTATTCTTCTGGAAATTAACTTGATGCAAAACTTATCAATTTGATATAACTTCAGATTATTTTCGGTTTGTATGCTTAGCAAAGCATAAAAAGGCCTATCTCAAGGTAATTGAATCCAAGATTGCTAACATCTTACATGCATTGCAAAGGCTCTCTGAAAGCTGTTTAAACTGGTCACATGGGAATTAAGTGTAGATTTACCTTTCTCTGCAAATTTATTCCCATGGTATTCAAATTATACATTATCATATACAATTTGGGTTAATAAAAGTAACTGTTATTCTTAGCAGGGCGTGCTTAACTCCGAATGAAAAGAAAAATATTTTAACCGTTTTACTAATCACTTACTTTCGTGTTTCTTATGACCTGGCTGAAAGAAGAACTTCTATCATACAGCAGCTGCAAAAGTAATTGAGAATTACTGAAATCAAATTTCTCATTTGGTAAAGGTTCTTTATTAATGACATTGAATGATGATTAGACTTAACCAAATTGATACGAACACAGCCAAGAAGATTGCTGTACGTTAGAAATACATAAACTGCTGACAATCAATGAGGTAATCAATGAGGCAATCAACGAGATTTAGGGCCCTTACAACTATGTTCTCATGAGTTCTAACAAGGACCTCCAAAAGACCCTAATCAGCACAAATTATGTTTTACTTGAACTGGTACTGGACAAGCCTGACTTCCTTCACCAATATGGCAAAACGCGAAACACCATGTGACCCGGTTTCAATGTTTAAATGTATTAATAACATTGCACTACCCATTAGGTGTTGATAAATTTATAATCATTGGAGAAATGGAATGCAAAAATTTAACAGTTCATTTACAAAAGTTGCCATCTATAAATGTTGAGGGGTTGTTTTGCTCAAAGGTTGAAAATAGGCATTACGTGTCACAAAATCCTATAGCATTTAACCTTGTTGCTACTTGTCGATTACTATAATTTAAACACATAGTGATATAACATCCAAGTGTTGATTAGAGACAATTTTTGTGGAGTAAAATACATGGGTTCTGCATACACACTTGTACTAAATTGTGGCATGCTCTGGTTGGCACACATTACCACATTGTAGGGATTAAGGGAAAGGAAACATGAGTTCTCATGCTAGAGCTGCAGATCCTGATAAATGAGCCCCAAAACAGGAGTGAGGCCCTGAACACACAGGCAGGTCATTATCTTGTTTATTTCTCCTTTGACAGCACATGCTGCTCTACTTGATCCAATATTCTCTTTCCATTTCTTATCCAGACATAGGTAGACACCAAGCAAAATGCCAACGATCAAGAGACAACACAGTGTGGAGCTGGAGAAACACAGCAGGCCAGGCAGCATCAGAGGAGCAGGGAAGAAGGGTCCCAATCAGAAACGTCAACTTTCCTGTTCCTCTGATGCTGCCTGGCCTGCTGTGTTCATCCAGCTCCACACTGTGTTGTCTCTGACTCCAGCATTTGCAGTTCTTGCTATCTCCATGCCAACGATCGGTACACTTTTCCTTCTGATGCCGATAATTTATCCAGTAAACTGGCGTAACACACCAGCACTGCTATTATTGGCAAAATGGAAGAACACAGCATTTGACAAACAGATAGTAGCACATTGCACTGTCTACCCACAGGCTATTGACATTAGCCTATTGAAACAAAATTACTTTCCCAAGTTTACATTTGGTTATGATGTAATGAAGATATTCCAGTTTGGAATTGAAACTATTAGTCATGTGAACATGTTATTTCAGGAGAAAATATTTCTGAGCTACCAGTGGCTGGACACATCAGATTGGCTAAAATTTGGGGATGGGGGTTTTGGGTAAATAAAAGGCTGCAGACTGAAGGGGTGAAGAGATTCTGCAACATTTTACAAGTACTCTTGGTTAAAAATATCAGTTTCCAGGAACTGAGTGAATCTTAATATTGATCTTCTTTGCTATTGATTACTTTCTAATTCAATGAATTGTTTATGAATCATTCCACTGGAATGAAAACACATCTCATATTAATAAAGAAAAATGCCACACAAACTGGTGTAGTAACACAACATCTCTTTTGGAGATAAAATGGAAGATTTTGAAAATATTCAGCAGTTCAGGCTGCTTCCATGGGGATTAAATAGACCAAAACATGTAGATTCAGTGTTTGTGGTGGTGGGCCCATTCACCAAGCTAAAATTAATGCTCATTGATCTGAGACTGACAACCAGCTGGAGAGTGGGTGACAACCCACCATGGCTATGCCAAGTCCCCAATTTAGTATGGTGCCAATCAGGCACTTACCTAGTCAGTGATTGGATCGTCACTGTGTTCAGGGGATTTCCTGGACCCCAAGAGCTACAAACCATCCAGAGGCTGGTCATTCTTTAGTAGCATCAGCACCGGTAGCTACAGTGCTCAGTGCCAGTACTGCAGGAGGTCTGGGTCACAGAAAGATTGCTGGAGCTTGGGGTAAGGGGAGGGATGGTAGGGTCGCTGGGCTGGGTAGGAGGCTCCAGAGAATGGTGGTGAGGGAGTTTTGTATTTTGGCAGGCATTAGTTTTCACTGTGGGCTGTCCTGTCCATAAGTATCAGTCTATGGTGGGAACGTGGCAATACTCTAACCAGGCCACACCCACACTCACCAGGTCCACATGGCATGGCCTCTGACCACACTGTTGGTATGCTAGCGGCAGCAACGCAAGGTCCTTAATTGGACTCTTAAGGGCCTCAATTGGACAGATAAATTCTGCCAATTCTACATTGTTTAATAAAATCTTCAAGTTTTGTAACGACTCCAGGAATAGTGGAGCTGCATTTCTGGCGAGATATCACAGTGATATTGCAGATTACTCAATCTCAAATTTGAACTGTTGTGAAATGTACCTTTTATGAATAAGACATAACTTTTTTGGGACAAATAATCTCTGTGCTAAAGAGCTGAATTTTTCAGCCATAATGTCAGTTGGGCGAAAATCAGAATGTGCCTGTCTGTCAAACATTGATTTTACTTTTAGTTGATGTTTAAGATTTCTATTAAGTTTCCAGAACAAGCTGGGCAATTAAAGAGTTTATTGATTCAAAATCCTCCAGTGCCATTCTATAATGACCTGAGTGGTTGTGACAACAATTCTGCAAACATGATTGCATTATGGATATTAATGTGGTTTAGGGAAGCTATGATCATTAGTTGTTTAACTTTTCCAATGAGGGTTTCAGTGCAGCTGTACGAAAGTCTCAGGATATTATGGTGTAGCATTACGTAACGGCAATTTCTATATCTACCAATTCATAATGATGTTTATATCACAAATGCATCATTACCACTTAACATAGAAACAGCAGTAGGCCCTTTGGTCTATTGAGCCTACTAATTGAACACTTCATTGTTTTTTAGTCATCCCATTCCCATAAACTTGCACTCCACTAGTAAAATCCGAAATCTATCATACTCGAAGTCTGAGCCTCCACAACACTCCGTGATAGTGAATTCTAAAGGTTCACAACTCTTACTTTAAAAAAACCCTTCATGTCAGTGGCATTTCCCTTATTTTGTGCAATTGAGCTCCTTGGTTCTGTATTCCCTAGCTAGGAAAAATGTTTTGCCTGCATCTAACCTGCTTATGCCTTTAAGATTTTGTAAGTTTCAATGAGATCACCTCTAATTCTTCAAAATGTTAGATTACAGGCCCAGTTGGTCCCAAAGATAGTTCTGCCATTCCAGGAACGAGTCTGGTGTACCTGTGGCACACTTCTATGTCAATAATATCTTTCATGCGTTAAGGAGACCAAAGCTGTAGGCAGTACGCCAGGTGTATTCTAACCAACCTCCTTTACAACTGAAGCAAGACTCCACTACTTCTGTAGATATTTTACTCCTGGAGCTAATTTCACACATTCAGGCCCAATTACATTGAGATACTTTTGCAGCCTTGTTGTGTGGTATTATCCCAGATGATCTCTCCTGGTACCTTGTGGTATATGGAAATAGTTGTTTTTTTTCAGCTTCTTGGATCTTTAGACTAGGCAATTTCTTCCTCTAGACCATGTCTTACGAAGACGCAATCATGTGAACAGGGAGCAGGAAGAGGCCAATTGCCCCTTCGAGTGTGGTCCAGAGCTGATCAGATTGTAATCTCAGATCCACATCCTAAACTCCCGTCACAATCATTTAGCTGCTTGCTTACTAAGAATCTATTCAGAGCTGCTGTAAAACTATTCAAAAACTATGCTTCCACCACCTGTGCAGGATAAGCACTCCAAAGATTCACATGACAATGTGAGAGAAAAAGAAAAATCATCTTATCTGTTTTAAATGGGTGTCGATTTATTTTGAAAGAGTGCTCCCTCATTCTAGATTCTCAGAAGAGGAATGATTCTCTCAACATCTACCCTGTTAAGACACTTCAGGATCTTGTATGGTTTTGAATCAAATTGTCTGTTATTCTTCTGAACTCCAGATGTTAAGCCTAGCCCAATCTTTCCTTTTAGCCAATCTATCCTTTCCAAGTATTCTTCTAATTGACATTCCCTGAATTGCTTCCAATGCATCATTATCCTTCTTTAACAAAGGAGAACAATACTCTGTGAAATTCCAGGTGTGATTGCACCAATGCCCTGTGTGACTGAAACATAACTTCTCAATTTGGTCTTCAATTCCCCTCACAATACGCATTGACACTTTGTTAGCTTTCTTAATTACTTGCCGCACCTGTATACTAATCTTTTGCAATTCGTGCATTGAAACATTCAGATTCCTCTGTATTTCAGTGCTCTGTAATCTCTCACCATTTAGATAATATGCTTCTTTTTTATTCTTCCTGTCAAAATGGACAATTTTACATTTTCCCATTTATTCCATTTGCCACATTTTGCTCACCCAATCAACCTATCTGCATCTTTATGTCTTTTTAACAATTCACTTTCCTACATATCATTGTGTCATCAGCAAGTTTGACCATGACAATTTGGTCTTTTCATCCAAGCCATTTACGTAAATTGTAAAAGTTGAGTTCCCAGCAGTGACGCCTCTGTAGTGAAGACAGGTGTAAATTACCTGTTGATTTCATCTGGCATTTCCTTATCTTCCATTATTAATTATCCAGTCTGATTTTCTAAATAATAGTTAGCTCATTTCTTTAAATGTTTAAAGAAATTTCTTGATCTTTATTACTTTGTTAGTCATTTCTAAAATAAAGTTTTATTTGGTCTTTTTACCTGCCATGTGTTTTTTTTACAATTAAATGCTTTTAGTTTGATAATCTTTTTAATATTTCTAGTTAATCACAGATGGCAAGTCCATCATTTGCAATGCTTTTAAAAAAAATCATTCTGTAATGTATTTATTCTGTGTATGTTGAAATGTCCTCTTAAACAGGGATTAAAATCTAACATCAAAATTGCATATCATTTGCGGTACACCATTTATGGATGGTCTGGGACCTTCGCCCCATTGTCCTCAATATATTTGGTTAAACCATTTACCCCAGATTTAAAATTAACAGTTGATTGAACTTCAATTGACAGTTGTGGAAGGTTTCTCCAAACCTTTCCCATCTTTTGTGTGCCTTGGCGTTTCCTAATTTCAGTCCTGAAAGGGTTTAACTCAGATGTGTAGACTATGTTCCCAGTCCTAGGCTACTTGGTGAGCAGAAACAGTTTCACCCAATCTACCCCTCTATTCTTCTTAATGCCTTAAATTTTGATCAAATCACCCTGGAAATACATTTCAGAGAATACAAACATATTTTGTGTGGGGTCTCTGCGTAATTTAAGGCTGATGTATCCCTCCTCAGACATATTACTCAGAAATGCTCACAATACTCCATATATGGTCTAATCACGGTTTTGTATATCTATTTGACGCCCAACAGTTGTGTCCATTTTTGTTGAGAGATTTATTACCATCTCCACATAGATTGATATCTTTTTAATTGAAATTCAAGCTTCCAGTTAATAACTGAAAGGAAAACAAGCGATTTCATGATATACCCAAACTGTAACAAACAGACTAAAAGTACTATTGACTAAACACCATTTTTATCGGCTAATTGCATTTTGACGATGGAACAGAACTTTTAATACAACTAAAAGAAAAACATTATCAGGGATCTATGTTACATTAGGCAGAGTGTTCTACTGCCTTGAGTGGCCATGGTGAGAATGTTGGTAATACAATAAGGATGAAAAAAGAGTCAGATTCACAATGTTGAGAAAAAAATGCAGTGTATTTGCATTTCATTATTAGCTAATGTCAACACATTTCAATTCAGCTCTCCATTTACCCCTCTTTCCCTGAGAAACTAGATGTAGCAATTTCTTGACTAGAAAGTCAAAGTGGTTACCTGATGCCACAGCTGACTGTTTACTTCTCTGTGCCTTCATCCAGCTGTGCTGTCACCATCAACTCCCTTCATGCATGATGGGCACCATTCTCTTTCAGCCCTGCCTAATGCAATGGATCTCACTAAAGCGCCAGCCTCCCCAACCGACACGGCTGCTTTCGAACTGATTCTCACACTATGTCATTCTTCTGGACTTCATTTACCACTTGCATGTATGTACCAGATCACTCTACATGTCAGAATACACATGCTTCTTATGCATTGATATAGGATCCCTCTAAATGTACTTCCTGAAAGTTCATTCACTTTGATTGGCTTGAAGGCTGCCAGTCTCACTGATTTACATTGCTTTTTAGTGCTGGTCATGGTTCATAGCACTGAAGAGTAAAACAGAGTGGACATGTCGCTGTGTGACACCTGCAGCATAAAACACAACAAACACACTCCAGCTAATGGCCATGCCTGAAAGTCAGAGGAAACATCTTTAAAGGCATGAAGGCAGACTATGCTCAGTCAGGTACTTGGTTCAGTCAGAGTTCAGAGGTCAGTTGTCTAGCAGTGCAGGGATTGGCTCATGGTCATTCTGTATGGTCATGTGCAACTAATCAGAGATTGCAGATATATCAGTCCAGATGCAAGGTACTTAGGGTCAGTAATACAAAAGAACACATGAATTATGAGGATATCATCATTTGTCTCAGTTGGAACCTACAATTCACTCAGGAGTACACAAAGTTGAAACCTTGTTGCCATTGCATGAAATGCAACTTTACAACAAGGAGACAAAACAGCTACCATCACATGAAGAGGGGTTGGAGTTATTGCTTTGCTCTGCCGGGACAAGGTTGAATTCTTAGCATGTGAGGCCCTGGTGGACATAGCTGTGTTAATAATGTATCCACAGATTCTGAATGTCACTAATCTGGCACCAAATTGGATTTGAATGGAAGGTCATACTCTTGGTGACCCTTAACATTGAATATAATGACCTCAATCTATTATGAACATGTGGTATCTGCTGACCTAATGGCACACTCCAGGCCTTTTATAGCATTTAGGCGCTGCAGGGACTGGAGAGTATTCTTAAATTTCCAAAATTTGAGTTTTGTTCATTGTAATTTATATCCTTGATTTATGTAGCAGTGGTCCTTTAAAGGTTGGAAAACTTTTAAGCTAGTTTAATTTGAATGGATTTAATTTGATGTAACTAATTCTGAAAGAGCTGGGTGCTGGATTTTGGAGGACTGTGCCAACTTATCCTGGGAACTGCATTAGAGAATTCACAGGTTCCAGGTTCCATTCGGTGAGGCCATAGGGAAACTAAGTGGTTTTCGTATGTGTTTTGTGTGTAATATCTTCAGCTGATCACACAGTAAAGAATCTGCATTTTACAGGCCCTAACTGTTCAGGAGACAGCAGCAGCAGCAGTCATGGATATAGTACAGTAACATGGCATGACTCTGAGGTAAGGCAGCTTTTGAGGTTTAAGCCAGTTTATGGAAACTGAGTGCTATACAATGCAGTCTTGGTGATAGGAGGCAGTTCTGGTGGTAATTGTGAGGCACCTCTTTATCATCCTTCCATCAACAGTTGTTCTTCAACCATTCAGAGATCACAGACAGCAACATTGCACCCCAAAGTGGTTGAGCATCCTGGAGGACAGAATTTAATCTGATCTAGGTAGTGCTTTGTGTAGCTTCCCTTGGCAGACCACTGAGATATAAGAGAGAATGGAAGTGTGGAGTCACCATTCTACATCTCCCAGCTTTGAATGGCAGTGCTTTCCCCTGAAAAGCTGAGAGACAAAATGGAACACTTGAGGAGGTAGTGGAGAATGGCCCCCTTGAACCTTTGCAGTCCGTGTGTTGTAGATAAACTGACAATGTTGCTGGCAGGGAGTTCCACGATTTTGACCCTGTGACAATGAAGGAACAGCATGTATTTCAAAATCAGGGTAGTGAGTGGCTTGAAAAGGAACCTGCAGGAGGTGGTGTTCCCATGTATCTGCTGTTCTTCTTCTAGGTTCAAGTAGTTTTGGGTTTGGACAGTACTATCTAAGGAAGTAAAGCAAATTTCTGCAGTGCATCTCGTAAATAGTACACACTGCTGCTACTGAGTGGTGCAGGAGAGGAGTGGAACATGGCGAAGATGAGTGTGAGGCCAGAGGTTTATGAAGCCTTCAAAATCCAGAAAACAACTAAAATACCAATGGTGGGGAGAGGGGCGAGTGTTGGGGGTGAATAAAACATTTAAGGGTAAGCTAGCTTGTAATATGAAGGAAGATTGCTCCTTTTTTTTTACAATATATAAAAATGGTAAGTGAGAGGTCAGAGTGGACATTGCAATGCTGGAAAATGAGGCTGGAGAAGCCTTCATGGAGAACAAAGAAACGACAGAGGAACAGAAGAAGTACCTTGCATCTTTCTTAATAGTGGAAAATGCCAGCTACATACCAAAACTCCAAGAAAGTCAAGGGGCAGAGGTAAGTACAGTGGCCATCACAAGGACAAGGTTCCAGGGAAGCTGAAAGGTCTGAAGGTAGATAAATCATCCAGACAAGATGGACAACACCCGAGAGTTCGAAAGGAGATTATGGAGGCATTGGTGGTGATCATTCAAGAGACACTGGAGGCAAGAAGAGTCCAGAGAATGAGAAAATAGCAATCCTGTTTAAGAAGGCAATAAAGCAGATGCTGTGAAGTTGGGTAGGGTATTTGAAATTTGTAAAATGATAGGAGGGAAGAGTGCATGGTTCCTATAAAAGATGATGTGTTTATTAGGCTTGGCGATTTTAAAAAGACAGTCTGCAGGCAACAGCAGATGCGCGGAGAGTTCTTGAAATTGAAACATTGTATCAAAATGCTATACTGTTAGCAGGCAAAGGAGCACTTTTACCAAGACAACAGGTTTTTGAGTTTACCTAATTAATTTAAATCAGGCCCTAGATACCAAAACCCAATTAAAATTTAAATCTGATGGTTTTGACAACCTAGAACTAATTCTATTATAAGAAATTAATAGGTTATCAAGGGTATAAAAGAAGAGGGCATTTGAAAATTAGTGTGAGAGCATCTGCCATCTGTTATAGTTAACAACCAGCTGTCCTGAAGACAAAATCACTGGCTCTCACAGAATTCTCTAAGCTCTCAGAAAACCATCATCTAACTAAAGGTACAGCCCCACTTTCAGCAAATATGCCTGACACAAGAATTGGATGGAGAAAGGTGTACCTGGATGAAGATCAGTTTACATTCCAGAAAGCGTACCCTGGCTGTAACTTCGAGGGATTAAGTTTTAATTTATTTTATTGTTATTTTGGTTATTTTGGTGGGATTTGTATTTATTGGAACAGCATATGATTAGAATTTCTGTCTTATTTGGGAATAGTTAGTAGTTAAGAAGGGAATTGTTCGGTTTGTTAATTTGTACACTGTTAGAGTTATTAAATAAATTGTTACTTCTTGATTATGGAGTGACTGTCAGGAGTTCATATCATTTAACCTTCCCCTTTATAACAGAGTCTGGGGGCGAGAGGCAGGTTATACCACTTTTCACACTTCCTTTAACAGATTATGAGATGAGGCAAGCTTCTCTGGTAGTTTCAGTTTTAGTTATCAGAGGTTTTAGTTATTCGCTAGTAATGCAGAAGACAGAAAACTTTAGGCCATTTAGCCTGACCTCAGTCAAGGGTAAGATTTTAGAGCCCGTTATTAAGGAGAAGATTGTGGAGTACTTGAACCGTGCATGGTAAAATAGGGTGGAGTCAACATTGCTTCATCAAGAGGAGGTCATGCCTCACAAATCTGCTAAAATTTATTTAGGAGATAATGAGCATGTTAGGCAAAGGACATCCAGAAGGCCTTTGACAAGGTGCCATACAGGAGTCTGCAAATAAGATAAGAGCCTATGGTGTCAGGGGCAAAGTATAAAATGGAGAGAGGATTGGCTGACTAGCAGAAGACAGAGAGTGGGGATAAAGGGTCTTTTTCAGGATGGCAATGGATGGCTCATGGAATTCCGCAGGGGTCTCAGTTGAGATCACTATTACACACATTATACATTAATGATCTTGATGAATGAAATGAGGGCATTGTTGTTACATTTGCAGGTGACATGAAGATAGTGGAGGGACAGGTAATGTTGAGAAAGTGTGGCAGGTACAGAAGGACTAAAAAAGACAAAGAGAATTGGCAACAAAGTGGCAAGTGGAATACAATGAGGAAAGGTGTGAAGTTGTGCATCTTGCTAGGTAGAGGAGACATAGACTATTTTCTAAATGGGCAAAGTCTTCAGAAATCTGAAACACAAAAGGATTTGGGAGTCTTTGTTCAGGATTCTGAAGGTAAACATGCAGGGTCAGTTGGCAGTTAGGAAGGCAAATGCATTGCTAGCATTTATTTCCAGAGGACCAGCATATGAGCCGGGATATACTGGTAAATCTGTATAAGGCTCTGGTCAGACAGCATTTGGGATATTGTGAGCAGTTTAGGCCCCATATCTAAAGAAAGATGCACTAGACTTGGAGAGGACCCAGAGCAGAATGATCCCAGGGATGAAGGGATGGTTATATTAAGAGTTGTTGAGGACTCTGGGTCTGTACTTGATGGAGTTTAGAAAGATGAGTGGCAATCTGATTGAAACTGACAGAACACTGAGCAGTCTGTATGGAGTGGTCATGAAGGAGATGTTTCCACCTGTAAGAGAGACTTAGACCTGAGGGCACAGCCTCAGAGTGAAGGGATGACCCTTTAGAACTGAGATGAGGAGGAATTTCTTCAGCCAAAGTGTGTTTAATCTGTGGAACTCTGTCACAGAAGGCTGTGAAGGCCAAGTTATTGACAGAGATAGCTTCTTGATTAGTAAGGGGATCAAGTGTTAAAGGAAGGAGGCAGGAGAATGGGGTTGAGAAGCATATGAGCCATGATCGAATGGCTGACTCAATGGGCCCAATGGTCTTATTCTGCTCCTGTACTCTATGACCTTATGTATGGTGTCAAGCTTCTTGAGTGTTGCTGCAACTGCACATATCCAGGCAAGTATGAATTATTCCATCACACTACTGTGTGGTGCCTTGTAAGTGGGTACAAGCTTTGGGGAGTCAGGAGATAAGTTACTTGGTGCAGTATTCCTAGCCTCAGAGATAGTAGGAACTGCAGATGCTGGAGAATCTGAGATAACAAGGTGTAGAGCTGAATGAACACAGCAGGCCAAGCAGCATCAGAGGAGCAGGAAGGCTGACGTTTCGGGTCTAGACCCTTAGCCTCTTGTCTGCTTTTGGAGCCCCTGTACTTATATGACAAGTTCAGTTGGATTTCTGGTTAATGGTAACCCCCAGGATATTGATAGTGTGGATTGAATGATGGTAATGCCAAGGGGATGTGGTTGGATTGTTTCTTATTGAAGATGGCCGTTGCCTGGCAATCATGTGGTGTGAATGTTACTTGACCCCTTGCATGGAGTCATCACAGATCCAATCCTCGCACCCACAGGCTGATGTAATAGTTGATCAGCTGTGCAGGGCAGGCTTGACCATCTATCCTCACACCTTGCCTGTAGCCTCACTGCCGTCCACATCTAAATGAAAGCTTTGCCAGTAGTCATCAATGTGTCAGTTCAAGGAACCCTGATATCTCATCCACTTGCAGTCAAGGAGCTGGATGCTTGTGACAAAGGAGCAATATTCAAACACTGTGTTTTACTTCAGCTTTGGGATGTCTGATGAGGTTACTCATATCTCAAATGGGTGTAACTTCACAAAATCTGACGGCTCTAAAATAGACTAGAGCAGACATTTTCGGTGTGTAAGTGAATATATATTTACAAAATAGGATTACTGACAATGAAGTGTCACCAGTGCCACTTAAGTGCCCTCATTACCTTCTTTTCTTCATCTCCATTCTATAATGTTTAAGTGTCATTCTGATGTCTGCAGCAGGGGTTAAGGGAACCTGCTCTGCAGCTAGTCATCCCTGGGTCTTAGATATTCCCAGGGCCCACTGAGGTAATTATTTTTCAGATGCAGGCGAGTTTTCCTTGTCTTGGACTTGCGTTTCTCCTGAGAAGGGTTTTCTCGAGGTGGGGGTGCCCTGGGGGTGCTGTGTGCCCCTCCATTTAGGTGCGTTCTGTCTCCACCCTGTCTCCCTTAGAGGAAGGAGCACCTAGAGTAATACTGGAGGCCTCTCACCTTCGTCTCACCTTGCTACTTATGCCTCCATGATGGAGTGCAGCTCTGTGCACATGCATGGAAGATATTGGCTTTCCATGGCAGTCACTAACCTCTCCATGGAGGCAGCCAGGTACATGCATGCTAGACCTAGCATGGTATTTTGCTTGGCTGCATCCTTTGATCAAACTTACTGACTGCTTCTAACAAACGTGCCTGACATTCCTTTTGTTGCCTTCTGCCTGGGGTTGAGTGGGTGCCTGATCTTTGGCAATTCTCTGAGTGCCAGAGAACTGGCACAATTCTTCAGCTGCAAAGATGTGTCAGTGAGGGGGGTACTCACCAGATTGTTCTCCTGAATCTAATCTGGAAAGAGAACCCACTAAGATCACAAGTCTCTGATCTGGTGGAAGGTGCAGATAAACGCATAGCAAATGCACCTCTGAGTGTCGAGCGGCTTCCTCCTCAGAGACAGGAGTTGACTGTAGGCAGTGTTGGCCTCCTTCTCATTGTCATTTATTGGGTCCCACCACTATGAGAGAGGGAATTAATTTTAAAATAAAAAAAGAAGTAAATGTTCATTTGGGATAAGAATGACTGACATTGCCAATAATGGGAGAGCAGTACAGCACAGCACAATGAAGCTTTCTCTATTTGTTGTTTAAGGTGGTCCTCTTCTCCAGATGACTGCTGCATTTTTGCCACATACGGAATGAGGAGCCTCATGACCTGAATGCCAGTCTGGGCTCCCTTAACTTGGTTGAGAGGGAGATATTTTCCTGTAATGACCCGAAGTGAGAGATTGAGTATGATAGAAGTGAATGGGGGAGGCATTAGTAGTGAAGCTGAGCAGGTGAGGAGCTGGTGTCTCCAGTGAGAGGTATTAGGGAGCACAGAGGACAAGAAGGGTGGCCTTCTTCTCACTAAACCAACATGGGCCACCTATAATGTTCAACAAGCAAACCGCCCAGGTGTCTTGGCAAGCAGACATAAGAATGATTGCATGACCCCTTCATTGTACAGTAAAAACGATACCAAAAGTATAATCTTAAACACATCATAATTGTAACAAATTGGCATTTGTCATGCTAATAAGGTCTGGTTGCTAAAATAAGCCACGCTTTCCTGTTGGCTCTTCAATTTGCTGTGTTCCCATGTGCGAGTTAAAATCAGGAACAACTGTCTTTGGTCCCATTCCTGCTTTGTTACACCTCAATACTGGCCATCCCCTAGGCAAAATGGGCAAAAAAAAATGTCCTTCTGAGTGTACATTTAAAAAGCTCAATTGAGTTTTGAGATTTGAATGTAAGTTCTCTCAAGAGAACTGTTGATCTGTGAAAAAGACAAGGTGGTAAAGCAATTAATGTCGTATTAAATAATTTCCTTTTAAAAAGCTGTGTAAGTACCTGAAATAAAACCAACATATCAGAGCTGTTGAAATTCACAGCAGTTTAATCCATATATTGACAAATAAAAGGTTGGTTACTGTTTCAAGCATGATCATTCATCCAAAGACTGCAGCGTAGAGCAGCAACTTGCGCAAGAATTTCTGAGATGGTCTGCTAACAAATTTTTGCCTTTGACATTAATTCTACATTGCTTAGTTCATTGTTTATTCAGCATGTTCATCAGCAGTACACCCACATGGCCTTCTGTTCAATACCAAACTGGGCTTTAAATCTCTCGACCTGTTGATGGGGGCTGCCAAGGGAATCTGCTTCACTCTTCACCATGTTTTTTGTGCATGTAAACTGAGTCTGTGCCTCTCAATATGGCAGATTTGCAGCATCTTCTTAAAGTTTCAGGATCTTCACAACCAGTCTGGTCAAGGGCTGTCGTGGAAAACCACTCTCTGATCTAACAGAAAAGGTCTTATATAGAACAAGTAATAGTTTATTGCATATTAGTAATTAGTTAGAGGTTGCAGTAATGTAGATGGACATTGTCACAGAGACTGTGAGAATGATTTGGATATTTGAGATCTTAAGCAGTTCTTCCACAATGTCTGCATGATATCATCATAGTGAATTCTTAGTGCATTCTTCTGTATTAATCCTTGTCAGACCCTTACACCCTAAAACACCACCCATTCAAAATCTTTTTGATGACACTATGTATCTTTATCCATCCCTTTGTCACCTCTAAACTTCACTGTTGCCCTGACTTGCTCCAAACCTCCTCCCTTTAGATACTTCAAATTGTGAAAAGTTCCATTTGCCACTTGTTTCTTACTTTAAGCCTAATTTTTCAATAATGTCCAATCTTATAGCTCCATCCCAACTCTGTCTCCAGGGTTTATCAAATTTAAAATCTGACCTTTTAATCCCTTAACGGCTTCACTCCAAAACTTCTGAAAGCTTCTCTTGCTTTATGTTTTCTCTCATGGTCCATTGTCTGCTGACTTTGGCTTCTTGTTTCATTTTGTTATTAACGGTGCTGTCTTCAGTTATTGGAACCCTGCTCTATGGAATTCTCTTCTCAACCTTTCCACTTTCCTTGCTGTTTTATCAGCCTTTCTAAAACTGATTTAAATCATCCTTTCTTCACCTTGTAACTACCCAAGAAGTGCTTAATCCTCTTTGCCTCTGTTTGGCAAAAAAATCTGAAAGTTGTTTTTTTCAGATTAGTCGTGTAATATAAATGAGCTGTTCTTGATGCATCTACAGAGTCAAAAGTTATGATTCGTCATATATTTATGTTACTTTACATTTCAAATCTGTCACGGACAAAATCACTCCGCCTTCTTTGAAACATTTTCTTATTTGCACATGCGGTAGATGGTGCTGCATGACATGTCAGAAGATAACTTGCTTATGTTTGAAACTGTCAACAAGTAATTTTTACTGCTGCAACAACAGAAGCGACCTTGCACCGTTTTGTGGCCTTTTCTCCCTCCTCCGCCCCTATCCAATACCTCTGTCCCTTTACCACATCCTTTCCTATGTTCCACCAGAGTTTTTTCTTCTGTTTTACTTCAATAATATTTGCAAACTAACTGCTCAATTTGCAGGTGGCATAGATCCTAAAACTTTATTAATTCCAAACCTCAAAATACCATAACAACTTTTCAAAGGCCAATGGCCATCCGATTCGTAAGTATAATATTTCCCCCCGAGTTTTTCCAAATGTCGTCCATTTCTGAAGTGGAGAACTTAAATCAATTTACATAACAGCTCATTGCATGGCCTTGAGTCAGTATGCTAATAGCACAAGTTCTCCTTCGTTGCAAAATGAATTTGAAGCCAGTTATACGAATAGGAGTTAGGACAACTGTAATGATGAACATGATCGCTTTATAGCAGCAGCTAACATACTTCTGTTTGATGATCAATTCTGTTCCTAGTGCAATGCAGCATGAGATAACAAATTGTTTCTGCACAAAGTACATTCCCTTTGTCATGCTCTTTCCTTTCTTGGGGGAAATGAGAAGACCTTTTAATTTCCTTCCAGTGTTTATGATATCCAAAGCAGTCTGTAATTTTGTCTTGTCACCTATTCACACGATTCATTGTGATCTGATCAGGTAGAAGGAACAATTTACCTTTCAACCTTCAGCCCACTGAATGAAGTAAGCTAACGTGTTTCTACTGCAGGAATGATTAATTTATGTGAATGCAAAGGAACCATACGCTGTGTAAAATCCTCTTGTGAAATGTCTTTGAGTCTATTTTACATTTAATACATCAGTTATTCAGCAGTGCTCTGTCCGATTATTCTTCATAAATCAAATGTATATCATACTTTGTAGAACAAATACATTTGGGCCTGCATTTTTTAAAAGAAAAACACACAAATGTCAAGATTTAACTGGTATCAAATTAATTTATTTGCGTAAACACGAATATTAGGTTAATTTCCTTTTCCTCTTGTCCCTTGTGCATTAATTTTAATCCTGCAGATCTTCAGTGAAGTAGCGTTTGATTGCATATAATTTGATATGGACTTGATGGCGCACAAGGACTTTTAGTCTCATAGACCACTAGTTACTTTAACCCTTTCAATGGACTAGTTGACATATGTTGAACATATTGTAATACCAGAGATAACAAGGTGTAGAGCTGGATGAACACAGCAGGCTAAGCAG
>JAHRHZ010000031.1:4112431-4148211 GCA_024137785.1 Ginglymostoma cirratum
AGCTCTGCACCTTGTTATCACAGATTCTCCAGCATCTGCAGTTCCTACTATCTCTGAAACAATTACTTTTATTAAGTGTTGCTATATCACCAGTTAATCCTGTACCCCACTTCCTCCCCTCAGCCCACGATCTCTCCCCCAATCCAGTCCCAACCACTTGATACGCAGACATGATTCTTAACCAGTAACAGTACACCAGAGGCTTGTAATCCTGCTACTCAAACCTGAACAGCATTCCAAGCTGCTAAAACAGCACTCAATGCCGGTGCTACTCTATCATCCTGATCCTTCCTATTTGAATATGGATTGTTAACAGTGCCAATGGGCATTCCTAAAATCTATCTTTTCTTGTATTTATGTAATACGTTCCACCATGTCAGGATCTCACATACAAGTAATATTTTTGAAGTGTAGTCACTGTGGAAATCCAGGGAAGCCAGAATCCATTTTGCATATGGCAGGGTTCCCTAAGCATCATTGATGTACATAACCAGATAAACTATTTTATTGGTGTTTGTTGATAGATAAGTAACTTCCAGAAAACCAAGAGAACGCCATTCTTTAAATAGTGTTATCCAATTTTCACAGCTACCTAGTGGCAGGGTCTTTAAAGTCTTGTACGATAGTTACCCTCTCCCTGAGTGCGGCACTCCCTCAGTACTGCACTCAAGTGTCAAGATTATGTAGTCATGTCTATGGTGTGGGATTGGAAAGCACATCTATCAGATTGAAACATAGAAGTGTTGGATCTGAGCCAAAGCTGACACAGAAATTATAAATACACAAGAACATGACACTAATACTCGGATCATCAATTGCACAGCCATAGTGAAAACCATACTGACAATCAAAGATACATCAGATATTTCAAGGTGATAAAGACGTTGAATTAATGGCAGCTTCCATGAATTTCATAAGATGCAACATTGGTTAAACAGAATGATTGTAAAAGGAGTACAGCATAAATAGAACACAAAAGTTTGGGATTTGGTGAGAGTGGGTAATTTGGTACGGTTGCAGGATGGGGGTATTCCTTTTTGCCCCCAGTGCTTCTAATGGTTCTTATAAACTCACAACAGTAAGTATTCAACATTTTTGTCCAGTGTTTTAATGCTTAGTACAAGTTAGCGCAGTATAAGACAGCAGCTGTCAGTAGATTAGCTGATGATAACACAAAAGGTGATGCAAGGTCACGTGACTGTGTGGAAAGACTCACTCCAAGGTGGTCATGCAGGCATCTCTCCCACTCTGTGTGTCATTTGTAAACAGTTCTGATTACCAAGACCTGCTCAATATCTATCACTGAACATGCTTGCAACGTGCTAGCAGTAGTAAAACTGAAAGTAGAACTTCCTTGGAGCTGTGGAGATGACAGTCATTGACAATCGCGCCCAGCAATGGTACGAAACTTTAAATCAAAGGAGAGCACTGGCTTTGCTAGGAAGTTTCCAAGGCTAAAATTGGGCAGGAGAAAAAGCATAAATACAGCAAAATGGGAAGAAAAAGCAGTAGAGGAAAAAATAGAGAAAAGAGGAAAACTAGGGACTTTAAAAAAATATCTGCTCCTGAAATGTAGGCAAATGCTGTCATTTACTGCTTATCTGTAATTGCTCTCGAACATGGGGATGAGCTGCCTTCTTGAACTGTGAAGGAAAATGGTCCGATTGTGTTTTTGACATGGTCATTGCCTGGCACTAGTATGGCATGCGTGTTATTTGTCACTTAACTTGCGTATTGTTCAGGTCTTGCTGCATAAACACACAGGCTGATTTTGGGTCTGAGGGGGCATGAATGCTGCTGAATATTGTGTGTTCATCAACAAAAATTCCGACCTCATGATGGAGGGAAGTCAATTGATGATGCAGCTGAAGATGTCTGTGCCTAGGTCATGACCCCAAGGGACTCCTTTGGTATTGTTCTCGGACTGAGAGGATTGACTTTCATAACCACAGCCACTGGTAGAGCAGTTAGCCTTACATCTCTTATTGGGAATTTGTTAAATCCTATAACTGACAACTGACTGTCTGAACATCTTGAACGTTTTCAGCTGATCAGAAAGATCCAGCATGGATTTGTAAATAAAACCAAGTTAATCTGATTGAAGTTTTTTGAAGGCACGAATAAACAGGTGGACGGAAAATCTCTGTAGAGATTTATCGATATGGACTTAATTTGACAAAATCCTTCACAACACACTGTTAACTAAGGTTGAAGTTTAATGGATTGAATGCAATTTATTAACTTAGTCAGGAAATTAGCTGAGCACGAGACAAAAGTGGGGCTAGGAGGCAAGCAACTTAAATTGTGAGGATGCAACAGTTGTTGTTCTGCAAGAATGTGTGTTTGGGCCTCAATTACTCACCATATTTCTAAGAGTTTAGAATAATTGGACAGTAAGACATACATCCAAACTTCCTGATGTTACAAACATGAGTGACAAGATAAATAGTGTAGATGAAGTATAAAATTTCAAAGAGAAAGGAATATATTAAATGACTGATAAAACTATGGCAAATTGATTTCAATGTAGGCAAATGTGGACTGATTGAATTTTGACTTCAAAAGGGAAAGAGCAGAATATTTTCTAAATAGATAATAAATAAATAATAACTAGAAACAGTGAACATCCAAAGAGATGACAATGACATGATTAGTCACAAAATAATAAGAACATGGGACAGAAATGAATGTTTCCCACCTGTGGATTTTCAGTGGGGGTCCTGTAAAATTTGTCAAATAACATCCCAATGGCCCCTGTCCACCCTGACCTTTCTGCCACTTTATGGTGGGTTGGATGACGCTTAGGTTGGCTTGCTTATTTTACTGCAACTGAAGACCTTGAGGAGCCAATTAGTGATCACTTTAAGGGCCTTTTGTCACCCACGCTCAATTTGCACACTGACCTAGGGAGGAAACTCAGCAATTGAGAAGGGAGTGGGTGCACCTATCAATGATCTCCTTTCCAAATTGTGTGGTCCCTAACACAATTCTGCAATCTGTTTCTGGCACTAGTAGGACTAGAGGACTGTCAGCCAATTAGATTATTCAGTATCACATGGAGGCAGGACTTCCTTAAGTCAATATTGGTGGCAATGCATTCTCTATGAATTCTTCAGGTGGCAAACCAGGAAACCCCACCAGCTGAAAAATGGTGGCCGCAGGGTCTAGGATCTAGGGAAGGTTGTTTGGGTGTTCGAATCTGCTCTACTATTCAAGAAGATCATACTTGGTCTTGTATCTTAATTCCACCTTCCAGCACAATCCCTATATTCTCTAAATTTTCATAGTCTCCTAAAATCTACACACCTCTGCCTTGAATACACTTGAAGCCTGATTGTACACAGCTCCCTGCATAACTTATTAAATGAAAAAAATCTTCAGATCTCAGTCCTGAATGTTGACTTATTATTCTGAGACTGTGACTCTGGAGTTCTTGATTTCCAAGTCAGCCAAGTGCTTCAATTACATCATTTTCTTATTTTCCTAATTTTTTTAGAAGATTAGACTAGCCCACTCAAATTCTTCTCACTGGGGCAATCTCATCATCCTAAAAGCCAATAAAACTAGTAAACCTTTGTTGCTCTTCCTCAAGCGCAAATAGGCCCTCTTTAGGTTAGAAGATGACCACAATTGTACACAGTTCTCCATGTGTGACCTTATCATACACTGTACAATAGAAGTGTAACTTTAGTCATACTCCAATCCCATTGTAACAAAAGCACTGCCCATCTGTCTAAGTGCTTGTTGAAATTGCATATTTACTTTCTGCAATTGATTTGCAAGAACTCCCAGATCCCAGAGAGTGTAAATGGTTTTGACTCTCTGGCCATTTTGTTTCAAAAAAACGTCAGACTAAATTAGGTAACTTCACATTTTGCCAGTGTTCAATCTGCATAGTTTTGTTCACTTCTGTTCATAACTCTCTGCAGTCTGTTTGCATCCTCCTCATTGTTTACTTTCCCACTAAACTTTTATATAGACAGAAAATTTGAATGCATTATATTCAGTCCCATCATTTAACCAAAAAGTCAAATGGAACGCTGGCCTTTATATCTGGAGGAAGAAGATATAAAATAGATGGATATGATGCTTCAGCTGTACATGTCCTGATCATACCATGAACTGTCAGCAAGACTAAATGCTATATCTTAGAAAAACTCTATTGGTCTTAGAGTGAACACAGCATCAATTTACTAGAATGATAGTTCAGCTCCAAAGATTAAAATATCAGGAACAATTACTCAAAATAAGGTTGCATTCTTTGGAATTTAGAAGGTTATGGATAATTTGATTGAAACATTCAAGATATTAAAAGGGACCAGATTAGGTAGGTGGAGAGAAGCTATTTATTCTTGTTAGGCATCCAGAAATAAGAGCCATAAACAAAACAAATGGTTAGAGTCAGGCATCAGAGGAGTAAGATTAGGAAGAATCTCTGAGCATAAAGTATGGCAAAAATTTGGAATTCTGTTCCACACTGAGAAAATTTTAACACAGATTTTGTGAAGTCACGATAAAGATATATGGAGCAAATGGAGGTATATGGAGTTATTTCAGATCAAACATATTCTCATTAAATGTTGCAGCATATTCATGGAGCTGTAATGAATTCTCTTATTCCTGTTGCTATGTACGCTGTAACTGTATATACTAGAGTAATTCAACCTGACAGGAAATCTGGTATCTCACTAAATTTCTTTCTTATTGCATATTCTGTCACTCCACAGTTGCCTACTTTCATCCCTACATTGTTAATTACAATTAAGAATTTCAGTAAGCTGTTAAACCACATTTCCCCGATTTGCAAACCAAATCTTTTATCAGTCCTTGCTCAACTAGACTATCAGATGTACTTATGTGCATCGGGAAGACTTAATAAGTTTTCGAGAAGATTTGTAGCTCGGGTTGTGGATAAGGTTGTAGACTTGATCACCGAGCCCGTGGGTTTGGTTGCAAACGTTTCGTCACTCTGCTAGGTAACATCGTCGGTGCACCTCTGGTGAAGCGTTGGTGTTCTGTCCTACTTGTTATGCATATGGCTCAGTTTGTTGGGGTGTTTGGTACAAGCAAACTGAGGCATTTAATTAACAAACAGGACAGAACACCGATGCTTCACTGGAGGCGGACTGACGATGCTACCTAGCAGGGTGACAAAATGTTTGCAACCAAACCCACCAACTTGACGAGCATGTAAGACTTAATAAGCTAGTTTAATGCTCTGGTAGATTCTAGGTCAGCATTTCCCACTATCAATTATTGTCAAGGATGTACTGTAATGTATTGGTTCTTTGAACAAGCTAATTATATTCATACTCTGTGTACAAGCAGATGATCCGGTTTCATATGCTAATGTATTTTGGGTGAAAGAAGGAACGTGCATTCAATGGAACCATGAAGATGATGTGTTTAGTTTCATTTCAGTTAATGATAATACTACAGAAAGAATTTTTTGATTCTTGAAGCCTTTAACTATGATTACGTTAGACACTCTTATTTACAGATACAGATACCAAAATGTAATAGAAAGTTCAGATTGTTGCTGTCAAAACTTTCAGCTCTTGGAGAATAGTGTGAAGGAGTTAAAGATTCACAGGCTAATTAACCCTGACCAACTAAACTGTAAAATGATCCTTTCATGACAATAATCATTCTTATTGGCTGGTGCCTATTTAGACCGATGCCTTCTAGAAACCAAATGGATGAAGGGAACCACAGTCTCCAAGAGAAAAACAGCCATTGAATTCAACACAGAAATAAGAGCTGGTATTCCAGTGTTCAGAGAACTGTATGATTTATGTTAATACAGTTACTAACATAGTTATATACTTCTTAGTGTCTCTAGGCTGTGAAGTGAAAGTGGCCATAGTTCCGAAGCACCATACACTGTTTTCTTATTTTGAAGAGACAGCTGGTAGTGAGTTTAACGTGAGTTTCACCATGCCTCAGTTTGAGAATGTTGGGCTTTCATGGTGACATCAACTGGTAGAGGAATTAAATACATACTGTTATTGCCAACATCACAAACCATCTATTCAGCCAACTGAGCCAGATAGCTGTGGCTGAAGTCCTTTTGCTGCTTATCCTTACCTAAAAGCAGTTTCCTAATATACTGACACCTCTCCATTTACATGCTTCTTATAGTCTGATGTCATCTCTCATTCTCCTCCTGATGTCAGTTGAATCATACTAATTTGCTAACTCCATTATACTACACCACCTTCACCCTGGGTTTCTCCCAACTTAGTCTTCAGAATAACAGTAATTTACTTTTATTTACTCCCATAGTTGTTGTCGGTTCAATATCATTAACAACATCTTCATCGTTGCTATCATCATTGTCACCATTTGCCCACTGTTTCCCTACCATTCCACAATGTCCAGACCTCACAGGTTCAGATGATCTGCATCTCTGACTGGACATCCCAATCTGGTTTGCTTGATTTCAAAACTAAGTTAATGGCCTTGAATAGTGTCTAGAATCGTTGTACCGCTCTATAAATTATTTATTGTGGTATTCAAATGGGATACAAATATCATATATCCTGTGATAATTGGAGCTTCCCCACCACAGACAACAGGCTCATTGGCCTATAATTTCCTGGATCATCCCTGTTTCCTTTCTTAAACAAGGGAACAATATTGGCTAATCTCCAGTCCACTGGAACCTTGCCTGTGGTCAGAGAGGATGTGGAGATATCTGCTAATGCCCTAGCTATTTATTCCCTTGCCTCGTGCAGGAATGTGCAATAGATCCCATCTGGCCCTGGAGACTTGGGCATCCTAAATTACATTAAGGTAGACAAGACTTACTTTTTCAACATATTGACATTCTCTAGAGTATTCACACTCATCCCTGACCTCAACATCAGTCATGTCCTTCCCCTTGGTGAATGCCAATGCAAAGTACTTACTAAGGATCTCTCCCACTTAGACTCATAAAGTAATACAGCATGGATCAGGCCCTTCGACACAAACTGGTCCATGCTGACCATGGTGTTCACTCACCTTGTTCCAATTGCCCCCATTTGGTCTATATCCCTCTAAATTCTTCCCATCCATAAAACTATCCAAATGTTTTTTTAAATATTGTTATTGTACCTACCTCAAACATTTTCTCTGGCAGCCCATTCCACATACGCATCACTCTCTGCATGAAGAAGTTGCACCTCAAGTCCTTCTTAAATCTTTCCCCCTCAACTTAAAACTATGCCGTTTAGTTTTCAATTCCCCATCCCTGGGATAAAGACTATGTACATTCATTCCATCTATGCCCCTCATAACTTTATATTCCTCAATAAGATCACCCCCCATTCTCCTAAAGTCCTATTCTGGCCAGCCTCTTCCAATTACTCAGGCGTAGTAGTCCTGGCAACATCCTCACAAATCTTATTTGCACACTTTCCAGTTTAACTATGTCTTTCCTATAACAGGGTGACCAAAATTGTTAACAATACTCCAAGTGCGGCCTCACCAATGACTTAAACAATTGTCACATAACATCCCAACTCCTATACTCAATGCATTCAACAATGAAGGCTAGCATGCTAAAAGCCTTCTTCACTATCCTGTCTAGCTGTGATGCTGTTTTCAACTAACTATGCACTTGTACTCCTAGGTTCCTTTGTTCCACAACACTCTTCAGGACCTTACCTTTTACTGTATAAGTCCCACCTTTTGTTAGATTTTCCAAAGTCCAACACCTCACACTTATCCTCAGCCGACTTCCCCATCTGATCAAGATCCCTCTGTAATTTTTGGTAACCTTCTTCTCTATCAACAATACCTCCTAATTTTGTATCATCCACAAACTTATTAATCATGCTTTGTACGTCCAAATTTAGATCATTTATGTAAATAACAAATAACAAAGGTCCCAGCATCGACCCTGTGGCACATCACTAGTTACAGGCCTCCAGTCCGAGAGACAACCTTTCGACCATCGCCCTCTGCTTCCTTCCAATGAGCCAATTTTGAATCCAATTAACTAGTTCTCCATGGATCCCACGCAACCTAACCTTCATGACTAGCTGGCCATGTGGGACCTTGACAAAGGCCTTACTAAAGTTCATATTGACAACGTCCACTGTCCTACCCTCATCTATCCTTTTGGATAGACATGACTTTCTGTGCACAAATCCATGCTGACTATCCTTAATCAGACATTGACTACCGAAATGTTGGTTGATTCTGTCCCTGTCCAATAACTTGCCTACCACTGATGTCAGGCCCATTGGCCTGTAGTTCCCTAGTTAGTCTTTGCTACTTTTCTTAAACAATGGAACAACATTAGCCACCCTCCAGTCTTCCGGAACTTCGCCAGTGGCTAAAGATGAAACAAAAATCTCTGCAATTTCTTTGCTCCCACGACGGCCAAGGATGAATTTGATCAGGTCCAGGAAATTTATCCACCTTACTGCACTTTAAGGCTGCAAACACTCCATCTCTCTGGTAATATATATGCAGCCCAAAACATCCCCACTTGTTTCCTTTATTTCCTTGGCATCCATGATTCTCTCCTCAGGAGGAGAAATATACATTAAAATCTCCCTTATCTCCTGGGGTTCCACACATAGACAGCCATGCTAATCTTTAAGGGGACCTATTCTGTCCCTAGCCACCCTTTTACTCTTAATATAGCTATAGAACCTCTTGGTATTATCTTTAACCTTACCTGCCAGATCCATCTCATACCCTCTTTTTACTCTTCTGATTTTCCTGTTATGTATGCTTCTACTCTTTTTATAGTTACCTAGGGATTCACTTGAACCTGACAGCTTAAACCCAATGTATGCCTCCTTTTTCTTCCTGACCAGAGCCTCAATATCCCCCTTCAGCCAGGGATCCCTAAACCTGCTAGCTTTTCCCTTCATCCTAAGAGGGACATACTGTCCCTGGACTCTTGATATCACACTTTTAAAAGGCTTCCATTTGCCAGTTGTTCCTTTTCCTTCAAACAGACTCACCCAATCGACCTCTGCTAGATCTAGCCTAATGGCCCCAAAATTGGCCCTGCTCCAGTTTAGCACCTTAACCTGTGGACCTGTCCTATCTTTTTCCAGCACTATGTTAAAACCATGAGAGTTATGGTCACTAGACCCAAAGTGCTCTCTGACTGACACTTCAGTCACTTGCCTGACCTTGGTTCCTAAAAAGAGGTCCAGTGTTGCACTGTCCCGAGCAGGGCCCTCTACATATTGATTTAGGAAACTTTCTTGGACATATCTGACAAATTCCATCTCAACTGGGCCTTTTACACACTGGGTGACCCGGTCAATATAGGGGAAATTAAAATCTCCAACCAATTATTCCTACAGGTATCTGCTATCTCTGTACACATCTGGTCCTCTAGTGCCCGCTGGCTATTTGGGCGTCTATAATACAGTCCCAGAGTGACCATTCCCTTCTTGTTTCTAACCATAATGGTCTCATTTGATGACTCCTTAAGAATATCCTCTCTGACCGCTATTGTTATGTCCTCCCTTATCAACAGGGCAACTCCCCCTCCTCGCTTACTTGTACTTCTGACATGCCTGTAGCTTCTGCATCCCGGAACACTGAGCTGCCAGTCCTGCCCTTCTTTCAGCCATATTTCTGTTATGGCTACAATATCCCAGTGTCCACAGCCAGTCCATGCTCTGAGCTCATCTGCCTTACTGGTCAGGCCTTGTGCATTAAAATAAATGCACTTTAAACCAGAAGTCTTTTCCCTCCCTTTACTTTTTCCCTGACTTCTCAATGGTCCGTCTCTTATTCAAAGTCCTACCCCCCCGTTAAACTAGTTTAAACCCTCCCAGGTAACAATAGCAAATCTCCCAGCAAGGATATTGGATCCCTCTGGTTCATGTGCAACCTATCCCTCTTGTACAGGTAACCTCTACCCTAGAAGAGATCCCAATGATCCAAGACCTGAAAACCCTAACCCCTGCAACCTGCTCAACAGCAAGGATATTCTTGACATCCTTGACCCTGGCACCCGGGAGGCCATGGGATCTCCTCTCTGACCCCTTCACAATTGAGTCTCCTATCAGTATAGTTCTGTCTGACTGTGCCCTTTCCCTCTGTGCCTCAGAGACGTTCACAGTGCCACGGACCTGACTGCTGCTGCTGGCCCCTGAAAGGTCATCCCCCCCAAAGCAGTATACCTGTTATTGAGGGGAATGGCCACAAGGGAACCCTACACTATCTGTCTTCCCCCCTTACCTATACTGGTGGTCCACAGTTACCTGAAACCTGCACCTTAGGAGTGATCATTTCACTATAGCTCATAGCAATGATGTTCTCTGCAGTCTGGATGATCCTGAGTGCATCCTGCTCCAGGTCTAGTTCACTAACGTGGTCTGTCAGGAGTTGCATCCAGGTGCACTTCTCACAGGTGTAGCCACCAGGGACACTAGACATCTTACTGACCTCCCATATCCTGCAAGAGGAGCATGCCACTGCCCTATACCGCCATCCCCACTGCCTCCAGTCGAGATGGAAAGAGAGGTGAGTTAAAGAGCCTTTACCTGCTCAGCCTCCTCACACTGAAATTTCTCAAGCAAAGGCCTCAAAATTTCCACTCTAACACTGCTCAGTCTCTTAATGGCCGGTCCCATGTACACCTCTACCTTGCCAGTCACCCAGCTCACAGAGTTTTTTTTATTGAAAGAGGGGAAACACTAATGTAGTGTTTCAGGTTTAACCACGTTTTGACGCCAGGTTCTCTCTGACCTGCTCTACAATCATGATATCTATGGCAATATCTTCCAGAATTCCATTGTGCCACCATTTGATTCACTGTCCTTCTTCACCATCTTGTGGATGGTGTACTTCAGGGGTCTCCTGTACTGTCGTGATGACTATGGCGACGTCTCCCAGAATTCTGTTGCGATAACTCTCAGCCACCCTCTGATTTGCTTTGTCTTCCTCTGCCTCCACGTATAACTTCCCACCTTTGTGCTTGAGTGGGCCTACTCTTTCCCTTGCTACCCTCTTCTCATATATCCATAAAAAGCCTTGGGATTCTCCTTTACTCTGTTTGCAAAAGACATTTCATGGCCCCTCTTAGCCTTCCTGATTCCGCTTTTAAGTTCCTTCCTAATTTCTCTATACTCCTCAAGGGCTTTGTCAGTTTATAGCTGGCTGGACCTGTCGTATGTTTCTTTTTTTCTTTTGACTAAGCTTACAATTTCCCTTGTCATCCATGGTTCCTGAATCCTACCATTCCTATCTGTCAGTTTTGGAGGGGCATGCTTGTCCTGCACTTTAATCAACTGGTCTTTAAAAGCCTCTCACATGCCAGACGTAGATTTGCCCTCAAATAACTGCTCCCAATCCATATTCCCCAGTCCCTCTCTAATTTGGATGTAGTTATCCCTTGCCCAATCAAGCTCCTTCACCCAAGGACCACTCTTGTCCTTGTCCATGACTACTCGAAATCTGAAGGGGTTATGGTCACTAAGCGCACAATGTTCTCCTACTCCACACTGATGGTCCTTGTCTTCTTTGGATATACCATAATTTCTTGGATTATGTATCCTCGAAAACAGAATCATTGGTCTTGGGAATGAGCATTTCTTGCTTGGTGTAAGACCTGCATTTTGCAGTGCCCTTAACATTTCCTTGACCCTCTGATCATGATTCTCCTTCATTTCACCAACCAATCAGACTGTATGTGGGACAAATGGTTCCCTGCTTCCCTTCCACAGTTCTAGACATTGTTCTTTGGAAAAACAGTGAGGAGTTTTCCTTGGAGTGTATAAGTAGGTGGGCTTTACATCTTCTTGGGTATTAATGGGATTCACCTGTTTCAATTTCCTTAAGCCTTTGAACAGTGTGGAATTTCTTGCTGAAAGCAAAGCAAAGAAAGGAGAGGTGTATCCATTCTTTCTAAGTATCTTAGCTGAATACATTTCCAAAGTGTTCTAATTCATTGGTATACAGAATTAGTCAGTGACAATCTCATTGTTTGAGACTTATTTTTATGCTATTTTTCCTTCACACCTGAAGATCTGTGCCTCCTGGACTTTGGGACTTTATGTTTGCTGATCAACAGGCAAAGGTATTGTCTATTCTAATGTTCAATTTAAAGACGATTTAAGAAGGTCTGGCAACTTTTCATCCTTCATACACACTGTATGATTGGTCTCTAACCAGTTATCCTTTAAAGCTCTATTTCTGCATATTCCTGTGAATCAATAAATATCCACTAAAAAGGCCTTTGCTAGATTTTCCCAGTCACTGGGATTACTGATCAAACTTTGCTTTTTTTGTATAACCAAAATTTCTTTTTCAGCTAAATACACATTGAATGTTTTTAATCAATACATAAATTTTTAATACTTTCTTCCATGCCTTCTCTGGACCAAGCTATTAACTATTGGACATACTGCATATAAAAAATGTGCTGACTCGGCGACGCTGTTCCCTTTGCATGTAAACCTTGTATAGTTATTTAGTAATGAAACTATCATTTCCAGAGCTCTTACTGCTGGCATCAGTATGTGACCTTCATGTTTTGAATAGGTGTATTAAGACAAAGTTTCTCCTGGAGTTGCCATCCCTAAGGATTATTGTATTCGACTGACCTGGGTGAGTACTTAGATTTTCCTTTTTACTGTCATATGTTCCAGTTTTGTATTTTTGCTCTCCAGCATATTGCTGATTTGTGGCTTGCCTTAGATATCTTTTTTCTGGTTTTTGGAGTTTTCCTATTCTGTTGTCCTGTGTTTGAGGTCTTCCAGCATTCTTTTTTTAATACTCCTCGGAAATCTACCCATTTTTCAGCTTTTTATTGAAGTCTTCTAAGTCCTGAGATAGTAGGAGCTGCCGATACTGGTGAATCTGAGATAACAAGGTGTAGAGCTTGTGTAGATAAAGGAGAAGATAGCTGGAGAGGAGACAGACAGGTCAAAGAGGCGGGGTTGGAGCCAGTAAAGGTGAATGTAGGTGGGGAGTTAGGGAGGGGAAGAGTTGAAAGAATTGAAGGTACTGGTTGTCCATGGTAAAGATGAGGTCCCCAACACCTCATCTTTATCATGGACGTCCAGTCCCTGTACACTTGCATTCCCCATGCAGATGGCCTAAAGGCCCTCCGCTTCTTCCTGTCCTGCAGGCCCGACCAGTCCCTCCCCACTGACACCCTCATCCACTTAGCTGAACTCGTCCTCACCCTTAACAACTTCTACTTGAATTCCTCCCACTTCCTACAGACAAAATGCATGGGTACCTGCATGGGCCCAAGCTATGCCTGCCTCTTTGTAGGATACGTGGAACAATCCCACTTCCAAAGCTACACTGGCCCTATCCCCCACCTCTTCCTCCGTCACATCGATGACTGTATCGGCGCCGCCTCGTGCTCCCACGGGGAGCTTGAACAGTTCATCCACTTCACTAACATCTTCCACCCCAACCATAAGTTCACCTGGACCATCTCTGATACCTCTCTCTCCTTCCTGGACCTCTCTGTCTCCATCTCTGGCATCCACCTGGAAACCGATAACTATTTCAAGCCTACCGACTCCCACAGCTACCTAGAATACACCCCCCTCACCCACCTTCGTGCAAAAATGCCATCTCCTATTCCCAATTCCTTCGCCTCCGTCACATCTGCTCCCAAGATGAGGCATTCCACTCCCAGACTTCCCCAATGTCCTCGTTTTTCAAGGACCGCAACTTCCCCTCCACAGTGGTCGAAAATGCCCTCGACCGTGTCTCTTGCATTTCCCGCAACTCATCCCTCACACCCACTACACGCAATAACAACCAAAACAGAATTCCCCTCGTCCTCACGTACCACCTCACCAACCTCCGAATCCAACGCATCATCCTCCGACGCTTCTGCCATCCGTAATCTGACCCCACCACCAAAGACATTTTTCCCTCCCCACCCTTATCTGCTTTCCAGAGGGACCACTCTCTCCGTGACTCCCTTGCCCGCTCTATACTCCCCACCAGCCCCACCACCCCCGGCACTTTTCCCTGCAACCGCAGGAAGTGCTACACCTGCTCCTACACCTCCCCCCTCACCCCCATCCCAGGCCCTAAGAAGACCTTCCACATCAAACAGATGTTTACCTGCACATCTGCTAATGTGGTATACTGTATCCGCTGTACCCGTTGTGGCCTCTTCTACGTCGGGGAAACCAAGCGGAGGCTTGGGGACCGCTTTGTGGAACACCTACGCTCGGCTCGCAACAAACAACTGCATCTCCCAGTCGCGAACCATTTCAACTCCCCCTCTCACTCCTTGGACGACATGTCCATCCTGGGCCTCTTGCAGTGCCACAGTGATGCCACCCGAAAGCTGCAGGTATAGCATCTCATATTTTGCTTGGGAACCCTGCAGCCCAAGGGTATCAATCTGGACTTCACAAGCTTCAAAATCTCCCCTCCCCCTACCACATCTCAAAACCAGCCCAGCTTGTTCCTGCCTCCCTAACCATTCCTCCCACCTCAAGCCCCACCCCCATCTCCTACCCACTAACCTCATCCCACCTCCTTGACCTGTCTGTACTCCCTGGACCAACCTATCCCCTCCCTAACTCCCCACCTACATTCACCTTTACTGTCTCCAACCCTGCCTCTTTGACCTGTCTGTCTCCTCTCCACCTATCTTCTCCTTTATCTATCTTCTATCCGCCTCCCCCTCTCTCCCTATTTATTTCAGAATCCCCTTTCCCTCCCCCATTTCTGAAGAAGGGTCTCGACCCGAAACGTCAGCTTTCCTGCTCCTCTGATGCTGCTTGGCCTGCTGTGCTCATCAAGCTCTATATCTTCTCAGTCCTGCCCTGATTGTGAAGTCTTCCCTTTCTTCAGCTTTGTCCCATGGAATCTGATCCAGCTTCAGATTCTGGCTCCAGAGTTTTCCCTAGTTGCCACTATGCTTTACTCCATGCTTAAAGCCAATACTGCTATGAGCGTGTTTAGATCTTCCTCAGTCTCTCTGGCTGTGAATGTCCGTGATACACATACACGGTATCCAAGGGCCGTTCACTTCTTATCCTCAAGCCAGGGTCTTACAACAAAAGTATTGTTACAGTATATTAGGAGTGTATCTATACATAATAGGTTGCTAAATGAAAATCACAGAGTGAACTGCCTGTGACCTCTGTCTTTACATCCTATTGTAGTCTGATTAACAAAAGTGAGCGAGATCAAAAGAAGCAGAGTCACATCATCAACAGTTACAATGCTCTGCTATAAGGCAGTACTGCCTCCAGCAGAGTTTGAAAACTGTACTTAGAAGTGGGAATCCCCTCAGTGTGTGATAAGCTAGTTCCTTTGCATGGATATTGACCATTATTAACAGGCGGGAGTGTGTTTTTGTACTGACCTAAAATTCTAGAAGACTGTGCTGGAATTGCAAATAAATTTAAGATATTATTGATTCTTCCCTTGCTTTATAATCTGTACATAAAGCTGAATATTAAGAGGACTTTGTTTTAATCAAATTAATAAATCATATGAATTTTATTTGAAACTTGAGCCATACTTTAATATTTCTTTAATATTTTAACCATTTCAGAATAAATGTCTGTTGAAATGAGCTGCTTGGTCTATTTGATACTTCCACACAAAAGAAAATATCTCAGTTGAAATGTGCTCTATCCCTTGAGAAAACATGAGCACAGATTCTGTCACTTGTCTAACAGCATTTATTTTTCACCAGTTTACATTGTTTGGCATGCGTACTTTTGAATCTATACAGGACTGGAAATTCTCTTTTAGTCAAAAAAAGGTTCTTTGATCATTTAAATTGGAAAGTTAAAACATTTTGAATTTCATTATAAATTTTAAAGCTTAATGGTATGACAACACTGTGACGAAGATGGCGAAAGGTAAATATAGTTGGTGGTTCCACTAAATTCTTATGTGGACTCTAGCAGAACGGCTGGAAATTCTGTCAGAAACTGAATAGGCCAAGTCCCCAATACACCAGGTCACAGACTTAAATGGGCATTTCTAGTTTAAAGGCAGTACCTTTGGCAAGCAGGGATTTGGAGGTAAATTTCGGCTCAAAGTAGAAAATAGGCAGCATGTATGACAGACAGCCAATACTGACAGTTGAATTTTAGCTGCTTTCTTTCTTTGGTGAAAGTTGGATTTGGGTTTCCCTGGCAAGGACTCTGAGACTTGTGGGCAGCTGAGATCCTTAGGCCAGTCTGTATGCATTCGCTGGTCCTTAGCAAATGAAGTACAAATTAACTGAACCCACATGCTCCAGTGCAACAGGGGACACAGCATTGAAGGGCATCAGGACGTATGAGTCAAGCATGACTAACTATCAAGTTCATGGGCTGAGGATGTTTAGATTCACATTGATTTGTCACTATAGTCTGATAAATCATACTATGTATTCCTTCATCCTTCACTTTTACCTCACCTGATGTTAAACTACAAGTTAATGTTGGATCTATTAATGGACAAAAGATGCGTACATTTGCATGATACCCCTGTGTTATTTCAATGAATATATTAACCGTTTGTCAGCCAACATGAGGAAGAGTTGATTCTAGACAGTGATATTACGATTGAAGATACTATTTCAGAATGTTGGATATTAAACTTATATAGAGCGCAAAAGTAGAGCAGATACAATGGACTTTTCTGGGATGACATGGTTGCTGAAATATTTTTGGAAATCAAAAACACACACTGGTTCAATCTAGTTTATTGGAACAATGCACTTTAAGTATGAGAAAGAGACTTGAAAAGTGATGAATTTTATTGAAAATATTTTCAATCTCTTATTTAACTGTAGTTTGTAATTTAATTCGCTGAAAATAATGATTAATTATAATATAAAGGAAATATAGTAAACCATTTAGTTCCTGAAGTCTGTTCTGCTATTCCACGAGCTCATAGTTAATTTGTAAAACATTTTAATTGATACAAAACATTTCAGTGTTTGTCCAATTGACACAAGAGAATCACCATGTAAATGGAACCCTCTCCTGTAGTAGCTATTAGCCCTGATAAGATTTATTTTTAAATTGAGGATTATAAATGGAATGTTCATAAGGAGTCTCCACCTTTCAGTACTCAGCTTTCACATGTCACTAAACATGCAAAGCAATATTGAGAATAATTGTTGCGGCTGTCAGATTTGGTGCTCTCAAACAACTCCACATTGTAGTACAAGACTGATTGTGTGATATGTTAATGAGACACTGTACCTAATCACAGGACATGATGCAATATCAGATGAAGCCATGTAAGTTAAATAATACAAAGAACTACAGATGTTGGAAATCTGAAACAGAAGCAAATTGCTGAATAAACTCAGCAGCCCTGGCAGCATCTGTTGAGAGAAAGCAGAGTTAAACTTTTGGGTCCAGTGACCCTTCTTCAGAACAGGACTTGAACCTGCAAATACTTAATAATAACCACAAGCCACATTGCAGTCAGGTACCTTATCCATTAAGCCAAGTGACTATCTGAAGTTCTGAAGGATCATTAGGCTCGCAATGTCAACTGTTCTTTCTCTCTACAGATGCTGTCAGATCTGCTGAGTATCTTCAGCAGTTTTTGTTTTCGTTACTTAAATAAACAATCTTCTCCTTAATTCAGCAAGCTCCATAAAATATTAATGAGACACTGGTGTCAACAACAAGTGGCAGCACAAAGCAAACACCACCGCAGAAACTTTGGTACCTACAAATGCACTATCAGTAGAGAGTGAATTAGTAGGGAAACAAAACTAATACGAAAACGCTGGAATCTCTCAGCAGGCCAGGCACATTGTGTGTGAAGAGAAAGAGAGAGTTAATGGCCCAGATATTCAATAAAGTACAAACCAACTGAACCCACATGCTCCAGTGCAACAGGGGACACAGCGTTGAAGGGCATCAGGACGTACGAGTCAAGCATGACTACCTACCAAGTTTATGGGCTGAGGATGTTTAGATTCACATTGATTTGTCACTATAGTCTGGTAAATCATACTATGTATTCCTTCATCCTTTTTTAACCTCACCTGATGTTAGACTACAAGTTAATGTTGGCTCTATTAATGGACAAATAATGCATACATTTGCATGATACCCCTGTGTTAGTTCAATGAATATGTTAACCATTTGTCTGCCAACATGAGGAAGAGTTGATTTAAAATTAATTTTTGAATCTTTGTGGAAAGCATACCCTATTTGCAACAGTCAGTGAACTGTGATTTATGATTTTATTGTCCAGCAGCGCTGCCAGCCACTTTGAGAGTTCCTTTGTAAGAGTGTGTGCGTGTGATTAGGGTGCTAGGTGCGTGAGGTTGATAGTGAGCCAGGTTGGTGAAGTGGATACTGTACTTGGTGAGTGAGATTAGTAGGGTGCTAGGAAGGTGGAGTGGTAGATGGGTAAGGTAGGTAGATGCCATGTGAGTAGGTCAGTGAGGTCAGGAGCATGCCAGGTGAATGCTGTCAAGGAGGTGAACTAACTAAGTAATTTAATCGTTACCTAGGAGTTGGTGTAGGTTTTTAAATCCTCTAACATTTGCTAGGTAGCTATTGAGCTTAACTGTGTGGGAGCCTCCAAAATTTCCAAATTTAAAAAGGGCTTTCTCAGGGGGTTCCAGATACAGGGGATTGCACATGAGAAGTTTCAATTTCCCTGGCAATTCCTGCAGAATTTTCTGTGTTTTGCATGGTCTTAATGCATATTTCCAGTCTGCTCTGTTCCAACACCACTCTCACCATTGGAATATCTAGGCCATTTTTTCAAATTGATGATCTTCCATCGCAACTGGGAGCTAACATTCACCAGATGTTTCCTGATCTGCTGAGTATTTCCCACATTTTCTGCTTTTGTTTCCAATTTTCAGCCTGTGCAGTATTTGGCTTTCCCAGTGGGAAATGAAATGTTTTCAAAGTTATTCTATGTATGGCTAAGGATAGAGATGGGTATATCATATTGATTCACTTGATTTTGCATTAATAGAGATACAAGAGGAAGCAGAGTAAATCACAAGGCCCACATAGCCTGGTTCTCCTTTCTCTATGATCATGGCTCATCTTTGGTTTCAAAGCCAATTTTGTCGCCTATTCCCCACATTCTTTAGTTCCCTGATAGACCAGAAACTTGTTTGTCCCAACCAATACTTGTTCTAATTTCACTATGCATGTAAGAAAAAAAAAGATTGTAAAGACTTCTTTAATAATGGATTCTAGCACATAACTCAACAATTGATGTGAGTTTGACTGGCCTGTAGTTCATTGATACTCTTTCTATTCTTTTTTGTATAGTGGTGCCACATTTCTTAATGTCCAAATCACAGTGTGGGGATTGGTGCAAATCTAGACAATTTTAGATAACCACGACTGGAGTATGGATTCTTGCTATCTATATCTCATTTAGAAGCTGGATAGGTTCTGTAGAATTGTCAAATCCTATATTTCTCCAACACTTCAGCTTTTCATTTCTGCTCGTCTTCCAATGCCTTTTCAAATAGCTAGACTCCAGACGTCACAATGTAGCATTAGTTGGGGAATTAACATCTTATGAATGATTGACTTGGTTTAGTAATCATCACACGAAGTATATCCTTTGATTAATCTAATATTCTGATAAACTGTAACCAACGTGGTTCTTAGCACTTCAAGAATCGTATGACTCCGTTTAGCTTCACTTGACAATGAACCCCCCAAAAGAATTGCAAACAAATTGAGGACAAGGCTGAGGGTCTCCTATTTAGCTCAATCTTATTTTGTGATTGTGAGAAATTGAAGAGTCTAAGGCCAAATGTAAAAAGAACACACACTCCAAGCTTGTTAGCCCTTAACAGTGATTAAGAAGGCAAAAAGGGAGTCACAGAAATAAAATTTATGGTCACAGTTGTTATAAGGTGGAGGTTGACTCCCCCCGAGAACTAAAAGTGAAATATCCAAAGAGCAGCTCCATGCCTTATAATCTGTAAAGGGAGTGTTAAAAGTGATGTAACCTGCTTTTCAGTGACTCCGAGTGGTTAAATAAAATAAATCCCTGACACTCACTTTAAAATCAATAAGTAACAATTTGTTTATTTAACTCTAACAGTGAACAAACTAACTAAACTATTAACAAACAGAATAAATCCTTTCTAACGACTAACTATTCCTGAATCAAGCAAGATTCTAATGGTATGCCATTTATTAAATACCAATGCCACTTAAATAAAAAAATATTGAATTTAGTCTCTCAAAATTACAGACATGTTACATGGCTCCCAGAATGTTCTGTGCCTTTTCTCGTTGATTCTTCTGTCAGGAGGGCCTTCTCCATTGATTCTTCTGTCAGGAATATTAACTAGTTGTGCCATTGGTACCACTTTTATTTAGATGGTGCCTTCTCTGAGCCATAGAAGAGGCTGTGAGAGCCAGTGATTCTCTTTTGAGAGCGGAGGACTGCTAGTTCTGGCAGATGGTGATTATCTTGTGGCTCTGTCCAACTGCCCCCTTCTTTTATACCCTTGATGACATATCAATATTTCTTACAGTAGGATTTGTCCTATATTGTCAAAACCATCAGATTTAAATTTAATTGGTTTTTGGTATCTAAGTGCCTGGTTCAAATTAATTGGCAAAATTCAAAAGGCTACTTGGCCTGCTAACTGTATGGCCTTTTGATACAAATATTTCAATTTGAGACCTCTCTGTATACTTGTCAGCTTTTAAACAGGTGCTCACATACATCCATTTTAAATCTCTAAGCACCAAAAAAAATCACTTTTTTTAAAGGGACAACACAATGCTTTCCCTCCTAGCATTTTACAAACACCAAATTCTAACTTCCTGCCTCCCAATGCATAAGTCCTCTACCCAACTTCACAACACCTCTCCCTTAAGAAGAAAAAATGAACCATTATGAAAAGATGGCTTTTTTCCCCTTTTAAAACCTTAACTCCATTATATTACTAGATCCATTGTTCTTTAATCTAGAGTTACACATACATATATTATATATATCTAACATACATACACACACATATAAATAAAAACATTGAACACTACCGTTTCTATCTTGGAGAAACATTTTACTTTTAAACCTGCAAAAAAGCATCTGCGATAGTATTTTCATGACCCGCAACATGTACAATCTGTAAATTAAATGCTTGTAACATGAGACTCCAACAAAATAATCTGGTGCTCTTCTCCTTAAAGCTTTCCAGAAATATCAAAGGACTGTGATTGGTATACACTATCATTTCTGATGCATTGTTTGCAACGAAAACATTAAAATATTGTAAGGCCATTACCAAACTCAATATCTCTTTCTCAATAGCTGAATATTTTTTCTGGTGGATATTGAGTTTTTTTGAAAAATAATTGATCGGCCTTTCAAATCTACAATCAGCCTCCTGGAACAGCGCAGCTCCAACACCTACATCACTTGCATTGATGGTGATTTTGAAGGGTTTCAAAAAAATTTGGTAGAGCTAAAACTGGATGTGGTGGCTAACACTGCTTTTAAATTCTCAAATGCCTCCTGGCATTGTTCTATGAAATTCCGTGTTCTTTTTCAACAAATCCATCAATGGTGCCAGCATGCTACTGAAGTTTGGTACAAATTCCCTGTAGAATTCGCTCAATCCTAAAATTTGTAGTACTTCCTTCTTTGAGGATGATCTTGTAAATTCCTCCATGGCCTTCGTCTTCACGTTCCTTGGTGTCATCTGTCTGTATCCAATTTTGTGCCCTCAGAATGTCACTTCTGCCTTTGCAAATTCTGTTTTTGCCACGTTTATGACCAACTTAGCCTTCCTTAGTCTCTCAAAGAGCTCTGCCAAATGCTTTATGTGATCTTTCCGTGAATGGCTAAAGATCACTAAGCCATCGATGTTGACGGCATAATTAGTCAATCCTGCATCGACTCTGTTCACAAGCCTTTGAAAAGTGGCTGGTGTGTTTTTCATTCCAAAGGGCATTACTTTAGATTGATATAGCTCATTTGGGATTACAAAAGCAGAAACTTCTCTTGCTCTCTCTGACAGAGGTGTTTGCCAGTAACTGCAAAGCAAGTCCAACTTTGTGATGTTAGTGGCTGGTCCTACTTTTTCCACATAATCCTCCACCTTGGAATTGGGTATGAGTCAGATTTGGTCACAACGTTGACCTTCCAATAGTCTTCACAGAATTTTTGAGTACCGTCAGGTTTGGGAACCAACACAATCATGAACTCCACTCACTTTGTTTCATCTCTATGATGTCTTCTTGGAGCAATGCTTCTACTTCCTTCTGTACCTGTGCTGCTTTGAGAGGATTAAGCCTGTAGGGTTGTTGTTTTATTGGAACAGCACTCCCTATGTCAACCTCATGTGCTATGGCATTACTTTCCAATCCCCTTTCCATTTCTAGATAGGTCCTCATAGGACTGTAACAAGTCTTTCAATTCAGTTCTCTGTTCCTGGGACAGATAGCTCACTGCCCTATTTCATTGCTTAAGCACTTCCTCGTTACTCAATTTATCCTGAGGCACATCAAAATCTGGATTTGATTCCTCACCTTGAGTGGCAGTAACTAATGTCTGTTTGTCTGGCTCCCTTTTCCTGTCATAGTAAGGTTTCAGCATGTTCACGTGACATACCTGATATATCTATTTCCTTTGTGGCATCTTTACCAGATAATTCACCTGACTTAACTTCTACTCAATGTGATAGGGACCACTAAACCTTGCTTTGAAGGGATCTCCTACCACTGATAACACCACCAACACTTTATACCCATGGACAAACATACAAATTTTAGATTCCATATCTGCTTCTTGCTTCATTAGGTGTTGTGCCACCTTCAAGTGTTGTCTAGCTAATTCACCTACTCTGTTTAATCTTTCTCTCACCTCACCCAACTATGAGATTTCTGACTTAGGACTGATCAATTTTAAAGGTCCTCTTACACTAAACCAGAAACAAAAATCCTAATAACTGGCTCGTAAGAAAGAAGTAATGAACAGTTTTAGGTATCTGATTTAATGGGAGGTTCACCAGCTAAGTGAGAATACAACTTTGAGAAGAGTACAGGAGTAGAGTCACAGAGTCATACTGCACAGAAACAGACCCTTTGGTCCAACCATGCCAAACAAAATCCCAAGCTAAACTATTCCCATCTGCCTGCTCCGGGCCCATATCCCTCCAAATCTTTCTTATTCATCTACTTATCCGAATGTCTTTTAAATATTATAATTGTACCCACATCCATCACTTCCTCAGGAAGTTCATTCCACATGCAAACAGCGATCTTGGGGTTCATATGTGTCATTCTCAGAAGGTGACAAGACAAGTTGAAACAGTTGTGAAGAAGACTTAAGGGATCCTTAGGTTTATAAATAGAGGCATAGAGTGTAAAAGCAAGGAGGTGATGCTATACCTCTACAAATCATTGGTCAGGCCAGTTTTGGAATAGTGCATTCAGTTCTGGGTACCATATGTAAGGGAGTATATTGAAGTGCGGGAGTATATTAAAGCCCTGGAGAGAGTGTAAAAGAGAATTACTAGAATGACACCAGGAATGGGGATTTTAGACGCAAGGAAAGATTAAAAGAAATTGTTTTTTTTTTCTGCTTGGAGCAGAGAAGATTAAGAGGTAGCCTTCTTGAGGTGTTCAACATTATCGACAATTTTGAAAGGGTAAAGAATGATATTCTGTTTGCACTATTCAGTATGTCAGTCACAATTTCGAGACCATCAGCGAGAGAGCTAGAAGCAAGGTGAGGAGAAACTTCTTTACTCAGTGTTGTAGGATTTGGAATTCATTGCCTGGGAGAGTGATGGAGGTGGATTCTTTAGGAGGTATTGAGAGAGAGCTAGATCTATGTTTGGAAGTGATGAATTTAGAGGGCTACGGACATTGGGATGGCTGGGTAGATCTTTGGGTGCTGGTACACTCATGATGGATCAAATGCCCTCCTTCTGTACTGTGAATTAAAATTCTAAAATTGAGACATGAGATCAAGACTATCAATCTTTTGAATCCTTTTTCAAACTATCCAATTATCATAGTAAAAAGTTATGAAGTGACAATAACAAAAATCTCAAAATGGACAGGGTGTGCCCATGAATAATTCACAACTTAAAGAACCAGTCAGGAGATAGTGGAAGCATTGCCTCTAAGAACCAGTTAGAGGTTGATCACGCTTTTCTTAAATGAATTAATAATAAGCCATGCTTCACCAAGGCCAAATCAGAATACAGTGGTGTAGTTGATCATGCATAGAAACATAGAAAACAGGATTGGCAGTAGGCCATTTGGCTTTACAAGCCTACTCAGCCATTCATTATGATCACGGCTGATCATCTAACTCAATCGTCTGTTCCTACTTTTACACCCATATCCTTTGTTCCCTGTGAGTAATGGTTTAGGAGGAATTAATAAGCAGTCGCTTTTAATGACCAAAGTATCAAGTTTTAGCCACTTGGTCACTAGAAGACAGTATAATGTTTCAAGCTAATAATATTCAAGCTATAATGCTGACTTTCTGGTATAATTTTAAAATAAAAAACCTTACACGTAGCTGACACCTTTCATGACCAAAAGAGCTTTAAAACCAATGAAATAACCTTTGGGTGTCTTCATCCATTGGGATGTAGGAAATAACAATTATTTTGCACAGAACAAGCTCCCATGTACAAAAATGTGATAATAACCAGACAAACCTGTTCCTCTGATGTTGTTGATTGAGGGATAACTATCAACCATGATGAGGGATAACTTCTCTGCTCCCATTCAAATAATGTCCCTTGAGAAAGCAGGCAGATTGAACATCACACCTCCAGCCTTGACTTTTGTCATCTAAGAATGGACTTAAATTCACAGCGTTCTGAGTAAGAATTGCTACCAACTGAATTATAACTGAATTATTTCACAAAGTAAATAACACACTACCACAATAGCACTAATTGGAGAGAAGAGATTAACTGAAATGTTTTTTCTTGCACATAAGTGTACGTAAATCAACATCAAACAAAGAAACACCAATGTTTGAAAGGAAAAAATAATTAATTCTTGTCAGCAATAAATTGTGTCGTGGAATTTTGATCAAATAGTCTGATTTGAATTCTTTTACAGCATTTTCTTGCTTCCTTTAATTCAAATACAGATCTGCAACTTCACTCAAAGTTGTTCAGGATAACCAGCTTCGAAGTCAGGGAGATGTATAGCACAGAACAGCCCTTTCATCCATGCCAAACAGATATCCTAAATAAATCTAGTCCCATTTGCAGCATTTGGCCCATATCCCTCTAAGCTCTTCCTATTCTATACCCATTCAGATGTCTTTTAAATGTTATAATTGTACCAGCCTCCATCACTTCCTCTGGCAGCTCAATCCATACATGTACCAACCCCTGTGTGAAAAAAATTGCCCCTTAGGCCCCTTATAAATCTTTCTCCTCTCACCTTAAACCTATGCCCTCCAGTTTTGGACTCCCCTATCCTTGGAAAAAGACCATGGCTATTCACCCTATCTGTGCTCCTCATGATTTTATGAACATCTATGAGGCCACCCCTCAGCTTCCAAAACTCCAGGGAAAATAGCTCCAGCCTATTCAGCCTCTCCCTGTAGCTTAAACTCTTCAACCCTGGCAACATCCTCATAAATCTTTTCTGAACCCATTTAGATTTCACAACATTTTTCCTATAACAGGGAGACAAGAATTGAATGCAGCATTCCAAAATTGGCCCAATCAATGCCCTGTACAGTTGTAACATTAACTCCCAACTCCTATATTCAATGCACGAACAAATAAATGTAAGCTTACCAAATGCCTTCTTCACTATCCTGTCCACCTGCCACTCTGCTTTCAAGGAACTATGAACCTGCATCCTAAAGTCTCTTTGTTTGGCAACACCCCCCAGGACTTTACCATTAAGTGTATAAGTCCTGCCCTGATTTGACTCTCCAAAATGCAGCACCTCATATTTATCCAAATTAAAATCCATCTGCCACTCCTCAGCTCATTTCCTCACCTGAACAAGGTCCCATTGTACTCTGAGGTAACCTTCTTTGCTGACCACTACACCACCAATTTTGGTGTCTGACTGATCTTCTGTGTACTTCTGTCATTATATTTTAATGTCAAAGATGGCCCGAATTTTGCCACTTAAAATATTATTTATTGCTGCACAATAAGATCACAGTTGTAAAATGTGCCAGGCCCCTTCAAAAATAATACAGAAGTGAAGTCATTACTGTGCAATTCGCTCATTATGATGTTCAAACCAGCAATGTTCTTCAATTTATTAGTATCACTCCTGAACAAATTACAATGTACTGTTTGCAGTTGCAATGGTGAAGAAAAAATGAATTTTCTGCTGTAATGAACAGGGAAAACCAAGCAACTAATTTCCAAGGCTGATGTCTAATTCCTGCTGGCCCAAATCAGAGAACGGAAAGATGGCATTGTTGGAACACTAGGGGAGAAATCATTACATGCAGCAGTATAAACCATAGGGAAGGTTGCTGCTGAGTGGAACCCTTATCAAGCCTGGTCGTAGAGTCTGAAGAAATGTAATTACCTCACTTGGGGTGAGGGGAGGGTGGTGCATGTATATCAGCAAATTGGCCGATACAGCGAAATATCTTTGCGGGCAGGGGGCAGGTTAGTGGTCTCTGAAACAATCAGACTGGAGGCCTGTGACCAGTGGTGTTCTACAGGGATCAGTACTGGGTATTCTTTTGTTTGTTTTTTGTATAAATTATTTGGATGAGAATATAGAAGGCACTGTTAATAAGTTTGCAGATAACACAAAAATTGGTGACATAGCAGACAGTAAAGAAGGTTTTCTAAGATTTTAAAGGTACCTTTATCAAATGGATCAATGGGCTGAAAAATGGCAGACGGAGTTCAATCTGCATAAATGTGAGGTATTGCATTTTGGTACAACAAACAAGGGTAGGGTTTATACAATTAATAGTAGGGCCTTGGGTAGTATTGTAGAGCAGAGGGACCTAAGGGTGCAGGCACATAATTCTTGAAGTTTGCTTCACATACAGACAGCATGGTAAAAAAGGCATTTAGCACGCTTGCCTTCATTGCTCAGTCCTTTGAGTATAGGAGCTGGGACATTATGTTGAGGTTGTACAGGACATTGGGGAGGCCTCTTCTGGAATATTGTGTCCAGTTCTGGTCACCCAGATGTAGAAAAGATATTATCAAGCTGAAGAGTGTTCCAAAGAGATTTACCAGGATGTTACCAGGTATGGAAGGTTTGAGTTATAAAGAAAGGCCGGATAGGCTGGGACTTCTCTCATTGGAACAAAGGAGGTTGAGAGGAGACCTGATAGAAGTTTATAAAATAATGAGAGTTTTACATAGTGTTAATGGTAGTTGTATTTTCTCTAGGATGGGGGATTTCAAGACTGGGGGCACATTTTTAGGTAAGAGGGGAGAGATTTAAAAAAGACATGAGAGGCAAATGTTTTTAGAGGGTGGTTCACATGTGGAATGAACTTCCCGAGGAAGTGGTGGATGTGGGTACAATTACAACGTTTAAAAGACATTTGGATAAGTGCATAAATAGGGAACATTTGGAGGGATATGGGCCAGGAGTAGGCAGATGGGGCTAATTTAGTTTTGGATTATGCTCGGCATGGACTGGTTGGACCAAAGGGCCTGTTTCCATGCTGCATGGCTCTATGAAATTGATAATTGTGTCCACTTTCTCTTCTTTAATAATACACCAGTTGCAGGTTTGACTCCAGCACAAACAACTTTCATGCAAAATTGCAGAATGAGGAGTCAGCATGTGAATTATGTCTTGAACTGTATTGTAGACTATAATTCCCAGAGGGGTTGGTGCTAGAAGGATTGAGATTCCTTAGGCATTACCTGATTATTTTGTGTAGTCTTACAACCTTCTTCCTTCAACTTAAAAAACATGTATAGTGAGATTCCTATTTGGAACTCATTTATGAACAGTAGTATCAAATGGCTTTTTTTTTGTACTTCATTAAGCTCATCTGAGCACAAATCCTTGATTATTTTAGCCCATGGATGAAGCAAGAGGGCCTAGTGATGGACTCCACAGAGAAAACTCTAGAAAGATCTAGGGTTCCCTGCAGAGTGCATTGTTTCTTTGTTTGACATATCCATGTGCAATGAAAAATTTTAAAGTCAAATTACTTTTCTCCAATTAGTGCTATTAACTTTTTAAAAAACTTATCTGCAGAGTGCTTATGTCTATTTAAAGTGCGATAAATTCTAAGATGGTTAACGCCCTTTAAGTAAACTTTTTCAATCTAGAACTAAAGTCATCCTTGCATTACTTGGAGAGAAAGAAGATGTAGAACCATTCAATCCAAATGTAAAACTGACTAGTTCAGTGATTCTCTTGAACTAAAAACTTTCCAAGGAAATACTGGATATCAATAAAGGCTTTCTTAATAAAAGAAATGTTTCTTTTTCTCTAATACTTCCCCCAACCAAGAGTTTCAGATCAATAATAATCTAATACTTCAAAACTTTATTTAACAGCTGGAGCTACATAAATTAATGCAATCCATTAATAACAATTGAATTAACAGCAAGTGTTTATTGCTAGTTTAAACTAATATCAGGCAGTATGATGTGATATTGAATATTTAGTGCTGGGTATTATTAGTTTCCTGGCTTTAAGTTCTTATTAAAATATCAATATCCAAAATATGGGCCTCTATACTTCCACTGATGTTAATATATCTCTCTCACAGAATTGAGTTCAATACCTTCACACAATGATCAGTGTCAGCTCTCTAAGCAGAAACAGTATTAAAACAAAATGATCTGTAAGTTGATCTTCTTGAAAAGGAGTTTTGAGGGTGTGAATCCTAGAGTCATAGACATCTATAGCACACAAAGGCACCTGGCTTATCAAAAATCTTTTTTTAGGTACCGCATTGCGCAGTGAACCAGACAGTGGATATTTAGACATATTTCATACTAAAATACTGAAAACTATCCATTATCTGAGGAGATATTGCTCTATGCTAGATTCACATCTTACTCTTGAAGTTGAATACCAGACTTAGAGACTACAAGTTAGACATAACTGATCCTATCACTTGGGGGTATTCAATCACGGTGCTTACAGGGCCATTTTCTTTTTGTGTGATATAAATTTATTTAACCAACGTTACTCAACTTACTCTCCTTCACAAACAGTAAAGGAGATTCAATTTCTGCAGGTCAGCTGGGTCTTAACAGGCAATTTAATAATTCATCCTAGTTGAAGTCACTTCTTAATTTGCATTTTATTTCTGTGTGTGAGAAGCAGGTCAAGCCCTAATCCTGAACATTTTATCATATTAGACTACAAATTCTGGGCATGGAGGGCCGTTATATCATCTTTTAAAATTTACATGCTCTGGAAACGACTTGGGGTATGATCATTAATCAACATAATGGTATGGAGTTTCTGAAAGAATTCTAAACTGTTTTGCTGGGAGATATTTTCAATAATAAAAAGGATTCAAGTTTCATGCTAAATATTCCAAATTTAGATGTTGGTCTTGGTCAGTACTGATCGAAACAAAACATTTGGGATATCTCTAACTTAGCCTGCTTGAATGGAAAGTGCTTCAAGCACTTGAACATTTTAGTGGTTGAAAAGAAATTTAAGCCAAAGTCTTTTCAAATTCAATTCTATCTTGTCACATTTTCTTGAGCAATAAATAAGCTCACTGAGATGTTCACTCTATATTTTGGGCAATTTTCCTGCTGTTGCCTTCTGTATAATTCGCCGGTACAACTGGTACTTAGATTACATTAGATAACATGAATAAAGAGAGAGTAGGCCACTCAGCGCTTTGAGAGTGTGCCATCATTCAGTAAATCGTGGCTGGTCTGATCATTCCATATTTCTGTACAAGAACTTTCACACCATTGCTTCTTGTCAGGGCAAAGGAAGCCCAAAGTAAAGGAGATTCTATTTGTATAGGTCGTGGACATTTTGTTTTTACATTTTCTTTCAAAAAGAAAATATTTTTCATATTATCAGACAACTGCTAAGCCAGTAAGGAAAAAAAACACGGTCAATACACTATGGAGCTGGAGGAACAAAGCAGGTCAGGCAGAATGAGAGGAGCCGGAAAGTTGACATTTCGGGTTTTACACCCTTTAACAGGACTGATGAAGGTTGTAAACCCAAAAACATCAACTTTCCTGCTCCTCTGATGCTGCCTGATCTGCAGCATTCCTCCAGTTCCACACTTTATTATCTCTGACTACAGCATGAGCAGCTCTTGCTACGTCCAAGATAAAATAAACAGGAGCGGGTGTAAATTTCTCCTTTCAAAACTAACTGATTTGGTCAGGGTAAAAGGCATCAATAAAGGTAGCAATCTTTTTAAACTAAACTTATTTCATTCAACCATCAGGGGCATGTGAATAAGGAAGGGGAACAATTTTATCTCTCTGTTCCTGGGAGCTTAAATGGCATGGTGTCTCAGTCTGGAACTGTAATAATCTGGGAAAAATACCCAAGGTTTGGTAATCACATTTCAGAATCTACCCACCTTTCCTTTAAAAATGTCCAAGGGCATTGCTTCCACCACCTTTCTAAGAGGATTGTTCAAGCATTCATGATCTTAATGAAAAAAATCACCTCGACTTAAGAAGCAAACACTATTTTGAAAAAGTGACACATAGTTCTGAAAACTCCAACAAGATTAAATATCCTTTCTCCTCCACCCTGTCAGTCAAGACAGCTCAGGATGTTATATTTTTCAATCTAGTTACCTCTCACGACTCCAAATTCTACTGAATGCAAGCCTAGCCTGTTCAACTTTAATTCATAACAAAAACCTGTCCATTCCTGGTATTGGATCACTTCCAATGCATTTACGTCCCAGCTTAAAAGGAAAGGAGACCAGCACCATACACAGTACTCTGGATGTGTTTGCACCAATGTCCCACCCAAGTTAAACATAATCTCCATATTTTTGGGTCCAATTCCACTTGCAATAAACAATAACATTCTATTAGCTTTCATAATTAGTTGCTGTAGCTGATTACCAACCTTTCACAATTTGTGCACTAGGACACTCATACTTCTGCATCTCAGATCATTCAGAATTTGCTTTTTTTAATTCTTCCAATACTTAGTTTCACATTATTCTCTATTTGGCCAGGTATTAGCTCCCACACATAACCTAACTCATCTCTATTCCTTCATAGTCTCCTAGTGTCATCTTCACAATTTATTTTCCTACTCATCTTTTTGTCATCAACAAATTTAACAAACAGATCTTCAGTCTTTAAATCAAAGTCACTTATATAGAAGTTATAAAAAAATTGATATCTCAGTACTCATTATTGTTCACAATAATCTTTCCACGGTACAAAGTGGTGAGAATGGGTATGACTCTACAGATTCCAAATGTCTTGCAGAATGTTGTGGGGGAAGAGGAATTAATAGCGTGCAACAATGTATAAAGAATTTGTTATATTTATTTGAACATTAGATGATTTGTATCTGCCACCTTTACCAGTTTTGTAACTGTGGCTGCTGCAAGGTATACATCAAAAGCATGATAATCTAATGAATATACCTGGGGCAGTGATTGGCTTAACTCTGAAAAAGGAAGGCTATATCGTTATGTAAATTTTATGCAGCTTCTGCTTTCCAATCTACCTTCAGACACTCTGACTGAGGGCTGGATGATGTCACAAAGTCTACACTTTTGGATGTGAGAGTAAAGGGTAATACAGCTTTTAGTGGGAAATAAGTCTTTCTCAAAAGCAAGACATTGTAAATAGGAGCCCTATGGGCATCAACTCTGTTTGCATTATGGAATGTTCACATTGATAAATAAGTTAGGCCCCTTAATTGTGAAGGTATTCAAGAAAGGTTGTCTTGAATTTGCTTAAGTGGTCAATGTTCATCTGTGATTTCCATTGTATCTTGTTATTGTCCTGTCAGAGATTTTGTTTTGCATTTGTAAAGTCTGGATTGGACGAAGCCTCATCTTCAAAATGTGAAATCCTAATCAAAAGCAAAACAAATATGCTTTGAATGACTTATGGTTGGGGTATTACCAATGTAGAGACCTTCATTTGAATAGATTTTGTTGAAACTAACTTATTTTTTAAAAAATGAATTGTATCCATATTCATGAAAATAGTTTTAACATGCATTAGTTTCTTTGCGATGTCGCAGCTATTCCTTTGATCAATACAATCAGAGGGCGAGAGCAAATAAGCAAATGGTAGATTCCTAGGAACACAGGAGGAGGAGTAGGCCATTCAATCCCTGCAGCCTGTTCCACCATTCAATGGCTGATCTGTGACCTAACTCCATACAGCTGCCTTTGGCCTATATCCTTTAATACGTTTGCTTAACAAAAAAAATGTTTCTATCTCAAATTTAAAATTGACAACTGATCTAGCATCTGCTGCCATTTGTGGAAGAGTTCCAAACATCTACTACTCTTTATGTGTTGAAGTGCTTCCTAACATCTCTCCTGGCCCTGCATCTCAGATTAAGCTCCATCATTTTAAAATTCCTAACTAGTGCATATATTTTATCTTTATATCTTGTCTTTAGCCGTTAATACCTTGAAGACTTTGATCAGAATGCCCCTGAACCTTATAAATTCTAGAGATATAGGCCTAATTTGTATAATCTCCCTTTATAACCTAACCCCTGAAGTTCAGATATCATTCTTGTAAACCTATGTTGTACTCCCTTCAAGGCCAATATATCCTTCCTAAAGGTATGGTGCCCAGATCTGCTCACCGTACACCAAGTGGGGACTCGGGTTTTATATAACTGCAGCCTAATTTCTGCGTTCTTATACTCCAGTCCACTAGATATAAAGGCCAGTATTCCATTTGCTTTCTGGATTACGTTCTGCACCTGTTTCTGACATTTTAAAGATCTGTGAAGTGGACCCCCGAGTCTCCTTGGATATCTACCGTATTTAATTTCATGTAGAGAAAGTACGCGGATCCATCCTTTTTCCAACCAAAATGGATAACCTCACACTTGCTTACATTGAACTCCATCTGCCACAGTTTTGCCTGTTCCCTTATGCTGTCTACACTGTCTACAATGCCACCTAATTTAGTGTCGTCAGCAAATTTGGAAATATGACTTCTGAAGCCATTATCCAAGTTATTAATAAATAGTGAATAATTCAAATACAGATCTTTGTGTGACACCACTGGCCGCATCTTGCCAATTTGAGTAACTATCCATTATCCTTGCTGTCAACCAATTTCCCAGAAATGTCAGTAATTTTCCTCAGTGCCATGGGTTTCTACCTTAGTCAACTGTCTCTTATGTTGGCCTTTATTTAATGGCTTCGGATGTCATTATAAACAACATCCATAGACATTCCTTTGTCCACCAAGTCACCTCTTCAAAAAATTCAAATAAGGTTTGTCAGACATGACCTACCTGTCATGAACCCATGCTGGCTGTCTCTGATTAACTAAAAATATAAAAGCTGTCCAGTTAGCCCAACCTTGATTATAAAAACAATTTCCCCAACTCCATTAAGATGAACTAGTCATTCATTTCCTAGTTCCCCTCTTTCACCCTTCTTAAAAAGAGGAGTGATATATACAATTTTCCACTCCAAATGGATGACTCCTGCACCTAGGCAACTCTGAAAGATTATAGTTAACGTCATCTACATAATGCTCCCCTTTTTCCTTTAACACCCTCTGACGGAAATTGTCAGGTCCCAGGGATTTGTCACTCTTTAACCTGCCTTCACTTTGACCTATTGAAACTGAATGCCATTGACAAGTTAAGGAAGCTGCGAAGATGAAGATCAGACTGAGAGTGATGGGGTCTACAGTGAGAAATCTGGGAAAATGGTGTGAGAAATCCAGCAAGGCGTATCTCAACATCAGAAGCAAGTAGCTGACTTTGCTACTGTTCTGAGCATCAAGATTATGTTCTAACTTGGCAGTAGTGAGATGTTTATCAGAAGGTGGATCTAGTTGCTGAGAATTTGTGGCATGGAGGTCAGGTTGGGTGAAATAACTCCACAGAGGTAGTATCCCGTCACCAAGTCACCCTTTATTTACATGTGGAGAGTCGTTGATACTGATCCAGCTCCCACAGAGCCAGCTCTCAGAATGAACAGGTTGTCTGAGACTCCTGTTCTCATCTGTCATCCAGGGCTTCCCGATTGGACCAGGTTAACAGCCCCAATCAGGGAACTCATATTGTATAAGGTCCACCTGGCTGACCTCATTACAATCACTACAGTGGGTACCTTGCAACTTCAGCTCACCATAATCTGCTCCTCCAGACCATCATCTCAGATATCTGGCATCAGTGTCTCATGGCATACACCTGGCATTGGTCACACACGGTCCCTGTGCATGGACACTGGCATCTAACACATGCCAGTCTCTCTGCATCATCGTTTGCACATCACTGATGCACTTGTACAATTCTGCTGCTGCATTTTGGAATATGACTGCAATTATCACTGAAATTCTCCTGTAAAGATACTTTACACACAGGGACAGGCTGACAGTTCATGGATAGGACCAGGCTGCATCTCAGTTAACACTCACTTAACACCTACCTGTAAGCCCACAACATCTGTGCCTTGCCTTTGAGCTTTGCACCTCAAACAGTGCTTAAAGGCACATAGTACTGCTGTAATACCTTGCTGTTTAGCACTGACATGAGCCCAGGTATCATGCCATGGCTATTTGTAGTTAGCAGTCAAAGGGGTGGCCATGTTGCTGTGTAGTACTGTGCTACATCAATCTTACAGCTGTACCATGTTCTAGCTGCATACACACTAAACACACTGCGAATGCTTCAAGCTAACAAATTTGATGTTTAAGGAATTGTTTGTCAGTCAGGAGGTCCCAGCACATAGTGAGTCACAGACACCTGCTAATATCAGTCCAGGGGCTTGGACATGGTCAGAAATCCACTGGGGGAGGGGGAGGGGAAAGTTACATCTGTACATCTAAAGTCCAGGGATTGGGTCGGTCAGCTGTCTGGTACTTTTGTCATGAACATTCTTCTAAGCTGTGGTTGCTACACTGACCGAGATAGTTACCTCAGACTAGGCTGGCATGGTCTGATAGCATGGTCTCCTCTAGAGGACCTGGTTGGTGGGGGGTTGGTGGTGGAGAGAAGGGATGCTATCCCTCCTCTCGACCAAGCTATCTCACCAATACTGAGATCCCTGTCCGTAAAGTGGGTGCCAATTTCCACCTGCCTGCCATTGTGTCCACCTAAACAGTGTGCAACCATGCAGAGCAGCTCCAGGGCAGCATCGCTTTTCTGGGTGTGCAACGGCATTTCAATGATTGAGCCAGGGATGCTGGTCTATTCTGGGATATCCAGCTTGTAACAAGTTCTTCCCATCAGTGAGCAGAAAAATCAGGCTGGCACCGGATGAGAGTGGTGCCATACAGAGGGGGAGGGTAGTTAATGAGAAGAGTGGAGTAACAGCATGGGCAAACACATTAGGCCTTGCAGACAGAAACCTTCCACGAAAAGCACAACAAAATTGATACGCAGCCAAAATATGGTAAGATTAAGCCCTCTGCTTTGGGGAAAAAAAACACCTGGCGTTATCTTGGAGATAAAAGATACTGCAGATGCTGGAGAATCCGAGATAGCAAGCATGGGGCTGGATGAACACAGCAGGTCAAGCAGCATCATAGGAGCAGGAAAACTTGACATTTCGGGCCTAAACCCTTCATCAGAAATGGGGGAGGGGAAGAGGGTTCTGAAATAAATAGGGGGAGGCGGATAGAGGATGGATAGAGGAGAGGATAGGTGGAGAGGAGGCCGACAAGTCGAAGAGGCGGGAATGGAGCCAGTAAAGATGAGTGTAGGTAGGGGGGTAGGGAGGAGATAGGTCAGTCCAGGGAGGACGGA
>JAHRHZ010000031.1:4148311-4190414 GCA_024137785.1 Ginglymostoma cirratum
GGATTTGCTGTTCCTGCAGCCTTCGGGTGGCATCACTGTGGCATTGCAGGAGGCCCAGGATGGACATGTCATCTGAGGAATGGGAGGGGGAGTTGAAATGGTTCGCGACTGGGAGGTGCAGTTGTTTGTTGCGAACTGAGTGCAGGTGCTCTGCAAAGCGGTCCCCAAGCCTCCGCTTGGTTTCCCCGATGTAGAGGAAGCCACAACGGGTACAGCAAGCCACAATGGGTACAGCAGATGCAGTATACCACATTGGCAGATGTGCAGGTGAACATCTGCCTGATGTGGAAAGTCTTCTTGGGGCCTGGGATTGGGGTGAGGGAGGAGGTGTGGGGGCAGGTGTAGCACTTCCTGCGGTTACAAGGAAAAGTGCCGGGTGTGGTGGGGCTGGAGGGGAGTGTGGAGAGGACAAGGGAGTCGCGGAGGGAGTGGTCCCTCCGGAAGGCAGATAAGGGTGGGGAGGGAAAAATGTCTTTGGTGGTGGGGTCTGATTGCAGATGGCGGAAGTGTCGGAGGATGATGCGTTGGATCCGGAGGTTGGTGGGGTGGTATGTGAGGACAAGGGGGATTCTTTTTTGGTTATTATTGCGGGAACGGGGCGTGAGGGATGTGTTCCGGGAAATGCGGGAGACACGGTCGAGGGCGTTCTCGACCACTGTCGGGGGGAAGTTGCGGTCCTTGAAGAATGAGGACATTTGAGATGTATGGGAGTGGAATGTCTCATCCTGGGAGCAGATGCGGCGGACGCGAAGGAATTGGGAATAGGGGATGGCATTTTTGCAGGAGGGTGGGTGGGAGGAGGTGTATTCTAGGTAGCTGTGGGAGTCAGTGGGCTTGAAATGGACATCTGTTTGTTGGTGGTTGCCCGAGATGGAGACAGAGAGGTCCAGGAAGGAGAGAGAAGTGTTGGAGATGGTCCAGGTGAACTTCAGGTTGGGGTGGAAGGTGTTAGTGAAGTGGATGAACTGTTCGAGCTCCTCGTGGGAGCACGAGGCGGCGCCGATGCAGTCATCAATGTAACGGAGGAAGAGGTGGGGTTTAGGGCCAGTGTAGGTACGGAAGAGGGATTGTTCCACGTAACCTACAAAGAGGCAGGCATAGCTTGGGCCCATGCGGGTACCCATGGCCACCTCCTTTGTCTGTAGGAAGTGGGAGGAATTGAAAGAAAAGTTGTTGAGGGTGAGGACGAGTTCGGCTAAGCGGATGAGAGTGTCGGTGGAGGGGGATTGGTCAGTTCTGCGGGACAGGAAGAAGCGGAGGGCCTTTAGGCCATCAGCATGGGGAATACAGGTGTATAGGGACTGGACATCCATAGTAAAAATGAGGTGTTGGGGACCTGGGAATTGGAAGTTCTGGAGGAGGTGGAGGGCGTGGGTGGTGTCACGGATGTAAGTATGGAGTTCCTGGACCAAGGGGGTGAAAATGGAGTCTAGGTAGGTGGAGATGAGTTCGGTGGGGCAGGAGCAGGCGGAGACAATGGGTCGACCAGGGCATTCAGGTTTGTGGATTTTGGGGAGGAGATAGAAGCGGGCGGTGCAGGGTTGGGGAACGATGAGGTTGGAGGCGGTGGGTGGGAGGTCACCTGAGGTGATGAGGTTGTGGATGGTTTGGCGTTATCTTGCTGGTTAGAAATAATTTTCCTGAAACTATGGGACTGGAGCAGTTAGGGATGACAGGGACTAACAGGGTTGCAAATAAGTGTTATTTCCTTTATAGATCTGTAGATTGGGGTTTATCTTGACCATGCGGTACAATATACAAACTATGCTAAGTCAAGGATCATTAGAGGGAACGTTGATGTTCATTCAGGGAATGTTAATTCTAAATAAAATGGCCTTAAATCTGCAATGTTTTCTTTCCCCCTCGTCTCCTTCTTAGCTCTGGTGAGAGAACATTGAAACATTGGCTTGGTGGATCTAGAGAAGAAAAAGGTCTGTCCGTGAGCAAATATAGGATGCAGCACCTAAAAAATCAAAGGGACTGTCAAGACAGCCAGAGACCCATGGTTCCAATGTTCCTAATCTTCCTGGCTCCACAAAGAGCAGAAACTATTCAATTTAGAGGCAGCCTCTTGAAAGATTGTGAAGAGTCTTATTGGACACAACATTAAATTGTTTTTCTCTGTTCAGATATTGCCAGACCTTAGATTCTCCAGCACTGTATTTTTTTCAGATCTCTAGTCTCCAAAGCAATTTTCTCCCTTCCCACCCTTGAAAAATTGAAGGTTTGGCTGGAAAATATTGACTGATGCATTGTGTATGCAGTGGGCAGTTACAAAGCAAAACAAAAATAAATGTTGTCAATGGAGAATGAAGCAGGTGCTGATCTGCACATACAGTGGGGGGCCGAGGCTACTTTGTACGCCCTGGTTCCCTTTGAAGTGAATGAGCATATCTGTGCCATTGCGGATCCAAATTTGCATCTACAAAAGTTAACTCAGCGCAATTTGATTTCTAAGTCCTAGATCAACACAAGGCATACTACTCTTAGGCTACTTTTATGCACTGTAACTGAAGCAGCATTGTTAAAAATCCCCTGGAGGAACTGATGACGGTGTCTAAAGTAGCAACACCTAGTTAGGCAACGTTTAGTACAAGAGACATCCTGGTTTAGATGTGTGCTCAGAACAGCTGCCTGTAGAATAATTAAGTCTGTAGAAATTAATTTAATGGATAACCAACACACATTAGACAGGCTGTACTTTTTTTTTTGCGCTGGAACTAGCAACAATGTAAACAAACTGGTAAGAATTCCAAGCATTACTGTTCACCAAGCTCAACAGTTCATTTGCTAATTTAGCCTCCTGAATAATATATGTCTGAGGTAATTTGGACTTGAACCTGGGCTTTCTGACCCAGACTTAGTGAGACTACCAGCACGGTACACAAGTTGATGCAGAGTTTGAGAAGGGCTTTTAATCCTTGTCAGGAGACTGTGACCCATCAAGGCCTCACCAAAGTTCAGTAATTGTTTATCCCAGAAATTGAGAAATTCGCTAGAAAAGATTCAGTGCCATGCAATACAGTAACTTATTGGAGATCTGGAGAGTTGTCGGGTGAAAAGAAAGGGAAGCAATTACGAAGAGAAATCTTGCAAGGGATGGCCTTGATTTGGAGCAGGAATGGAAAGAGATAAGAGCAGAACTCATTGTCATAAGAGTGTTGTTATCTAAATGTAACATTTACCACTTTCATCCTCCCTAACTTTTTAATAGATGCATGCAGCATTGCAGAATTTGGATAAATGAAGCTTGGCAAGACCATTTTGCTTGCCTTCCAAAATGATCTCAGCTATTGATGGAAAACCCATATCCAGAGGTATAACCTGGTGACAAGAAAATCTTGTTTTGATATTCTACTCTTGGATGAGTGACTCAGTGAGGTCTGGGTGATGTGACAAAGGATGTCATGTGGTTCATGCCCCATTTGGCACACATGACCCTAAAGATGACTCTGTGGCTCAATGTCAAAAATAACTGCTTGAGGTACACTGAAGTAACAATGTGGCTGAAGTATTCTTACCCACCCCCTCTCCAAACTCAAAAGGGGTAATTTAGGATTGCTTTGATAAGTGTCATGCTAATCAACTCCATTATCTGCTCTGACAGTTCAGCCTCTGAGAAAATAAATCAGACTTTGTTATGGCATCTGCTGACAAACTGATTTATTGATTCCTGTAGCTGTTGCCCATAGGACATTGTTTTAAAAGTGTCTCTTGTATGCAGCTGGTCTTCTTGGACTTTCCATATATTTGTGGAATATTTCTGGTTTTCTTCAGAAAAGCCTGAGGTATTGACTGTGAGACTCCTCATTACCAATTGCTATCGGTATCTTCACAGCTTTTTAAAATTGGTTCTGCAAGTGCATGATCTAAGAAACATAGCTGCAGTCTTTGTTTGTATCCATGGTGGGGAACTTGTTAGCCATATTTCTGTTCATTAGTTATTTCACTTTATATTTAACTTTGCGCGGTCCTTCTGTGTTTTCAGCACTGTACTTAGTGTTCCTTTTTATTTTGGCATTGAAGTTATTTTAGGATTTGTTCTGTTGTAGCTGCACTGTTCCCAAAAGCAGCCTGTGTTTTTTTGATGTTTGAATTTAGGCACACGTTCTCCTAGATCAGCATGTGGCTGACTTCCAATGACTGTTCAAATTTGAAATGCCCGCAGATTGAGCGGCTTTGAATCAGCTGAATATTTGCACAAACCTGACAAATTTGGAGATACAATACAGAATGGAATTTTTTCGCAAAAATATAAAGTAAGGACATCTGGAATGCCATTATATTTTGTTTGCTGATGGGCCCTTTGGCTTTTGAGCTTGTAAGGCTAGTTTCTTAGTGTTATTTTTCAGAAACAAAAATCCCAACTGCAGACCATGTAATGATAATGTTGTGTTATCTGAATGTAACAAATGAGATACATGGATTCTGTTTACTTGAAGATCTGATGGGTTTATATATAGCTGAATATACAGGACGGATTAATGTCCAGATGCATCCTTTTCCGTTGAGTGAGCCTGTGGCTATGTAACAACATCTGGAGACTTGGCTATTTTGCATGCCAATCTCTTAAAGGGGTACAGCACTACCTACAATAGAGAGGGAGAAGACAGACATGGACGTGATTAGAAATCGCTGCAGAAGGTTCTACCGTATAGGGGTATCCACGAGTAGTAATCCCCATTCGCGTGGCCCAAGACCATTGTGTGAGGAGGCTGCACTTAGCCAAGAAAATTGTCATGCTCCCCAGAAAATCATTATATACGTTATAAAAATACCTGCTAATTTCTCAATTTCCAACAGAACATTGTTTCAGTCAAGCGAAGCCTACTCTCAGCAAAACGTACCTAATTGAGAAATAGCATCCTAGCTGCATCCTCGCTCCATAAAGAACTCTTGTTAACTTCCGTGGCTTTCCTTCTGTATCACCTGCTTCTTTAGGTGATTTCAAAAGTAGCAGATATGTAGCTTTTTAGTTGACAGACGTACGTTGCCGCACAATGTTCTGAAAGAGTGTGAAGATCTTCAAGATCACATTCCTTGCAGTAGGGGCATCCATTAACTACATGGTGTTTGATCAGTAAGTTTCTCTTCCAGAACCTAAGCCTTACATGCAAGATTCTCTCTAAGCTGCATACCCACACAGCTGCTGGGAAACACTGTATACATCAATTCATAGAATCCCTACAGCGTGAAAGCAGACCATTTGGCCCAGTGAGTCCATACCAACACCTCTGAACAGCATCCCAACTAGATCTACCCACCTCATAACTTGCATTTTCCATGGCAAATTCATGCAGCCTGCACATCCCTGGACACTATGGGCAATTTAGCATAGCAAAACCACCTCACCCGCACATCTTCAGAATATGGGAGGAAACCCACACAGACAGACAGTCACCCAAAACTTGAATTGAGCCTGGGTTTCTGCCGCTGTGAGGTAGCAGTGCTAACCATTGAGCCAGGGTGCTGCCCAAATTGGCATGTTGACTCATCGCTTTCACTTACGGAAGCTCCTGCTGTGCATGGATATCGGAGGTCCATGTTGTAGTAGGAAAAAAATACAAGGAACATTGCCACTGTCCCATCATTATTTTTCTGTGCATATCCATCTGTATGATAAGGCTAGCTGTCCTTTATCTGGTGCTTCAAAGTATACACTCTTTCTAGCTATCCAACATTATTTTTATTTGGCATCTATCCATTTACTTTCTGATTTGTTTGTAGCCACTAAAAAAAAATTGATCATAAGAGCTTCTCCTTCTCATGATAGGTCTGCTCGATACTCCTTAACAAACTACGATCTCCATTCACCCTCCTCTCTCATCCTGGACTATGTCTGCAAATTCTGTCCCTCCTATGGCCAGAGTCTCTTTTGCAAGTTAATTATTTTTTTCTAAGGCCTTGTTTACTTCCAGAAATCATGCTACATTTTCCAACCTTTCATATTTTTGTTTTATTTTGCCAATCTATGAATCTTGCCTCATGTCCCTCATCTTGTACTGTACATTTAGACCATGTTTGTATTTACTGCTGGCTTTTCCTGCTCTTGCTATATGATGACATTCCTTTATCCTTTGACCCCCTTCTGGCATATGCTATGTTAACAACATTTGGCTGTTGCTCACCAGGGCAAATAACCTTGACCTGCAATTCTATCACTGTCCATTTTCAGCCAGTCTCTCATATACTATAATCTGGTCCTTACAATTATTATAATGGTGCAAGAAAAGTGCACGGTATTTTACTTTCTGAGTTGTTCAGATTCTGTAACCGAATAATTGGTACCGAATTAACCTAACGGAATGCACCTTAACAGTCTGTTTGCTATGCTATAAATTTACTGTTTTATCATCACTATCAATGACCACTCTGAGCATTCCACTCTTTCTACCTTTGTCTTTTGTAACAGAAGGTCCCTGGGATTAAAATTTATCTCTGATTGCCCTATATTGTCTGAAACTTCAGCCTTATTGACTGCCCATCTCCCTGTGAGCAAGGTATTAAAGTGCTCAGGTAAGAATATTCCTACCGAATTATAGTCCCGTCTCATCTCTAGGAATAATTTTTCTGTTTTGTATGGGCTTTAGCCTCCAATCGTTTGCAGTGAGGACTGCCCACATTCTACTTATACCAAACGTTAAATTACAATTTAGTTCCTTCACTTAACTCTATGAAGCATCTTGTGCACCTTTCTTTTACACACTCTATTTTTTAAAAAAAGGACTGTCTCCTGTTATGTTCATATTTTTAGCCATATCTCTAAATTCATCACTGGCAACTAGGAGCCATGAAAACCACTGGGAGTAGTTTTGCTTTCTTTTGAAAGAGGCTTCTGATATCTATTGCAACGGTGTGCTTCTTTTTGAAAATTTAACTCTAATCTGTTCATATCTGTGACGTAGGAACAGGAGTAGATCACTCAGCTCTTCGAGCCTGTTTCTCCATTCAATGAGATCACAGCTAATCTGTGGCCAAAGTCCATGTACCTACCTTTGACCTGTATTCCTTAATACTTTACCTTTAAAATTAACAATTATTCTAGCATCAAAAAACTGGAAGAGAGTTCTAAATTTCTACCACCCTTTGTGTGCAAAGTGCTTCCTACGTTTCTCCCGAATAGTCTAGTCGTAATTCTCAGACAATACCCTCTAGTTCTACAATCCCTAACCAAAAGAAATAGTTTACCTTTATCTACCCTGTCTTGTACTGTTAACATCTTGAAGATTTTGATCAGATCACTCTTTCAGCTTCTAAGTTCCAGAGGAAGCAGAAAACAGATACTGAATCATCGTCCAACAATTTGGAGGCCAGTGAAATTGAGATATCCAAATAGAATTGTTTCCAGCTTGCATAAATTTTGTTAAATCTCATTACGTAATCTTTTACAAACTAACCATCTGGCTTTCTAAATTTATCAGAGTCTGACTGTGCTTCGTATAATTAAGAGGTTTGAATATATTTTGTTGATAAGTGTTGATAGGCAATCAAAACTTCCTACAGTGTCCAATTCTTGAGTCTGTAGTTTTAAGAATATTTTCTACCAATATTGCTTCTAATTGGAAGAAATAGTGTCAAAAATGTCACATCTCTTTGGTAAGAGATCCATATGTCTACTTAGTTATTCCATTGATTATAAGGTTCAACTCCTCATTTCCTCAAACGCTTCACTCTTAATTTTGGCCGTTATTAAAAGGTAACTCAAGATTACAACCTTCTGTTTGAAAAAGAAACTCTTAATTTCTAGTCTTTACACTTAATGAATTCTCTTCTGCTACCATTGTTAATTTAGATCTTATTGAAATAGAAATCAACCAACTTTTCCTTGTGCATAGCTCCTGTGATAGCTAAAGCCACCTGTGCCCCTTTATTCAGTCAATTAAAATTGATGAACCCAATCAGCAGTTTAACTGTTGCTCTGCTGACCCAGTGTTGTCTCACACATGACTGTGTCAGCATCGGTTGTCTGTGGCTGACAGACAAGGGGAAGAGAGCAGGAATGTGTTCACCCTGGGAGAGACTGATAAGTTTACCTTCTATAATTTCTAAGCACCTATCTTGAGAAGTTTGCCTGACCAGCTCAGTGATTTGGTGGAGGACAAATCCATTAGGAATTGGAAATAGTTGCAACAAAAGAATGTAAAACCACCCTGACAACTGTTTAAGCATTAATTGCAGCAATATGCCAGGCCATGGGAAATACTAGCAGTGGTCTGAAACTGTTGGCCTTCCATTGGAGCAGTTTGAGTGACAGTGAAGGTAGTTTTGGAGTTAAGGGAATAAATAAGCATGCTGCTTCAAGCCATTATTTCCCCTGCTTTGTTTGTAATGATAGTATCTGTTAGTCCTCGAGTTATTGCCAACAGTGCCTCAGTGATCTCATGGGGTTGTGCTCAGCTTCTCTCCATCAGACCACCTGGTTCTAGTTTCGTGCTAATCTTCTTGTGCAGGTGATTTTACTTCTTAAATTCAGAAGTAAAGAATTACAATTAGCAGAATCTCACATTAAATCCAATACCTTTAAGAATTTTAAACAAATCAGTTTCAATGAAATTACATTACATTTACTCCTCCATTGGTCAGCCGAAGAATACTGTAACACTTAGGAATGAACTTTGAGTCAAGGAGCAAGATTTTGGTCATCAGTCTCTTCCCACTAATACATGTTATCTTCTTGCATCATTGATACATATCATCTATTGATACATATCATTGGCCTTATTTTTTGAGAAGGCCTTTGCAGGGATATAATCGCAGAACAGAGAATTTGCTAAAACTCATGTACGATAATTTTCTAGTAATTAATTAGTCACAAGATCAGTTGTTGGTTGGTTGCCATACACCTGAGTTGTTTTACAATGGCTAAGCCATAAAAGGGACTTTTCTAGACAAACTGCAGTTAACTTGCTAGTTTCAATTAATCAGTCTCTGCTGATTTCAACCAGTTTTCTGTGATTGATGGTTCTATTCAATTCAGCAATGTCAGGGCAATTAACAAATATTGATGCAATTAGCAAGTATTGCATTAGATCCAGTCAAAAGGGCCCTCCTAGGGCCTCTGATGTGGTGTGGTGGTAGTGTCCCTACCCCTTAACAGAGAGGCCTGCTTACAAGTCCCACCTGTCCCAGAGGTGTGTAAGAACATCTCTGATCAGGCTGGTTAGAAAAATACCTGCTTCAAGACACCCACCATCATCCCCATACTAAAGAAAGCACATGCAGTGTGCCTTACTGACTACCGCCCAGTGGCTGTCACCTCAATAATCATGAAATGCTTCAAGACGCTGGTCATGGCCCACATTAACTCCAGTCTCTCACCCTGCCCCGATTCTCTACAATTTGTCTACAGATGTAACAGGTCCACAGTGGACAACGTTTCCCTAGCCTTGCACTCATCCCTGGAACAATTCGACAACAAGGACACCTATGTCAGACTCCCACTCATTGACAACAAAAACAAAATTGCTGGAAAAGCTCAGCAGGCCTGGCAGCATCGGTGAAAGAAACAATAGAGTTAATGTTTCGGGTCCGGTGACCCTTCCTTAGAACAATTCTGAAGAAGGGTCACCGGACTGGAAAAGTTAACTCTGCTTTTTCCTTCACCAATGCCGCCGGACCTGTTGAGCTTTTCCAGCAACTTTGTTTTTGTTCCTGATTTACAGAAGCCCCAGTTCTTTTGGTTTTTATCCCACTCATTGACTACAGCTCTGCCTTCAACACCATTATCCCCTCCAGACTGCTCTCAAAACTCCATGACATCGGTCTCAGCTCTGCCCTTTGCAATTGGATCCTCAGCTTTCTGACCCACAGATCGCAATCAGTGAAGATAGGTGATTGAACCTCCTCCACAATAACACTCAACACTGGAGCCGCCCCAAAGGATGTGTCCCCAGCCCCTACAGTACTCCCTGTGCACCCATGACTGTGTTGGCAAATTCCAAACAAACGCAATCTACAAGCTCACTGACGACACCACCATAGTCAGATGGATATCTAACAACGACGAGTCAAAATGCAGAAGGGAGATAGCGGGCTTGGTGATGTGGTGCAATGAAAACAACCCTTCTCTCAACATCAGCAAAACTAAAAGAACTGATCATTAACATAAGAAAGGAGGAGAACACAGTGTGGAGCTGGAGGAACACAGCAGGCCAGGCAACATCAGAGGAGCAGGAAAGCTGATGTTTCGGGTCGGGACCCTTCTTCAGTAAAAATTTCCTCTGATGCTGCCTGGCCTGCTGTGTTCCTCCAGCTCCATATTGTGTTATCTCTGACTCCAGCATCTGCAGTTCTTACTATCTCTGAAGGAGGAGAACATGCCCCCTTCTACATCAATAGAACTGAGGTTGAGAGTATGGAGTGTGTCAATTTCCTTAGAGTGATAATAACTGACAACCTGTCTTCGACTTCCCAAGTAGATGTGACAGTCAAGAAGGCACAGCAATGCCTCTTTTTCCTCAGGTGGCTGAGGAAATTTGGCATGTCCATAAGGTCCCTCAACAACTTCTACAGGTGCACCATTGAAAGCACATTGTCCGGGTGCATAACAGCCTGGTATGGCAACTGCTCTGCCCAGGACTGTAATAAAGTACAGAAGGTTGTGTGCACAGCCCATACCGTCATCTACGCCAAACCTCCATCCATAGATACCATTTACACTTCTTGTTCCCATGGAAAAGCTGCCAACATCATCAAAGACTCATTCCACCCCAGTAATGATCTCCTACAGCCTCTTCCATCAGGCAGAAGAGACAGAAGCCTGAAGGCATGCACCAGCAGGTTCAGCAAGAGCTTCTTCCCTGTCATTATTAGACTGATGAATGGACTCTCTAGCTTCAAATAAAGATGATCTTGATAATGTTGATCTCGCATAGCACATGCTCTTTGCAATGCAACCTGTTTGCCTCTGTCTAAGACTGTTTTGACCTGTATATCCTTGCTCACTATGATCTGCCTGTACTGCTCATAAACAAAGCTTTTTACTGTACTTTGGTACATGTGACGATAAATCAAATATGGCCCTAATAGTGTACTGGTAATGCCCCTACCAATAGCTTTTGATGACCTCAACGCACATTAATTTTGAAAATGAAGTTGTCCTACTGTAAAATCAGGAGCAGAATCGAGGCATTGGAGAGAAACCAGAGGCTGAGTTAACCCTGCATTTGGAGTTGAACTGGAAAGCAAGAGCTATGGTATATCTGTAAAGTCACTGCCTTGCATGCTAAGGTAAGGTTTCCTGTGCCATTTCATGAGACTGGCTATAAATAAATATTGGGATTTGAGTTCATATTGTAACATTCCTAGAACTTAGTTGTCAAATGTACTTTTAGCCAAAGATCAAATTTATTACATGAGAACATAAAATAGGATCTTTTCAAATTGCAATTTGTTTCTGTCATAAGCAGCAAAAAATAAATTGAACCTTATTTCACAGGAATATCATTTATAGACACTCAATGCCAATGAAATATTGCTCCTACCTTCACTTTAAAGCTTCATAATGAACTGACAAGGTTGGAAGCATTTCCTTCCAGCAATTTTCTGCACATTCACCAGATGTGATTCTATCAATTACTATCTCTCCCTGAGAAGCAGGCTAATTCACTGAGGTTTCTCTGCCTTTGAATACTTTGAGATTGCTGAAACAGCTTTAGACTCTTTCCAGCTCTGGGGGCCCAAAGGCCTCCACAGTTTAAAATCTTTAACCTTATTCTTTAATGTCAACCTTGCTCTCTGTAGCCAAAATATTGTATTTCTCGCTCTTCTTTTACCCTTGTGCGCTTTGTATGTTATGATCTATCTGTACTACACACAAAACAAAAGTTTTCACTGTATCTAGATACATGTGACAATAATAAATCAAATCAACTTATATTTGACCCTGTCTTTTATGTCATCTAAGAAGCTCCACATTCTGAAAATACGTGAACTCTTGCCCTCATTCCTGGTGCCAGTATCCTGCTCCTTCAGTTGCTTTGTGAGCCAGCACATGCCACACATTCAGTGTAGGAATATGACTGGAGGTTACAAAGCACTATTTGTTGTTCATAAGTAACTTGAATGCTAAACTAAAATGCTAGATCTCCATTTCAGCACCTCTGGGCCTGTATAAATTATGGTAAACAGCAATTAACCCATGATTGAGAGCTAAATTCAGACTTTTAAACGGATGCATTTTATTAGCCCTCATTTACAGCCTGATTTAATCTCTCTTTTCCAAAATAACGCTTCGTTCTGTACAGCTGGTTATCTTGAACATAAAAGTATGCAAAGGCAACAAAGCATAATAGAAATTCTGGAAAGAAGGTCCAACTGAACTGGAGTACGTTGTGAAATGTAACTAAGAAGAAAAAGAAATTGTGGTGGGAGGAACATGGAATATCAAAGTGCATGTGAATGTTGTTTAAAAATAACTTTAGACATTCTAAAGTAAGGTTAATGCAGCTGGAGACCTCCAGAGTTTTAAGAAATGCTGAAATGTATGACAGTTGAAAGGAGATTGGCTAGACTAAGTTGAAACAGAAGTAGCAAAATTATAGCTTACAACAGATAGAAGCCTAAATAGAGGATAAAATACCACTGACTAATAGAAAATTAAGAATCTAAAACAAGGGAAAATAAATAGCTAAACCAGCATGGCACTAGCATATAATCAGAGATTCGACAGTATCCACTGGATCATCTGTTGCATTCAATAGATGTGGGGTTAAATTGAAGGAGCCACAATTCTGAGTTGTTCTTCCCAAAATACTCCCATTTCAGCAGGAGTGGCTGGATTAATGAATTAGTAAGGAAACTCTTACTGAATATTCCATCCTTAACCTGAGAATGCTTAAAGGTATTTATGCTGTCCCAAAACATTTTCCCTCCCACCTCCAAGCCACTTAAGATCAAATCAAGACTTTACTGATATAAATGTGTCAGCCATAACTTTCTATGAATGTACCCAATCTGCTGAATTATTTGTGGGATTTAATGGCCACACTTGCAAAAAATGCTCTAAAAATTATTCTGTATCATTATCACTTTGTTATGCATTTGGCGGCTTAGAATAGTTGATAGAGTTTTACTCTTGGATTCAGACTGTTGAAAGTGCCAAAATCCAAGTAAATTGTCTTGCTGACTATATAGGATGGGCTGAAGGGCTAAAAGTTAATGATGATATTTGACAGCTGCATGAGAAAGTAGATTGTATAGGATGGGAAAATAGGCTGCGACAGTTAATGATGATACTGAACAAACCTTGGATGGGTGCTGTGAACATTCCCTTATGAGCTGAAGATGACACCTGTAGCTTGCTTTCCTGTAGCTGGGTTTTCTGTACTAGCCAGCGGTTTTGTCTTCTGTATCTGCTTTCTTTGTGCTGGCTGTTTGTTACACTGTATAAGGGAGAGAGAGAATTTTCTGTTATGTTGCTGGATTTCACCTCAGCAGCCTGCAACAGAAATGTTGCTCAGGGAGCATGGTGGTGTGTTGAAGTGGCAGGAAGCTCGGGGTCATTTTTACGGACAGAATACAGGTGTTTTGCAAAGTGGTCACCCAGTCTGTGTTTCATCTTCCCATTTCACCTTGAAATGGAATTGTGAACGGTGTCAGGAATGAACCTAAGCCTCCAGACAAGCCATCGATCAAGGGGTCCTTGATGGGCTGAAGGGTGTGAGACTTGTTGCTTTTTCTCTTTTCTTTTCCTTTTATTATTACTATTATAATCGTTATTATTACTTAACAAACATTCATATTTAAGCAAATTGCTGTTGTCGAGTCTTCTTTTAATTATATTTAACCGGATCCCAAAGAACCTCTTGGATACATGCTGTGATCCAAGACACCGACACTCCAGTCCAGTGCTGCAAGAATTTATAGAAACAGCAAAGCTCAGCAGGTCTGGTAGCATTTGTTGGGAGAAAGTAGAGTTAACATTTTGAACAATGAACACCAGGGACTTGCAGCTAAAGCAGTGATTTACCTGCACTTTACTCGATCTAGTCTCCGGTATTCACTGCTCACAATGTAGTTTCCTCCAAAATGGGAAGATGAAACACAGACTGGGTGACCACTTTGCAAAACACCTGTATTCTGTCTGTAAAAATGACCCCGAGCTTCCTGCCACTTCAACACACCACCATGCTCCCTGAGCAACATTTCTGTTGCAGGCTGCTGAGGTACTCCAGTGAGCCTCAGCATAAACTCGAAGAACATCTCATTTCCCACTTGGCACCCAGCAGCCTCTAGAAGTCAACATCAGTTCAATAACTTCAGAGCCTGATTCTATTTTTCCAATTTTTTTTACCCAGTCCTGACATGACATGGATTGCCATTCTCTCCTACTCTCAGCTCTCATTATCACTTACTCAGCTTCTCTTCTGTGATGGTCTACTATCAATAATACCCATGTTTGCTTAATAATTTCATATCTCTCTCTTTCTGGGCTCCATCTTCAACTATCCACTCACCTTTCCCCCAACTTGCCCTACTTGCTCCATCCTCCCAATCTCATCCTCAGCATAATTACCAACTTTTGCTACTGCTACCAGTTCTGATGAAGAGCCACTGGGCTCAAAATGTTAACTCTGCTTTCTTCCCACAGATGCTGCCAGACCTGTTGAGTTTCTACAGCAATATCTATTTTCGTTTCAGATTTCAGGTATCCATGGTTCTTTGTTTTATATTGCTGCAAGGATTTAGTATTATTGGAATGCTAACTGCCATTTGCGAGAAATGAAAACTCTATTTGCCTATCCCATAGGGTTTCAGGTGGATTTCAGGTGAAAGAAGACCAGTGATTCCTTTTGAGGACTCATCAATGAAAATAATGTGTTAATTTCCCATTGATCTTACTGGTATTTCTGGAATCTTCCTGTGCAACAAACAACTACTGCTGTCTCAGTGGAGGCCCCTGTGTTTGAGACTTTTCTTAGAGAGGTTATGAAATGCCTTATAGATACAAGTCATTGGTCCTTTATGTGATTCACCTTTCACCTATTAAGGTCCATCTCCGACAACTCTGCAGGGTTTAAATTGTCCTGTCTCCAAATGCTGTTTCTTTCACATGAGTTAAGAAGCAAGTGACATTTATGTGATTTTAAACAAGCCAAAAATATAAGCATCTCTTCAGCTTCATCACTGTTCACTCTATGAAAAGCTCTTTTATCCCAGACAGCAGACCCTCGTTGTTGTCAAGTTGCCATGATAAGTGGAACTAAGTCCGATTGTGATGTGATCACTCTATAATAAATACTGTAGCAGTGGAGTTGAATATCAGTGTTTAACATAAATAGCCACAGGATCAATTGGAAATTATGTGACTAGAAATTGAAAAGAGATAAGGTCAGTGAAATAGAATGACTAAAATTTTTAGTTACCTAGTTTTGTGAAAAATATCAGACATTCCAATAGAACAGGGGCAATCATTTAAGAGGCAGTGAACAAATCTAGATTCATCATTTAAGCAAGTTTAAATTTGTAATGTTAACAACTTGACTGGTCAAACAAATGTGTATACTTTTGAGCATATTAAAAGCAATTCATCATCACAAGCGAGCATCAGACTCCAGATGAGACTCCAGATGGTACACTTTGTTACAGAGACAAAATAATTGAAAGCTCCAGCTGTTTAACTGCTATTTGAAACAGGCAGGCAAGTTCTGAACTGGAAAGTTCCCTGACTAAACAAGTATTAAACTCTGAGGTCATGGTGGAGACTGTGGCAAGAGTGTTTGAAGTGAACGGGTAGTCCTTGATCCTGCCACATGTGCAACAATAATCACTGACCCTACTAATGTTCAGGACAGGGAATGAACACTCCCCCTACCACCATCTCCAGAAAGGACAGCCTATGCTGGTCAACTGCAGGGTTCTGGGTTCCCTCCTTGAGGGAGGAATAGCTTCTCAGCTTGTTGGTCGAAGTATGTCCATAGGTTGTCCATGCTGACATATCTTTGACATTTCTGAAGGCTGAATAAACAGACAATTTGTGACCAGTGCTGATCATCTTATTTGGTAAAACATTCCTGAACAAATTCCATTAACTGACTTAATATTGCTAATGAAACTCTCTTAAAGTTTACATTGAATATGGAGAAAGAACTTTTTCATTACATTCTCTTGCAAGGGCTCTGACTGTCCAATGTCCCAGTTCAGGGAGCTGCCATAAATTGTGAGAAAACTGAATAGACCATGTGGCCACTTGAGCCTTTGCGTAGTGACAGTAAAACACTGTTTCTAAAATCTTCAGAAGGGTCCAGGCTCCTACTCTGGTTTGAACTCCAAGTTGGGCTCCACTCTAACTCCACCCTGGAGGCATACCTGGTGTGACCATCAATATGCCTTCTATGTCAGCACCAAACTCTACTAACACCCATTTCTGTCTGTGAGCGGTTTACAATTTATAAGTTATGACTTACTTTAAGCTGGAAATTTCTCCTGACTATTTGATTAAATTGTGAATGGTTTGTGAATTTCAATGTGGGAAGACAGTGGCATCATGGTAATGGCAGTAGGCTAAGCCAGAGATCCAGGCAAATGTTCTAGGGCCATGGGTTTGAATCTTGATGTGGCAGTCAGTGGAATTTCAATTCAATTAATGTATCACAAAAGTAGGTTGGAAGGCAAGAGGGGAGGATGACACAAAGTCTGCAGGATATGAACAGGTTAAGCAAATGGGCAAAAACTTGGCGGATGGAATACAATGTGGGAAAATATGACATTGTACATTTTGACAGGAAGAATCATTTGATTTATTATTGTCATTTGAACAAAGATACAGTGAGAAGCATTGTTTTGCGTGCTAACCAGTCAAATCATACCTTACATAAATACATCAGGGTAATACAGCAGAATGCAGAATATAGTGTTACTGTTATAGAAAAGGTGCAGAGAAAGATCAATACTAATATATGAGAGGTCCGTTATTAGTCTGATAACAGCGGGGAAGAAGCTGTTCTTAAATCTGTTGGTATGTGTTTTCAAACTTTTGTACCTTCTGCCTGGTGGAAGAGAGTATAACATGAGTGAGAGGTGTCTTTGATTAAGTTGGCTGCTTTCCCAAGGCAGCAGGGAATGTAGACAGAATTGATGGAAAAAGACAGGTTTTCATGATGGCCTGGGATGCGTTCATAACCCTTAGCTCCAAACATAGACCTTCTCCATTACCCTAGACCCCAAACCTATTCACAATCTCTTCCTCAATTCGCCCAGCGCCATTAATCACATGGTCACCTGGCCCCGCCCGCTGATGCTGCTGATATCACTTCCACTGACACCACCGAAAATGTTGTCTTGGCAGACGCTGCTTCCACTGATGCCCCTGTCAGAGCCGCTTCTGCCACTGATACCGCCAACTCCGCTGACCACATCACTGCTTCCACTTCCACCCATGTGACCTTTCCCAGACACATACCCACTTCTGAGACTGTCTCCAACCCCACTGCCAGCTCCAGCTCTACACCTAACCCCACTGCCGTGCCCTGTCGGGTATTCACCATTCCTCTAGACTTCCTCCTCACTCAGGACGAATGGTCAGTCCTTTGCAAAGGAGTTACCTTCATTTTCGTGCACCCACACATCAACAAACTCTGTACAAGCCTAGATGTCAAAGTCTTTCATCACCACCTCCATCCCAGTGCCTATTTCTCTGACTGGGAGTCTAACCCACCCTCTAATGACCTCTTCTCCTGCCTCCAATAAACCCAATCCTCCTCGACACCACCCCATGGCCTCCGACCCTCCCTCTCCCTTTTCATCTCCAACTGCGGTTGTGACATCAATTGCCTGAATCTCTCCACCCCTCTCACTCACTCCAACCTCTCCCCAACAGAACACTCATTCCTCCATTTCAACCCCAGCCTCGCCATTAAACCCGCTGTGGTGGTATGGCATACTGACATCTACATCGCTGAGGCCAGGCACCAACTTTCCAACACCTCCTCCTATCATCCCCTTGATTATGACCCTACCCCCAATCACCAAACCATCATCTCCCATTCCATCAATAACCTCATTACCTAAGGAGACTTTCCACCCACAGCCTCCAACCTCATCATTCCCTATCCCCGCACCGCCTATTTCTGTCTCCTTTCCAAAGCCACAAACCTGACTGTCCCGGATGGCCCATTGTCTCTGCCTGCTCCTGCCCCACTGAACTCATCTCTGCCTACCTCGACTCCATTTCTTCCCCCCAGGTCAGGAACTCCCCACCTACGTCTGGGACACCACCCATGCCCTCCACCTCCTCCAAGACTTTCAATTCCCCTACATCCAACACCTTATCTTCACCATGGATATCCAGTCTCTCTACACCACTATGCCCCATGAGAAAGCCCTAAAAGCCCTCTGCTTCTTCCTCTCCCTTAGGCCCAACCAGTCCCCCTCCACCGACGCTCTCGTCCTCTTAACAGAACTTGTTCTTACCCTCAATAACTTCTCCTTTAAATCCTCCCATTTCCTACAAACTAAGGGGCTGGCTCTGGGCATCCACATGGGTCTGAGCTATGCCTGCCTCTTCGTAGGATACGTGGAACAGTCCCTCTTCTGCTGTTACACCAGCACCATCCCTCACATCTTCCTCCACTACATTGATGACTGCATCAGCGCTGCCTCGTGCTTCCATGAAGAGCTGAATAGTTCATCAACTTTACTTATACTTTTTACCCCACCCTTAAATTCACCTGGACCATCTCTGACACCTCTCTCCCCTTCCTGGGCCTTTCAGTCTCAATCTCCAGTAACCGTCTCAGCGCTGACGTTAAACCCACCGACTCCAATAGTTACCTTGACCACACCTCCTCTCACCCACCCTCCTGCAAGAATATGATCCCATACTCCCAATTCCTCTGCCTCTGCTGCATCTGCTCCCAAAATGGAGCATTCCACTCTCAGTTATCCCAGATGTCCTCCAACTTCAAGGACCGTAACTTCCCCTCTCCATCGATTTTTAATGCCCTCAACCACATCTCTTGCATTTCCCGCACTTCTGCCCTCAAATCCTTTCCCCTCAACATAAATAAGAACTGAGTCCCCCTGGTCCTCACATACTACCCCACCAATCTCCGCATCCAGTGCATCATCCTCTGCCACTTTCGCCACCTACAATCCGATCCCTCCATCAGAGATAGTTCCCTCCCCACCCCACCTGCCTTCCGTAGGAAATGTTCAGTCTGCAACTCCCTCATCCACTCCACAATCCCCACCAGCCCCACCACATCCGGCACCTTTCCCTGCAACTGCAAGAGATACTACACCTGCCCCTACATCTTCCTTCTCACCTCCATCCAAGACCCCAAACAATCTTTCCAAATTTGACAGGGGTTCACCTGTACGTCTTCCAACTTGGTCTACTGTATCTGTTGCTCCCGATGTGGTCTCCTCTACATCGGTGAGACCAAGCACAGACTCGGTGACCGATTTGTGGAGCACCTGCGCTCTGTCCACTATAATCAACAACACCTTCTGGTTGCCAACTATTTTAGCTCCCCCTCCCACTCCCTGGGTGACATGCCCGTCCTGGACCTCCTCCAGTGTGACACTGATGCCACATGCAAACTGGAGTTGCAGCACCTCATATTCCGCCTCAGAAGCTTACAGCCCGAAGGCAAAAAAACATAGAATTCACCACCTTCAAAATCTGCCCAATCCTGGCCTCATCTCGTGTCCAACCCTGCCTCTCATGCCTGCCTCCTTGACCTGACACAATCTGTCTATCTTCTTTCTCACCTACCTGCCCCACCCTTCCCATTACCAATCCCCACAACCCCCTACCTGCATCCACCTATCACCATCCTACCTAGCTTTGCCGAGCCCCACCCCCTCACTATTTATTTCCAAGCTCCCTTCCCCCTCCCCATTTTTGATGAAGTGTATAAACCTGAAACATCGACTTTCCTGTTCCTCTGATGCTGCCTGACCTGCTGTGTTCCTCCAGCTCTACACCTTGTTATCTTAAGAAACTTGACACCATCCAGCACAAAGCAGCCAGTTTAGCTGGCATCACATCCACAAACATTCACTCTCTTCGACACTAATGCACGGTGGTAGCATTGTGTTAACCTCTACAAGATTCATTGCAGTTACTCACTAAGACTAATGTAAAAACACCTTACAAACCTGATGCCCTACTCTCTAGAAGGATGGCAGCAACAGAAGCATAGTAAAAGAACCTCCAGAAAGTTCAACTCCAAACCACATGGCATTCTGATCCAAAATATATTGCTGTTCATTCACTGTCATTGGATCAAAATCCTGGAACTCCCTTCCTAACAACTCGACTCCAAGGACAGCTGCGGTTCAAGAACACAGCTTACTACCACCTTCTCAAGGGAAATTAGGGATGGGTAATGAAAGCTGGCACATCTGGTGACCCCATTTCCCATGAGGAGTTTAAAAATAATCCAGTTTGCTGCTTAGCTGTATTCATGGGTATCTTGAGGAGATTATTGGTAATCAGAAGTGCCCTTGATAATGCTGGTCTTCGCAAAGCTCTCGTGGTTCACTAGTAGTGTCCCTAACTCTGAAGTAGGAGACTCCAGGTTCAAGTCCCACCTGCTCCATCTCTGAACAGACTGAATGAAAATATAATGCTGATCTTCAAATGACTGCTTAGGAGTGGAAACATTAATTTTTTTTGACCTGGGCCTGGCCTAATCATAGACTCATATAGCACAGAAGAGGCCCTTTGACCCATCGAGTCTGCATCAACAAAAAGATGACTGTAAATATTTAGCAGCCCCACTTTTCAGCACTTGGCCCATGACTTCGAATAATATGACACTTCAAATGCTCATCCAAAAAGGGCAGATAAAAGCTTTATCTCTATGATGCTATCTAGAAAACATCGACATAAGCCTGAACCAGACCCACCTGAGTCATGGGAAGGCTCCCGAAGGATTTACAGCAGTGTCTGCCAGAATACGCATACAGTTTCAAAGCCTGAGAACAACATAAGAACATAAGAACTAGGAGCAGGAGTAGGCCGTCCGACCCTTCGAGCCTGCTCCGCCATTCAATAAGATCACGGCTGATCTTTTTGTGGACTCAGATCCACTTACTTGCGCTCTCACAATATCCCTTAATTCCTTTATTGTTCAAAAAAAATCTACCTCAGCTTTAAAAACGTTTACTGAAGTAGCGTCAACTACTTCACTGGGCAAGGAACTCCATAGATTAACAACCCTCTGGGTGAAGAAGTTCCTTCTCAATTCAGTCCTAAATCTGCTCCCTCTAATCTTGAGGCTATGCCCTCTTGTCCTAGCTTCACCTGCCAGTGGAAACATCCTCTCTACTTCTATCTTATCTATTCCCTTCATAATTTTACATGTTTCTATAAGATCCCCCCTCAATCTTCTGAATTCCAATGAATATAATCCCAATCTACTCAGTCTCTCCTCATAAACCAACCCCCTCAACTCTGGAATCAACCTAGTGAACCTCCTCTGCACCCCCTCCAGTGCCAGTATATCCTTTTTCAAGTAAGGAGACCAAAACTGCACACAGTACTCCAGGTTTGGCCTCACCAGCACCTTGTACAGCTACAACATAACCTCTGTGCTTTTAAACTCAATCCCTTTAGCAATGAAGGACAAAATTCCATTTGCCTTCCTAATTACTTGTTGTACCTGCAGACCAACCTTCTGTGACTCATGCACAAGGACACCCAGGTCCCTCTGTATAGCAGCATGCTGCAACTTTTTACCGTTCAAGTAATAATCCTTTTTACTATTACTCCTACCAAAATGTATGACTTCACATTTACTTACATTGTGTTCCATCTGCCAGACCTTTGCCCACTCACTCAATGTATCTATGTTCCCCTGTAAGGTTTCACAGTCTTCTGCACACTTTGCTCTGCCACTCATCTTAGTGTCATCTGCAAACTTAGACACCCTACATGTGGTACCCAACTCCAAATCATCTATATAAACTGTAAATAATTGCGGCCCCAACACCGATCCCTGAGGCACACCACTAGTCATTGATTGCCAGCCAGAATAGCACTCATTTATCCCCACTCTTTGCTTCCTGTTAGTCAACCAATCCTCTATCCATGCTAATACTTTACCCCTAATGCCATGCATCCTTATCTTATGCAGCAACCTCCTGTGCAGCACCTTGTCGAAGGCCTTTTGGAAATCCAGGTACGCCACATCCACTGGCTCCCCATTGTCCACCTTGCTCGTAATGTGTTCATAGAATTCCAAAAGATTTGTCAAGCATGACCTGCCCTTCCTGAACCCATGCTGTGTCTGCCCAATGGGACAATTTCCATCGAGATGTCTTGTTATTTCTTCCTTGATAATAGACTCAAGCATCTTCCCCACTACAGAGGTTAAGCTAACCAGTCTATAATTCCCCATCTTTTGTCTACCTCCATTTTTAAACAGTGGCGTCACATTTGCTGTTTTCCAATCTGCTGGGACTGCCCCAGAGTCCAGCGAATTTTGGAAAATTACCACCAGTGCACCTGCTATTTCTCCCGCCATCTCTTTTAGTACCCTGGGATGCATTCAATCAGGGCCCGGAGACTTATCAATCCTGAGTGGTCTCAAGTTCACTACAGTTTGGCTTTCTTAAAGTTATGAGGCAGCTCTCACTCAGTTCTAACTTAACACCATAATAGAGTGTTGTACGAGGTTTCACAGAATTATATTTACTTCATACAAAATTGAGATCATATTTAAAGTGTCTTTTAGGTTCATAGTTACACAGAACAACACACAAGAACAGACCCTGATCAATTCAGTGATACCATTTATCGGCACTAAAGAAACTTTACTTCTATAGTCAATGTTATATGTTAGTGATAGGATTCTATTTAGCTTCAAAGACAACAATGTCATAATGCTGCATCTTGGGTACTAAAAGGAGAATTATAATTTACCAATTGAATTGCACTCAAATATTCTGAAGCAGATCTTAATCTCAGAAAGCATATTAAAAAATGATTGCCAAGGAAATTCATTTTCAATAGCGCTGCCATCTATTGGTCATTGAAAAGATTTAAAAAATTATGGAAGGATGAATTGAAATGGCAAACTACTATTTTCTTTTTACAAAGATTAACGTTATTTCTGAAAACAAAAGCCCACTGTTTAGAACAATATTTGAAATAGATTAATGCAAAATTAAATGTTCGCTGGAGAGATTTCTTTTCATGCATTTTCCATATAACCCATCTGTACAAATCTATGTAATATTTTGGATATAGGATCCACAGTTGTCAAATTTAGCCAGTCAACTAGTTGTAAGCAATTTTCAGATAATTTATTACATCTTATATACAATTGACTATTATTTTAGTTCTGAAAAACATGACAGAATTAGAAGATAACAAATCAATGATTGCGCATATTTCAAGTTATCTCTCTAAGCCACCTGTGATCTTTTAACTGCCTTTAGTATTTGCAAAGTCGTAGTATTCAGACAGTAAATCATGCTACACATAATGAACTACAGAAATTTGTTGGACTTATACTGGATGTCATCATTTTACTGAATAATTCTATAGGCTAATATTAAATGATGAGCGACAAATCCCTTGGCTGTTTGGAATCCAAACAGAACCAGTTAGCAATAAATAAAGATACGCAGATTTGTGGACTAGAATTTTTTTACAACTGCAAAATGGCGTGAAACAGTTTATAGCTAATGAAATATTTTTGAAATGTTATACATTTGGAGGAAGCAAGGAAAATGGTAGCCGATTTACTCGCAGAAAATTCCCATAAACACCAATTCAATAATAACCAGATGATCAGGGCAATTTTTTTACTATTTGAGGGGATGGTCAGGGTCTCGAATTAGCATTCATCTGAAAGGCAGGACTCCATCAGTATTGCACGGAAGTGCCAGCTTATAATTCCATGTCTGTATCTTGGAATGAGACTTGAACCCAGAATGGTCTGATTTAAAGGTATAGTTGCTAATATCCGAAACATGACAGATGTCTGAGTGCTTATGAGGAGTATTGGTTAGCATGTATGTTTTGATAGAAATCAACCACATTACGCCAGTCTGATACCAAGGTGAGATGGGAACCTCATCAAAATGTGTGTCGTCACAATGATTTAAGATCTATCATATCAAAATATTAATATCACTGTTACTGCAAACCAGCATTTTACGTTGCAATCCTGCTCCTTTCATCACTTTAAATCACTTTACTTTTATGGTTAAGTTGCAAATATAGACATCTGTGCCGGTGGGGAAGGAAGTGGTGGGAATCATTGCTGAGGCAGGGGTCAAGTAGAAATACTAGGCTCAATACGGCATACTTACTTCTGAGTTATAACATTGTGAGTTCAAATCCAACTCTAGACTTTAAGCACCTAATGTATAGTCAAAATTTGGCTCCCATTTTTCCAAGGTTGTAACCACCCATTTTAGGCAAGTATAAATAATTTAAATAGGAGCAGAGATTTATTCCAATGTCCTGTCAAACATGTGTCCCTCAAACAAGAAATCTGGGCATTATCCAAGTTGTTTTTGGGACTTTGCCGTATGCAAATTAACTGCTATGTTTAGCTCCATAACAATGAGTATACCTCCAAAATAACACCCTTACCATGAAGAAAATAGAGATGTCCTAAAGATAGAAAAGATACTGTACAAGTATAAGTTCTTTACTCCAGACTTCCCCCAATTATGTTGCTTTCTGCAGAGGCCCATGTTAAATGTCTCTCAGCATTGCTTCATGAAAGGTTAGTGAATATAAAGAGAGAGTAGGCAACTTTCATATGCAGTTTTAACTGGAAAGGCAGTGGGTAGGATGTGAAGGTGGCATAATTTAACTTAACTGTATGAATTGGTAATGTGAACACTTCTTGGCGTAGACAACTTCCTGATGTGGTAATCTAGTGGAAAACTGCTATTTAAAAGTAGTTAATGAAGACTTAAAGTAGGAGTGCTTTTTGGTGATAGGTAGATGACAGCACATCTGTCGAACAGCACGAAGGCCTTCCAAGATGGCCTCTAGCAATATATGCACATAGTAATCAGGTGAGCAGTTGGAAAATAATAATTTCCGATCATCAGCAAGCATTAAGGTAGGTGATGTATAAATATTGACATTGATAGACATTGCCCTCAGCACTTAGCTGAAGTGTGGGAAGGAATTTATTGACCTCACCAGGAATACCAAAGTACCAAAAGTTCTTTCCTATTTATCTTACTCTCTGTGCCAATCTGCATGATACTATTTTGGTCCTAGCAAGAATAATTGTTTTCTCTTCTCCAACTCTGTGTGTCTTTAAAGGTGAGAGCACTTAGCTGCATCTATGCCTGCTTTAACTCATGTTCTCAAGACATGCTCTAGCCCTCATGAATACTGTCCATATTTAGTGGGACTTGATTCTTCCACCCACAGTCACACATATCACAAGTGTCCTTTGCGCTGTTTGTGCACAGCAAGGACGTCAATATTGATCACTGTGCAAGTATAACTTATTGGAGGTGGAGGACAAGGGCAGATGTTTGTTCTGGATGTTTATGAAGGTGATTGGAATTTAAAGACCTGTTTCATTGGTATAGGCATGTGCCTACCATTTCTTTCCTTGGCATTTTCTATAGTTTACTTGATTATCATGTTGAATGCCCAATTCTGTCTCTCTGCGTTGCCCCTTTTGTAAAACAATGTTAGATATCATGCAGTCAGCCACAATCATATTCAACACTTTTGGCAGCATCACAAGTGTTGCAGTATCAAAATGCACCTTTCAAAGCCCCTGTTCAACAAGCTATATGTTCTGATCTGATTGTAACTCAGTTCAGACTTTGAGCCTGTGTTCCTGAATGGGGTTGTTGGCTATATGTGCAGGGAAAAGCCCTTGACGTTAAATGATGAGTTTCTGACTTAGGAACAGATACATTTAGAGGTAAATAAATGGAAAGATTGAGAATTACTGTAATGTAAAAGCATCTTTGCAATTTCCAGAAAAGTATTAAGACAGCAGAGTATTATTTTCTCTTCATAAAGGCAGTGTAGGAACCCATTTTGCAATATTGGTGCGGCCAGTTTAGGCAGCTTTCAATCTCTATGAATTCTAGAACCCTCTCTTGCTGACATAACCATGGAAAAATTGTTTCCTCTAGTAAACATGGCATCGGTCATCTGCTAATACAAACAATCATGAAATGCCAACTGCCTGATGTTACTTAAATTCCCCATAGCATCTTGAATGGAGCAGATGGAAAAGTCATTCACGGTTACAGCAACCTTGACTGCAACAATTAATGCAGTGCCAGTTGATTATGATGGTTGTTGCTGGCAGCAACACAACACAACTGTAACAAAACACAACCTCTTCATGCATTGCTTTTCAAAGAAATTCAGGTATGTTGTTCTGAGACTAAACATGCTGTTAGAAAGATTTCTACAAACTAGTCTGCTTGTATTCATACCTTAAGTACTTGCAACTCTGCTTGATCCTTCCCCTTACTACAGCTCCTCTTTCTCTTGTGGACCTGGCAGAAGGAAATGAAAACAAATGCAAGGTGAAAGCAAAGACATTCTAAAAGCCTGTTAAGAATACACAGCATTCTATAGCTACTGTATGCAGTTTGAAATCATCTACATGGCAAAAGATTGCGCATTCAAATCCCACTCCAGGACATAAACACGTAAACCAAATCTGGCATTCCAATGCAGCACTGAGGGACTACTACACCATCAGAGGTGTTGTCTTTCAGATGAGACTTTCAATGAAGACCTACCTGACCTCTGAAGTCATTGTATAAGATTGGATGTTACTATATTTGGAAAAAAAGAGAAAGGGATTTTGTGCTGTTTCACCAGATGACTACTCTTGGTAAGTTATGGTATTTGCCTCCTCCATTGATATGTGGTGTAAAGTAAGGATTGTTAGAGGCAGTTCACTGCTACCAATCCTCCTTTGTCTTGGCACTATCCAGTAAGTAGCAGAAGAGTATATACCATAGAGTATCTACAGAAGAGGCACCGTTCTTGCATAGCCAGAGGATTATTGTATGATTACAATAAGTATAACTATATTTGATCAGGTACAAGTACCAGGGCCTCAGAAAGCTGGTAGGACATATCTGCTTCATCTGAGAGCTAGAACAGAACTCTTTGTCTCCAGCCACAGACTGATTGTGGCATTGGTAGAATGGGTGAGACAGTGTAACATGAACTTTAACTCCTTCAGAAATATTTCTTATAGAATATTTCCCTCCCATTATATAGCCATGTATATAACAATATTACACTACACTCATTAAATATAAATCTAAAGAATTTTGAAAAAAAGTAAAACCAATGCATCAACTGTCTCACCAGTCACTTAATATTGGGCCTGAGGGAAAGGTCCATCAGGAACCAGGAACTTATCAGTTTGCAAATCCAACAATGTACTCAATCACATTTTCATAGTGATTACAATTTACCTGAGTATCTATTCCCCTTCCATTTGATGATTTACAGCTTTTTTCTGGGATGTTACTTATATCCTCTATAGTGACATTTGATGCAAAATATCTGTGCAAATCATTTGCTATCTGCAAATTTTCTGTTATCAATTCCCCAAAATCACTCACTATTGGACAATTGTTTACTGCATCAATTCTTTTCATTTCAAAATATGCCTAGAAATTCTTAATATATTTATATTTCTAGATAACTTAATTAATCTTTCAGTCATTCTTTGCTGTTCTTTATATTTTGTCCCATTTTCTGAACTGCCTTAGCAATAATTATACTTGTTTTTTTCTGTTAGCTTGATGCTTTCTTTAATTTTTTTTCTTGTTTAGCAGAGGTGGTGAGTTCAATCTTTAGAGCATTCTTTTCCCTTTGGTACAAATCTATTTTTGTATTCTGAAATGTCACCTTTAAGTGGTTGCCTCTGTCTCTCTAATGACTTATCCCTTTACCCAATTTGTCAGTTTACTTCAGGCTAGCTCTATTTTTATGCCATCATAACTGGATGCACCACTTTCACTGTACAGCCGGTGACTTGGGGACTCCTTAAAAATTAGAAAATTATTTTAAAAGGGTAAGGTCTTTTCCCCATCTTGCAGTTTGCATTGTTTGCCCTGGAATTGCAGGATGTTCCAGAGCACTCCATGTTAAATAGGTTACTTTTGAATTGACATCATGTGACAAAAGAAACATATTCAAAATTACACTTTTTGACTGCACAATAATAAAGATGTTCAACATACTTCTGTGCCACGTTGAAGAATATTGAGTTGTTTCTAGTCCACAGATTGTTCTTAACAGTAAACTAACAAAAAACAGAGAAAATAAAATAAAGTTGAAGCAATAGCTATCTGATTCCTTTGCCTCAAATCACTTCACACAAAACCATTAATATAGCCGAGAAGAAAGAAGCCATTAAACAGTTTGTAAGTATAAAAGGGGATCAATAAGACCCAATGAAATTGTGACCTGGATTATTCAGTTTAGTTCAATTAGTTTAATTTATTTAATTGATACAACACGGTGTGCAATAAAAAAATAACTGCACCTGTAGTTATAACACTTCTTTTGCATCCATAATTAGCTTTTTCAGCAAGCAAGTCAGGAAGGTGGAAAACTACAAATGCTAGATATGTGAAACAAAAATAGGAAAATATTAGAAATTGGACAGAATAAAAGAAAATTACAGAGATTGCTGGAGTTCTGAAATTAAAACACAAGGATTTGCAGGAACCCAGCAGTTCTTGCATCATCTGTGGTGAGAGAAACAATTTTGAGTCCAAAATGAGCCTTCTTCTCACTCAGTAAACTCTCTGCAAAGTCACTGTCAGACTTGCTGGTGTTTTTATAAAGAATATTTTGTTAATAAAATTGAGTTGAACTGCAAACTGAATTCAGTGTTCATTTGTCTGCCTCACCAACAAGAGCGCTTGAGTAAAATGTTTTTAATATATAAACTGTTCAAAGCATCCAAGGGACAGCACTGGCGGCCCGGTGGTGGGCTTTGATTAGAAGTTCGTATAACCTCCAAAGCTGAACCAACCCCATTGACCTTGAACTCTCTGACATCCAGCCTGAATCTGATTTAAGAGGGCAGTTGTCCCACTACTGATAACATGAGGAGGACAAACACCAAAGTAAATACAGGGTCAAGGACCCACAGAAAGCAGAGACTACAAAGCCGAATACAGGGTTAGAGGACCCGCAAGGTGGCTCGAAGCCAGATGCTGCGATTGGGACTCCTGAGGATACAGAGATTATGTAAAGTAACGGGGACCCAGAGTCACAGGGAAACAAAAAAGGCAGCTAATATTGGGCCAGGGACCTATGATGAGAGAGGGAGAGGGAACAGTAAATTAAAAAGAAACAAGAGGAAAAATAGCCAGTGCCCAGAGAGGAAGGAGGTACTAAAGTTTTTAATACATGAACTGGTGGAAGTGTCCAAAGCACAGGCATCAGGGGGGAAGTTGTTGTGGAAAGTAAGGATCATGATTCATGACATTACTGCATTTACATAAATTACAGTGAATAATGCACAAATTGGTGGACCACTAGATCTGCATGATTGTAGTGTTGATCTGTGTAGCTCCAATGCTGCTCTCTATACCTCCCGATTGCCTGCATTTAACATGGGTGGTCAGCAATGGTGCTTGCATGCTACAACGAATTCACTCTTTTTATTGGCAGGTTACCCCATAAAGAAAATATATCTGCAATGCTAATTACAGAGCAGCCTCAGAAGACAGCAGGAACAGGAATACTAGCTCCTGGAATCTGGACCCAAGGACTTGGCAGCTAGAATCTAGAATCCCTACAGTGTGGGAACAAGACCACACTGAACCTCAGACCATCCCAGCCACACCTGTCCCCTTGTAACCCACCTAATCTACACATCCCTGAACACTATGGGCAATTTTGCATGGCCAATCCACCTAACCTGCACATCTTTGGATTGTGGGAGGAAACCAGAGCACCTGGAGGGAACCCATTGCAGACACAGGGAGAATGTGCAAACTCCACACAGACAGTCACCTGAGGCTGGAATCAAACCTGGGTCCCTGGTGCTGTGAGGCAGCAGTGCTAACCAGTGAGCCACTGTGCTGCCCCTATGGCTGTGCCATAAGAAAACTAATGACCTCTTTGACAAGGTCCCAAATGGAAGTCTAAAAGGTAACAGCCCATGGGACCGAAGGCAAGATGGCAAACTGTATCCAAAATTTGCTTACAAATGGGAGGCAAAGGGTGATGGTGAAGCTTTGTTTTTGTAATTGGAAGCCTGTGATGAACGGTGTACCACAGGATTGGGTATTGGGACCCTTGCTGTTTGTTATGTATGTTAATGACTTGGATGAATGTGGAATGTATAATTAGTAAATTTGCAGATTGCACGGAAATTGGTGATGTTGTTGATAGTGAGGAGGATGGTCTCAGACTGCAGTCTGATATTGATCAGCTGGGAAATTGGCAGAGCAATGGCAGGTGGAACTTAATCCTGATAAGTATGAGGTGATGTGTTTTGGGAGGTCTAATAATGGAAGGATTTACACAATGAATGGTAGATTTCTAGGGATTACTGAGTCACAAAGTGACTTTGGTGTACAAGTCCACGGATCCTTGAAGGAGTCAGCACAAATGGATAGTGTGGTAAATAAGGCAGATGACAGGCTTGCCTTCATTAACCAGGGCGTAGAATATAAGAGCACAGAAGTTTTGTTGCAGCTTTATGTATCATTGGTTAGGCTACAGATGAAATATTTTGTGCAGTTCTGATTGCCACACTATCAGAAGGACATGATTGCACTGGAGAGAGGGTTGTGGTTTGGGATGAAAATCTTAGTTATAAGGAGAAACTGGATAGGCTGGGTTAGTTTTCCTTGGAGCAGAGGAGGCTGAGGGGGTATCTGACTCCGGCATACAAAATGACGAGAGGCATTGAAAGGCTAGATTGAGAATCTTTTCCTGTGGCAGACATGTATAAGACCAGACAGCATAAGTTTAAGTTGAGAAGTAAGTGCTCATTGGGGATCTGAGGAAAAATGTTTTCATCCAGTGGGTGGTAGAAATATGAAATGCATTGTCTGACAGGTTGGTGGAGGCAGGTACTCGCCCAACATTTAAGAAGCATCTGGATGAGCACTTAAAATTCCAGGGCCTATTAGTTATGGACCAAGTGCAAGTAAATGGGATTATTATGGCTTGATGTTGTTGGTCAGCATAGACAAGATAGGCTGAGGGGCCTGTTTTTATGCTGAATCACTCTTTCAGGTCATCAAAGTCAATTACAATTCCTACCACCCACACTGTCAACCTCTCATATTTCTCATTGTACCTCTTCCCATTACTCATTTTGCAGTAGCTCCAAAAACTCAGGACTCTACATTCAGATACTCCTCCTTACTCTTATATACTTTCCAATGTTGGTAGCATCATATTCCTGTCTTTTGGCATCCACAAAACTGCAGTTATTCAGCTATGGCAAGAGCATGATCCAAATGCAGCACACACAATCCCTGGCATTCTTCCCTAACTATTGCAGTATAAGTTGGCACACAATCTAATGGAGAAGGGCCGTATCAACAGATGAGCCAAGTGGCCTACTTCTGGTGTTGCATCTAATTGTTTAAGGGCGGAAGGATGTCTATCTCTTGAGGAGAATCGACCCAAGTTCTGATTTTTGCATGCACTGCTAGTTACAGCCTTGCAATCTACAAGTGTCCTGCTTATGCCCAGCCTGTTTTCTACCCATTAACAAAGCTTCAATCCAAACTAATGCATTATCATCAATCCAATCAGTTCCATCTTAAAATAATAACTTCTTGTATTCACCTTGTTTCCCATTATTCATCCTACCAGTCACATCCCAAAAAATCTCTCACACAGCTTGCTATGCCTAATTCAACTCAACAAATTAGGTGAGAGCCATTCACTGGTTTGTTTCTCAGAACAATTTGGTTTAAAATGCTAGCTGTGCATGTCCACCATCATATATGTTTCATTTCCATTCCACCTCAATGTGTCTCTCATACCAATGTAGTTTTCTTTATTTAGATTTAAGACACTAATTTTAGATTGGACCAAATCACTTTCCAATTGAATACAAAATTCTATCCCTTTATGGGGTTTATGGGGTTATATGGGGGAAGGACTCTCCTTTGTTGGCTCAACCTGCAGCCATTGGCTTGGAAAGGCCTTCTGTCCTACTCTGAGGAAGCCCTGCCTCAAGGGCTGGCACCTTTCTGATCTCAGCTGTACCACCTGGGTGCATTGGCCACTACCGAGACTGCAAATTGTCCCCAATCTTAATCCTTGGTGGAACTAGGTGCAAAAGTGATAGGGGCAGACCCTGCCGGCAGGTTGAGGCTGTTTGGATGGGAAAGGCAGGGCAAGGATGAGAAGAAAGGCAGGGTTGGAAACCCTGTAGGGAAGCGTGGAGTGGTATGTGGGGGATTGTGGATTGACACAGGGAGCCCATAGTGGAGCTATGCCCCTATTGCCTAGACAACTACCTGAGTTTTGAGGTCTGCTGGGCTGCAAATATTTGTTTTGTTGGTTTTGCTTTCCTTTTATATTTTCCTGGGATTTTTGTTTTACCAAAAAAACCTTTGGAAAGGCTGAAAATATATTTTACATCATTGGAAAGAGTGAAATCATTTTTTGTCCCATAAGTTGTGAACTTTTGAGTAAGAGACCTAATTGCCGCTGAATCGATTTTGCCTTTCTAGCAGAACAGTAAACTGCTGTTTTTATGGGTTTCTTTACTTAAAAGCATATGGTTTAGAAGCAATTTATCCAGATCAATTAGTAACAGTAGAAATGTCCCTGACAGCAATTCCTGATATAAGTAAATTATTTTCCTTGTCAAACTGCATTTGCTCTTAACACTATATTTAAAACACATTCAACACCCTTGTTTCATCAGTTTTCTTCAATCACTTATAGTGTAAATCATCCTTCTCAGCCAAGTCTAAAATGCGAAGTGATAATAATATACTTTGCTCCGTTCACTGGTACAGTTCTGATTCAGTAATAGTTGCAAAACTGGAAATGCACAGATCATGCAATGGAAACATGGCAGAAACACGCATCTACCTCTTCTTTCACTCCAGTAAAATATCCATGCTATGGAACTACATTTCCATGAGAAAGCTCAGTAGATGTTGCAACTCCTATTGATTTGGAATGTGACTTCATGGAATGTGCAGTGCCTTTCAGTACGTTGTTTGATTATCCTACTCACCTATTAACCCAGGCCTAGCCGACTGCCCTGTATTGCCTCTCAGTTCCCAAACCCTTAATGTAACTATTCTACCATTGTGTTTAAATTCCTGCATCTATTCTGTCTGTCTTTGATCCTTACAATAACACCTACCCTCACCCTCACCTCCCACTAAACTCAACATTCATCTATCTCTGGCCTTTTGTTTCCCTCCTTGTTACCCCACCATTGACAGCTATGCCCCAATGTACTTTATTTCCTTCTTTATCTTTCTGTCTGTCTTGCTGTGCTCCTTCTTCCACTTCTTCATATAGTGAAATAACTGACTGAAGACAGAAAATAAGGCTGGCATCTATTTCCAATTATCAATAGCAACAGTGCTGCCTATGGGAGTGACTCAGAACCTTGCCAATGTCCATTATGCTGTGCTGCTAATGTTAGAAATCTATTGTATCGTGGATGCAAAGTTCAGTTCTGGCTTTCATGCCAGTAAAATGCAATTTGGATGACTCAAAGCTAAATTTTAAATTCAGTTATGTATTTGCTTTTTCCTTCTACTTAGCTTAGAGTTTGAATTTTAACATTTACAAAATCAATCATTAAAATCACAAACCTAATGCCCTAGTCCAAGTACCAATTCATACTTATTGGCCATGATAGCTTCAAGTCCTGCCTGCTTCTAATTTCAACCTGTCAATGTTTGTGGGGTCAGGTGAAGCTGCAAGGTTTTCATGTTTTGAAGTTGTCCTTCTGGGGTCATCCCTTTCCAAAGTAGTTGAAATGTCTCATAGGATAATGGTGCCAGGACTCATTGGATTGAAAACGAAAATACCCCTTTATAGAAATAGTCGATTCAAAATTTAAAAATAATGTTCCCAAGCGGAATATGAGTTGCTGCTCCTGCAACCTTCGGGTAGGAGCGTTGTGGCACTGCAGGAGGCCCAGGATGGACAAGTCATCTACGGAATGGGAGGGGGAGTTGAAATGGTTCACGACTGGAAGGTGCAGTTGTTTAGTACAAATCGAGTGTAGTTGTTCTGCAAATGAGAAAAAAATATTTACAACCAGACAGCCATCCCAACATGGGCTGTCAAGTGGAGCCTACATCTGCCAATTGGTTGACTGGCACAATTTCTCCTGCCAGGACTACCAGCTTCCTGTCCATCAGATAAATGAGAAGGCACAATGCATCCCATCCCTTTCCCCTCATGGTAATTGGAGACAATACTATCCAACAAACCTCGATGTTGATCCAGAACTTTGCATAAGCAGAACCAGGTCTAGTTTCTGTTCCTTCTGGAGTAAGCCTACTGGAGTATCAAGGTGTAGAGCTGGATGAACACAGCAGGCCAAGCAGCATCAGAGGAGCAGGAAGGCTGCCGTTTTGGGCCTAGACCCTTCTTCAGAAATGGGGGAGGGAATGGGGGTTCTGAAATAAATAGGGAGAGAGGGGGAGGCGGACAGAAGATGGATAGAGGAGAAGATAGGTGGAGAGGAGACAGACTGGTCAAAGGGTGGGGATGGAGCCAGTAAAGGTGAGTGTAGGTGAGGAGGTAGGGAGGAGATAGGTCAGTCCAGGGAGGATGGACAGGTCAGGGGGGCGGGATAAGGTTAGTATGTAGGAGATAGGGGTGGAACTTGAGGTGGGTGGAGGGGATAGGTGGGAGGAAGGACAGGTTAGGGAGGCGGGTACGAGCTGGGCTGGTTTTGGGATGCGGTGGGGGAGGGGAGATTTTGAAGCTTGTGAAGTCCACATTGATACCATTGGGCTGCAGGGTTCCCAAGCAGAATATGAGTTGCTGCTCCTGCAACCTTCGGGTGGCATCGTTGTGGCACTGCAGGAGGCCCAGGATGGACAAGTCGTCTGCGGAATGGGAGGGGGAGTTGAAATGGTTCACGACTGGAAGGTGCAGTTATTTAGTGCAAATCGAGTGTAGGTGTTCTGCAAATCAGTCCCCAAGCCTCCGCTTGGTTTCCCTGATGTAGAGGAGGACACAACGGGAACAGCGGATGCAGTATACCACATTAGCAGATGTGCAGGTGAACATCAGCTTGATGTGGAAAGTCTTCTTGTGGCCTGGGATGGGGGTGAGGGGGGAGGTGTAGGGGCAGGTGTAGCACTTTCTGCGGTTGCAGGGAAAAGTACTGGTTGAGGTGGGGCTGGAGGGGAGTGTGGAGCGGACAAGGAAGTCACACAGGGAGTGGTCTCTCCGGAAAGCAGATAAGGGTGGGGAGGGAAAAATGTCTTCGGATTGCAGGTGGCGGAAGTGTCGGAGGATGATGCGTTGGATCCAGAGCTTGGTGGGGTGGTACGTGAGGACAAGGGGGATTCTGTTTTTGTTGTTATTGTGGGGAGGGGGTGTGAGGGATGAGTTGCGGGAAATGCGGCAGACACGGTCAAGGGCGTTCTCGACCGCTGAGTGGGGGAAGTTGTGGTCCTTGAAAAACAAGGACAGTGCCGCAACAATGCTACCCGAAGGTTGCAGGAACAGCAACTCATATTCCACTTGGGAACCCTGCAGCCCAATGGTATCAATGTGGACTTCACAAGCTTCAAAATCTCCCCTCCCCCTACCGTATCCCAAAATCAGCCCAGCTCATCCCCGCCTCCCTAACCTGTCCTTCCTCCCACCTATCCCCTCCTCCCACCTCAAGCCCCACCCCCATCTCCTACCTACCAACCTCATCCTGCCCCCTTGACCTGTCCATCCTCCCTGGACCGACCTATCTCCTCCCTACCTCCCCACCTACATGCACCTTTACTGGCTCCATCCCCACCTCTTTGACCAGTCTGTCTCCTCTCCACCTATCTTCTTCTCTATCCATCTTCTATCTGCCTCCCCCTCTCTCCCTGTTTATTTCAGAACCCCCTTCCCCTCTCCCATTTCTGAAGAAGGATCTAGGCCCGAAAAGTCAGCCTTCCTGCTCCTCTGATGCTGCTTGGCCTGCTGTGTTCATCCAGCTCTACACCTTGTTATCTCAGATTCTCCAGCATCTGCAGTTCCTACTATCTCTGCTTACTGGAGTACGTTGGAATGTCCTTTGACTTTGGCCCAATTATCTTGCTTTGTATGTGATTTATTAATGCATTCTTTCTCATCCTGGTTTAATTTTTCTTCTTCAGACACCCTCCTTGGTGTATTTGGGTTTGAATCCTTTAATATGTGGAATCCTATAAGCACCGTCCACTCTGATGATGTCATACTGATGTTGCAAACAGAACAGCTTAGAATTTCAAAGGAATGAGACATAACATCTCATCCTCTTCATAGTCACTGTAACTATGTCTAATGTCTATCATATCATTGTAATCTGTAATTAGTTGCTTACATACAATAGGCTGTCTCTTGTTTGTTTGGCTGTACTGAGCTTGAGTATTACTGAGAGAAGACACATTTGATTCTTGCCCTCATTAAAACAATTTGCAAGAAGTACCAATGTAAACTAGAAATAATACTCATACATACAAGGTGAGAGGCTGTGTTGTTGGAAGATAGATTCTGATTGATGAGGTATTGTCAGGAAGAATGCAAGTGCTAAGTGATGACTGACGGTTAACTGCCAATCTTTGTGCCAATTTTAAACTGGGCACTTCAACTTTGATTGGTCAAGACATTGCCCTAAGAAGTAAACCAATATGTGTAAATGTCTTTTCCATCTTCAAAGTACATAGTCCAGTGCATGCAGTGTGTCACACTGTCAGCCTAGCTGACAATCCTAAGCGTGTGACAACCGTTCTTTGGTAAATTTCAGCAATACATAAACTATACCTTGTTAACTATGCAAGACTCTTCTGGTTAGGCCAGGAAATAGCTTTCCTCTACTACACTAGACCAAGGAGGCTCTGTAATTTCCTACACTTAAAAAGGGACGGTGGTAGTGAATTGCACCATGATCAGCAATTCATACAGTTGAGTGAGCTGGAATGCTCATACAACACATCACAACCTCCTCTTCCTCTGAAAATTACCTGAGAAGCACTGTTGACAAAGTAAATATCTCAAACTGCTCGATTGTTGGATGGCAAGGTCCATGGATCCCTTGCTCGAGCTGGAAAAGTAAAAGGTCAGACTCCCAAGGTAAGTTTAACTGAAAGCAGCCTGCAACAAAAAAAGCTTTAAGATTTTGCTATACTTTTGTGTTTTTTTGCATATCTAAACAGTGTGCGTACAATAACGCTGAATGTTATTTCAGCCATGAATGTTATGAAGCCATACTAGTAACTATCAGGTGGGGTTCTGAATTATCTCACCTGCCAAGCCCATGAGCCACCTCCTATTGCACTCTGTTATATTGGTTGGTGTTTGTCTATTATGGAAAAACTGTTTCCAATTTGACTGAAGTTCTGTGTTCATTTTAGTTAACAAAGCTTTACACAAAGTGCAACGATAAGTTTCCTTTCAGTGGAACTGGTGTAACCTGGAAGTTGTGTGAATATACAACAGTCTTAAGTCTTGTACATGAGTGAGAAACTCTGAGTCGTAGAAGCAGAAGTAGGCCATTCAGCCCATCAAGTCTCTCCACTGTTTCCATGAGATCATGGCTGATCTGATAATCCTAAATTCTGCTTTCTTGTCTTTTGCTTTATAATCCTTGGCTCCCTCAGATTAAAAATCTGTCTGTCTCAGCTCTGAATACACTTAAGGACCCAGCCTCAACAGACCTCTGTCGTAACGAATTCTACAGATTCACAACTTTCAAAAGAAATTCCTCCTCATCTGATTTAAAATGTGTGACCCCTTATTCTGAGATGATGCATTCTAACAAAGGGAAATAACCTTTAGTGTCTATTCTGTCAAGTCCTTGAATCTTGTGTTTTAATAAGGTCTCATTCTTTTATACTTCAATCAGTGCAGGCCCAAGCTACTCAATCTCTCCTCACACTGGATCGGTTTGTCCCACTGAGGCAAGGAAGGGATGGTAAGGTGAAGGAACTTTGGATGACAAGACGTGGAACATCTAGTCAAGAGGAAGAAGGAAGCTTACTTAGGGTTAAGGAAGCAAGGATCAGACAGGGCTCTAGAGGGCTACAAGGTAGCCAAGAAGGAACTGAAAAATGGACTGGGGTGAGCTAGAAGGGGGTATGAAAAAGCCTTGGCAGGTAGGATCAAGGAAAACCCCAAGGCCTTCTATGCTTATGTGAGGAGCAAGAGGATGGCCAGAGTGAGGGTAGGGCCAATCAGGGATAGTGGAGGGAACTTATGTGTGGAGTCAGAAGAGGTAGGGGTGGTCCTTAATGAATACTTTGCTTCTGTATTCACCAGAGAGAGGGTCCTTGACGTTTGTGAGGATAGCATGAAACAGGCAGATATGCTCGAACAGGTTGATGTTAGGAAGGAGGATGTGGTAGAAATATTGAAAAATCTGTGGATAGATAAGTCATATACCCAAGGTTGCTACGGGATGCGAGGGAAGAGATTGCTGCCCCTCACTGTCCAGGGAGTAGTACCAGATGATTGGAGAGTGGCAAATGTCATTCCCTTGTTCAAGAAAGGGAATAGGGATAATCCTGGGAATTACAGACTAGTCAGTCTTACTTCTGTGGTGGGCAAATTATTGGAGAGGATTCTGAGAGTATTTATGATTATTTGGAAAAGCAGAGTTTGATTAGAAATAGTCAGCATGGCTTTGAGAGGGGCAGGTCATGCCTCACAAGCCTTATTAAATTCTTTGAGGATGTGACAAAACACATTGAAGGTCAAGCAGTGGATGTGGTGTATATGGATTTTAGCAAGGCATTTGATAAGGTTCCCCATGGATTTGGGGAAATTTCGCTCTCTGGATACAAAACTGGCTGTCCGGTAGAAGACAGAGAGTGGTAGTAGATGGAAAGTATTCAGCCTAGAGCTTGGTCACCAGTGGTGTTCCAGACGGACCTGTTCTGGTACGTCTGCTCTTTGTGATCTTTATAAATGACTTGCATGAGGAAGCGGAAGGGTGAGTTGGTAAGTTTGCCGATGACACGAAGGTTGGTGGAGTTGTGGATAGCATGGAAGGCTATTGTAGGTTGCAACGGGACATTGACAGGATGCAGAGCTGGGCAAAGAAGTGGCAGATGGAATTCAACCCAGAAAAGTGTGAAGTGATTCATTTTGGAAAGTCAGATTTGAATGCAGATTACAGGGTTAATGGCAGGATTCTTGGCAGTTTGGAAGAACAGAGGGATGTTGGGGTCCATGTCCGTAGATCCCTCAAAGTTGCTACCCAGGTTGACAGGGTTGTTAAAGTGTATGATATGTTGGCTTTCATTGCCAGGGGAATTGAGTTTAAGAGCCGCAAGGTTATGCTGCAGCTCTAAAACCCTGGTTAGACCATACTTGGAATATTATGTCCAGTTCTGGTCGCCTCATTATAGGGAGGATGTGGAAGCTTTAGAGAGGGTGCAGAGGAGATTTACCAGGATGCTTCCTGGACTAGAGGACAGGCATTTTGGGGAAAGGTCGAGGGAGCTAGGGCTTTTCTCATGGGAGTGAAGAAGGATGAAAGGTGACTTGATAGAGGTGTACAAGATGATGAGAGGCATAGATAGAGTGTATACCCAGAGACTTTTTCTCAGGGTGGAAATGACTACTACAAGGGTGCATAATTTTAAAGTGATTGGAGGAAAGTATAGGGAGATGTCAGAGGTAGGTTCTTTACACAGTGGTGGGCGTGTGGAATGCGCTGTCATCAGAGGTAATGAAGTCAGATACATTAGAGACATTTTAAGCGACTCTTGGATAGGCACATGGATGATAGTATAATGTAAGGTATGCTGGGTAGTTTGATCTATGTAGGATAATAGGTCAGCACAACATCGTGGGCTGAAGGGCCTGTACTGTGCTGGACTGTTCTATGTTTCATTGTTTCAACCTTCTTAAGGGCAAGTCACTTAAAAAGTCATTTCAGGTGCCAGCAGCTTAACTGGAATATAGTGAAAAGAAAGCCAGACCTCAAATTCAGGCACATCTCAGGTCTATCATTTTGGAGTATGAGGTAGGCATCAATTTTGGGACAGACATGAGCCCAAACTAAATTCTTCATCAACAAATCATAGTAAAACTGATAAACTCATCCATCTGTCTTGCTAACATAAAGCTTTGTTACCTGCTGAGTTAGCAGTTTGTAAAGATTCTTTTGGAATCACTTTATTGCGCAGCAAGAAAGGTCAACATTGGCAGCAGACCTGAAATTGAGATACTTTTCTAAGTTACTCTCCAACTGTCAAGTAACAGAGAGCTCTAATTAATCATGCTGGAAAATCAATGAACTTTCTTGCTACCTGGTGCTTCTGAAAATTTATAACACTACTACAGATAACTACTACAGGCAGATAATTTGGTAAAAAAGTGTCCCTCGAATTCTACCTCAGCTGCTTATGTAGTGGCTAACTTTTACAAAAAAGAACACGGCCAGCAGCAGTAGTTTATCACCAAGTTACTTCCAGTTTCTGTTTGAATGTCTTCACCTAAGTTAATAAATGTACTTATTACATGGTAAGTGGTTTCAAAACTATGTCCAAATCACTTGTACATATCTGGGTATATTTTTGCATCTCCCAGTTCTCACTATTTCTGCAAATGGACATTTGACTTGTAGTTCATGTGGCTTTGACAGAATACAACTGGATTTTAATCCGAATGCACTAAAGTTCTAAGTGTCTGCAGGAAAAATTCCCAGTTAATTACCGTTTAGTCTTAAATAGAATATCTCCATTTCTTTTTCTGATGTCATGTAAAATAAGCTCAAAAGACCCATAAAATTATTTTAACGACACTTTTTTGGTGCTGGACAGGGAATATAAGAGCAGTCATTTACATTTCTGCACAACATACAGTTGGAAGATCTATTTAAAAAAGTTCACAAGAAAGAATACTCACCAATGATAAAAAGAAGGGAAATTTGGATTTTGTATCATTTTTCATTTTGTAAACCAAAAATCAAGGTTTTCCTGCTTTATCTTACAACTTACACTTACTGTTAAGATTAATATGATTTATCATAAATTTTCAACAACTGATTATGTGAAAACCAGTTGTTTCCCTGCTGGTCAACAAGTGGTAACCTTTGAAAGTAGTAATCTTTTCCTTTCAAGCCCAACGTAGGTCCAAAATTAATTGTAGTAATTCTTTTTAGGCAGTTTTTAAGGCACAAACTCCTGCTGTGGAATTATTTCGTGATACCAGTCACTGTCCCACCCTAACTCGTCCAAATCACTGGGAAAAAAATTATTGTGTCAGCAAAGTATTTAACCTTACAAGGCATCACTACAATGTCTGTTTTTTTAATCTCTCCCTATCTCTTGTTGGGGCCGCACAGAAGTCTTTAACTGTGATATCCCTTGCTAAAGTTCCCCTCTCAAACCGAAGTATTCTGGCCAATACTGTATAAGCATTTCCAACAAATTTGAATTATATTTATCAGCCTTTTAAAATACTTGTACAAATAATATTGAACATTTCTTTGATGGTACTCAAAAATATCATGAATATTTGAAAGTGATTGCTGCAGTACTAGGTATGTATAATTCTGTTTAACATTATTACAGGCTGTTTTGTTGTACTATGGATAGAATTTGCATGTTCTTTTACTGCCCCTGTATAGAACACTTTGTTACAAAAGTCATGGGTGGTTTCTTACTCTCCCTGTCTATCCCAATTAATAATTTAGCAGCATGTTTCTGTGGGTTTAAAAATAAAGAAGGTTACTTATTCTCACAAATTTACTCAGAATTAAATGTGGCTTTTTGTTGTGTTTTCTCACAAGTACATTCTCACACACACAGATTAGACGCAGATGAAGGTAATATACTATTCTATATGGTAATTAATTCAGTCTTTGAATTATGCTGTCCAGTCTCCCTTATGGCAGGCCTGTAGTTTCTTAGATAACAAGTTGTGGAGCTGGCTGAACACAGCAGGCCAAGCAGCATCATTGGAGCAGGAAAGCTTGACGTTTCAGGCCTAGACTCTTCATCAGAAAGG
>JAHRHZ010000031.1:4190814-4292826 GCA_024137785.1 Ginglymostoma cirratum
CTTCATCAGAAAGGTCTAGGCCCGAAACGTCAAGCTTTCCTGCTCCTATGATGCTGCTTGGCCTGCTGTGTTCATCCAGCTCCACAACTTGTCATCTCGGATTCTCCAGCATCTGAAGTTCCTATTATCTCTGTAGTTTCTTAGTTGGTTTTGATGATTTAATGTTGAAGCAAGGGTCTTTTAACTGAAAGGTTTATCACAGGTTGTAAAGTCTTCCTACAACTAAATTTCCAGGAGGTTGGTTATCAGGTGGACTTGAAATTGTAAGAAGCTGAGAGTGCCCTTCTTTAAACTAGGATCTCCCACTTTCAAAATGTCACTGTTGATTACCTTGGCTGTTCTCAGACTTAAAAATAATTTGATCGTTTTGGTGGAAACAGCTTCTAGCTGATTTTAAAATGAGCCAACAACGTGACTCAGTCCTCAATTGACATTTTTCGTGTTCAGCCTCTTTTTCTGAAAGAGATGGTGCTCAAATTGATTCCAACATCCTCGGTTGTGGTTTAACACTTTGTGCAACTTGCCTCAGGCAATCTGCCCATTGTTGACGTGCTTATCCCCATTCCCTGCTACAAATTTATCAGCAGTGGGAGAGACTTTATTAACTGAAATTATTCTACAAATGCTGGTATCCCATCACTAAGTCACTCTTTATTTATGTATGGAAAGTCCTTGACTCTGGCATAATCATGTCAGTCGGCACCCAGACTATCAGAGTCTCTGACACTCCTGTTTATATCTAGCCAGAGATCCCTGATTGGACCAGAGTAACAGCCACACGCAGGGAACTCATATTCAATGAAGTCCACCTGGCTGACCCCATTATAATCGCAACACTAAACATGAGCCAATCGAAGGCCCTGACTGCCCAATTAAAGGCCATTCAAAGATAGTCTGGGGATTTTAACCGTGATAGGAGAAGCCAAATCAAGTGGGAAATCCAGAGGGACCATTGGCTGGTCAAGAGGAGTGTGGGACCCTGCTTTCTGTGTCCTTTACACCCATCAAAGCCCCTACCAATGTCTTCTTATTCTTGCATTTCCACATATTATTGATTGATTCCACAGTTATTTCTCCTCCCTGCTCAGGCCCAGCTTCACTGGCATTTGTAAGGCACCCCTTTGCCTTAAAGTCTGGGTTCTACTGCAGTCTTTGTGACTGGCTGCAGTCCCAGCAAAGGTCAGTCCTCCCAATGGTAGTCCTAGGACCAGACAGTTCCTAGTCAGTCGATTGACTGGCAGCTCTGAGGTGGGACTTTTTCTGGAGACCTTAAGACCATAAAACCATAACACACAGGAGCAGAATTAGACCATCTGGACCATTGAGTCTACCCCAGCATTTGGTCATGGTTGATACATTTCTCTATTCCATTCTCTGCCTTTGCCCTGAAACCCTTGATCCCCTTAATGATCCAGAACCTACCTCTGCCGTAAAAACACTCAATGATGTGGCCTCCACAGCCTTCTGCAACAATGAATTCCATTGATTCACTTCCCTCTGGCTGAAGAAATTCCTCGTCATCTCAGTTCTAAAGTGTCGTCCCTTCACTCTAAGGCTGTACACTAGGGTCCTCGTCTCTCCTACTACTGGAAAAGCCTTTACATTACGCTAATTAAGCCTCTCAGTAGTCTGTAAGTTTCAATGAGATCCTGCCACATCCTTTTAAACACCATAGAATATTGATCCAGTGTCATCAACCCCTCCTCAGATGACAAGCAAAAGGTGGAAGACTCCCCTTAACTGACTTAATGGTCTGACAAGAATCAATTAATTGTGTGGTACACCAGTTAACTGAGTGATACAGTAGGAGTGGGGACCCTGCACATGAACCATCTCGGATGAATGATGAAAGAAAATGGGAAGGTGTTGATTGCTTATGGAGGATAAATGCTGAATAATCTGTTTCCGTATTGTAATTTTCATATAATTGTTCAAAACTTCCACTTGTGACTAAAATATGCAACTTCCTAATTTTAGGTTTCTTACGATCCCAGCAATAAACTAGTTCTCCTTGCAGAATCTAATAAAGAAAATGGATAGATTAGATCAACATCATCTTTTGAACATGTCTTTGTCATTTGTATAGTTCCAGAATGATGCTTTTACATTTTATGTTCTGATTAATTGTGATTAGCAGCAATAGTAAGGAAAGTAATAACGTTAAACAGATTTTATTAAGGTATAAAACAAGACAGAGCGTTGAAAATAAATAGAAGACAGTTTGATTAAGTTCGTTCAGCGATAATAAGTGAATTATGATGGAAAACTCTATGATAACAAATGGGTTCCATTGTAGTATAAAACTGTCTGTATGAAACGTTCAATTTTCCCAGACTGTCACTCCACGTTCAGTTCATACATATTTAAATGCATCATACTTTTTTGACAAGGCAACTTTAAGAGAACAGTTTTGTTTAATTGCTCCACTGTAATCTGTACAGCACATTAAATGGGAAATTTTGAAGCATTACTGTCATGTTCTTTGACATTTCAAGAATTAGAGTGAAGTAATGATAGAGCTGAAAGAATGTGCTACAAGAATGTTAAATGGTGTGCCTTTGAATTTTTGTCCTACAGTGATTGTTCTATACTGTCTAAGATTGGTGTCTGCAATACTGTTAGACATAATGTGGCATTGTATAACTAATGTTCCAGCTCCTCTAGGTGAAAACAGTTTCTTCCCTCTAAAATGTAGCATGTCATAGAAAGTGAATGTATAGAATTCAATCCTTTTTGTGTGCATGTGCCAGTGCGGCCCATAGAGTTGTTTCATTTACCACATGAAAAAAAAGCTGTATTAAAAAGGAATTCAGTCTATAGAAAGGACTGAAAACACAGCAGTGGTTATTAAGACAGAATAAATGTTACGACCTAGTGCTCCCAGCGTGCCGCATCATGTGATGGGAACACATTATTGAAAGGAGGGGCACAATGGACAGACAATTGCGTAGGCTGTGAATTGGTCGGACTGACTCCCACGATTGAATACCAAATATATTTTTCTGTTCACCATGAACCTCTGGGACCTGTGGGATATTAAACTATAAAATGTATCCCTTCATTGTAATGCTCTAGTTGCAACAATTACCAAATATTCAATTAATAACGTACTGCAAACATAATGAAATATGAAGAGTTTATTTTAAAAGTCTCAGGGCAGTTTTTTTTAACTGAATTGCAAGCATTCAGAACGCATCTGTCTCATGTAGAATTAAATTTAATATGTTCATTGAGCCAGGATTTGTACATAGATCCTTCCTTATGGCAAGTGACAAATAAATCTGACCTCTCCATAAGTGAGTAATATTCTTGGACTCATATGAATATTAAATATATGTGACAAGTTGCAATTATTCGGGCCTGGTATAGGGTATGTGGCCATTTTGAAGTTGATAAATTGTACAAAACGGTTAAAAATACTTTAATGAAAATTAATGAGATTCTAAAAACCATCCAGATCAAGAAACCTGAAAATGAAATTTCTGCAGGTGTCCTCCAGATTTCCTGCTATAAACGTGGTAGGAGCCCTGGAGAAAGAACAGAAATGTATGTTTTTAAGCACTTGAATTGGTTCTTTTTTCTCATAGTGGAAGCAAGTCATTTAGCCTATCAAGTCCAAACTGATCTTCCAAAGTGCCTCCCACTGAGACCCACACCCCTATCTTATGCCTGTAACCCTGCATTTCCCATGACTAATTCATCTAACCTACACATCCCTGGACACTCTGGGCAATTCAACATGGCCAATTCACCTAACCTGCACATCTTTGGACTGTGGGAGGAAACGGGAGCACCCGGAGGAAACCTATGCAAACACAGGGAGAACGTGTGAACTTCACACAGACAGTTGCCCAATGCTGGGATTGAACTCAGGTTCCTGGCAGTGTGAGGCAGCAGTGCTAACCACTGAGCCACCATGCCACCCTTTTTTGGAGCGTCCTTGATGGAAATGAAGCAATCGTTCAGGAGAACTCCAGCCTAAAAAATGCCTCATCTCTATGTCACTAGGTGGAACGTCACCACATCAGCGAACATCAGTTGCTTTAGCAGTAGGGAGTGGGGAAGTTCTGAAAGATGCACATTTACTGGATCTCTGTGTTCCTGTCTTTCTTCATTCTTCCTGGTGATGGGCTAGCAATGGGAGTCAACAATGGAGGATAGGTGGCCAATGAGGAAGATTAAGGCCCAAGTAGGTGTCATCTTCTGAGAATGTCAAATACTTTTTACATGTTGGTGTCCCCGGACCATCCTTGCTGACACTGGAGCCTGGCAGCTCTCTAGAATTGCTCTTCTAATGGCAAGCTGGCTCAAATGGTTGACATTTGGCCTTCCTCAATTGTCTGATCATGGAGCTGCTGGGATGAGAATGTCATAACTGCGGCCACAAACAGTCACTGAAGGACCTCATAGATGTGGAAATTCTTTTTTTTTAATATCTTCATGCTTCAGACAGTATCTCCATTTTGGGTTGCCCTCACAGTGCCCTACATACTGTCCACCCACTGTCCTTAATGGGGTGGTGAATACAGAGGCAGTCTATAGATTGGTTTCCTTATGGAAGGTTCAGAATCATTCTGACCTTGAAAGGGATAAAGATTCTGTCCACTGCGTGGGACTGAAATAGATAAATAAGAGAGCTTCTTGGTCTGTGGTGGTTAGCTGACTTCAGCAGTGGACAGCTACAGTTTTATGTAAGTACTTCAGAGCTAATGAGGAAAGAAAACATTAGGTGCATGTTTCATTCCTAACGTATGCCTTATTGCAAATCTGCAAAATGTCAAGATGAAAACTGACAAATAACAAAACAGAAATGGAATCAGATTGTGAATATAATTACCAGTGCTACTTTCTTTCTCCATAACTGAAATTTCTAATTCAAGAGTTAGATTTGTAACTGAGTAAAGAAATTTAAAAATAGCGTGGATTTTCAGCTGTACTATTGACTCAGTGACATTACAGTATACCTGCAGGTCTGACCATACTGCTGAGTCTGCAAGATTTTCCCAAACCACTGCAACAGTAGAATTTTTAATGAACTCTACCCAAAATCTTGTTGAAAAGGTTGGAACCACCTTGTGGGGCTGTAAATTGATCTGGTACAATGGATTTAGAGTCCTGTGGGAGCCTAAAGTGGAGAAGGTGGAAAATAAGCAGAGCTGGAAGTCACAGTGACAGGAATTAGATCCTCTAGCTCGTCAGGTACACAACTTACCGTGTTCAGAAAGTCCACACACAATTGACTGATGTTCACAGGCTGACTCCCCACCAGGACGATTTCACCACACTGAGTCATCTGGTGGAGGAAGGCAGTGGTGATGGAAACATTGGTTTAGAAGATGGTGCACAAACAAAGCCTTTCTGGCATTTCAAAGCTTGACTCCTTCCTAAACTGACCTAATGTTACTGCATGCTTCAATGGATGATTTGGAAATAAATAAAAATAACAAATCAAGGAGTTATACGCTTGACTAAAAAGATTGGTGTGAGACCATTGTGTTTCTGTTTATGAGGCACTGGCACCAGTATGCAGGCAGAAGGCATACCACCTGCTCAGGCCTTTGTGCACAGCAGTGATTTCTGCAATATCAGGGTAGTATTGTGCACGCACAGTGCAGAGGGATTGTTGATGGATGGGAGCTGTGGTCAGTCAGGCTTCACTTGAACCATACTGGGACCAGTGATCTGGCGAATTGAATAACTAAGGCTGCGGAGAGGTCCTCAAACTAATCAGAAGGGGAACATGCAGGCTTTTTAAGCAAAAGAATAATTCAACAATGATATCCAGAGTGGGACAAGAAGGGACAAAGTGCACAAGCAGAAAAATAAAGCACCAAATGGGGTCAAGGGGAAAAGAATTGCAAAAAGGCAAAATTAATGGCTTTTTACTTATGTGTGCATAATATTCAGAAACAAAAATATATCAACAGCACAAGTAGAGGTTAATGGGTAACAGCTTAAGGCCTTTGCAGAGACATGATTGCAAGAAAATCAAAGCTTGGAACCAAGAGTGGCTCAGTGGTTAGCACAGCTGCCTGACAGCACCAGGGCCTCAGGTATGATTCCATCACCGAGTGATTGTCTGTGTGAAGTTTGCATGTTCTCCCTGTGTCTGCGTGGGTTTCCTCTAGGTGCTCCGGTTTCCTCCCGCAGTCCAAAGATGTGTACGTTAGGTGGAGTAGCTATGCTATATTGTCCCGTAGTGTGCAGACTAGGTGGATTAGCCATGGGACATGCAGAGTTATAGGGACATAGTTGGGAGTTATTCATCTGGGTGGGATGCAGTTTGGAGGGTCAGTGTGGACTTGGTGGGCCACATGGCCTCCTTCCACACTGTAGGGATTCTGTGATTCTTAATATTCAGATGTATCTGACTTCTTGAAAAGGTGATGGGGTAGTTTTGTTAGTACAACATGGCATAAATATGACAGCATTAAATGTTATTTAATTGGAAGTACACGACAGACATCCTAACAGTAGTCAGTCTGTAGTATAAACAATGAATCAGAGATAGTGAGAGCGTGTAAAATGGTACATCATTAATTTTCTGAATAAGGGTCCCAACCCGAAACATCGACTTTCCTGCTCCTCTAATGCTGCCTGGCCTGGTGTGTTCCTCCAGCTCCACACTGTGTTGTCTCTGACTCCAGCATCCGCAGTTCTTGCTATCTCTGACATCATTAATCTTTAATCTTCATGTGGACTGTGAAAACCAAATTGACAGACGTAACCATGAGAAAGAATTAATTGCATGCATTCAGGACTGTTTCTCAGGACAATATTTTGTAATCTAACCAGGGATCAGGCTATTATGGATCTGATAATTTGATGCTGCGGGTTTAATAAATTATCTCAGAGTAAGACCATAAGATCATGTAACAGTTTTAGGCCATTCAGCCCATCACATCTGCTCTGCCATTTGATCATGTTTCTCAAACTCATTCTTCTATCTTCTCCTCATGATCCTTGATCCCCTGTGTAATCAGGAACCTATCCATCTCTGTCTTATATTCACTGAAAAGAACCCCTGAACAGTGTCCATAACTGATAGAATTGAGTATTTAGTTTAAGTGGGAGGAACCTGGGCCAGAAACACCTGTGCTAAACTTAAATAATTGTAGCTATAGAGGGATTGGGGCTGAGTTGGCTGGAGTGTACTGGGAAGGGAGTTTAACAAAAAAGATGATTGAAGAAGCTGATGTTTAAAAAAACATAACAGATGATTTTAGCAAAATATATCCCAGTGAGGAAGCAAGATTATAGGAAGCGGATAAACCACCCATCATTAACCAGGGAAGTTAAGAATGGTATCAAATTGAAAGAGAAAAATAAAACATGCAATGTGGCAAAGATTAGCAGTTCATTAAACTATAGTGAGAGTTTTAAATTCTAATAAACGATGATAAAAAAAATTAAATGGACAGTAAGCAAAAGGCTAAAGTTAAGGTAGGCCCCTGAGAGAACGATGTCGGGAAAACAGTAATAGGGAACCATGAAAACGGCAGACGCAGTGAATAATTACTATATATTATGTTGTGGTAGAGGATACGAACAACATTCCAAAAATACTAAATAATTAACAAACTTAGGTGTGAGGGAGGATGGTGGATAGACACAATAATTGTCACTGTAAAAACAGTACTAAGGAAACTAATCAGCTAAAGGATGATAAATTCCCTCGACCGGCTGGGTTGAATCCTAACGTTCTCAAGGAAGTAGCTATAGAATTAATGGATGCACTGGTAGTAAACTTCTAAGAATCCTTACAATCTGGGAAAGTCCCAGAGGATTTTGAAAAAACTGCCAATGTAATACCCTTATGTCAAAGGGAGACAAAGGGATGGAGACAAAAAAAAAGCAACAGGTACAATAAGCCAGTTAGATTAATGTCTGTCATTGGGAAAATATTACAGTCTATTATAGAGGATGTAACTGAGCATTTAGAAATGCATAATATGATCAAGCAGAGTCAGCACAGTTTCACCAAGGTGGGGTCATGCCTGAAAATTTACTAGAATTCTTTAAGGACTTAACAAGCAAGTTAGATAAAAGGGAAACAGCACATGTAACATATATGAATTACCAAAAGGAACTTGATAAAGGAACTGCATGTAAATAAGAACGCACGCTGTTTTTTGAAAGAAAGTGCTCCTGTTCATAAAAGAGCCAAGGATAAAAGGGCATAGATTTAATGTGATCTGCAAAAGAAGCAAGAGTAAACTGAGGAAAATCTTATTTACTCAACAAGTAGTTAGGTACCTGGAAGTGTGGTGGAGGCAATTGTAATTGAGGCATTCAAGAAGATATTGAATGATTATTTGAAGAACACTAATTTGCAAGTGGATGGAGATAAAGCAGGAGATTGGCACACATTTAATGAGCGGCTGCAAGCAGACTGGACCAAATGGCCTTCTTCTGTGCTATAATATTCCTGTAATTCTGTGTTGGTAATTCATTAGCACGAGTAGAAAATTGGCTAAATAATAGAATACAGAGATGGTATGAAGGGGAAGATTTCAGTGTGGCTACCTTTAGCTAGTGGGGTGCCACAGGAATCAGTGCTGCGCCACAATTACTGACGATATATATTAATGATGTGGATGAGAGAACTGAGTGTATTATTGCCAAGTTGGCGGATAACACAAAAATTTGTGAGAAGGCAAGTAATGAGGATGACACAAAGCATCTGCGAGCTGATATGGACAGGTTAAGTGAGTGAGCAAAAGCATAACATGGGAAAATGAGACGTTATGTACATTGGCAGAAAGGGCTAGAAGAGCTTTATGTTATTTACATTCAGAAAAACTGCAGAAAGCTGCAGCACATGGGGTTTTAGGTGTTCTTGTGCATTAATCACGAAACACTGGCATCCATGTTCAGCTGATAATAGGAAAGGTAAATGGACTTTTGGCCTTTATTTTATATGGAATGGAGTATCAAAATAGGGTGGTCTTGCTAAAACTATAAAAGGCACCAGTCAGATCACAGCAGGAATATTGTGACATTTCTGGTTGCCTTATTTAAGGAAAGATATCTTGGCGTTAAGGAAAGGTTGAGTAGGTTGGCCCTGTAATTATTAGAGTTTAGTAGCATGAGAGGTGACCTTATTGAAACATAGAAAATTCTTTTGGCAGCTGAAATAATGACAGCTCAACAGCTTAGATAAAGGAGAGGTCGTTTCCCCTTTTGGGAGAGTCTAAGGTCACAGGGCATAATCTTAGGGTAAGGGGCTGACCATTTAAACAAAGATGAGCAGGTTTTTGCTTTTTTTTTTGCCTCAGCGGATATGAATCTGTGAAATTCATAACTATAAAGGCCTATCAGACTGGGTCATTAACTATATTCAAGGCTGAGATAGTTAAATCTTTAAATCGGTAAAGGTATCAAGGATAGTGGGGTTAAGGTAGGAAAGCGGAGACAAGCAGACAGGGTATGATGTGATTGAATGGCAGAGCAGACTCATGGGGCCAATGGCCTACTTCTGTTCCTTCATCTTTTGGTCTTCTGGTTTTGTAAGTGCTTGATTTGATTGTCAACAAGACCTTGCATTACTTTGGTAATGGTTGAGAGTGGACTGATAAGGCAATGATTGGCTGAATTAAAAGGTTTTGCTTTTTATGGACAGGATCTTCTGCGGTAATTTTCCACATTGTAGATACTAGTGACACAGTTGTACTGCAATAGCTTGGTTACATTGGTGTGGCCAACGCTGGAGAATATATTGTAGTTAGGTAGGATGTTATGATGCTTTCGATGTCACTGGTCCTTTCTGTATCCAGTGCCTTCAGCTCTTTCTTAAGATCATGTGGCATGAATCAGATTGCCTTGAGACCAGCATTTGAGCCTTCAGAGGAGGTCAAAACTGACTATAGACAAAGTATTTCTGATGGAATCAATAACAATTTTCAAAAGACAATTGGATAAATTCTTAAAAGAAAATATTTGCCTGCCTATTGGGAGGTAGGAACAATTGGATATTTTTTAGACAGCCAGCACAGGAGCAATCGATGAAATGGGCTCTTTATGCGCTGCAAAATTCGATGATTTTATTCTATCAACCTTAAATTTGAAGAGTTTGCATTGCTGGTGTGCGGATTCTGAAACATTCTGCAGTATATACAATTTATATTCTTTCTAATTATATCCTCTGATTTAGAAATCTTTCTCATGAAGTTTTTCTGCGATCTCAATTATCCCTATGCAAAACATTTGAACAAAAGAGATTTATCTTACCATGAAGAGTAATACCTTTTCTTAAAGCCACATATTCCCTGCTATTATGTTGTGTATTTATGGTGCCTTTTCTCACATGTGACAGAGGTTGCAGTTTGAAGCCCTGGTTAATGACTCCTGTGTCAAAGTCACAAATTCTCACATACAAGCAATACATCAAACACATGATGGCTCACATTTTGTGATATGGCAGAACTGTACCACTCTGCAGTGCTGCTAAATTATGTTAGTCCTTTCATGTCAAAGGCTGGCATTATATATCATTGCTAAAAAGCTACAATATTTCCTTCGTTGATAACATGGAACCCTGTGCTACAAACAAAGGAAGAAGAGGAATAAGTGAAACCTCATTTAACACGGCTTTTGCACGCATCAACCTTTGTTGACTTTTATAAAACATCACACTAGCTCACTATATCTTGCAGATCAACAAGTGTACCACAAAGCTATTCACATTAATAATGAGGAAAAATGTTTATGAATAGTTAGGATCCAGAATGCACTTCATGCATATGTAGTACTTGCAAATTCAAACTAACTTGGAAAATGAGAATTGGCAATTTATCTCAATAGAATAAATCTGCAGGGTTATGCGAATACAATGCCCCTTTCACACCTTCAAAGATCTTCATTCCAACCAACCACTAAACTTCACCTTCTTCACAACCCACATTCATGCGTAGCTTTGTATCATTGGCAAATTTGAAAATATTTCATTTGGTCCCACTTCTAAATCATTAAAATCAAGCCTAGGTATGGAGGGATAGGGACTAAACACAAGTAAATGGGACTAGTTTAATTGTGAAAACTGGGCAGCATGGGCAAGGCCCTGCTTCCTTGCTGTAGACCTCTATGACTATTTATTTCAAGCAGCTGGAACTGTTTTCTGCTGTTAGCCATTTATCAATCTGCATCAGCACATTACTTCCTTTCCAATGTGCTTTATTTTTTCTCAGCGTCCTGTGAGGGACTTTATCATAAGCCTTCTGAAAGTCTAACTTTACTATGTCCCTCAACTCTCCTTTATAAGTTTTATTAGTAACATCTTCAAAAAACTCCCAAGTTCCACAAAAATGATTTAGCATTTGCAAATTAATACTGATTGTGCCCAGTCAGATCATTATCACATCGATTTATCACATCCTTTATTACAGGCTCTAGCGTAAGGTTAAAGTGAGAAGTAAGTGGTTTAGAGGGGGTCTGAGGAAAGAAAAGCCACCCAAAGGATTGTAAAAACGTGGAACACACTGCCTGAAATGATGGTAGATGCACGGAATCCTTGCAACGTCTAAGAGGCATTTGGATGAGCCAGGGCATTGTAGGCTATGACCAAGTGCAGTAAATGGGATTAGTAGTTTGGTGTTTGTTCATTGGCGTAGACATGGTGGGCCAAAAGGTCTGTTTCTATGCTGTATAACTCTACGACAACACCTCTCCCCCATTGCACCAATCGCTCTGGTGAATTTGGAACAAAAACAGAAATTGCTGGAAAAGCTCAGCAGGTCTGGCAGCATCTGAGAAGAAAAAAAATCAGAGTTAATGTTTCGGATCCAGAGACCCTTCCTCAGAACTCTGAGTTTCTCTTCACAGATGCTGCCAGACCTGCTGAGCTTTTCCAGCAATTTCTGTTTTTGTTCCTGATTTACAACATCCACAGTTCTTTCGGTTTTCATTAGCTCTGTTGAATTTACCTGTCAACAGATTACCTGTCGATTGCCAGGCCAGTAGACTCTGCAAGAAAAGACACTGAAAGACAATCTACCTGACCGCCAGGTAAGACTGCTGTTAAAATAAATTTAAAACAGGTTCTGCTGCTAATTTCAGCATGACCGAGAGGAAACGCCTTATTTCTGGATTTCCTGCCTAAAAATCCTGCCCCTAGCATCACAATGTTCCTCCCTTCCCCACCCCATCCTGGTTCTTGCTTTTTGCCTTTTTTTTGAGTTATTAGTAAGTTGTATCTGTCTATGTTACTTTTATAATGAGTTTAAGCCGCTTGTAATTTTCTATTTTATTTCTGTACTGCTACACTGAACAGAACAGTTCATAATAGGAATTTCATGCAGCACTAGAACAATTTCCAACACTATGGCAACTACTCAACTTGCCAATTTACAATTTAATTTCGTACTTCACACTTCAAAAGAAAAGCAGGTGGAACAGGGAACCCCTGATACTTTTAGGAGGTATAACAATATACTGGACATAATAGGAAAGTAAGTAATTTTGTTTTCCCACTTATTTCTAAATATAACTTTTACATGGGTACACTTTCCAGTTTATATGTTTTAAAATGAATTATGTTTTGTTACAAGAACCTTGTGACGTATTTTCTAACTGTCTTGCTGTTCAGTGTTTTAAATTTAACAATCTCTTTCCCATTTCGTATGATAAATTTGAGATGATCTGGAATGAGAAATAGCCATTTACATCATGAAGCGCACTCTATCAAGAATACAAAACTGGCAGTTCAGTCACAGACCTCCACACCACAATGCTGACTATCCTACTGGAAAAGACATCTAACACTTGATCTGAAGTAGAGAACCACTTCCCATCTAGTGTGAGGAACTTTTCCACATTAGTGACTTTATTTATATTTACATCTTTTCTTTGATTTTCCATTCAATCTATTGAATTTTAGATTTCTGAGGATGGAAGATTTATGATGCTCTTCAGTATGCGTTAGCTGCCCACACAGGTCCTGGTCTGTCTGCACATCTTGCATGGGTTCTGTATGCTAGTTACCAATTTGATACCTTTATTGCTGATTTCCATCCATATAGTTTCAAAATTATTGCCTTCTGCTACTACATCCAACATTATAAAACTTTCCTCATTAACAATGCAGCTTTCCACCTCTCTTTGAGGGTCCTTCTTTGTAATACATCTTACAGCCTTCCAGCTGCTACTCCTAACTGATTCCTCTCCCATTAACCTTGCTTTTCAGAACATAAGGCAGAATTTCAGAGGAGTCTGAATGATGTGGGCTATGGTGACACATGCTGCAGAATCAGGCATCAAGTTTGGTGAGACCAGTATCAATGTTAAGATCATCTCAGTCCATCTTTTAGATATTTATAATCAAACTTTTCAGAGATGTTTTAAAATATTCAGGCCTCCTGGCCCAGAGATAGGAACACTATCACTGTAGCACAAGAGTGGCACAGTGGTCAGTGGCTAGCACTGCTGCCTTACAACACCAAGGACCTGGGTTCAAATCCACCCTCAGGTGACTGTCTGTACGGAGTTTGCACATTCTACCCGTGTCTGTGTGGGTTTCCGCTGGGTGCTCTGGTTTCCTCCCACAGTCCAAAGATGTGCAGGTTAGGTGGATTGCCCTTTGTTTTCAGGGATGTGCATGCTAGGTGGATTAGCCATAAGAAATGCAGGGATTGTGTCAGGGTGGGATGCTTTTCGAAGGTTTGCTGTGGATTTAATGGTCCAAATAGTCTGCGTCCATGCTGTAGGGGATTCTAAGAGACCCTTGCTTCATCTTTTATACTTTTCACAAGAGGCAGTGGCGAGATGCCAACTGGTGAGGATTAAATTTGTTAAACACCTTGCTAACACCACAGTTCACTTCATTAATATTCAGCCTCCCTTCTTATCATACTGACCAAAACCTGCTAGATGTCAGGGAAATTCGACAAGGCGTGTACCATTGTGGGATGGCCATCTTGCTATGTGACACACCAAAACAGCAATGTAACACCTGCAGCTGCACTAAATGTATGTGGCAGAAACTGGTAGGGGCTATTCCTCCGTCAAGTCAAGGGGCGGTTTGTCATTGTCTGTCATTGAATGCTAGTGCCATCAGTCTTGGGCACAATCTGCATACAGTACGTTGTGGGGATCTGTCTCAGTCCAGTTTGGGAGTGTTCAGTAGTCAGCTCTGTAGGGCCACCTTGACCAATCAGATGAGCTACAAACAATGCTCAGGGGTCTGGTCGGTTGTGTCTAGGGCCAGACCATTGGGGTTGGTCACAGTGCTGGAGCGAATACAGTCCTGCATGTCCTTTTTTTCGATGATTCTGAATTTTGAGGGTGGGGGAGTGAGTAGTATGTTAAAGCTGTGGGTGTTCAAAGATAGAACAGGCAGGCGTTCAAGGCTGGGTGGTAAAGCAGAGATATTTAAAACTGTGGGGATAAGAATGGCAATGGAGGGGGTCACGGGGAGTTTCAAATTAGTTGAGGGGAATTCGGAACATCATTGGAGGTCACAGTAGACTATTAGAGGGGTGGGGGGGGGGGAATTGTTAACCGTGACCTCCAAAGGGGAAGTGTGACGGTTATACATGAAGCTAAGTGTGATGGGTCTGCGCATTGCAAGGGGAAGAAATGAGTCAAAACGAGTTGTCAGGTTCCGAGGTAACAGGGGACATGAAGGCTGTATGGGGAACCTGACAACCAGCTTGAGCCTCGTGTTGTCAGCCATCAGTTTCCCTTCTATAGAAGCAAAGTGCTACTAAAAAAATGGCTGGGACAATGCCCAGGGTGGACAGAGTGAGTGTCAGGTTGTTGGCCAAAAGCACAGGACCCATGTTTGTTGGATGCCACCACATTGTTGCCAGCGAAACATGAAGCTACAGTTTGCAAATCCAATGTAGTTCTGCGTTGCAATCATTGCATTACTCATTTCATGTACATTTAGTTTGAGGCAGCAAAAGGGTCAATTGTTGGCCAAAAGCTATATATATACATGACACGGGTGCTTGCAAAATGAACCTGGTCAATTCAATAAGGTTGAATTTATCAGTAATGATGATACATGACACAGGTGCTTGCAAAATGAACCTGGTCAATTCAATAAGGTTGAATTTATCAGTAATGATGATACAAAGGCTAGCCATGGCGGATGGGAAACCTCTATTGCAGGGGTCCTGTGTGAGCCATACAAGTTTGAGTCTTCCTCTGTTATGTCCGTGACATGGTTGTGTGTGCTGAATGTGGCGTCAGGTACAGCTATTGATCTGGATGTAGCGTTGGAGGGTGATGTTGCATTTTTGTTGACATGACACTCAGACAGTGCAGCACCTCCAGGGGGTTACTGCATAAACTGAAGCAGAATGTGAACATCCAATACAGACTTATCCCTTGGTTATCCACATACAGCATGTCTCACTGTGTGGTGAAGTGCAGAATTGCATAGGATTTTCAGACTGCAGCTTCATGTTTTGGTGTCCTCACTTGCAGGGTTCATCAGCGATACTCTGAGGTTTAAAAAACTCTTTTCTCCTACTGTGCCCACGTTAGGTCCTTCCTACTGAGAGTGATGAGGCCTGCTGTTGTGGGATATTGGTTGTTGTGGTAACCTACCTCAGAGGATCATGGCAGATGCAGGAGGACTGAACTGACAGCAAGTCTAGGAGCAGCAGCAAGTTGGCAGAGACAAGGAGGAGCACCCAGCTCAGGGAGATGTCCCTGCCTCAGGCCCTTTCAGGATGAATGGGGTACACAGGAGACTCAGGGTTTTCTGGGACACTGTGACAGAACTGTGCCTGATGCTAGATCAGGACCTCAGGGCTGCAGGAACGAGAGACTAACCTCTCCTGGTGGCTTGAAGGGAACTGTTACTCCAAACATCTAAATGACTGACTCCTTCCAGAGAGTGATGGATAATGTGTGAGAATATTGCCAGTAGCATGCCAGTGCTGCAGCTGGGCAATAGGATTCAGAACCATAGCTGATTTCCCCAAGTGCAGGGTGCTATTGACAGTACACATGTGGCACTGAGAAGTGTGTATCACAATGCTGCAAATTCATCGACAGGAAGGGGTTCATTTCATTTATGTTCTGGTGATTTGTACTTATTGTTACCACTGTCTGGGGCTGCCACAATGAATGTGCTTGAGGGTCAAGGTGCCTTAAATGACTGAGTAATGGAAGGCAAGGGCTGCTAATTGTGACCATGGCTTAAAACACCATTATGGAACCCCCTGGTTGTTGCAGAGCAGAGATACAATGCTGACCATGCATCGGCCATAGACGTGGTGGACCAGATGATAAAGGTCCTGAAAATGCAGTCTGTTGCTTGGTCTGGTCTAGGCGGACCCTCCAGTATGGTCTGAATAGAGTATGCTGCAGTATCCTTATATTCCCTGCCTTGCACAACTGAAGGAGAAAAACATGGCAATGTGCTGAATGCTGAGGAACTGGGTTTTCTGAGGAGGACAATGAGATCATTGGTGAGGATGCTGACATTATCAATGAAGGAGTTCTGCTGTGATTGGTGCTACAAGCCGGACAGTACTTCATGGATACCCGGGTCCAATAAAAGAGAGCTGGTGCAGCAGACAATTGTTGACTGTTCTATGATCGCTAAATCTGGTTGGCAATATGGGGGCAACGATCAGCTTCTGTTGGCTTCATTTTTTGTTCCCTTGTGCATTCTGTAACTAAAATCTCACATTTGTGTTTATCCAAATGGTTGTATGTGCGTGATAGTCCCCTCCTGGACAATGACAAAATGCAGGTCTACAGCTGGCATTGGGGACAGGATAGTGCAGGTATAGAGGATGTTTAGATGGATTGTGGCTAGGGAAAGGCAAAATGTCTGTGGCATGGTGGTTAAACTATCACCAGGGTGAGAGAATGAGGATATATGCAAGAGGCAGTGTCAGCCATGCCAGAGGTGTTGTGGGCAGCGTGACTTTGTAATCTGATATGCCAATGACGTTGTTGGTGAAGGTCAATAATGGAAGGTCAATGCTCATCCTGATGCACAGTAGGCTTGAAAGATGGCATAGACACCAGGGATGCTAATTTTGAGCAGATATCTGCTGAGTGGCAAGTCGTTCTGGAAAGAGTATGTAGTAAAATGGGGATGGAATCTGATCTGATGGATGCCCTAGGAACAGGGTAGATAATTAATGAGGTGAGTTTGGTAAGATATGTCGAGACTATATGCTAGACTTCATGCACAGACAACCCTCCAGACAACTGGACACAACTCAAACATAGCGCAAAAGCCATAGGATTCAGCTTATAGAATGTAAAAGAGGACATTTCCTTAATTAGTGTCTGTGCAGGCTCCAGAGAAACTCACTTAATTTCACTCCCTTTCTCTTTCTCAGTAGCCCCACAAGTATTTTTTTTTCCATTCAATTAATTAATCAATTCTCTTTGAAAGCCATGATTGAATCCAACAACAGCACACTTTCAGGCAGTCATTCAAGAAGACAGGACCACTTTCCCAAGGGCAATTAGAAATGGCCAATAAATTCTGGCTCAGCTAACGGCAGCCACATCCACTGAATTAATAAAGAAAATATTCCAGATCATAATCACTTACAGTGTTTGAAATTTTTCCTTAAACATTAACAATGTCAATATATCACCAACCATATTTGTCTATTCCTGGAGTTCTTGCATTTTTATAATATAATTAAGCCTACACTAACAACATTACTATTCAATCTGCTTTTATCTGTGATTGAAGTAATTGTTATTCACTATAAATGGAACCTCTCCTGTCAAATTATTTCTTCTGCAATAATTTATTCAAATGTTTTAAGAATCCTGAACTCTTCCCTTCTCAACATCCCTCAAGTTACAAAATGACCAATTTAATCTATTTCTCTTTGAGGGGTATGTTGTGAGTAACATTCAAATTATTATTTTGCATGGGTACTCAGAGCTGGCAGCGCAGAAATAGGCCACTAGCCCAACCTGCCTGTTGGTTTGTTTATGCTCCGTACAAGTCTCCTTTCATCTGTTTTAACCTGGTCCTATCGGCACAATCTTCCATTTTATCCCCTCTTTTACTTTTTCAATTTTCCAGAGAATGCATCAATACTATTTATCTCAATTTCTCCTTGTGTTAATGTAGTCCACATTGTAGCCATCCTTGGATACAGGACTTTCTCCTGAATTCCCTTACACATTCCTCATTCAGTTAATTTGTAACTACCTCATTTTTTCTGATTGTTCATTTTGCACAGACCTCACAAATGTTAGCATAATTCTCGGTAAGGCTTGTAAGTGTTTACAATTGCTTTTTAAGTACTTTCAAAGTTTACTGCATTTGAATATTAATTCTAGGGCTGCCTTCCCCCACCAGCCATGGCAGTTCTGCTCATCACAACCACCACCCTGCACATTTAAGTTCCTTGACACACTTACTGATTTAACTACTGAGAGCAAGCACAAATAAATCAATAAGGAAAGTAGGTTAAGTACTGGGACAAGAGACAATAAAAAGTTTCAGATTGGGGACTCCCCAGAAATTATGGTGCTATTGACATTTTTTCCATAGAATCCCTAGGGTGTGGAAGCAGGCCATTCGGCCCATCGAGTTACACTGACCCTCCAAAGACTATCTACCCAGACTCCCCTCCCTACCCAGCCTTCACATCCCTGGACATTATAGACAATATAGCATGGCCAAGCCAACTAATCTGCACAGCTTTGGGCTGTAGGAGGAAATGCCACACAGACACAGGAAGAACGTGCAAACTCCACACGGATAGTCCAGCCCAAGGATGGTATCAAACCCAGCTCCCTGGGTGCTGTGAGGCAGCAGTGCTAACCACTGTGTTGCCCTTCAATAAATCAATAATACTGCAAGATACAACACATTTTCACTATATTTTATCTATGAGATTTTTATTATCTGAAATACCTCATCTGATCAATACTCAATCTTGTTCCATTTTGAAGAAAAGAGCTCCAACCAGTTCAGCCTTTCCTGATAACTACATCCTTTGTTCTAGAATCATCCTATTTAATCTCTTTTTGACCTTTTCCAATCACTTACATCATTTTTAAGAAAATGGACACCAGAACCATGCTCAATAGTTCAACTGTGGCCTCACTATAATTTCATGCAATTTCCATAAGACTTTCTCTGCTTTGCAATTCTATCCCTCAATATAAACGCCACTGCTTGGCTTGCTTTTCTATTCACCTTTATTAACTTGATTTGAAGTTGATCTATACTATATTGGAATTAATTTGCCAATAACAGGCCTGATCTGCAAGTTTATTAATGTATTTGCATATGTGCTAGATTTCCAGAAATTGACTTCTAATGTTTTCCTAATCTTCCACTCTGCATTTTAACACAGGATACACTGTAACTTACTTAATCCTTTTTATAAACTGTGGAGCTAGGGGTGTAGGAAAGTATCTATGAACTTTTCTCACAGCAATGAATCAAGTTAAGTCTAATTTAAGGAATGGACTACAATTAATAGTAGCCTATTCCCTTGTCACTTCTTCTTATGCAAAAGTCCCACAAGTTTGGAGGCCACTGTTGATTGCAATCTCATGTGGCTCCATCCCTTTATCAAAGACACAAAGAACGTATTGGATAAGTTCCATCAAACAGAGTCTTAAACTCTCCTTGTTCTTGTCCCTAGCAGATGTTCACCAATTTCTTCCCCTTTGAACCACCAATCTAATCACTGACATTCCCTTCTGTAAGTGAAATCCATCTACTTTTCATTCAGTCAAATTGTCACAATTCATTGTTATAGTTGAAGATTATGAAGTAAAGGAGAGAAGTAATTTACTTTGTCAACAGGCTTTCTATTTGTAACTGTGACATAACACATAGAGTGAAAAATGAAAATTTCAATAATTGATACAAGGCAGAGAAAATAAGGGATCTGTTTCTGGATTTTGGCGCTAACTATTCTCCAGGCTAACTATTTTTAACCGATGCTGTTATTTTGCACAAGTAAGTTGAATTTGTATGAATTACAATAAGAGTTCATTGTTGGAATTGCTTGGTCTATGCCATACATCTGGCAATTCATTGACATCAAGTTTCAACAACATCAGTTGGAGAGTTTATCTGACTGACACGTATCTTGATTCATAGCATTTGAAATTAAGTTATACATGTAAATAAGTTCCCTGTCTAAATGTACACAATAATTTCAAGCTACTTTATACGCAGCTTTATCGATGAAATATTGACTATTTTGTTCATCGAGATCAGCTATAAAAACTACTGATCAGTCGACATGACCAACTCAGCAAACAACGTCACATGCTTTCAATGGAGGCCAATTTGAATGATATCCGTATTCAAAAACAGCAGCTTAGACTTGAACTTTTATAGTTCCTTTTAGTTAAAACAAAATCCAAAACACATCCGAAGAATGCTATCAAATAAAATTTGACATCAAACCAAATGAGGAAGTTGTTAGGCCAGTTGACCAAAGGTTTGGCCATAAAGGTGTTTTAAGATGTAACCTACTGGTGATGGAGAAGCTGGAAGAAGGCATTTCAGAGGTAGCTGGGAGTGGGAGAGCCATTAAACGTACAGCAAATAAATTTGATGATGTGCTAGAGGCAGGGCATAGAGGAACAGAAAGATCCTTAATACCTTATGGCTGATGTTACAGCAATAGGTGGAGGAAGGCTATAGAGGGATTTGAGAATAAGGATGACAAATTAAAAATAAAGGCTTTGCTGGGCTGATAACCAATTTGTCCGTAGATGTGCACAATAATGGTGGGTGAATGAAATGTGTGCAAGTTAGGGCACAAGCAACAACTGATGGTGAGAAAACTGGAAGCGTACGGTGAGGATAAAAAAAAATCTGATTCAGAATTTTCTTTACTGATTTTCCTCTTGTTTTAAAAAGTAACTTCAGAATCTTGCCGCTGAATGATGAATACCTTATTTCCAGGTATTTGAATTTAATTAGAGGACCAACTTGCCTGATTTTAGACATCACGATCAGTTCTCCTCTCCTTCTTTGAGATATTAGACATTCAGCTCAGTGAGGACCTGACACAGTGAGTTGATGAAGACTTGTCCCAGCCATTGTTCAACTGCTTATTCAGCAATAACATCCCTAAGTGCTCCATGGCAATTATCTTGTTCAACCCTTTATCTCCCCACATCATCACACCTGCTCTTGGACTAACTCAGACACCATTTTAGCTCTTTTCCTTTGGAGGCCCAACTTACCTATGTCTTGCATGCTTCTGCCAGGTCACTCTGTACTTTGGGACAGACACGCATCTTGGTAGAATTCTTTGGCACTGACGTGGAAATAAGCATTTTATGGCTCTTAGCTTGTTTTCTTCATGCTCACTCACTTCGGTACTTACATGGAAGCTGCCAGCCTCTTGTCCACTTCACATTGCTCTCTTAGTGCGCACTGATTTCAGTACTGACTTGCAGGCTGCTAACATCTACAACCACCTGCAAGTTCCCAGCCAATGATGCCCCCATCCCACAAGCAATTTTTTAAAAAAAGTTCCATCTATCTGGCCATGCAATTTCTTCAAGAAAGACACCTGACAACTTTGTTGCATGTTTTTGACACGACAAGTGGAAGATCGTGAGGAATAATTTTATTCCAGGCTGTAGCAGACCAGACACCACTACACTAACTGAAAATAGGAAAATTCAGCTCATGTGTTTTCCCTATGGAACACTGAACTTGAACATCACATTAATTTATTAGGTTGATGACAGTGTCAACCTTTGTTATCAATCCCAGATTACCCTTGCAAGTTGGTGGTGAACCAGCTTCTTGGACCACTGCAGTCCTTATATTGTAGATGTACTGAAAGTATACTTAGGCAGAGAGTTTCAGAGGTTTGACCCATAATGATGGAGCAACACTGATTCATTTCCAAATCACAGCACTGTGTGAATCTGAAGGAAACATGCAGGTTGTGGTGTTCTCAAGTGCCTGCCGCCCCTGTTCGATTGAATTGCCTCAATATAATGGGTACTGCACGATAATTGTAATAATTCTGATTGAGCCATCTTGTCTACACTTTTTATGCCCTGTTTGGTTATAATGATGTTCTGCTTTAAATGAATAAACTCAAGTTTACTGTCAATTCAAATTTGAAGCATTGCAACAAATAAACTTGCTTGTCTGTTGTTTAAAGTTAACACATTATTTTGTAACAGTCCAGGAAGAAGAAAGGCATGACTTAAAGTAGCTTTATCTTCACAGCTGCAATTTTCATGTTAATTCTTTGCTTCAGTGAATCATATATGCAGCAGTTTAGAAAACTAAAGTCCGATGGAGCTAAAAATGCTATTTATTTGAATCAGCTTCATTCTGGTTTTACAACTAGATTTAATATAAACGTGATTTATCCACAGTGGGTGAGGGAAGTAGTTAGAGTTTATTCACTTATTGAGTTTCATTTCTGATCTTACTCAACCATGGATGTCTAAAACACTTTTATAGCTTTATTAAACCTGCTTGCATATTTGGTGGAAAATGTTACATCTTAATCTGGAAAGTCAACTTAAAACATTACAAAATTATTGCAGCAGAAAACAGCGAGTAACACTTCACATTTCTCCCCATTAGGTTTCATTTTCCAGATGTTCACTGATCTCAACAACCAGCCTAAATTGTCTTCAAGTCTACTACTATCCTCCACTGCAGTTGACAACATTTCCAAGTTTTATGTCCTCACAACTTTGAAATTATGCCCTGTACTCCCAAGTCTAGATCACAATTGTATATAACTGAAAGTAGTAGGACTAATACTGAACCTAGGGCAACCACAACATAGCTTCCTATAGCCTGAGAAGCAACTGTTCGCAAACAATTTGTTTCCTAGCCTTAACTCAATTTCACGTCCATATTGCCGTTGTGCATTTTTATTCCCTGGGGTTCAACTTTGCTAACTAGCCTGTTAAGTTGCACTTTATGAAATGCCTTTTGAAAGTCTATATATACCATATTGCCCCCATCAACCTTCTTAGAAATCTAATTAAAAAAAACTCAGCAGTGAAACACAATTTTCCTTTAACAACTCCAAGCATGTTTTCTTCAATTCATATATGTTTGTCCAAGTTAATTTTGTCCAGATTTCATTTGTAAAAGCTTGCTGACCACTGAGGTTACACTGCCCTGATTGTAGTTGCTGCAATTATCCTTACTTTGAACATGGGTGCAACATTTTGAATGCCTTCATCCTTTAACATAATCCCATGCCTAAGGAAGATTGGAAGATTGTGGATTCCAGCTCCATAATTCCTACCTTCTTTCCCACAGTATCCTGAGGTATTGCATCTAAACCTGGTATCTTATTAATGCTAATTACAATCAGGCTTTCCAGTACCTCATCTTTTACCAATTTTCAGCCTTTCAATATCTCAAGTGCCTCCTCTTTACAGTAACTTTGTTAACAGCTTCTTTCTTAATTAGGACGGATGCAAAGTATACATTTATTGCCTTAGTCATTCCCTCTGTCCCCAACAGTAGCTTAAAGATATGTATACCTACTCGTCATGAGAGCTCCAAAGGCTGAATGCTTCCGTTTGCATATCACAATATGTCAATTGAAACTTCTGATCATTTGCACCATAACATCGAGAGAAGATAACATTTAACGAGTAAAGTAAATACACTTTCTAATTATGAGATAACAAGGTGTGGAGCTGCATGAACACAGCAGGCCAAGCAACATGACATCCTGACTCTTGTACTCAATTCCCCGACCGATAAAGATAAGCATGCCATGTGCCTTCTTTACCACCCTATCTACTGGCGTGGTCACTTTCAGGGAGCTATGGACTGGAACTCCAAGATCCCCCTTGACATCGATGCTGTTCAGAGCCCTGCCATTAACCATATACTTTTCCTTGATATTTGATCACCCAAAGTGCAGCACCTCTCACTTACCCAGATTAAACTTCATCTACCATTTCTCCACCCATTTCTGCAACTGAGCTATATCCCGCTGTATTCTTTGACAACCTTCTACACTATCCACAGCTCCATTGGTCTTTGTACAGTCTGCAAACTTACTAACTCACCCATCTACATTTTCATCTAAGTCACTTATATATATGACAAACAGCAGAGGTCCCAGTATGGATCCCTGTGGAACACCACTAGTTATGGTCCTTCAGCTTGATAAGACACCCTTCCACCACTATCCTCTGTCTTCTGTGGGCAAGCCATTTCTGAATCCATGTGGCTAAGTCACCGTGGATCCCATGCATCTTAATCTTCTGGATGAGCCTACCATGAGGGACCTTGTCAAAAGCCTTACAAAATCCATGTAAACAACATCTACTGCTTTACCCTATTGGATCACCTTCGTCACCAATGCAAAAAATTCAATCAAGTTAGTAGCACATGACCTCCCCTGCACAAAACTATGCTGATTGACCTTATTAGGCCATGCTTTTCCAAATGTACATAAATTCTATCCCTAAGAATTCTCTCCAATATAATATATTTTCTCCAATTCTGTCTGTATACTCAGTTGACATCCTTTCTGATTTAGGCAGTGACATTGTGAAAGGAAACATATAAGCTCAAGTACAAGCTAGGACTCCCTGGACTTTTCAAAATTATGATCACTGGGACTTGAAGCATGCAGCAACTCCAGCAATATACGCCTGGAGCTCCCCATAACAAAAATTCTGAGATAAATGTATACTTCCCAAATAGAGATCTGATTGTTACAATGGAAACCTTGGATCCCGATTATTGTAGGGTTTCTATTCTGGCTTCAATACATTTAAATCTAGTATCACATTTGAGAGAGAGACATCAAGTGTTCATCACAGGCTGCCACCAAGGATGAGCATTGTATGAGCTAAGAGTGGACACTCATGTGGCTTGTCTTTGAAAATCCATTTCCTCTGAAGCTGTACGTGCAGTTTTATTGCAAAGGTTTCATGATTCAATGGGTAGAGTGATCTTTGTAACAGCTGATTTAAGGCACCAGAAACAAAAAGAACAGTCAGGAAGCTGTAAGCAAGATTATTGAAAGTTGAGCAAACCTGTGTTTTCTTTTTATATATTGGGCTTGCTCTATAAATATGTTCTAAACAACCTGTTAAGGGATATTATTCTATATCTCTTGATCAGCTAGGACTTGAACGCAGCTCTCCAGATTCAGAGAAAGGGACACTACCACTACACCACAAGAGGCCCTCAGCAAACCTATGTTAAAGCTTGATGAATATCAGTCGCAGCTGATATCTGTCTCTGTCTTTGTCTCTGCTCTGTAGCCTCTTTAGGCTCTTACGTATTCTGCTTTGTATTTATTTGCTAGGCCCAAGAACCTTTCTCCTTTGAGGCCTTAATATATTTTTGTATGGCATAGTGGTGCAGCATCAGTACACAAGAATATTCCTTTTAACTGTAGTAGCACTGTATTACAGAACTCCCACTGAGCTAACCAGCCTCTTGACGTGTAACTTCAACACATCAATTGTGTGCTCAATGATTATGTGGGTGGATGCCCAAACATCATTATTGTCCCATTTTTATCTAGCTTCCTGGTGTACCACAGTGATATCATGAGCCATGGCTTGTGTATAGCCTTAATTGCCTAGAAACCATCCAAGGAATTTCCTTTCGGAGTCAATTTTGATAGAATGTAGAAATGCCTTAAAATGAAGGCCCATGACAATTCTCTGGAGAATATTGGCTTGCAACATGTACCATCTATGATATAAACAGTATACTCAGAATGAAATAGGTCCTGGGAGAGCTTGGATGAGGAGTAGCGTGGATCTTGCAGCTGCTCCTGGGATTGTGGACACAGTCATTATAGTTTACTAAAGGAATTTTTTTTCTTCTCTTTTTAAAAAGAAGAATTGTTTATTTAACATTTAAAAAAAAGCAAAAAAATACAAAAAAATTGGGATATTTTTCAAACAGACTTTTTTTTAAACCTTTTTTTAAGTGTCTACAGTGAACAGCTGAGTTTTTTATTCTTAATTCAGGAATTTAAAAATTCTATATGTGTTTTGGAATTTTTTTACATTGCAAAGGTTTATTTTTGAAAAAAATCAAACAGTTTTTTTTTAAAACTGTGTGGAGCTGGAGGAACACAGCAGGCCAGGCAGCATCAGAGGAGCAAGAAAGTTAACGTTTTGGGTCAGGACTCTTCTTCAGAAATGGTTGGGGGTGACGGGGAGCTCAGAAATAAATAGAGAGAGGAGGGGTGGGGCTGGGGAATGTAGGTGGGATTATGATAGGTGAGTGCAGGTAGGGAGGGTGGGGATTGGTCAGTGAGGTGAGAGGTGCGAATAGGCAGGAAAGAAGATGGACAAGTTGTGTCAGGTCAAGGAGGTGGGGGTGACAGGGAGGGTTGGTCATGGGATGAGGTCGGGGGTGAGGAGATTTTGAAATTGGTAAAATCCACGTTTAGAGCATTGGGCTGTAGGGTCCCAAGATGGAACATGAGGTGCTGCTCCTCCAGGTGGTGTTATTGACACTGGAGGAGGCCCTTGGACATGTTGTCCAGGGAGTGGGAGGGCGAGTTGAAATGGCTCATGACTGGAAGGCGTTATTGTTTATCGTGTACAGAGCACAAATGCTCTACAAAATGGTCTCCGAGCCTTCGCTTGGTCTCACCGATGTAGAGGAGTCCACACTGGGAGCAGCAGATACAAGAGACCATGTTGACAGGTGTGCAGGTGAACCTCTGCCTGATGTGGAAGGTTTGTTTTGTGCCATGAATGGAGTTGGTGGGGGAGGTGTCGGGGCAGGTGTAGCACTTCCTGCAGTTGCAGGGAGAAGTGCCAGGGGTGGTAGGCTAGTGGGGAGTGTGGACCAGACAAGGGAGTCATGGAAAGAGCGGTCCCTACGAAAGGCAGATAGGGTTGGGGAGATAAATACATCTTTGGTTGTGGGGTTGGATTGTAGGTGGCGGAAGTGGCGGAGAATGATATGTTGGATATGGAGGTTGGTGGGGTGATACTTGATGACAAGGGGGATTCTGTCTTTGTTTTTGTTGGGGAGAGGGGGTGTGAGGGCAGAGGTGCAGGAGACGCTAGAGATGCGGTTGAGTGCATTTTTGACCACCGAAGGTGGGAAGTTGCGGCCCTTGAAGTAGGAGGACATCTGGGATGTTCAGGAGTGGAACGCCCCATCTTGGGAGCAGCCGCGGTGGATTTCTGAAGATGGGTCCCGATCCGGAATGTCAACTTTCCTGCTCCTCTGATGCTGCCTGGCCTGCTGTATTCCTCGAACTCCACACTGTGTTATCTCTGACTCCAGCATCTGCAGTTCTTACAATCTCTGATTGATTTTTAGATAAGGAGTTGTGTTTTCATTCTGGAGAGTCCTGCACGTGGTCAGCTCCAGAGAAAACTATTTTTACTTAGAGGAATTTATTGAAGGGAAATTGCTTTTATTCAGTCAATCAGCTAAGTGGTTGATTTATTACATTTAATGTGTTTGATAAACATACTTTTTTTTCATTTTAAAATTATTTTCTGTTGGGAGGGTGGTGTTTTTGATTAAGGAATACATTACCGCTGTAACTACGGGAGATATTTCTGAAAAATCGTTCGGTGAAAATACATGGGTAGAAATTACAAATAAGAAAGAAAGATCACTTTGATGGGATTGTACGATAGACTCCCCAATAGTAAGGGAGAAATTGAGAAACAAATATGTAGGGAGATCTTAGATATATGTAAGCAAAATAAGGTTGAAATAAAAGGAGATTTTAATTTTCCAAACATTGTCTGGGACCACCATTGTGATAAAGGTTTGGATGTTCAAGAATTTGTCAAATGTGTTCAAGAAAATTTTCTTTATCAATATGTGGATGCTCTTATTTGATTGGGAGCAAAACTAGATCTTCTTTTGGACATAAAGAGGGGAAGTGACTGAAATAAAAGTTGGGGAACACTTTGGGTCGAGTGATCATAATTCTAATAGATTCAAAATGGTTACAGAGAAGAATAAACCTTTCTTAAATGTGAAAGCTTTTAATTAGAGTAAGGCAAGTTTTAATGGTATGAGGAAAGAACTTTCAAAAGTTGATTGGCGTAGACTTCACAGGCAAAAGGACGTCTGACAAGTGGGAGGTGTTCAAGACTGTTATGATGAAAGTTCAGATGCAGTATGTTCCTGTTAGAGTGAAAGGTAAGGCTGGTAAGATTAAGGAATAATGGATAAATAAAGATATTGAGGTTCTAGTGAAGAATAAAAGATTTCTTTTTTAGGTATACACAATTTGGTTCAATTGAAAGAGTGTAGGGGCATTCTTAAGAGAGAAATCAGGAAGGCAATGAGGTGATATGAGATAGCATTGGCAGATAACGTTAAGGATGATCCAAAGAGATTCTACAAATACATTAACAGCAAGAGGGTAACGAGAGAGAGGGTTGAGCTTCTTAAAGATCAAGAAGGTCATCTTTGTATTGAACCCCAGGAGATGGGAGAGATACTAAATGAATATTTTGTGATAACAAGGTGTAGAGCTGGATGAACCCAGCAGGCCAAGCAGCATCAGAGGAGCAGGAAGGCTGACGTTACAGGCCTAGACCTTTCTTCAGAAATGGGGGAGGGAAACGGGGTTCTGAAGTAAATAAGGAGAGGGGGGAGGCAGATAGAAGATGAATAGAGGAGAAGAAAGGTGGAGAGGAGACAGACAGGTCAAAGAGGCAGGGATGGAGCCAGTAAAGGGGAGTGTAGGTGGGGAGTTAGGGAGGGGATAGGTCAGTCCAGGGAGGACGAACAGATCAAGGGGGCGGGATGAGGCTGGTAGGTAGGAGATGGGAGTGGGGCTTGAGGTGGGAGGAGGGGATAGGTGGGTGGAAGGAAAGGTTAGGGAGGCGGGCACAAGCTGGACTGGTTTTGGGATGCGATGGGGGAGGGGAGATTTTGAAACTTGTGAAGTCCACAGGAAGTGCTACACCTGCCCCCACACCTTGGCCCTCACCCCCATCCCAGGCCACAAGAAGACTTTCCACATCAAGCAGATGTTCACCTGCACATCTGCTAATGTGGTATGCTGTATCTGCTGTTCCTGTTGTGGCCTACTCTACATTGAGGAAACCAAGCGGGTGCTTGGGGACCGCTTTGCGGAACACCTACGCTCGGTTTGCACTAAACAACTGCACCTCCCAGTCACAAACCATTTCAACTCCCCTCCTATTCCTCAGACGACATGTCCACCCTGGGCCTCCTGCAGTGCCACAACGATGCCACCTGAAGGTTGCAGGAACAGCACCTCATATTTTGCTTGGGATCCTTGCAGCCCAATGTTATCAATGCGGACTTCACAAGCTTCAAAATCTCCCCTCCCCCTACCGCATCCCAAAATCAGCCCAACTTGTCCCCACCTCCCTAACCTGTCCTTCCTCCTACCTATCCCCTCTTCCCACCTCAAGCCCCACCCCCATCTCCTACCTACTAACCTCATCCCACCCCCTAGACCTGTCCATCCTCCCTGGACTGACCTATCCCTTCCCTAACTCCCCACCTACATTCACCTTTACTGGCTCCATCCCTGCCTCTTTTACCAGTCTGTCTCCTCTCCATTTAATTTCTCCTCTATCCATCTTCTATCCGCCTCCTCCTCTCTCCCTATTCATTTCGGAACCCAGTTCCCCTGCCCCACTTTTGAAGAAGGGTCTCGGCCAGGAATGTCAGCTTTCCTGCTCCTCTGATGCTGCTTGGCCCGCTGTGTTCATCGAGCTCTACACCTTGTTATCTCAGATTCTCCAGCATCTGCAGCTCCTACTATCTTTAAATGAATATTTTGTGTCAGTTTTTACCGTGGAGAAAGAAATGGAGCCTAGAGAATGCAGAGAAATAAACTTTGATGTTTTAAAAAACCATTCACATTACATAAAAGGAAGTTTGGGAGATCTTAAAGAATATAAAGGTGGATAAATCTCCAGGACTTGATCTAATGTACCCCAGAATGTTATGAGAATTAAGGGACGAAATTATGCAACCCCTGACAGAACCCCTGATGATTGGAGAGTGACTAATGTACCTTTGTTTAGAAAAAAAATAACGAGATACTGGAGAACTATAGACCTGTGAATCTAACTTTGGTTGTGGGTAAATAGTTGGAAATGATTATAAAAGATAGGATTTATGCACATTCAGAGAGGCAGAAATTGATTAGGGATAGTCAGTATGATTTTGTGCAAGGAAAATCATGTCTTACCAAACTTGATTGAGTTTTTTGAGGAAGTTACCAAGAAGGTTGATGTTAGCAGACCAGTAGACATTGTTTATTTGGATTTTAGCAAGGCCTATGAGAAGATTCTGCATGGTAGACTAATCAGTAAAATTAGGTCACATGGGATTCAGGATGAGCTTGCCAATTGGATACATAATTGGCTTAATTGCAGGAGACAGAGTATTGGTGGACGGTTGCTTTTCAGACTGGAGACCTGTGACCAGCGGTGTTTCACAGGGATCAGTGCTGGGTCTTCTTTTGTTTGTTGTTTATATAAATGATTTGGATGAGAACATAGAAGGCATGGTTAGTAAGTTTGTGAATGACACCAAAATTGGTGGCATTGTAGACAATGAAGACAGTTTTCTAAGATTACAAAGGGATCTTGATCAAAACAGTGAATGGGCTGAAAAATGGCAGATGGAGTTCAAGCTGGATAAATGCAAGGTATTGCATTTTGGTACACCAAACAAGGGTAGGGTATATGCAGTTAATGGTAAGGCCTAGGGTAGTGCTGTAGAATAGAGGGATGTAGGGGTGCAGGTACATAATTCTTTAAAGTCTGCATCAAATATAGACAGGATGGTTAAAAACACATTTGGCGTGCTTGCCTTCATTGCTTAGTCCTTTGAGTATAGGAATTAGGAAGTCATGTTGAGGTTGTACAGGACATTGGTGAGGTCTCTTCTGGAATATTGTGTCCAGTTCTGGTCACCCAGTTATAGGAAAGATATTAAAAAAAAAACAAAAGAACTGCAGATCTGTAAATCAGGAACAAAAACAAAGTTGCTGGAAAAGCTCAGTAGGTCTGGCAGCATCTGTGGAGGAGAAAACAGAGTTAACATTTCGGGTCTGGTGACCTTTCCTCAGAAGGGTCTGAGGAAGGGTCACCGTACCCGAAACGTTAACATAGGAAAGATATTATTAGGCTGGAGAGGGTTCAGAAGAGATTTACCAGGCTGTTGCTGGATATGGAAGGTTTGAGTTATCAGGAAAGGCTGGATAGGTTGGGACTTTTCACTGGAGCATAGGAGGTTGAGAGGTAACCTGATAGAAGTTTATAAAATAGTGAGGGGTATAGATAGATTTAACAGTATCAGAGATAGTAGGAACTGCAGATGCTGGAGAATCTGAGATAACAAGGTATAGAGCTGGATGAACACAGTAGGCCAAGCAGCATCAGAGGAGCAGGAAGGCTTCAGAGATAGTAGGATTTGCCTTTTCCCTAAAATGGGGAATTTCAAAACTAAGGAACACATTTTTAAGGTGAGAGGAGATAGATTTTTTAAAAAAAGAGGCAAATTCTTTTACACAGAAGGTTGTTCATGTATGGAATTAACTTCCTGATGAAGTGGTGGATGCGGGTGCAATTACAACATTTAAAAGATATTTGGATGGAAAAATGAATAGGAAAGGTTTGGAGGGATATGGGCCAGGAACAGGCAGGTGAGACTAGTTGAGTTTGGGATTATCTTCGGATTGGACTGGTTGGACCAAAGGGTCTGTTTCTATGCTTTACGATTCTATGACTCTATGAAATCCTTTCTGATTTAGTTAGACAGAAACATTGTGAAAGGAAACATTGAAGCTTAATTACAAGCTAGTACTCCCTGGACTTGTTGAAATTACAATCACTGGGACTTAAGCAAGATGTAAATTTGAGTATTTAACTTGTCAGGAGCTCTTTGCACCCATCAAATTTTCCAATGGAATCTGTTAACAATGACGTGAAGATAAAACTCTTTACTCTGTACTTGCTGAATGTTAGGCTAATTTTTGGGGAAGTAAAACATGGGTCATTTCTTGTTCACCCTGAACAAAATCAAGCAGAATTCACCTAACTGCAAAACCTGGTTCACACAATGACACGCCTCCCAATCAATAATCGATTCTTTTTTTTTTTTTTTTTTTTTTTTTGGGCTATTTTGCACCTAATTGAAAAATCTGGGCTAGATGGTTTCACATGGTTGTTTGTTAATATAATAATTGCACCCATCCATAAATAGTTACATTTATTTGTCTGAGGAATCGCCTGCTTTATAGGTGCCTTTACCTGCCTCATCAAGCCCATATATTGCTTCATCAAATGCAAACATTGCGTATGATGAACTACATTTTATTTAATCAATTAAGATCTATGTCATGTAACTAACAATGTTTTAAATTTTCCACAACTGTTGAAGATTTAAATCAATGGCAGAAATATCAGCATTTCACATGAGATAAATATCTTGCTTCAGGCAATAAAATACATTATTAAACCTTGGCGTAAATAGCTATCTGTCTGGATAGTCTATAGTTTAAGAGTTTCACACCTGTTTCCTTCACAATTCACTGAAATTACACTATTAATACTGTATGGTTTTCCAATAACAGAAGGACCAAATCTCATTAACAGGTTGAAAAAACTTGTGACCTATATTACATTAAAAATAGAACACAAATTTGATTTATTTTTGTTCTTCACATTCTGAAATACTGTGAAAAGTGTTGTATAGTGTCACCGCTCTCTGGCGCCATCTTAAAACAGAGTAAAATAAGCCCATACGTAGAAAATAAAGGCAAAAAAATAAAAAAAAGGTCTAACTTCACAATACACTTCTTTTTAACGAAGCTCAAGGTAAATCCAAGTCTGTCTCATTTATATCATCCTCAAATCTTTAATTTATATTTCTGACTGTTACATAAAGTTAAAAAAATCTGAATTTAAAATAAACACTCCAAATCAGTCACTGAAATGCAGTCCATTTAAAAGGGAATTATCATACGTTCAGCATTTCAGAACGTATTTTTCAAATCTTGCCATGACAAATGACCATGAAATTTGAATTCTAATTCAGACGTTAAATTTCAAATGAATAAAAACTAAACATTCTCCATTCTACTCCCTGTAGTCTATATGAAATACTTAGTAATGTGACAATATCTGTCTAAATGAGCAATGGTAAAAGAAGTTATGTCTGTAGTAATGATTTGTAATGATCTGTTTGTTACTCCATTCCTGGGTGGCTTTTCATCTTCTGTAATGTCTTTATACATTATTAATGAAACATTACCCACAGGAATGGAAAATACTAAGCTTCATTTTACAAATGTAATTTACACCAATACTAGCCCAGGGTTTCATGATTCACATTTCACCAAACCTTCAATTTGCATTGAGGCAACAAGTAATACAATTTGACTATTAGAACCAATGGGTGTGACTTCAGGAAAACTCTGGTATTAACATGATAACAACAAGAAAGAAGAAATGGCAACTAAAGATGCCAAAAATTCTGAGCAGCACTTCCATTCATATACACTTTCTTAAAGATATACTGTATCACACTTTGCAAACACAAATATTTTGGAATTAGAATTTTAGTTTAGAATTCATTTAAATGCAACATTTTAATTATTTTTGTTAAATACTAGTGGCTTAGGAGTATTCCATAATGATTTTCATAAGCACTTCATCTACAGTTTGGCCAATAATGCCTTAATACTGTAAAAATTACAAAGCTGAAGCACATGGACAGAAATCTGCTGGTTCTTGCACTCGTTCAAAAAAAAACATGAATGGCATGGCATGGCAATACTTCATTTAGAACTGGAAGAACAACAGTAAGGTCCATATATGATAAATGAAAACCAAAAGAACTGCAGCTGATGTAAATCAGGAATAAAAACAAAGTTGCTGGAAAAGCTCAGCAGGTCTGGTAGCATCTGTGAAGGAGAAAACAGAGTTAATGTTTCGGGTCCGCCGAGTCTGCATTATATCCTCTTTCATTTTGATGGACACTGGGACAGGAAAGGTTGCAGACATTGTCTTAGTCAGTACTTTCAGCTGTGGCTTCTGTTCCTCTTTCTATGCCCTTCTATGACTTTTAGCAACTTCCAGTTGTGCTTAACATTCCTGCAATTAAAGCAAAATACAGCTTGTTGGAAATCTGAAACAGGAAATGCCGGAGACACCTCAGCAAGCTTGACAGCATCTGTGAAGAGAGAAACGGAGTTAAAGTTTTGAGTCCAATATGTTGCTGGCCTTGGGACATCGACTCTGTTTCTCTGTACTGATGCTGCCAGACCGGCTGAGTTTGTCCAGCATCTTTTGTTTGTTTTTGAACATTCCTGTGTTCTCCTTTTTAGTAACTGCTTCTACACAGCTCATTAATAGTGAATGTCAGTCTGAAATATGTCATGGCGCACAGGGCATTGTTTTGCTTTAACTGTCTTTTTACTGAACTGGCTGGAAAATGGATCCCTGCAATGAATTCCCCATGGTTGAAGTTATTTGATTATAACAAGCCAGAAGGCACATTATTACACTGCTGCATTTCTATCTCAAACCGCATGAAAGGAAAAGAGAACTGAGGCAGCATATAAGAGTGCAAAATTGTCAAAGAGACAGGAAGAGGAGGAGGGGGAGAAAGGTACTCGACGAGGGGACTTCAACCGAGGACTTTCCAAGACCATTCTTCACCTAAGCCCAGGATCTGTGCAAAGAAAGTACTGACAAATCTCTGCTGCCTTTTGTAACCAGATGTGCAATTTCCAATCAGGGCAAGGATGGTACTGCTAATGACTGTAGCCATGATTTTCTTTGTATGGGAGTCTTTCCAAATTGGAGTAGATGATGTATTTAACATCACTCAGTTTACTATCCAAGGCTGCATCAGATTGGTGATAGCTGCTCTTTGTCAGGTGAAGAGAGTTTCCTGGGAATTCTGTTATGATCCTTATAGAGACAAATTTCTTTCTTTTGAAAAAGGAATCACAATGATGTGAATGAAATAAGACATGGACAAGGTTACACCTTTTAAAAAATCTTTTCCTATGCCAGATCACCTAAAGTCAACATAGGTCAAATATCAACTAACAGGTGAATGATTTTTCAACTAAAGTAATAAATTTTAAGTTAAACAGCCTACGCCACAAAGATACTCCTCTATATTTACATGTACTCATTGTTTTCCATTCAACACTGTACTATGTGTTATCTCATTGTCTTTTAAATTCAGCCTGTTTAATGTAGGATTTCTCAGTTCCCAGTCAATCATTTCAGTCTTTGGGTCACATTCACATTCCACCCAAAGGCACCAGACATGATGAACATTGACAAGGTCTATATCCATGAGCCTTTTCTCACTATCAGCTATCCTAATTGCACTGAATCACCAGAGATTATTTTCTTTAAACCCTTTCTAGTGGTCTGGTTACCTGGCAAAAATGACGAGGTCAGCAGTATATCTAAAGTTGCTCAACTGTTCCTTTGCAGGATTTCATAGATTTCTGGCTGACTTCACCACTGGGAGAATAGTATAGAACTTGCATTGATTTGGCAGATCTCACAGGCACAGACATTCCAATGTACTCTACAGTCAATGGAGTACTTTTAAAATGTAGTCATTATTGTAATTTAGAAAATACAACAACCAGGTCATACACAGCAAGCTCCCAGAGACAGCACTGAAGTAAATGAGATCTGATCCAGATTATAGTTAGGATGATTGGATCCTGCTGTCACCCTATAATGTGCCATAAGTGCTCTGTAACTTCTTCTGAGAGACAGCAGCAATGTACTTGGGACAACAGTGCAATCTGCAGAAGGAACATAAGTAGATGCAAAGCATCATAGAGCAAGTTCACAGCTTCATAATCAAGTGCCTGCAAACATCGACAAATGTTGCTGTCCATTCTGTGTGACTGTGAAAGTGTCCGTATTGGTGCCTAATATCCACACTCAAAATGACCTCCAACAATTCAATCCTCTTCCCAGCACCTACTCACTTTCACATTCCTTATTGGCAAGTACAAAGGAATGAACAAAAGATTCATTTTTGAGTACACCTTCCTGCATGTGTCCTTTCAGCCTGACTTCCTGAGAACGCCTGTCCCACTCCCCAGTGTCTGATTAGTTTGAAGTGCTCCCTGAGGAAAACTGTGTTGGCAGGTTGAAAGAAATGACCTGACATAAGACAAAGCTGCATCCAGTAATGGAATGTCTGTCAGTACTTAGCTGCTCTCTAACATTCCCTCAATTCTTTGAGGAAGCAGAAAGACATTCAGACCTTTTGAGTCACCTGATTGAATCTGTCATGCACTGGGCTCCCCAAAATTGACATGACAGCAGTCTGTTGGAATGTTTGCCATATGTAGAAAAGCTAATGTAATGGGTCCTTTCAACTGATTTTTCAGTTTGTCAAACCCAGTTGTGAAAGTCTCCTGTAACTGGGTGTCCAATATCTCAACCATTCTGGTTACAATGCTTGTGATAGGACATTGTTATTCACACATTCCCCTGCAACGGGCCCTCTGTAGTTTCTGTGAAGCCATGAACTGGCCTGTGGCTCTTGGTATTTGAAGATTACCCTCCTTCAGATTGCAGTATCTTTGCAAATGTATTGTTGAACAATTTCAGCAGTCACAGACTGCTCCTGGAGGACCAGGACGACTTTGTAAATCTCTTCACTTGCTGCATTAACAGGTGGAGGCTATTTCAAATAAAATGTACAATTTTATATTAAGTAGCCCATACAACAAAGACACATCTTGTTGATAAGTGAATAGTGTACTTATGCCTTTTGTATATAGTTGCTTGAAGACAGCCTGGTATTGTGCTCCATCCTGTTACTGTTATTTCTAATTATTCCTTTGTTTTTAATGAAGAAGACCCGAGAAGATCTTTGAATGCCTGCAGTGCATGTGATATTATTGTTTCCATAATGATGTCAGTTCTTGACCCAGGGACAAGGAAAGATGGCAGTGTATGTTTAAAGTGGGATTGTGAGATACTTGGAGGAGACCTTAAAGAAGATTGTTTCAAGTTTAGATGACTCTTCGTCAGAAGTGACGTGGGGAGGGGAGTTGAAGTACTGGGGGAGAAAAGATGTTGATAGTTCAGATGAGGTGATCAGAATGTGAGAATGGCATTCTCCCAGCTCCTTTGCCTACATGTATCTGTTTGGATGATGCCACCTTCCAAAGCAACACTGCTAACATGACTTCCTTCTTCCATAACTGTGGTTTCCCACCCACTCATTGACAGGGCCGGCAACCACATCCAATCTATCACCCGTGCTTCTACCCTTGCCCCTTCACATCACTCACAACAGTGTGATTGGGTCCCTGTTGTTCTCACTTTTCTTCCCACTAACCTCCACATTCTAAGGATCATTCTCCACCATTTCAGACAACTCTAGCAGAACGCAACCATCAAACACATCTTCTCCTCACTACCCTTGTTTGCATTTCATAGAATCACAGAATCCCTACATTGTGGAAACAGGCCTTTTGGCCCAACAAGTCCACACTGACCCTCAGAGCATCCCACCCAGACCCATCCTCCTATGACCCATCCCTGAACAATACAGGCAATGTAGCATGGCCAATCCACCTAATCTGCACATCTTTGGACTGTGGGAGGAAACCAGAGCACCTGGAGGAAACCCACGTAGACATGAGGAGAATGTGTAAACTCCACACAGACAGCTGCCCAAGGGTGGAATTGAACCTGGGTCCCTGGTGCTGTGAGGCAGCAGTGCTAACCACTGAGCCACCATGCCAACCACAGGAGTCATTCCCTCTGGGATGCCCTAATCCATTCATCGGCCACCAACACCACATCCCCTTCCCAGGGCACCTTCCCATGTAACCACAGAAGGTGCAACATCTGTCCCTTCACTTCCTCCCTGCTCACCATCCAAGGGCCATTTCACCTGCACCTCCTCAAATCTGTTGTATTACATTCATTACACCCAATGTGGCTGACTCTATGTTGGAGAAACCAAATGCAGACTGAGTAACCGCTTTGCAGAACGCCTCCGGTCCATGCACAAGCATGACCCTGATCCTCCCATAGCCGGTCTTTTTAACACTGTGTCCGACTCACGTGCCCACTTGTCTGTCCTTGGCATGCTGCAATGCTCCAGTGAATCATGGTGAAAACTGAAGAAGCAACATCTCATCTTAAAACATTACAACCTTCTGGGCTCAATATTGAGTTCAACATCTTCAAATTGTGACCTATTCCTTCCCTTTCTTTTGGCTGTGCTTGAACATTCTCTGTCAGCCTGTCCTGTGTCCTTTCCCTTCACTCAGCAACAGTAAAGGAACGGTGATATATCTGCAGGTCAATATGGTGAGTAGTTGAAGGGAAACTTGCAAGTGGAGGTGTTCCCATGCATCTGCTGCCCTTGTCCTTCTAAGTGGAAGTGGTTTGTGGGTTTGGAAGGTACTGTCAAAGGATCTTTGGTAAATTTCTGCAGTGCATCCCGTAGGTAGTACACACTGCTGCAACTGAGCATTAGTGATGGAGGGAGTGGATGCTTGTCAACATGGTGCCAAACAAATGAACTGCTTTGTCCTGGATGGTGTCAGGTTTCTCGAATGCTGTTGGAGCTCCACCTATCCAGTCAGTGGGGAGTATTTTTGTCACTCTCCTGAGCTGTGTCTTGCGGATAGAAGAGAGGCTTTGAGAAGTCAGAAGATGAGTTACCAAAGTATTCCCAGCTTGGACATATTCTTGTAGCCACTGCATTTATGTGGTCAGCCCAGTTGAGTTTCTGGTCAACAGTAACATTGATTAACAGTGGAAGATGCAGTGAAGGTAACACCGTTTACTGTTAGGGGGCAGTGGTGAAATCGTCTCTTATTGGAGATGGTTATTGCCTGTCGTGCGAATGTTACTTGACGCCTGTCAACTAAAACCTGGATATTGTGCAGATCTTGTTGCATTTGGACATGGACTGTTCAGTAACTGAGGAGTTGTGAATAATGCTGAACATTGTGCAATCATCAGTGAATATCCCCACCTCTGACCTTATGGCCATTCTGATTTGAAACTGAATCCTTGACTGTTACTGGACCAACATCCTAGCACGCACTTCCTAACATCACTGTGTTTGTACATTTCCCACATGGACTACATTATTTCAAGAATACTGCTCACCACTACCTTCTCAAGGGAAACTAGGGGATGCAATAAATGCTGTGCCTGTGAATGAATAAAAACAAACTTGCCCATCGGTGGCACCCTATCACATAGGATTATATCCCTCCTCATAATGTGCCCCAACCTAACCTCTCAAATTCCAACCACCAACCTCTGCCCATTGCTGGAAAATGCCTGTTGGGCAGTGAGGTCTGGACTCCATTAGCTTTCATTTGGATACTGGCTGTAGTCCCAGCATTGGCAGCCATGTAAGCTTGATGCTGCAGGGACTTTACAGCTGGTGGCCAAATGGTTTGACCACCCTTTCTCTAAGGCCAGGTATCTTCCCTCCCCAGATGGAGGCTGAAGTCTCAATTCTGCCCTTTGAATACCCTGTCCAAAGTTGAACAGGTGTGAGGCAATCGGTATTGGAAGAATATATCCTTTGACCTTTTGGGATGCAGGGCAGGGAACCTCTTAATCTGAAAAATCCTGTTCCATATCTTGACCAAGGCTGTGATACAATTATATCACAATTTGGTATCAACTGCATTTGACGTTTACAGCTCTGTCATGATAGTGCCACAGATTTGCGGGAATATAAATTAAATATCTTCTAGCTTAGTGTCAGAATTCCACAGAAGACAATATTGCACTATTCAGAGTGAAACAACAATTCTTTTACTGTGTTTTCTGGAGGTTCTTCAATGGCAAGTTCCTATATTTTCCAGAGATGTTACTGCCACTGCAGTGGAGGAATAAGTGACATGCACAGAAATAAAGAAGGGGATAGCAGTGGCAGTTTCTCTGGATCTGCAATAAACCATGGAAGTGGATTAGAGGCTGGGAGATGGTAAACATTGTCCAATTCCTTCTGTTAACTTACAGCTGGATTCCATTTTGTTCCTTGATAGTAAAAGGAACTGTCCACACCCAATATCTCAGTGTGCATTCCCATTCCCTACTGTTTGCTTCTCCATCAAGTGTCTCAAATGTTACCTGCAGCACAACCTGTCTGCAGTCCTGCTCACCAGACCTGACAGATGAACCATCCTTTATCTTTTGCCCTTGGCCAGGCAGCAGCTAGTTGTACCAAGTAGGCTCAGCTTGTGCTGATTGAAGTTCTCTGGAAGTCTCCAGGTTACATACATTACTAGCAACTGTACTGTACTGAAGAAGTGTCGCTAGACTTGTCGTTAACTTTGCTGTCTCTCCATAGATGCTGCCAGACTTGCTATTTCTCCATAATTTGTTACCATTTTGTTTCAGATCTCCAACATCCACTGTTCTTTGTCTTATTTATAAGTGTGAGGGTATCCTCATCAGTGCTGTACTTTTACTCTCTCTTCCTCCTTCAGCTACATTACAGGGCAGGTAGTGGCTTTGGGTGTCTGCAAGTAGAAATGCAGACATATTGTTAGAGGTCAGACAATGGGGATGGAGTAATGCGTACTAAGAGGTCTATAGTCACACTATCAGCAGATTACTTAACATTCCAGGTAACAAAATGACTGTGTGCTGGAGCTCGAGCAGGAATACAGGGCAGAAACAGATCACCATCCTCAAGTTCTCAGTATGCAGCTGGTCACGCAAAAAACAACGTTTGCTGCATAGTACTCAGGAGATTGACGTATCTTTGTATCTTGCTAGTTTTGCTTTGGCCTTTCCTTTTGTGTATCACTGTGTCCTGCAAGAGAGAGGGCAGAATGTCAATGACTGTGTCTGCTGCATTTGGGTGATATGCCTGCCACAGTTGAGTGCATGGAGATATATGAAGGTAGAGAGTGATGTGTGTGAGGCTACCAGCAGAGGTAGAAGTGTGAGCGTGAGGCTGATGATCTAAATGCCAAAGTTGCTGTTGGGTGATTGATAGAGGAAGGCATGTGATGCATTGAGCAGTTTGAGAGGTTAGTGTTATGGTGAGTTTGGAGACATCATGTAAAGAAGCATTTAGTAACATTGAACCATATGCGGTCATTAGACATCTTCTGGCAGTGTTATAGGGCCCTCAGGGCTACTCACTTACATTTTCTTCTAAGAATTGGTTCTTGAAGACCTTCAGACTTCTTGCCGAACCATGGAATCACTCATACTGCCCATCTTCAGCATGAATGTCACCAGCTTTGCTTCAATCACCCTTAAACCCTCTCTTAGCCCAGGTATGCCCTTTGCTATCATTTACTTGCAGCAATACTTCTTGGTGCAGCTTCTCTATAAGATGGACAACCTGATTTTAAAAAGAGCAGCCAGGCTACATCACGTGGTTTCTGAATAACATTACTGAATTCATTTACCACTGGTGACAAATAAGGAGGAGGAGAATGCACAGGATCAATGTGGTTACTAAAAACAATCTTGCAGATGCAACAAATTTGCATTCTAGCACTTTGAAATGAGCAGGCATAGGCAGCTTATGAAATGCAGCCTTATCTTCAGGTGAGGCAATTGCTAGCTCCTCCATTAGTATCCTTCATATTACCATGTGCAGCTGTGTTTGCTCAATTTCTTCCTGTTCTTGTTATAAAGAGCATCTTTATTTCAAAAACATTGAAGTTTTGTCAAAATACCACCCTTGGAGAAGTCTGCTGCATGAATAGCTGCAGGAAGAACTTTGATATTTCTCCTAGTCAGTCATCCTGAACCTTGTTGTTTCTTATTCATATTATTATACGTTCACATTGACCTTCTGCAGCTATTACTAACAAGCAATGTGCTTTATTATTGTGTTAAATATTATGGACAAGAATGAGAGAGAGCTGAAATCCCTCATCCTTCCCTTACTGTGGTTTATTTTTTGCAATGGATGCTGTGTCTGAAGTCATGAGATCAATTTGAATAGTCAACAGCAACTTTTCATGCCTTGAATACAGAGGAATATTTGTTTACATCAAAAAGTCTAATGTACATCACTCACTCATGCATGTACATATGTACACGTGTACACATACTGTTGAGGAAAGTACTGCTTAAAAATGATGCACCTTTCCAAGTAATGAACAAGAGAGAAGTTTAAAATTCGTATTGACTCCCCATTGGAAACAAAAAATAGAATAGGCCTAGTCAAGGCTTTTCACTTCTGATGTGTTGTTAGGTAAATTCAATAACCTAACAATTGTATTGTATTTTACAGTTCATTATGGGATTCTGTCAAAGAGGGGGATGTTCTACAGGATGTTATAGAGTTAGTTGCCTGTAATCTTGACATGAGGAGATCAATTTCTAGATTTGGTAGTTTTAAAAGGAAACAGGCTTGGAAGCCTTTTACTGTTGCAGTCTTCAGGTCTCAAAAGCATAGACATTTCTGAGTTTTCTCCTGCTATCTCTACAGTGTTCTGGTTATTTTTTTCAACAGCAAAGAAAGTCTTTTCGTAAAAGGGGGACAGCAACCTTGGTGCTTCATTTTATGATTGCAGTAGACATCCTTACCGGACTAGTCAGATCCCAGACAGGAGCCCAGCTCAATAGATCATCACGTCATTCTAACTTTATCAAAGTGATCTCTCATGGAATTGTATGCATGCAAGGCTACAGATTGTGCCTTAATAACAAAACAGAAATTTATTACAAAAGAAGCAAAACTAAAATAAAATTATCCAATTCATCTACTAATAATACAAAATCAAAGATTTTAAACATGGTAAAAATTTAGTCCTATCAATCCTAAAATGCTCCATTATTAACTGAAAAGAAACAAAGCAGCTTTTCTCAATAATGTCCACAACAAGCTGAATACAATCCTCAAAACACTACTCCTGGCACAGTACCCAAAATATCACTTATACAGTAATCACACAAGTATCCCTGTATCTAACACATCATTGAATTTAAATCACTTGGGAGTTCAATTATTAAACTGGAACTACAATAGGTTTATAATCTCTTCCAACCTCTTCTGTTGGGCAGAAGATACAACAGCTTAGACACAGATTCAGGAACAGCTTCTTCCCCACTGTTATTAGACTTCTGAATGGACCTCTGAAGTTTCAAATTTAATGTTGACCGCACTGTTTGTTCACCTTCTCTGCAGCCATAACATTGTATTCTTTGCTCTGTTCTATTACCTTTATGCACTTGGTATGGTTTAATTTGCCTGTACTACATACAAAACAAAACTTTTTACTGTACTTATGTACATGTGACAATAATAAATCAAATCAAATAAAATTTAGTTTAAAAACACTTCCAGGTCTTTATCTGGTCTAGAACCAACAGTAACTTGTCATTCCAAGAAACTAATTCCCTAAATCCTTCTTTTCTCAGGAGCATGGCTCTATATAGGCATTTTCATCTTTGATCTTCATAGGACTAAAATATTACCCACAACCAGAAATGAAACTAAAATGTTCTGTCACTCAGCCAGGGTACCACCCCCCAAGCCTTTAAAAAAAAAACCTAGAACTCTCTAACAAATTTTGAGACTGATTATTTACTACGCTGGGTCACAAACAAAGTGCATGAGTGCCCAAATCCATTCACTGTACAGTCAGTCTTCAACACTGTTTTCAAAATAAATCAGCATGGTTACAGAAATACTTGCATGTTGATGATTAACTTCAGACACACAGAACTCAGAAACCACATCCAGATTCATTCCAAAATATCATCAAAAATTATACATATAAAAAATGCCACAGTGCACATCACACTAACTAGGTCCCATTTCCAAATAGGGTTTTTGGCTTTAATTGATTGGTCACAGCCTGTGTCTTGGTGCACAAATGTTCGTCCTAGAGGGATCTGTGATAATTACTGTCTTTCTTTATCCAAAAAGTGACTTAGTCATGTCAGGCAATTCCTTCTTGATGATCTCAGAATTTAGGTTCTGATACATCTTGATCTGGAATGTGTTCTTTTGAAAAGTGTAGCAGTTTGAATTGGCAGATCATTCAGGTAGCTCTCAGCCAATTCAAGCAATTATTTTAATATTGTTTCTTTTAAGAGACAAGTCAGTTCCAGAAGATTCCATACTTATTCCAGTTCATATTTTAATAATTTTGGCTAGGAAATGCCTTTCTTGGGCATTACACAGTACTCTGTTGATTATAATTGTGACACCATTAATCTATCTGTCAAACAACTCAAATATTCAAGGTTTGGTAGTTATTAAGTTTATTGGAGTCTGTTTCATGTTTTGTACAAAGACCCACTTGTCATTTCATTCAGCTTACCTTTAAATTTTTGGTTTGTCTGTGCCTGGATTGGTTTGTACCAGCCGAATCAATTCTCATTGGCTCACAAGCAAACTTGCGTTGGTCCGAAAACCTCAGAAATGCAAATCTGCCATTTTTTAAATGGTGAGTGAGAGGATATTGTGTAAGATTATTTCTCTTTCTTAGGTCTCATGCTGTAGTTCATAATATATTATACTTTATCAAAGTACGCAGGCAGATGTAGCATAACTTGCTTATGGACTTAGGAATTACTAGTACTAGTACCAATTTTCATTTAGCAGCAACTGTAACATAGCCTGAATCTGGGACAATCATCCTTTAATTCAATGCAAACAGATGCTTATAGCATGGGTGACAGAGCTTTCTATACGGGTGATTGAATCCATTTGGCACAGGCACAAAATATAACCCCTCCAGCTATCAAGCATACAACTATTATTGAGCTATTTATTATGAATGTAGCAGCGTGCTATTGAGTCACTTGTGGAAGGAAAACAGGATGCAACTCTTCAAAGACATCACTACCATTATATACATCATTAATAAGAAGTGCTATAATACTACGAGTTTCAATATGTGACTTTCCTACATACGAAATGCAACTTTAACATCTTTTACCATTCATCTTTATACCAGGAACTAGCAGCAACCTAGTTGATGCTATTTCTAGTTTTCCTTTCCCAAGAATGTTAATAACATTTCCAGTCCTCTGAGGCTGCTATAAATGAGATTGTAACTATTGGTTACAAGGGCACATGTCTGCGGGATTTTTGTTTTTTGCATTCTCGCAAATTACTGGTTGCTTCACAGACTAAGGCCCAGAGCTCTCAAAGTGACAGTGAGCCCAGTTTGCAGCATTAGCCAGATGTATGAATCAGCCCTACACATTTAAGTGTAGCACTTCTGCAAGCAGGCAGTGCTGCGCCAATCTTGATCTCAGTTACTGAATCATGAATTCAATTGGGCTCAATTTCATCTAATTTTCAATTGGGAGAAAGATCCTCTTTCTTCTATAATTTCTAGTCCTAACAGCATTGTCAAAGTAGCTAGTTTTGAAACCTGCCCATTTGCTTGTAATGTGGCAATATAAAATAGAAGGTACAATTTTAAAGCAGTCATACAGACAGTGAGATCTTGGGAAATGTGTGTGCAAATTGTCGAAGGCAGCAGGGCCGTTGAATAAAGAAAATAAAAAGGCAGAGAAATTCTAGACTTTATTTATAAAGGCATAAAGTACAAAAGCAAAGAAATAATAAAGAGTTTTCATAAGATAGTCGTTCTGTCTCAAATTGAATGCTGTTTGGGATTTGAATTTCTGGCTTTAGGTTCTGTTTGAAGACTTGACTGCAGATTCAGTTCTGGGTCATGACCCTGCATGATCTGTTCCAGATATAGACTCCTCCCTGCTTTCTCCCTGAGCCAACCACGTGAACTTTCTGTCAACTTGAAAGGTCTTGTAATTAAGACAAATCAATCTTAATTAGCTTCACACCACTTACAGGTATCTGCTGATCCAACTCCATGTCTCACTCATAAATGATTCAGGGTTGGGATTACAATGGGGAACCTGCATGAAGGAGAGCCACACATAATTGCCACCTCCTTGCCTCTGATTCCAGCCCCTACAAACTTCTAAATTCCTGTGTACAATTCTGGGCATTAAACTTGAGAAAGGGTGTGAAGGCAGTTGAAAGAGAGTGTAGAAAAGGCATACAAACAGGATTGAGGAACTTGGGTTATGTAGATAGATTGGAGAAGTTGTCATTTGCCTTTCGCAAGAGAAGGTTGAGAGACAGTTTGTTAATGTGTTCAAAATCAGGAGGGTCAAGACAAAGTATGTAGAGTGACACTGTTCCCACTGGCCAAATGGTCAAGAGCCATAGGACATCAATTGATTAGGATCTGGAATATACCATCTCAGAGTGATCAGGGCAGATGCATTCAGGGTTTTCAAAAGGGAATTGGATAATTCAATAAGAAGGAAGGTTTCAAGGCTCAAGTCACTATAATCTTTTCAGACCATAGGGCTGCCCTCCCATTAGAGAGAGAAGACAGGTGGTGATTTAAACTGAGAGCCACCATATCTCAGGCAAGGGGAGAATTTAAGAAGGAGAGTCCTTCATGGTAGTCTCAGCTGGTGTTGGGGTTGAGCCCACACTGTTAGTATCAAGGCTTTGCAAACCAACTTTCCAGCCAACTGAGCTAATGCAACTCCCTGTTTCAAGAGAGACAGTGGGATCTTAGCCTCTTTGAGTTGCTCTTGTAGAGAGAGAGCTCAGAAATAAATAGAGGAGGGTGGGGCTGGGGAAGGTAGATGGGATGGTGATAGCTGAGTGCAGGTAGGGAGTGGTGGGAGGGGTGGATAGGTGGGAGAGAAGATGGACAGGTTGTGTCAGGTCAAGGAGGTGGGGATGAGAGAAGGGGTTGGTCATGGGATGAGGCCAAGGGTAGGGACAATTTGGAACTGGTAAAATCCATGTTTAGCCCATTGGGCTGTAGGCTGCCGAGACAGAATTGGAGGTGCTGCTCCTCTAGTTTGTGAGTGGTGTCATTATGACGCTGAAGGAGGCCCAGGATGGTTATGTCACCCAGGCAGTGGGAGGGGGTATTGAAATGGTTCGCAACTATAAGTGTTATCATTTGTCGTGAACAGAGCACAGGTGTTCTACAAAACAGTGTCCGAGCCTTCGCTTGGTCTCACCAATGTAGAGGAGGCCACATCAGGACCAGTCGATGCAGTAGACCACGTTGATGGATGTGCAGGTGAACCTCTGTCTGATATGGAAGGTATTTTTGGTGCCTCGAATGGAGGTGAGGGGGGAGGAGTAGGGGCAGGTGTAGCACTCCCTGCAGTTGCAGAGAAAGGTGCCAGGGGTGGTGGGGTTAATGGGGAGTAATGACGAGGGAGTCATGGAGAAAGTGGTCCCTACGAAAGGCAGACAGGAGTGGTGAGGAAAATATCTCTTTGGTTATGGGGTTGGATTGTAGGTGGCGGAAGTGGCCGAGAATGATATGTTGAATGTGAAGGTTGGTGGGGTGATTTGTGAGGACAAGGGGAATTCTGCCTTTATTTTTGTTGGGAAGAGGGGATGTGAGGACATAGGTGCAGGGAACGCAAGAGATGTGGTTGAGGGTATTTTCGATCACTGAAGAGGGTGAAGTCTCAGTCCTTGAAATAGCAGGACATCTGGGATGTGCGGGAGTGGAACGCCTCATCTTGGGAGCAGAGGCGGAGGAGTTGGGAGTAGGGGATCAACATTCTTGCAGGAAGGTGGGTGACAGGAGGTGTAATCTAGGTAGCTGTGGGAGTTGGTGGGCTTGAAATAGATGTAGGCTTTGAGGTGGTCACCAGAGATGGAGACAGAGAGGCCCAGGAAGGAGAGGGAGATATTGGAGATGGTCCAGGTGAACTTGAGGTTGAGGTTGAGGTGAAAGGTGTTAGTAAAGTTGATGAATTGTTCAAGCTCCTCGTGGGAGCACGAGGCAGCGCCAATACAGTCATCGATGTAGCGGAGGAAGAGGTGGGGGATAGGGCCAGCGTAGCTGCAGAAGAGGGATTGTTCCATGTATCCTACGAAGAGGCAGACATAGCTTGGGCCCATGCGGGTTCCCCGGCCACCCCCTTTGTATGTAGGAAGTGGGAGAAGTTAAAGGAGAAGTTGTTAAGGGTAAGGACGAGTTTGGTTATCTTTCAATTCTCAAGCAATCAAGAAACCACTTAACTATAAATTAACTGTAGCTTAAATATGTTAATCCAGCTACGGATTGCTCCATGTACGTGGATAATGGTGTGATTGTCATCTAAGAAAACTGAGGGCAGAATCTTGTAGAGGACTAAATGGTGTGAGTTATAGTGAAATTTGTGGCAGAACTGTGAGAAAAGCCTGGTGGTGATTATTACAATGTTAGGAGGAACTCACTACATCTTTAGGGCATTTGCTGAGGTGAGGTTCTCGCTAGGCAATGGAGAATAGCTAGTTAAGGGGAATGATAGGCCTTTAAGCATCTTATTAAAAGGCACAACTGCCTTGTTAGTATTCAGCTTTGTACCTTACCAACCCTGTCACACAAACTAGATGTGGAGAATTCTTGACGTGGAAGTCACAGCAGGTATCTGGCAACTTCAGCTTGCTGCAGCCTGCAGAGGGACTTGGGTTAGTCAGCACCAAACAGCATCTCAGGTCATCATCAATAGGCACAAACATTGCATATCCTTCATCCTCAGACATTGGCATCTGACATTTGACAAACTGTCATAATCCTCATGTTACCTCTGCAATCCACTTGCAGGATGTGCTTTTGAAGCGCAGACTAGCATTGCAGGGCACACCAGCAATTAAAATTGAAAAGCAGCAGAAAGGACATTTTGCACACATGGACAGGCACCCAGCTCATGGATTAAATCAGGTTACATCTTAGAGCTGTTAACTTGCTCTCTTAGCATCTATGCCCATGCTCTCCAGCATCCATGCCTTGCCATGCCTTGTGTTGACATGTCATGCCGTGCCTATTACAGTGTTGCCACTTACATACAAACATAGAAAATAAGTACAGGAATAGGCCATTTGGCCCTTCAAGCCTGTATCACCATTCAATATGGCTGATCATGCAGTTTCAGTATCCCACTCCTGCTTTATCTCCATACCCCTTTGAACTCTTTAGGCACAAGGACCTTGTCCAGCTCCCTCTCAAATATATCTAAAGAAACTGGCCCCACAGCTTCAGGTGGGAGAGAATTCCACAGGTTTACAACTCTCTGAGTGAAGAAATTATTTCTCATCTCAGTCCTGAATGGCTTACCCCTTAATCTTAGACTGTGACCCCTAGTTCTGGACTTCCCCAACAGCAGGAACATTCTTCCCACACCTAGCCTGTCCAGTCCTTCTTCCCATCTAATCTGTCCAGTCCAGAGCCAACCAGGGCCAACTGTATTAATGTTCTCTTTTGTACAGACACAGGCAAACTGCTTGTCAGTATCTGGTGTGAGGAAACATCTTGCCGTACAGCACACAGGTGTCAATCTAACACATACAACATTGGGTAGCAAATACTTCTCAAGTTCATTCAACCAAATCGTCATGTCCTTAAGGTAATGGGGCCTGGTCCTGCGTCCAGTCAAGGGTTGGGGCATGAGGTGTGGTGGGGGAGGTCACTGGCTGTCAGGTATCACAGTATTATCATTAGTCATGGGTACAGTCCATACACAATTCAGGGGCTTGGCCACAGTCAGTTGTCTACTTTGACTGCTCAGGGTCAAGGCATCTGTCTGACACAAGTCCTAGGAGTGGGCAATGGCCAGTTCTGCAGGACCATCACAAGCAGAATGGGATTATATGTGCAAGGGACTGTCAACTATACCAGCTATGTGCCATGAGCGGCATGGCTTTGTGACTGGTGTGCTATTACATTACCGGTAAGGGCAATGCTGGATTGTCAATGCTTGTCCTGACGCACAACACGTTTCAAAAAATGTCATGGGAGTAAGGGATGTTGGTCGTTCAGTTGATAGCCACTGAGTGCCAATTTCTTCTGGGAACAGTGCATGATAAGGTAAAGCTGGAATAGGACAAGACGTACACCATACAAGCTGGGTAGGTAGTTAATGAGGAGAGTTTAAGATACAGTAAGAAATCTCACAAGGCCTTAAGGCAAAAAACCTCCAATGAACAGGTAATTTCATTTGGCAAATTGGTCATCCTTTAAATTATAACATGCATGACAAGTCACCATTTGAAACAAAGTCATTGTAAATTCCTCAGAAGACTTGGAAGCTTGCCTGCCTTTAAGCAGTAGCAAGGCATGAAAATTAATGTTATGTATCAGCACAAATATGAATACAAAAGCCCTCATTGTTGAAGATTATATGCAAAAAAATATTGTAGCAGAAGAGAGCTATGAGCAAGGATGTGGCAGGTAGGTAGCAAAAATAGCAAGCACAGTTGTACAAATTACGATAAACATACAATGATGGTGATAGAATTCCCTATAGGAAGGAAATTGTGTGGGTTAATCACCTAGGCTGAATTCTCACTTCAAATATTTAAAGGCAAACTTTTCATATAACATAAGGTTCCTACATGGGTCAAGCAATAAATTGCAACGTAAAACAATTTCTATTATAGAACATTGCAATAGCTGATTTACTCAAAAGAAAGAATTCGAAATCTTGAATTTGCAAGCACGTTAAAATGTTGATATTTTTCATGCTTATTATAACTTCTTTGATTTTCAGACAAATTAAGCATTTGTCCATCCCTATTAATGTAATCTGTACTGATGGCAAAAATATCTTGCTGGCCACAAGCATGTGCAAAAATATTATTGACACACTACGTGTGATTTTGTCGCCATCTATGTGGGTTCAAAAAATCTCTAATGGCACATGTACAGTTGTATTGAAACTAGGTGGATCGCACATAGAGTATTGTATACAATTTTGGTTCCCTCACCTAAAGTACATACTTTCCATAAAGGGTGTGCAGCAGATGTTCAACTAGCCTACTTTCCAGATTGGAGGGACTATATTACGAGGTGAAACTGAGGAAGTGTGTATGTATTCATGTTTGAAAGATGATCTTATTGGAGCTTACAAAATTCTTAAAGGGCTTGACAGGTTGATGCAGAAAGGATGTTCTCCTGGCTGTGTTCGAGAATGACAGGGCTCAGAATAAGGGGAATGTTATTTAGTGAGAAGATGAAGAATTTCTTCACTTAAATGGTAATGCATCTTTGGAATTCTCTACTTCAGAGGGCAGTGGAAACTCAGTCATTGAGTATTTTCAAAATAAATATTGATATATGTTGTTAATGATGACAAAGGATATGGAAATAGCAGAGGAATGTGATATTGAAAATTGGTTGTGGCTGAGAATGGTAGACTAGGCTTAAGGAGCTAAATAGCTTACTCTTATCCCTACTTCCAGTGTTTCTACACTAATAAACTGCTAAGTGGAGGTCTTGTGGCAAGGTGAAAGCATTCCTGCCTTTGGGTCAGAAGCTTTGGGTTTGAGTTCTATTCCAGGCTGGCCATGAAAAGTGCATTCATAATGTGGCCAAACATATTGATTGTTTCCAGCCTGCAATTAGTTCCATTCTGCCTGAAGGGAGACAGTAAAAGTGGAAGACTCTCCTGGTCAGTCATTCTATGGAAAGCGATAGGATCCAGTAAAATATTTTGCCCGTATGCTTGGACCAATCTGATGGAAGTCCATGATTTAATCTCTGGAAAACAAGGACTGGAGAAAATACAGACAAGCTTTTTATTCTGATATCCAAGTTGTTCTATATATTTTTTTAAAAAGCAGCAGTTGTCCAAGCACTGACATTTGAAGAGCATCACTCTTCTTCATGCTCCAGTCTGAAAATAACAGTTTTTCTTTAAAGAAAAGGAAAGGATTGCCCAAGAAAATCAAGTCTGTTGTATGTGACAATTGTGCATGGCCTATGCTGAGGACTGAAAGATCTTGAAAAGAAATGTTACGCCTGTTTGCAAAGAACAAAATGCTATTATTCTTTAGGCTGACGATACCGGTCTTGGAAGCTATTTACTGTCAATTGAAACAAGGCCCCTGAAGATTCTGATGACCAAGATAATCTGGTTTCCAAACAGTCAGAGGCCATACATTCCCTGAATGAGTGGCAGGACTTCTCCAAAGTGCCACTCTATTGATTACCAGTATTTGTCAAAATGCCCCCAGCTCTGAATTGGAAACTTCAGAGGTTCTGTACTAATTACTTTTAGCAGTTGGCCAGGAAAAGATGAAGGATTAAAAATTGTTCTGACTCATGGGTATTTATCATTCACATTGAGCCCCCCAAATCTCGCACACTGGCCTGCACCAACCCTCAGACATCTGGCCTGACACCTTTTCAGGGGCATCCAATTTCTATCACTGAACACCCAACATCCCAGCTGACATTCAATGCTCTCCCCATCTGACACCCAAATTCCCTATCATATGCCATCCCATTGGAATACCTGACCCCCTTGACAGCCCACCCTGTCTTAACCACATGGACCAACACGTGACCCATGCTCTCCATTTTACACTTGCAGGCCAATGTTTTCCTACCATGTATGGAATGCATTATCATCTCCCAACTTTGTGTCCGTCTTTCTTGAAATTCTCATGTTTGATTCCAATTCAATTTCACCATATGCCACAGCACTGAAACTGCCCCAATCAAAGTCATAAATGAAATCCTCTGTGACTGTAATTGTATTGTATTGTCCTTCTTTGACCTTTCTGTAGTCTTTGACATAATTGGCCAGTGCCTTTCCTTGGGCAAAGTTCTAATTTAACTTTTCTAGTTTGAGCCAGAGCATTTTGAACAAACCTACTCTGACATCCAGTCATAAATGAGTTACAATTTCCCTTAGTTAAAAATTAGGAAGGCCAATAGTTTTACCATAGTACGCTACCGCAAATTCAGTAGTCTTGTCACTCATCTCATCCTTGACCCCAGTCATTGCCTTCGGTTGATCTTGATTGCTTGAAATCTTTTCATCATAGAACAGTGAACAGTACAGCACAGGAACAGGCCCTTCAGGCTACAGGTCTGTGCTGACTATGTTGCCATTCTAAAGTAATCTCACCTGGCTGCTCATGGCCCTTTTCCGTCTATTCCCTGCCTGTTAATTTGTCTGTCCAAATGCCTCTTAAACATTACTATCGTATCTGCTTCTACCACCTATCCTGGCAATGCATTCCAGGGACCTAATAACTTCTGTGTTTAAAAAAAAGCTTTCCTCACACACCAACTCTTTCAAAGTTTTCCCTCTTATCTTAAGCCTATACCCCCTAGTATTTGAAATTTCCACCCTGGGAAAAAGACATCGACAATCCACCCTATCCATGCCTTATAATTTTATATACTATCAGGTCACTTTCCAGCCTCCAATACTCTCGCAAAAACAATCCAAGTTTTTTCCAACCTCTCCTCCTAGCCAATACACTCCAATCAAGGCGACATCCTGATAAACCTCTTCTGCACCCCCTCCAAAGCCTCCATATCCCAACTATAGTGTGGCAAACAGAACTGCACACAAACTCCAAATGTGGCCGAACTAAAGCCTTATACAACTGCAACATGACTTTCCAGTTTTTATACTCAATGCCCTGACCAATGAAAGTAAGCATGCTATATACCTTCTTTAACATCTTTTAAATTTGTGTTGTCACTTTGAGGGAACTATGGATTGCACCTTAACATCCCTCTATATGTCAATACTCCTGTGGATACAGGCATCTACTGTATGCTTTCCTCTTACATTTGACCTCCCAAAATGCATCATCTTACACTTGCCAGGTCATAAAGTCATACAGCACAGAAACAGATGCTTCAGTCCAACTAGTCCATGATGACTATAATCTCAAACTAAACTAGTCCCACTTGCCTGGACTTGGCATGTATCACTACAAACATTTCTGATTCATGTACTTATCTAAATGTCTTTGAAATGTTGTAACTGTACCCGCATCTACCACTTCCTCTGGAAGTTCAATCCAAACACGATACACAGCCTGTGTAAAAAAAAACTTGCCTCTCATGTCTATGTTAGATCTTTCTCCTCTCACCTTGAAAATATGCGTCCTAGTCTTGAAGTGCTTCACCCTAGGGAAAGGACGCCTGCCACTCAGTTTATCTATACCTAATATTATCTTATAAGCCTCTATAAGGTCACGTTTCAACCTCCTACATTCCAGTGAAAAAGGTCCCAACCTACCCAGCCTCTCTTTATAACTCAAACCCTTCATTCCCGACAATATCCTGGTAAATCTCTTCTGAACCCTCTCCAGCTTAATAATATCCTTCCTATAACAGAGCAAGCCAAAACAGCATTCCAGAAGAGCCCTCACCAATGTCCTGTATGTCCTCAACATAATGTTCCAACACCTATATTCAAAGTTCTGTGCAATGAATGCAAGCATGCTAAATGCCTTCTTAACTATCCTATCTATTTATGATGCAAACTTCAAAGAATTATGTAACTGAATTTCTTGGTTTCTGTTCTACAACACTTATCTGTATTAAACTCCATTTACTATTTCTCTACCAGCATCATGTTCTCTCCATTGTAAAGACTACCTACTTCCAGATCTGTATCAACACCCATCTCTACCCTCGCCTCAGCACACCTACTGCTGAAACTTTCAGCCATGTTATTGATATCTCCAGACCTGACTTTTGAATGCCTTCCTAAATGATCTCTCATTCTAAATCCTCACTAAACATATCCACAAAAACATGCCCATGTTGTATCCAGATAAAGCCCTGTTCGATCGTTACTCATTTTCTTTCTGAATTACACTGACTCTGAATTTCTTACTGACTCTCCAATAGAACTTTTATCCTTGTCTTCATGCCCCTTCTCTTCGTCACTGTGTCCAGCCCTACAACCTCTGAGTATTCATCGCTCTTCCCACTTTTGCCTTCTGTGCCTCTTCCCTATTTTGTTTTGCCACTTGTAGCATTGCTTTCAGATTCTAAGGCCCTACACTACACCCCTTTGCCTCTTTATTGTCCTTTTTTTAAAAGTTTCATAAAACTCATCTTTGACTCAAGCTTTTGGTCAGCATTTCTTCTTTGACTCAATTATCATTTTGTTCTGATTGTGCTTCTATGAAACACCTTGGACTATTTTCTATCTGAACAGTGACATATAAATGCATTTTAAAAATTACTACATTTTTTGTGGTTTGCCCAGAGATGCAATGTCTTCAGTAAAGATAGATATAAATTAGTACATTTTCAAACTCACTTTCAGATCTTGTTGACTGAGTTTTTTTATAAGCATCCTTTATTTGTTGGTGACCATATGTTGGTACTATTTTGGATTTTCTGGGTTGCTATGTTACATTAATTTGGTTCCTTAATCATTTATCACCCAGCTTCTGTCTTTATATTTTACCCAGATTTCCCAATGACCCAGAAAGTAGTCTCTGTAGATTAGATGGCAGTTGTGCATTGGATCCTATGGAATTCCTGACAAAGCAGACTGCCGAGGGAATTGCCTGGGTAGTCGAAAATTCCGATGGTCAATGGTTCCTCACCTAGAATCCTCCAAAGGTTTCCATTTAAATCATATAATTCAGAGGGCTCTACTGCAGGTAAGTTAATAGTTACCTCGGACAAGTTAGACATTCAAATATGTGGTCTAATTCATCGGTAGTTATTAAACTGACCCTTCAATTGACCTCCACAATCATCCACTCCCTTCATCACTGATACTCAGTAGCAGCAGTGTTTACCATCTGCAGCATGCACTGCAGAAACTCACCAAGATCCTTAGACAGAACTTTCCAAACGCATAACCACTTCCACCTAAAAGGATAAGGGCAGCAGATATGTGCGGAAACTACCACCTGTAAGTTCTCCTCCAAGCTGCTTACTGTGCTGACTTGGAAATATATCACTGTTCCTTCACTGTCGCTGGTCAAGATGCTGGAAGTCCCTTCCTAATGGCATTGTGGGTCAATCCACAGTAGGTGGGCTGAAGCAGTTCAAGAAGGCAGCATACCACCACTTTCTCAAATGCAACTATGGCAATAAATGATGTCCATGCCCCACAAATGAATGAATTAAAAGAACCAAGCGCAGGAATTCCCAATCATGCATCCCCAGACTCTGCTTCTATTGGGACTCAACACTTGCACAAAACTCAACATCCCCACCTACCTCCACATCAGAAACTAACAGCCTCCTCTCCGTCTGGGGAATGACATGCTCACTTTTCCTTGGGACCCAACTGCCCTGGCAACAGACACAACCATTCATCCCCCAAATGCCCGACACCACTGTCACTCCTGGAACCTGACAATTCACGTCCCCACATCCTATCGCCTTGCTGGAAATGATACCTTTCCTCGCCCCAACAGATCATATACCCCCGATCCACCCAGACCTACCTAAACATGTAATCATTTGTCTGGCACCCTATCCACACAGTGTTTAACTCTCAAATCATGCTTTGCACTATCAGGATGTGACTGACAAGAGTGCACAAAAAGTCATGCCACGTGCACTGATAATTATGCTACATTTTTGCACAAAACATCACACAACATAAAAATATATAAAATCCCAACAAGATTTCCGGAATAACTAATTTGGCTGGTTGACTGCTACTCAGGACAAAAACAACGTATGCCAAATTTCTTCAGTAACAGTAAAAAAAACCCCTCTTTTTACTGAAACATACTTACTTTAACAAGACCTGTGGAAAAAACAAATCCCTGATTCATGCAATTTAATCTATACACCTTCAAAGACCACAAATCTGCACGCATTTAATCCAGTTTAAGGCAGATGAAAGACCACTGGTTTAACACATATACTTTTGGTGGAAACATTATATAGAAAGGATAAACAATATTCTAAAGATCAAAAATCTTCATCTCAAGGTGTAAAGTTATTTTTTCACAGTCATTCTGACTTTTACAAAAATGATGCACTGATGTCCCTAGGCTGATGTTCATACTTTGAATCTATGGCTGGTCTCGTGAACTTAGCTATTTACCTACATAAATTCTCTCTTCTAACTTTTTCTTGTTTACTTTATCTTTGACAGAGAGAGAGAGATATCCTTTCTGTGCTCTTCACATGTACAACTTTTTAACATGATGCATTTATATTTTCATGAAAGCTGACGAAGTGCTTGTGCTTCTGGTGATTCAAATCACTGAATGTTGTTGTAAAAAAGAGGGCACGGTTTACCTTCTCCCAGCTATCTGGTATTATGAGAATACAGTTGGACTGAAGGTACGCTCTGAATCTCCTGCCATAATAAAAAAATAGAAGCAGAGAGTTATACAGTGTCACTCCTCAGAGATGCTAGACTGTTATTTACCTCTTTTTACCAATGTATATTATCCTGCAAGGGAACTTCAATGATTTGTGACAATCCCAGTAGGATTGACCAACATTCTATGGGAATTTTTCTTGACCTTCAGGAGCTAGAAAATGCACTGTCATCTTAATGATAATGGTTGAATAATCAATTGCTCATCACGCTGTGATTTGCTCTGTGGGTTAGTTTAGGATCATCAGCATCAAATTCTTTTGCATCTGTCCTTAACAATGGCTATGCTGAAATGATACCAATATTCCAGAAGGTTTAATTATGTATGTGCATTTAAGCTGTCAACTGCCTGCACTATTTTGTGGTATAGTTGGATGGATTGTGCGGATTCTGAACAAGCCAACATCAGTTGATGCTCATCACATGAGTATGAATCAACAAGCTGCAGATCAAAGAATATATGCAGCATATTTCCTCAAACAGTAAATCACCAACATTCTGAAGCATTGAATTCAGAGCCTGAATGAGGTCTGTCGATAAAAACCGAAAGAACTGTGGATGCTGTAAATCCGGAACAAAAACAGAAGTTGCTGGAAAAGGTCAGCAGGTCTGGCAGCATCTGTGAAGAAAAAAGTCAGAGTTAACGTTTCAGGTCCAGTGACTCTTCCTCCGAACACCGGACCCGAAACATTAACTCTGATTTTTTTCTTCACCGAAGCTGTCAGACCTGCTGAGCTTTTCCAGCAACTTCTGTTTTTGAGGTCTGAAGAAGTCCTTTTGTAAAGACCCATAAAGATATCTAAAATATTCATCATTGTGTTGGATGAAACAGTTAGATTCTCAGGAGATGAGTAATCAAACAGCAGGTGGAAGCAGAGGGTCAGGCATGCCAGGGGGAGGACAATTATATACCTAAGTTTGAAGATTTGCCAGCTGTACTGGAGCTAGAACAAGAAAACAAATACATCAATGTCTGATAGACAACAATTTCAACTAGAACTCAAAGTCATTCCTGAGTACATGTCCCCAGTGTACTGCTGCACCAAACTCTGTAACCAACGTTATCCTCCATTTAACCTCAGTCACCATGTATGCACATCCATTTATCTGCAGAAGCAGACGTCTTAACATAATAGAGATAAAATCTCAGTGCAAGGTGAGAATGCAATTCACATTATTTATTACTGCAATGGCACTTGGAATTATGAATTGGTGTTGCCTTCCCCTCTTGATGCCCTTTTGAACATGTCCAACTACGAAAGTAGTTCTTTTCTAGCTGTTAACCAAGTAGGAGATAGAAGTTAGCTAGCTAACAGATAGAGGCCCTTGAGTAAATATTGGGTAGAAGATTTTTTTTTAAACTTTGTTTGCTGGATAATGAGGTAGTTTAGTAGTTGCTGGTACTACATTAAATGCCATAAAGACTGCTACCGCGTGTTTTGTTTTAGTCCTGTCACGAGATATTTGAGTGGGACAAGAGGGTGTTATGGATTTTGAACCCGCAACTAAACCAAGTTTCTTACCATATTTATTACAGCATTGGCTTTATCATATCCTGTGATTTACATGTGGGCAAACATGAAACTTGCACTGAGGGCATTGAAATCTCTGATCAAGCAGTGGGTCCATGTGGAAAAAAAAACCTGGAAGAATTGCAGATGCTGTAAATCAGGAATAAAAGCAGAAGTTGCTGGGAAAGCTTAGCAGGTCTGGCAGCATTTGTGAAGAAAAAATCAGAGTTAATGTTTTGGCTTCGGTGACCCTTACGGAGAACTGCCTCCACAACTGTTGTGAAACAAGGCAAGACAGATATATGGACATTGGAGCTCAAGCTTTTAGTGGTATCAGATTGAAAACTTATGATGATCCACAGAATATGCTTGGAACTCCTGTTGAGAAAGGTTCAACTACATGTAAATGCTAGAATTAGAATAAACTGTGTGCATTAAGAACCCTTGTTAAGGCCATTCGCGGCTCTGTCCTACATGAGTAACTTCAGGCATTGCTTTTGAAAACCATAAATCTGATGGCACGTTCCATTTGTAACTGATCAGATGGTTCTATTATTAAAGAGGTATGCACTGTGGCGTCATTGGTTAGTCTTTTTAAGACACAATTTTACCGTACTCATCGGAAAAAGCTTATTAATATTACAGTGTTCTTCAGGCATAAAGGACAAAAGCAAATCACAGGCAATCATAGTGTCTTGTATGTAGTAAGGACTGGTATAGGTCAGCATACAGCATGATGTGGGAGATCTTGTGGCCAATGGTAGTGTCTCTGCTTCTGAGACAGAAGGACTGGATTCAAGTATCACCTACTTTAGAGGTGTTTCATAACAAGTCGGAACATGTTGATTAAAAAATATCGACAACATGGCTGTTTCCCTGATAATTCAAAGTCCATGTGCACATTTCATTTAATACATAGAGTCACAGAGTCATACAGCACAGAAACAGACTGTTCGGTCTAACTCGCAGACCAGACATCCCAAACTAACCTAGTCCCATTCGCAAACATCTAGCCAATATAGCTCTAAACCCTTCCTATTCATATACTCATCCAGGTGCCTCTTAAATGTTGTAATTGAACTAGCCTCCACCACTTCCTCTGGTAACTTGTTCCATACACACACACTGTCCAGGTGAAAAAGTTACCCCTCAGGTCTTCTTTAAATCTTTGCCTTCTCAACTCAAACCTTTGGCCATCCCTGCCCTAGAAAAAAGTCCTTGGCTATTCATCCTATCCATACCCATCATGATTTTACAAACCTTTATATGGTCACCCCTCAGACTCCGACAATCCAGGAAAGAATGCCTCAGCCTACTTAGCGTCTCCCTACAACTTAAGCCCTCCAGTCCCAGCAACTTCCTTGTAATTATTTTCTCCAAACTCTCAAGTGTAACAACATCCTTCCAATAGAAGGGTGACCAGAATTGTGTACAGTAGTCTAAAACTGAGCACATCTCTGGTATTCCTATGTAGTAGTGGTGATATGAAAACTTACTCCTCAGGAAAATTCTTCAGTCTAGCGTTTCTTTGTTGCTGCTTCTCATCTTTCCCCACTCAAAATAAATATAGGAACTAAGCCACAAGAATATAGAATAGACCCAATTTCAATGTTAAGTGACTAAATGTTAGCAAGTAAAATGTCACTCCAGATCGATTTCTGGAGGGTAGGAATAATAATAAATATGAATAAACAACTTTGCTCAAGACTCATCTAGAATACTGCATTTAGTTTAGCTCTCCATATGTAATGGAATACATAGAAATCTTGTTAAAACTGTAGAAAAAAGTTACTAGGCTGGTTGGGGCATACCTAGCTCAATGGAAGATGAGTGTAGTCACTGGAGGTCAATCATTTCACTCCTAGAACATCACAGTAGGAATTTCTCAGGATAGATATTTTTCCTACTCAACCTGTTCAGAGATCTTATTGCACCAATCTGAAGCTAGATGATAATAAACACAGCTGACCATCACCTTCTCAAAGGCATTTAGGGATGGGCAACAAATGCTAACCTTGCCAATGATTCTACCATTCCATGAAAGAATTAATAAGTCTTTATTTTCCTAAGGCTATCTTTTGAAGTTACCTGTTAATCTAGTCAGTGTGGATTCATTGCACTTGTTTTTTATTCAGAAATGCACTTCATTCATAGTATTTTTTTAAAGTTGTTATTGCCCATTCATGGGCTAAGGTTCTCCATTTTCCCTGAAAGGAAATAACACGTACACTGCTGAAGAAAGACACATTTCATGAAAGCTTTTCTTCTTGACAATTCACGAGAATACCAATTTAAGAGGAAACCAACATTTATACAATATGAGAAAAGAGTGTTGACTGGTTTGCAAACTCCAATTGGTAGAAGTGTTGCCATGGAAATTACAACAGTTCATCCCGAATGATATTTAACTGCCAGGTTTTGTTTTAAAATTTAAATCAGACATCTAATTAGTTAAGACTTCGCTTTGAGAAATGAACCAATGAATAGTTGCTACCTACTTGGTTCAGTTGAAAGAGGTACAGTGCATGTACATTTTCTTTCTGTCTATGAAGAACACGGTCCTGTGTACTAATACAGTTAGCTTCCAATACATGCAAGTGCACCACACTGAGAGCCCAACTGAAGATTAATCGGTTGTCAGAATAATTCTTTGCACCCGTAAGTGTGCTGTAATTGGCCTCAGCTAAGAATTTTCACTAGACACTGCAGCACGTACAGGTAAGACAAAAAAAAATCCTCAGATTGCTGAAACCAAGTCAGCACAGCCACTCTTGAAGAAAACTGGATGAATTCCTTTCACCTAGCTCTGGAACCAAGAATCTTAAAACAACTGGTCAATTGCCAAATTCAGCCTTCAAGGTTAATCAAAAAAAATTATCCAATTGTGGAATCGAACCTAACGTTGGGGACATTGTAAGATGAGTTTTGCAAGTGTGGGCTGGTGGGTACAACCAATACCTTGTTTACTGCAAGCAATTGAAGAGATATGCTATTTGATATGATCTAGCAGTCTTTTGGATATGTGGCCCGGTTGGCTGGCATCACACCAACACTAAAACTCATACACACATTACTTACTTGTGTGAAAGGAGGACCATTTTTTTGCCTTGGCGGCAGCACCCTATTAGTGGCAAGCAACAGCCATGTTGCTACTGCATAGTGGCTTTGCTTGTTGCTCAAACCTTTCCTTATCTTCTGGTGTAATCAGAAGTAGACTAGGAAAATCTCAGGAACAAAAGTGATTGTCTAAAGGCTGGTCATGAGTTTGCGTAATGTATAGTGAGAAATCATCATAGCAGGGTAAACATTATCCGAAGGATATATAATGCAACTGGATAATGTTGTTGTTCCAAAGTTCTCAGGATCTGGTTGCACAACTTCTCACTGTTGTGTGTTGCCTGCTGTTGTAAATTAGTGAGAACTATTTGTTGTGCTCTTGTTGTTGCTTTGTTCTAAAACAATGCTTTTAGTGTTTGAATCATAGTCTACAAATAATCCAAGAGAATCATGCAGAATAAAAATGTGACTTCTGTTTCATTTTAGAACATGACCATTGTGATAAGCAATTTCATACAATCTTGGTCAAACACATTTTATCAGAGCTCCTCCATGTATCCAAGTGTTGGAATGAGTGTCTTGTACTCTTATGTTTTGACCTGCATGAAACTCAGGTAATTGTCTACATGTTCTTTGATCATGTGACTACACTATTTTCTCTCTCTTTCTCTCTCTTCTTTCCAAGATGTGCATCTGGTTGGATAGAAAGTATAAGATGGAAGGGCATTATGGACCTGACTTCTGCACATTAGAGTTGCAGGTGAGCAATAGGTCTTGGCTTTGAGGTGTGGAGTGTAAATTTGGTGTAGCAATCCGAATATCTTAATGAGTTTCCTTTATACATTGTGATCATTGCTTTAACCATGAATACAGTTTGCTCTTTCTTTGGATGTGGAAAATGCAGAAAGGAGATGATGTATTCGACGCCTTATTCCCTGCACACATGTTGCAATGGCCTACGGCACTGAGGACCATTAATTGATATGGTCATCCATGAGACACCAAACATGATGAAATTTAATGTGCCAATGACAATGCTGCTGGTAGAATCCTTTATCTGTTGATGAAAAGAAATTTGGTAATCTGTTACCAATATATAGACTGGAGTGTCAAGTGTTAACTTGAAATAGATCTGCAGCAATCTTGGGACCATGATTCAGAGGGATTGTTTTTGGGGCATAAGTTGTTTTTTACACTACTGGAAATGATGAAGTTGACATGATCCAAAGGGGCATCAATCAATCTAAGTCTTTGTTGATGCTAGTCCAATGACAGATTTGTGTACCAGTCTTAGTTTTCAGTTGGAACATTTGAACAATGTGGAGATTAATTGAAAAGTTTTGGCACAACTTTTTGAGAATCAATACTTGCTTATCCTTGATAACAACTTTTCTCAATAGGCCTATGTTCAAAAGGAAAGCATTTGTTCAGGAGCCTGTATAACGTGTTCAGACTATCTGCTGAGGATGATGCATTTCCGCTCTTTATCTGGTCATGAGATGTAGCATGTCAAATTAGTTCAGCTTTTTTATGACAAAACTGGATTTAATAAATAGAAAGGTTATTCTCAGCTTCATATTCAGTGACATCAGCCCGTACATCCAATGGTACATCTTTATTCTGACTCGATTTGGCTGTCAACTCAGAGCACTTGAGGCATTTGTTCTGGAACACAGTTTGTATTGGCTTTCTAGGTTGTAGCCTTAGATTTTGACAAGACAACATTGGAGCTGCAGTGGTAGACTTGTGTGTGGATTCCTACAAATAATTTCCGATGTTTTATGATCAGTATGGACAACAAAGTGTTTGCCAAAAAGGTATGTGTGGAATTGCTGTATTCCAAACACCAATGCCAGAGTTTCCCTTTTGATGTTGGAATAAGTTGTCCAAGCTCTGTGAGGACTTTGATTTCAAATGTGATGAGTTTGTTGTCCTTTAGATTAGTCTAAGAGTGTTTTTCAGAACGGCTTGATTAGCATTGAAGTTATTACCAATTCTGAGTCTTTCAGCCAGTTCTTCTTTACTGAAGTCACACTCTGTGCCATGGTGCTGACATATGCCAATAAAACAGTCAATTGTTTCACTTGGTTTCTGCTTGTGGGACATAAGCCCGAGCTTATGATATCTGAAGTTTAGCCTAACCTTGAGCTGATCTTCTGTAAGTTTAAACATCTTCTCATGGTCTTTCTGGTTATTGTCAAAGAAACTTGATGGATTCACTCTTCTGAAAGCTTAATTTCCTATTGCACTGAGGAGGAATTTGCTTTCTGTTCTTGGTCAGCCAGCTATGTGTCAATGAAGTGGAGTGGCATGTGTTGTTTGAACAATTGGAACTCTGCTCCATCGCTGCCGATGCAAGATGAGAATTCTGTTCTCCATTTTATATGATACAGGAGCAAATACCCACGTTTGCAGAAATTTCTATGTAATTGTTGCTGAACTATCACCAGCTGAAATATATAAGACTGCTTTACTTTACAGCTGTGAACATTGCTTCACAGCTTATCTCGCTGAGCTGAGCAAGAGACTATTGCAACTGGATGCAACGTAGCACATCAGTGGTTATTGCTAATAGTGGATTGTAGTCTCATTGGACTTACCATGGTCACCAATGCCCCAAAGAAATTAAACAAAGTGGAATCTCATGCATCTACCTTGTGCTTTGCACCTCTTCCTATAAATCAAAATGGAAGAATTGAGTGACGATTCAACAGAGAAGAGCCTTGAAAAGTACTGAAAACTGCCCTGCCAGTTCCATACATACTTTGGTTGGGCACCGTTACTGCAACAGAGTGATTTATAAAATGCAGGCAGCTTCCTGTTGTTAGATCTGGATCAATTCCAGTACTTTGTAGTTTTTTTTTTTTTACGTTAGTGGGTCTATTGCACCAAAGCAGATTACTGGGAAGTTAATCAATCTCACTCCAATTGAATAGAATATACTCACAGACCTTCCTTTTCTCAAGGAATTGCACTGCTGCAGAGTCAGTTCTAGTGCTTTGAATTCATTGTTGCTCAGTTGTAGACTTCTGCCTTGGACTCAGCAATGAACTTGTAGTGATGGCTTTGGCTTTTTAGAATTCAGTAAACATGTTCTTTTTGAGCTCTAGTCACTAAGCGCTCTTCTAAAATATTCTTCTGACACTGCACATTGGCTGCCAGCAACCGCTGCCATTATTTGAACTCTGGCAACATGAACACTATAACTGGGTTTATATGGTTATGTGAAGATTTATTCAGAGAGTAACTAAATATATTATAACTCTATCATAGACATCGGTATTGTCTGGCTTCATGCTGGCTGACTAACTAGCTTTCTTGGTGGAATTCAAATTACAAAAGTAGTAATTCAAGCTGGAGGTGATACCCTTGAAACAAGATTATTACATGGCATGGTGTCGCACTGTTGTCATTTAACTCTCCTCATGGTATACGCTTGCTTGATTATAGATAAATGTAGATCACAACACACACTAAATCTCTTTTTTTCAATACTGTCTGATACTCATAACATTTACAATTACAGTTAACATTTGCAAGATTACACACAAGTCAAACACTGCGGAAGGAGTTCTGCTTAGTTTCAGTCCCTTGATGTGTCAAGCCTCAGACTGTAGCCTTTTTCTATTGTGCATCCGTGGCAGCTGCCCCAAGCTTTAATGCAACCCTCGGTGAGTAGACCTGGACCTTGGAATCCACAACACTAGACATGGACAATGCTTTACATTGGAAGACCAGAGTTTGAGCAGACTAAAGGGCATCTTTCACTGAACTGATCATTGTCCTGCAGCAACTGATGTTTCACTTTGGAGATCCTGGGAATAGTTTATACTGAGTCACTGCTATAATTAAAATGAACTTCAGCAAGACCTCTGCATTTTTGGATTCCTTGCAACATTCAAAAGAGAGCTGATTAAGTTCTGAAACTAAAACTACTACTGTCCATAAAATGTAGTGGCATGCTGAGCAACATATGTCATGGTCATTGTTGGCCCCTCCAACTTGTTATTCTTACCCTCAGGAATCAGAGTTTAAAAAAAAATCATAAAATGTTTCCATTTTTCGCTTGTATTGTGCTCTGTTAGATTGTGTATTAGAGGTTGCATTGCTTTGTTGTGAGACAGATGAATAGAACAGACTTGGTGAACCAGCTGGCCTTTTTCATCTGTTTGTATTTGTTAGCACTTACTGGTAACTATACGTTGCTTTTCACTGACACCTTCTTTTTTGCTAAAATGAGTAAAGACAGAATCATCAGCATGATAGTTATTTTGAAATACAGCACCTTGGTTTTACACAGAAAGTCAAGTTATTTGCAAATAGCTGTAACTGCAGTTTTTCACTGCATATATCACTTTCACTAGTCACATATTCAAATCAAAACAGGTAACAGTTTAAAATGACAATAATTAGATGTGATTATAAACACCTCTTAATAGAAGGATTGCACAACATAAACTATAAAATATTGTTACAGTATTTCACATGGTTATGTTGAACTAGAGTATTCCGCATTTTTGAAAGCTATATAATATGATATACATATTACATTAATTCATTACATGAATACATTTTTCAGCCCACCTGATGAAGATTAATAATACTGACTAACATGAAAATGGTGTAAGGTGACTCATTGTGCAGGCTATCTCAACTAGCATTAAATAATCATTTTGTTTTGAACCGTACTATATTTTACTTGCAGTACATGTCTTTAGTGTACGATGGAGCTGTTTTTCAGCAGATCTGCTATCAGAGCTTTAATTTGATATGTATGAAATGTTAATTACAGTGTTTTTGCCACTGTTCAGTCACATGCACTTTTAATTGTGCAATTTACATACAATTATAATGCCACAGCTGTTGGTGTGCTGTAATCTTTCTAGAAGGTTGAATTCTGGAAGTTCCAGTGAAATGTCTTCATGTGTGACAGTTATATAATGGAATGGTGTACATGAATATTAATAATTACATAACTGATTCTAGTATTCTGCTAGTGAATGTCATTAGACCATATTGGACTGTGCTACATGTATATGCAACATGAATGCATTCAATGTCGTGTCATTTTCAAAGTATAATAGGAAATTAATGCCTATACAAATGAACATGGAAAGTCATTGCAGAGAGTTTGGACAGGACATAGTCTAGAGCCATTTTTGTACTGGAACAAGTCATTGGAACAGAAAACAAAAACATAACTGCAACCTTAGTACTAATTCGTCAAACCATACAGTTTGTCAATGCATTTTTTTTGCAGCTCACAGGTAGAATGAAACTGCTGTGAGACTTCTTCAATGGCTTGAATAAACTTTACCAATAATATATTAGTTTATCTTTATATTTGTTTAACTTGATACATTTGTGATTATAGTTGTCTTTAGAAATGTAAATACTTGCCATTTTAACAAAAATTGAAGAAAGCATGCTCTCTGTAACACAATAAGATAATTACGTTGTTATTTCAAGCACAAATGCAAGCTATTCACCTGTGGTGCTTATGGAAAGAAATATAAAAAGGCTCTTGTATAAAGGTCTCCCACAACTTTTGCTATTCCCTATTTTTGCTCTTTGTCTTTCTTCCTTTAATGCCTTTCTCTTTGTGCTGTCTGTTCTGCGCAATCTTTATTGTATGCATTCCAATCTCTATGCATATGATCCTCAAAAGTATGCTATCGCTATAACATCAAATTTCTATTTCTCATTCTTTTTGAAGTACAGGGAGAAACCAGTTAGAAGTTGGTTGGATGAATGCACACAATAAGAAACCGAGCTAGGAGGTTGATTGACCCCTGTCAATGATAGCTCGTTGTGGCTGACACTATCTAGTCAGCTTAGGGTGTTAAAGACAGTAGTCACATCACTTCTCAAACTTCTATTTTTCAAAGACAGCATGTAAATGTATTCAATCATTCTTCATGATACAATAGTTCCAAATAGGTAGATTTTGATGGCCCACTTCCATATTCTCAGAATAGTGGTGATATCCATTTTAGTATCACATTTGTATCCAGTTTGCTAAATACTGTTGCATCAATGATTTATAAATTGGCTGAATTAGCCTAATATTCTTACCTATTATTAATATTTAAATAAACTCCAAAGCATAATTTATGTTACTTGCAGCCACAGAATGTTGTTATGGTAGTTTCAATAAATTGTCCACCAGTTTTTTGTTATCATTTTAAGCTGTAGTCTCTTTCTGAATAACTTTTGCTGTGTCTAAAGTGCATGGATGGTCTCCAGGCATTATCAGCATCCACTATAAATGTTTTGGTAGGTGGGGAGCCAGATTCTAGGCTTCCACAGCTTTATCTATTGAGTTAGCCATTTATGTCTATAGCCATATAGCCCACTGTAAAGTCTATGCCAGGTGTTCCTTTAAGGCTTCGTGTCCTTGAGTTGAAAGACCCAGCATTTACGCTTGTAATGATGGTAAAATCGGTGATGTGATCTTGAATTTATATACAATATTCTTGTTGTAAGGATTGCTGTAAAAAGATAAGCATTGTTGAAAAGCAAAAATTTCAATAATTGTGTAAATAGGAAGAGAGTAGCTAAAGTGGATGTCGGTCCATTGTAGAATGAGACTGGGGAGTTAACAATTGAAAACACAGAAATTGCAGAGTCACTAAATCAATATTTTACCTCAGATTTCACAGTGGACTGCATTAATACCATCCCAATTGTAACAGTAATGCAAAAGTTATTCAAAGGGATGAACTTAGCACAATCATCATCACTGAAATATTTCTGAGCAAACTTTTGGGTTTGAAAGCAGACAAGTCCACAGGTCCTGATAACCTACTCTCTAGTGTCTTAAAGGAAGTGGCAGCAGAGCTTGTGGATAGTAATAATATTGAAAAATTCCCAGGATGCCAGAAAGATTCCAGTGAATGAAAAAAAATACTAAAAAGACATCTTTATTCAAAAAGAAAGGGAGGCCAAAGTAAGAAATTAAAGACCAGTTAGTGTAACATGTCATTGGGAAATGTTAGAAACCATTATTAAGGAAGTAATAACAGGACATTTTGAAAATCTAAACACAATCTATCAGAGTCAGCATGGTTTTATGAATGGTAAATTGTTTTTAAACTAATTTGCTAGAGTTCCTTGAAGATGTAATGAGCAAAGTGAATAATGGGGGTCCTGTTGATGTAATATAACTGGACTTCTAGAAGACATTGGATAAAGTACCGTCCAAAGGTTACTGCACAAAGTAAGATCATATGGTGTTGGTATATTATCATATGATAATATGGTATTTATTAGCTTAGAAAAGGATTGGCTAACCAGAGGAAAACAGAGAATCAGGATAAGTAGATCTATTTGTGGTTGGCAAGATGTAACTAATGGTCCTTGGGCCCCAAACAGTCTACATTAATGAGTAATAATGATTAGGATCCAAGATGGGATGGAGCAGGACTCCTCAGCCAGATCTCGTCTGCTCTGTCCATTTCTTTTCTTCTTTTTCCCCTTTTTAACCCCTTTTGTGTGTTTTTTTTCTCCTTTTTTTTCTTGGTGATGTCCTGAACTCCTGGCCTTAGCAGAGACTTAAACTCTCAGCCTCTGCGTGGACCTGAAATGAAGATCTCCTGACCCGTCATGCGGTCTCTTGGTGGCCTGGTATGGAGATCTTCCCCCAGCTTGATAGCTTCTCGGTCCGGCATGGTCTCAGTGTGGACTTTAGCCTTGACATGATTCCAAAGCAGTCTCCTGGCCTTGAGGTGAAGCCCAGCGCAGTCTAGAATCAAGGCCCTGCACAAACTAGAGACTATTGTGGACTGGGTTGGAAGGACTGTTAATTCTGAACTTTTTACTTCTTTATTTTTCAAATTTATTCCTGTGCTTTGTAATGCTGGACTTTTTATTTCTTTATTTTTCTATTCTTTTCCCTAAGTATTTGTACTTGAGAATTTTTATGTAGTTAACTTTGTATCTAAGTTGACTTGTAAACTTTTTGCTATACTCACTTGAATACATGTGACGATAAAGCTAATTCTAATTCTAGCAGGTACAATAGCCAAATTTGCAGATGACACTAAAATTGGTGGGACAGTAAGTTACAATAAAGAAATAAATAAGAAATTTACAAGTGCATATGAATAGGTTAGGTGAATGGGCCAAAGTTTGACAGATGGAGTTTAACATGGATAAGTATGACCTTACCCATTTTGGCCAGAAAAATGGGTAGACAACTTATTATCCAAACAGAGAGAAACTACAGACTGATTTGGTGCAGAGGGACCTGGTGTCCTTGTGCATGAATTGTAGAAACCTATTTTGTAGGTACAGAGCTAACTAAAATTTTGGCATTTATTGCTAAAGGAATAGTGTATAAATATAGGGAAGTACTGGTGCAACTGTGCAAGGCATTAGTGAGATTGTATCTGGAGTATTGCATTGAATTTTGGTCCCCTTACTTGAGGAGGAATGCACGAGAAGCAGTTCAAAGAAGATACAATGGATTGATTCCAGAAGGAAGGGTTTTGTCTAATGAAGAGAGATTGAGCAGTTTAGGCCTATAATCTGTCGAATTTAGAAGAATGAGAGGAGATTTAATAGATATATCAGATGCTAAGTGGATTGACAAATTAGATACAGAAAGGATGTTTCCTTTCCTGGGGCAGTCTAGAATGAAACATAATTGTTTTAAATCTGCTACCCTTATCCCAAGACTGAGATGAGGAGAAATTCTTCTCAAAGAGTTTTGAATCTATGGAATTCACTACCCCAAGAGTGTGGTGGACGCCAGGACATTGAGTAAATTTGAGGAGGAGATAGATTTTTTAATTAGTAATGGGTTGAAAGGTTATGGCAGCTGGACAAGAAAGTGGAGTTATGATGAGATGAGATCAGCCACAATCATATCGAATGGCAGAGCAGACTCCAAGAGTTGCATTGACTCTTTCAGCTTCTTGTTCTTTTGTTCCTATAAATGTTTTTATCAAAATCCAATGTTCTAATTACAGATTACCATTCTGATCCTGATAAACTAATTTTAGAAAATGTCTGGGTGTTTCCTAAGAGAAAGGATGTTGACAAATTATGAGTAGAAGTGGATTTGGTAGAGATAGCTCTTGGGGAGAGAATTGAAAAACAAGATGTTCAGGAAAAGCATTGACGAAAATGTAATATGTTCTGGAGCATACAACTCATGGTCAAGGAAGTGGGATTGGAGATAGGAGAAGGGCTTGTCCTAATTTCCCAATCTTTCCTGGTTTTGGGATTAGAAAGTGACAAAGTGGTTCAGGCAGAAGAAGTGCACTTAGCGCTTTTAGACCAGTCAGTTTAAGATTGGTGATGTGGTAAGGTTTTGGGAGAAAAATCAACTAAAACTGAAGCGGTTTTAAGTTCATTAAGGATAGCCAACATGAATTTATAAAAGACAGATTGTGTTTGACCTATCTGTGTAATATTTTTGATAAAGAAAGAGAAACAAAATGATTAGGAAAATGCAGTAGATGTGGCCTGTTTTGATTTTTAAGCAAGTGTTTTACAAAATACCACTAAGAGTTTGTTAACAGAAGTGTGACACATGGAATAGAAAGATCATTGTTGACATGGATAAAAAATATTGATTTAAGGAAGGTTAAGTTTTGGAACGGAGCACGAGACAGTCATGTTCACAAAGGTGGAAGCTAAGACTTCTGTTTTTTTGGTGTGTATGTAAATAACTTGCATATTGAAATATCCAATGAAACTTCAAAAGTTGCCATGATACCAAAGTTGGAGGAGTGGCAAACAGTGAAGATGATGTTATGATAACATAAGCACATAAGAACTAGGAGCAGGAGTAGGCCATCTGGCCCCTCGAGCCTGTCCCGCCATTCAATAAGATCATGGCTGATCTTTTTGAGACTCAGCTCCACTTCCTGCCCACTCACCATAACCCTTAATTCCTTTACTGTTCAAAAATTTATCTAGCCTTGCCTTAAAAACATTCAGTGAGGTAGCTTCAACCGCTTCACTGGGCAGGGAATTCCACAGATTCACAACCCTTTGGGTGAAGAAGTTCCTCCTGACCTCAGTCCTACATCTGCTTCCCTTTATTTTGAGGCAATGCCCTCTAGTCCTAGTTTCATCTGCTAGCAGAAACAACCTCCCTGCCTCCATTTTATCTATTCCCTTCATAATCTTATATGTTTCTATAAGATCTCCCCTCATTCTTCTGAATTCCAATGAGTATAATCCCAGTCTACTCACTGTGTCTACTCACGGTTGTCATAACCCAACCCTCTCAACTCTGGAATCAACCGAGTGAATCTCCTCTGCACCCCCTCCAGTGCTAGTATATCTCTTCTCAAGTAAGGAGACCAAAACTGCACACAGTACTCCAGGTGTGGCCTCACCAGGACCCTATACAGCTGCAGCGTAGCCTCCCTGCTTTTAAACTCCATCCCTCGAGCAATGGCAGACAAAATTCCATTGGCCTTTTTAATCACCTGCTACACCTGCAATCCCACCTTCAGTGATTCATGCACAAGGACACCCAAGTCCCTTTGCACAGCAGCATGCTGCAATTTTTTCCCATTTAAAACATAGTCCATTTTGCTGTTATTCCTACCAAAATGGATGACCTCACACTTATCAACATTGTACTCCATCTGACAGACCTTTGCGCTCTCTCTTAGGCTATCTCTCTCCCTCTGCAGACTTTCAGTGTCTTCTGCACACTTTGCTCTACCACTCATCTTAGTGTCATCTGCAAATTTTGACACACCACACTTAGTCCCCATCTCCAAATCATCTGTGTAAATTGTAAACAAATGAGGTCCCAACACTGATCCCTGAGGCACACCACTAGGCACTGACCGCCAACCAGAAAAACACCCATTTACCCCTACTCTTTGCTTTCTACTGGTCAACCAATGATCTTATGTTCTGATACAAATCAGTTATAACAGGACATTTGCTAGCAGAATAAGCAGACAAGTGGCAATGGAATTTAATATAAAGAAGTGTAAGGTAGTGCATCTTGATTGTTGTGATAAGAGTTAATGTAGATTTTATGATATAGTTTTAAAGAGCATGCAGGGGCAGAGGATGATGAAGGTTTAAGTTCATAGGTCTTTGAAAATAGCAGGGCATCTTGAGAGGTATAGTTAGCAAAGACTATATGTGATTTGGGTTTCATAAATAACGATATTACATACAAAAGCAGGAAAGTTATGGTGAACCTTGATAAAACTCTGTGTATAGGCAATGTAGTGATTGAAACCAGCTGGATCTTGTTGACTATGAGATCCTTGATTGGAATTGTTATCCCCGGTCAATCAGGGAAGCCCTCGCTGACCAATATAAACAGGAGATTTAGAATCTCCTCAGTTTTGGGGACTGACTCTGAGCTGGCTGGCTATAGCCCGTATACTGTGGACTGGTAAAGAAAAGGGGGATTTGGTGATGGGACCCAGACTCTGTGCCATTATTTTAGTGTTTCAGCCCCGGGCTGAGTCTTTGTGCGCCGGCCCTGGGCTGAGGGCTTTGTGCGCAGGCTACAGGCTGAAGTTCCTATACAGGAAATTAAAGCAAACTCCATTCAACTGGTGATGCAATTGTCAATAACATAGTTATTCCTTGTATTTTGTGAAAAGAATTATGATTTTGCAAAAAAAACAGGAGATTTAAAACCTCCTCAGTTCAGGTGACTGATTCTGAGCTGACTGACCACAGTCAGTGTCCTGTGCACAAGTAAATAAAGGGTGACTTGACGACAGGATACCAGCCTCTGTGCAGTTACTTTGGGCAACAATTAGGATGTTAAATTCAGATCAGGACTAAACTGTTCAAGAAAGAAGGATCCTTGAGACAGTACAGAGAATTTTTACAGGATTGTTTCCAGGGAGGGGAGTTTCAGTTACAAGGCTACGTTGGAGAAGTTGAGGCTGATGCATTGCTATATAAGAAATGTACTTTCAAATTGGTTGAAAATTTCCAGACTATATTTCTAATGAGTCACTATGACTGGATGAATAGTCCAGAAGAAAATGATTGGCACCTGGTGACACATAAAACCCAGTTTACTTAGATTGCAAAAATAGTCTGTGAGTAATGTTTAATGCAGCTGGAAGCTTATTTTCTTAAACTAACTTCCTTTGGCCAAATAAAGTAAAATAGTCAGACAGTTAACCTTTAAAAAAGGTAATAATTTTCACTGATAGATCCTGAAAGATTTATATGCTATTTTGTTTAATGGTATCATTTCCTCCAAAATACCTTGGTCTGTATTCTGACATTCCAGTGTGCCATGGAACCAGCTAAATTTCTGCAAGAAGAATTATCTATCAGAAATAATGTTAAAGTACTGTTTTGCTTTGAACTGTTTCTGCCTTTGATTTTTGTACCTGAACTCAGCTATGTTACTATAGCTAACAATCCTTTGAAGACTTTACTAGGACACACTCATATTAAAGGGGCTATTATGTTCAAATTGTATAACGCGTTTCACTTAAAATGTTGCACTCTTTGAACGATAACTGAGAATGAAGGATCTACCATTTATCTGGAGGTTATCGGATATGTGGGAGTGATTTGCAAGGAAGTAATTCAGCTGAGACATTCAGATGATATAAAGGCTGATTTGGTGACTGTGCTTTAAGCATTCAAATGTACACCTACACTAATTACTGACAATCTGACCTGATTGGACTTGATACTGTCACATCATTTTCAGAATTGCCACACTGTTTTCTGTGGGAAGTGGGTGTCATTATATCTGTGCACCAAAGGATTCAGATAGGAAGGAGTAGAGCAATTATTAAAGGAGGTGACATCTCTATTTTACAGGGTGAGTTCATGATCTGGCATGACTGAAAGAGCTCCCAGAACTGTTCATTTCTGCAAAGACACTGGCAGGAGGTAGCTCTGAGATGCAACAATATTTGGAGCAGCCAATTTCTCCTCCATATGCAACTAATGTAGAGAAATCATAGCTGGAGGTTGTCAATTCTCAATGCTATCGAGATGAATTATTTATGAGAGCAAATGAAAATAAATGAACTCTCTAAATTAGAGTTCCAAAAATAGAGAACACTCATGGGTGTCCAATGAAAATAAGGCAATACCTGAAACTGAACCACAGATGTGAGAAGAACAGGACAGAGGTAACCATGTGACAATTATCTTACCTTCATCCTCCAAAAGAATCCCACCATCAACAAGGTTTAAGTTAGGAAATCATAAAGTGGTGCAAATACAAAGATTCTTGAAGGCTTTCCTAGAGTCACTAGATTGGTCTAGACATTGGGTGTGGTAGTGTAACATTTGGTAAACGTGGAGATAGCTTTTGTCCAGAGCACCAGGTTAAAGTGCTGGAAATGATTTAATGATTTCACAAGGGTGTCAAGGTAAGATTTTCATCATCTCAGGTGATGATAGAGGTGTTATTATCATTGGACTGTTAATATGTGTTAATGTTCTGTGTACCTAGGTTCAACTCCCACTATGACAGGTGGTGAAATTTGAATTCAATAAAAATCTGGAATTAAGAATTTAATGATACTATGAATCCATTATCGATTGTTGCAAAAACCCATCTGCTTTGTTAATGTCCTTTAGGAAGAAAACTGCCATCCTTATCTGGAACAAAAACAAAATTAGCTGAAAAAGCTCAGCAGGTCTGGCACCATCTGAGAAGAAAACATCAGAGTTAACATTTTGGGTCCGGTGACCCTTCCTCAGAACCCTTCACCAGACACCGAACCCTTCACTGGCCTACATGTGACTCCAGACTCACAGCAACATGGTTGACTCTTAACTACCCTCTGGGCAATTAGGGATGGCCTAATGCTGGTCTAGTCAGTGATGCCCTCACCTCATGAATGAATAAAACAAAATCAAAACAAACTACTTTTACTTCAGTTCCAGCATGAATCCAACTTCTATTTGTGCATGCATCCTCAAAGCCTGTTATTATTCCCCCCACCTACTTTTCAGTCTTCGGCATACTTGCTGCTTCTCCAAGTTATGATCTTCTCATGCTTCTGCTGTCCTTGTCCATCCAAGCTTGGAGGTCATAGGTTTGGAAGGTGATGTCAACGGAACTTTGGTGAGTTGCTACAGTGTAGCTTGTAGATGTCAAACATTGCTGCCACTACGCATTTCTACTGGAGAGTTTGAGCAAGGTTCCATCAGAAATGCTGAGTGTACTTTAAATCTGACAGACGCCTTGTAGTGCAGGGTAGTTTGGAAAGTCAAACCATGTCCCATTTTGCAAAGCAGAATTATTCTTTTCTGAAATTTAAATGTCCAACAGCAGAGTAAGCCACTTGACAGCTCCTGTGAAAGGGTAAGGTTATAGGCTAAGTGTGAGATTAGGGTGCCAGATATCATGTAAGCATAGTGCCAGTGGGTAGGATATCGGAGGTACATATAAGTACAGTTCCAGATTGGGTGTTAGGTAGGTAGATTGTCATGTGGGGATTGTACCAAGTAGACAAGGGGTAGGGTGCCAGAGTGACAGGTTGGTAACTTGCCAGATGGGTAGTATACCAATTGGATACAGAGCCAGGCAGTTTGGAGCAATTTGCCAGGTAAGTTGGTTCCCAGGTGAATAGGGTGCCAGGGAACCAAGTCAGTAGGGTTCTAGTGCACATGTCGAGTAGGAAACCAGATTAGTGATGGAGTCTCAGGATAGATGGGTATATTGAGTCCAACAGGAGGTCGGAGGAGGTTGTTGAGTCCCATGGAGAGGGCGTCTTGGGTCTGGTGTTTGGGAGGTCTGTCCTGGGCCCAATACTTTGAGGGAGGGGGTAATGGGTGCTGGGTTTGGTAGCAGGACTGGAAATGTTTTGTCAGGAGGCAGGGGAATGTCTGGTCCTGAATGGAAGGTGTGGGGAGGATGTCTGGATCCTGATGTGAGGGTGAGCTATTGAATCCACTGGCAGGAATGAACTGGTGTTGGGCTCCTGGAGAAAGAGGAGTTTGTTAAGTTCCATGGGGAGAGGATCCTAGGTCTCGGTAAGACAGGGTATTTATTGGATTCAGGGTGGAGGTCGGAGTAAGTTCCAAGAGGTGTGGGGATGGGGGTGATATCCAGGTCCAGGAGGGAGAGGAGTAGTGTCAGGTATTGGGGATGAGGGGGAATACTGGGCGTGGGGGGTGCTTTGAGTTATTATGTCAGGGTTGGGGTGTGATGAATTGGAGGAAGTTTATTTGGGGGTGTGAGTTGCACGTTGTGGGGTCAGTTTAACAGTTACTCTGAAATTAAACCATGTTTTTCATTGTCTAATGTTTCCTGGGTAACTATTTTCTTTGCTGTAACAGAAGCCTCTGATTTAAATGGATACTTTCAGAGGTTTTCAGGGGAATTGACCATTGGAATCTTCAACTTACTGGGCAGTTCTCTGAGTCTGTTACATTGGGGCTTCCTCAGGATGGCGACTCATAATTCCAATTTATGCCACGGAAACAACAATTTATCCATTAGAAAATCCAGGCCCCTAACAAGATTGATCAAGTTTATCATTACAGCAATTATGGCTTTGGCTTTGGAAGTTAGAGTCATTGTTGGAAAGTCAAGCAAACCATTATCCAGGCTTGCTATCCTCCACATACAGTTCTCTAAATGATTGAGGCTCCACTCACTTTTAATACATACCCAAAGGTTCTTGCAAATTATGGTGCAGAAATTGCTTTTGAAGGTAACCTAGGAATAAAATGAAACAACTGCATTATTTCTGAAATTCACTAGAACATGGATTTTGTTTGTACCTCAGACTTGTATTGATTTCTGTCACGTAACTTTCATCATTTTCTGGTATAAGTCTTTCTACTTGATAATTGCTTGTGAAATATGAGTGAAAGCGGGATCTATCAATGAGTAGCATTCTGACAGCTGCCACATGTATTTCGTGATTCTTCCCAAATAGTAATTTGATGCTGATACCAAAATGGAAGGTTCAGCAATTATTCCATACACTATTTTTCTTATCAGCATTAGAATAGAGAAGTAGCCACAGTCATCACTGATCTCCTACACAATGGACTCTTCTTTGCGCTTTCACAAATTTCAAGTCCACTGAAAAATTGAACAGACCTTTCATTCAACTGGTGGTTTCCTCAAGAAGGATGGAGAATTTCTGACCGTGAAAGAAGACACGAGTGTAAAATCAATGGTGCATGGCAGCATGGATGCGCTGACAGATGTCAGATGACAGCTATGAAAGAGGTGGAGTTATTGGACATTGTTATACTATACCACACCAATATAGGTTAGTGGATATTATTACACTATGGGCAGAATCTTATAGAGACCAAAACAGCATGGCAAGATGTATGGGAAGTCCGGCAAGGCCTATCTCAATGTTGGGATCAATATGCTGCACCTTTTAACTGAGATCCAGGTTTTGAGGTACGATGCTCACTAGGCAGTGGTAAGATGCCTATTGATGAGGACTATAGCTTTTTAACAACTTTATTATCTGTAGATCTCACTTCATCAATATGAAGGTTTCTATTTTACCACCTGCTGTGAGAAAACCAATGCCAAGAGTTCTTAGAATGAAAATCAGAGGGTACCTGGCAACTTCAGCTCAATGCTTGATCCAAATGACCTCCACATTGGAGAGCAGGCACTAACATCTCAGGAAATATTCCACGGTCACTGGCCACACACACACTCTACATCCACAGACATTAACATGTGACAGGTACCAGCTCGAAGTGGCACATCTCATAGTTTATCTCTGATTCACTTACAATATACTTATGCACTTGAATGTTGCACCTTGGTATGTAACAACAACTACCATTTTAATTGTTGCAACAAACCTACTTTACATTCGGTGACATTCACCAAGCTCATAGATTAGACCAGGCTGCATTTCTCGAGTGGTCTTTTACTCTCTTAGTGGTCACTCACTTTGCACCTACCTTGATACTCACAGCATCCTTCTCTTGCCTTTCCTCTTTGTACCTTTCCCTCAGTCAGAGATACCAGGCTGATAGTACTGCTCAATTACTTAAGATGGCATTGTCAGGTGACAATGCTAATTCAATTAAACTCAGTTCAAAGCTGGAATGGTTGTCATGGTTGTCAACAATTCTGAGTCATATTAAGAGAGATAGGTTTCAAGCAGAGGTTCCAGACACAGTAAGTCAGGGGCAACTTCCGCTATTGGTCCAGGGGCTTGAACATAGTCAGTCAGTTGCTCAGGGCAGTCAGAACCAGGTTGCCCTCCTTGGAAGGGATGAAGATACCAAATGTCAGGTAGCATCTATTTTGATTTTCTCTGCCTTATTGTGGGTTGCTTTTCTCCTGAAATGGGCAAGAGGCAGGTATTTACAGAGATGGTTACGGGTGGCTCAGCTGTTATGTTTGGTGCAACTTGGGGTGGTATCCTGAGGGAGTGAGTAGGCAGCAGGGTTAGTGATGCCAGGGGCTGAGGTGTGTGACAGGGTGTGAGGGAATGTGTTGCGGGTAATAGTAAGAGTGTCGAGCATGAGCCTTCCTGGGAGGTAGGTAGCAAAGATGGAGTATCAGGTATTATAGAGGAGAAAGTGGCATTTGTGCTGGCGGAATAGAGAAGGTCATTGACCACCACCTTACATTTCTGGGCCTTCCTCCAGATCGTTAAGACTGAACTGACCTAAATGGCAAACTACGACCAAACTAACAAGGTCTGGTGCTGTGGCCTCCGTTATCAGTTCTGAGAGAAGAAGAGATCTTGCCTCTTCCTCATAATAATTCAGTAGCACCTCCAGGTCTCTGCTTGCAAAGCAGGATGCTGAATTTCCCTTGACTGCCACATCTGGGGTAAATGTCAGGAACATGTGCAGGGCAGCTCCAGGCTGATGGTGCTTGAGTGGGTACACGGTGGCTTTTTAGATGTGGTGCTGAGCCTGTGATACGATTCATTCTGGGATATCCTGGCAGTGGTGAGTTATTCTGGGTACGGTGAGTGGGAGAATGGGGCTAGAACTGGATGAGATGACCATCATAGTTCAAGAGGTGAGATGACAAATCCCTCTAGGGCTCGCAGAGAGAACTCTCTATAAAACTGACACAGTGAATAAACCATAAGACTCAAGTCCACCTGTCTCCATTGAAAGTTGGTAAATACAGATGCACCACATTACTCCATAGTAGTACTTTGAACACCACCAAACTGCACTACACTTTAGTGGTGTGTTGCACATTGTTAACATTTCCTTGCTCAGATGTAGGTTAGTTGATAATGTTACATCATGCTTCGTTTTGAAGGCAACTGTCTGCTACAAAGTAAGAAACGTTTAATGTTTATCATAAATGCAAAATGTAAGGTCAATACCTGGAGCCATTCCAACTTAACTTCAAAAATTATTATCCTGGGAATTATGTTTGAACATTGCTCCCTACATGTCACAGCAGCCCTGTCTTTGTGTCTCCAATTCACAAGATAGGCTACCATGGAGTTGTACCATTTACTGCAGAATGACCTGCAGCCAACATCTCCATCAGAGATGACTGTCTCTGTACAAGTGAAGTTACCACAGCATGAAGTATTTATACCAACAGATCCTTCCAAACCACCCTCGGCAATATTCGTCACTTCAAGCAGCCTACATTTCACACATGCATCAAGCATATGTCAAATACTATATTTGCAAGAGCAATGAGTTCATCATTTCCCTTGTGAAAAGAGGCATCAGTTGGACAGTTTTCAACTGTTATTTGGTTCCCTTAAAAGGAGAGTATCATACATTAATGTGAACAGAAAGATTTCTCATATCAACCTGACAGCTTATGTCCTGGCCAACATTTATTGCTCAACCATCTGAACTAAAGTACTTGTCTTCTCAGAGACATTTCTGTGCTTAAACAGACTGTTGTGTTCCCTACATTATAAGTACTTATACTTTATTATTATGCCTCCTAATGTAGTGTATTAGAAATCAAGCCCCACTAATCCTGGTGTCATCACAAAGTTTGAAGCTTAAAGTGTGCAAATGTTCCCCAATTTACCTGGCTGTTAGACCCAGGAAAATACAAAATATGGACCAGGTTTATACTTAATACTCTTATATTATACTTAATAAGAGCTACTACTTATTACACATAAACAGACTCTAGCTACGGGTAAACAATAATGAACCATTGATATGTAAATCAACAGGTTAAAACTCTAAATCCCTCAAAAAACTTTCTGACACACATATATGGATTGATACTAACAGACACAAAATGGTGGGTGGAATGAAAGAAAAATTGGTAAGGCAATTCAATGGCCTCTGTTGATGACGTTTGCTGAGTTGATCTTTTTATTTGTCAAGACTTGCTGTTTTTCAATCTCTCTTAATTTGTCACTCTTAGGCAGAAGGCACCAAGTAACTTATAAATTTCAACTCCAAAGAGACACACCATCTCCCATTCCAGAGGTCCAATTTGTTTTTAAACCAACCTGTTCAGTCATGCTATTGCACACCTCAAGAGCAGGTGGGAATTGAATTTAGGCCTCATGGCCCAGAGGTGGAGACATTATCACTGTGCCACAATCGCTCCAGCAGACATCTAATATGGTGAGATTTGAACTTATGTCCCAGGACATTAGATAGGGGCTACTGCATTGCTAGTCCAGTGATGTTTCCACTACCCCACTGCCTCCCCTACCAGAAATGTAATCTATATTTTATTGAATTCGAACTTTACCATCTGCCCGGATAGCATTCAAGCTCATGCCCCTAAAACCTCAAACTGGGACTTTAGATTATTGGTCCACATTACCTTCAAGAGGCCCAAAATTTATTTTTTTCATTAACTTGTTCAGATGTGTTATGACAGACCTCTGGAGCAGGTGGGACTTAAACGTGGGCTTTCTGAATCAGAGGTAGGGACATTATCTGTGCACTACTACAACTTCTCTTCCAGAGGGCCAATTTGTTTTGTTCAGGTCAAGAGAATTGTCATCACTCCATTTAACAAACTTCTCCACCAGTTGTCTCATAGATATTTTCTAATCAACCTGTTCAGAGATGTTATTAGACACTTTTGGAGTAAGTAGAACTTGAACCCTGACCTCCTAGCTCAGAGGTAGGGACCTACTACTGAACCACAAAAGAGCCCCCAGAGGTGATTTTTTAAATTATTATTTAACCTACTTTTCCAATCAACCTGAACGGAGATGTTATTACACACCTCTGGGTCCAGAGCTCCAAAGTCTTCTGACAATATTGTTCACACTTGTAAGCTGTTCAGCAACCAATGAGCCAATCGTATAGCTGTTGCCAGGTGGATGCGCTTTGTCATTTACAGCTGGTCACAGCTCCACAAGCCAATCATTTATTTGTTGCCAGCTGAATATTACTTTGTGCACATTCCCTGATATTAGTTCATCTGGAACCAATCCCTGCTGGTTGAACAGACTAGCCGCGTAAACACCACTTACAATGATTTTCAGTAACTTGCTTTTAAAACATACAGCAATCTTTTCCAAAATCTTTGATTTTGAAACAGTCCTTTACCCATTTCAGTTCAAACTCAAAAATACAGCAAAATAAAGATACAGTCTTTACACTATGCTTCAAACATGGTTAATTTGCGGTAAAGAATTTTGGGTCATGCTAAGGTGATGGCAAGCCTTGTTTAAATTTTTTTGCATGTAGATGCACAAAAGGCATGCACTCAATTAATTTTAATGTGGTGCTTCACACTATAACTATGTTAAAGTCTGACATATCAAAGTTTGGTGCTTTTTTAGATGGTGCCTGCTGCCATGTGGGCAGCGTAGGTAATGGCAAAGTACTGTTACTGACTTGAGTACCAAATTGATAAACCTGCGTTCAAGCATGTGTGTCATTGCTGGAGGGTATTCACTCACCATTCTCTCCTCTGTCTGCTCATGATACAGTTGTTATTTAGAGGTCCAGGATCATTTCTGATAGTTCATAACCATTCTTCAAATGCCTGTATCGTTCGGTATTTTTCGCATTAGTTATTCCCATTGTGCTCAGTGTGACCGGATGCTTCAGCAATTGAGCTTTGTATCTTCTATGAACTTTGACCCCAGCCAATGGCTGGGTAGATGTAAAAGAACTCTCATTATTGTGCTGCGGTATGCTTGAGTGTAATATGTTTTGCAAGCTGGTAGTCTTATTTTCAGTAAATACAAGAAAATAGGACCAAACTATAAATCAATTGATAATTTAATGTAACCACAAAAATGATACTATACTTTGCCTAAGGTATTAAGCTCTGGAACTCCATCCCTAAACCTCTCTGATTTGCTGTCCTCCTCTTTTCATTTAAGTTGCATGTTAAAATCCACCGATTTGCCCAAACTTTGGGAAACCTGTCCTCATGTCTGTCTTTGTTTCTCAGTCTCAAATTTTGCCGATATTCCTTTTAAGTCCCTTGGTGCATTTTAGTAGTTAAAGATGGCATAGGAATGTAAGTTGTTGTTGAATGCATTGCCACTTCTCCCATCTTTTTCCCTTTTTTAACCTAGTGGTAGAAACAATGCCAACAATGCTACATCTAGATGAGTTGTTTACGTGTGTTTTCTACCTCTTATGCTGCATCCTTTGCTCAATCATTACTGATACAATTAGTACAGGCAGAAACCAGTGCTGGTGCATACTAAGTCATTAGTTGCTTTCTGTGAAGTCTGCATGGTGTGTGACATTGGAAAGGGCATGAGCAAGTCCTATCTGAGCCAGAAGCAAATAATTGCCACTATCCTCGCAGCCTCATTTCACACAATGCTACCAATTGATGCAATGAAAGGCTACCAAATTTGAACCATGATAGTAATTCAGCTAAATTGTATGTCAATCAAAGAAGATCAGATGTTCAGCTGCAACTTGCAACTTGCAGATAAGTTAATTTTGTTAATTTTGACAAATCTCTGGCTGAAGAAACAAGATAAAGATCAAGTACAATGACTTACCTAGGGATGAAACCGCAATGTCACAGAAAATACTATGACTATTCAATGTTGCAATTAATCTTCTGCTCTAGGAAAGACACTGTGTATAATTTTTATTATATTAATCACTGGACAGATTTAACACAGGAGGTGTACTGGAGATGTGTTGAATTAAATTGTGAATATAACCTTGATAAGGTAATCTTGATCATTGAATTTTATTATGCTATACTTTAATAACACAATTAAGTGATATATTGCCAATACTTGCAATTAAATGCACTATTCTCATGATAATTTAGATTATATCGATTAATTTAAAGCATGAGCTTACTTTTACTGTTATCACTAATGCTGCATTTTATGATGGTACCAATTAAGTATTACTGATAAGTTAAATAAAGTAACGTAAGTAATACAGCTAGGCTCTGACACAGTCTTGCTTATATTCTTCAAGTGTATAAAACGTTCATGCATTGTACAGTGGCCCTGCTATTGACATACTTAGATTCTTCATTAGTGAATCATTTTCAAATTTACTGCCTGGTCAGCAATTAATGGAGTAGGTTGACTGTCTGTCGTACAGCCCACACAGTTCCCAACCAATTGATTTCAACAAAAAAGGGGAAGAAAATAAAAAGGCAGGCAGATTTTGCAAAGGGGTGTTCTTTCTGCTTGACAAGGTTATTGTCTGAGAGTCAAAATTAACCATTTTATTCTTTAAACTGAATTAGATAGGGCATATTGAAGCAAGTGAATTAAAATGTTGTACATGAAATTATGGGCATAAATTTTAAACTCTAGTTTTCATTTTGTGAACATGGATTGAATATTCTAATTTCAGTCACTAAATTGAATTTTTGGGTACCGAATTTCTTAATATTTGTGCATCCTGTGTAGGATCTCGTCTCGATAAACAAGCCCAAAGCAAGATATAAACAACATAGGGTCAATAATAAAACGATAAACACACCAGTGTGAGAACAGTGAGGACTGGGTGGGGTCTGGTCACAGTATTAGGCATTAGACACAGAATGCTGCAGGACACATGGAATGAATATCTGATTTCTCGGATTTTAATAGTTTTGCCTTATTGTTATTTTGCTTCCTGAATGAGTGCATATCACATGATTTCATATCAACCATTTCAAGCGCCAATGTGCGGATGGAATTTGGCACAGTTGAAAGTGTTGAGAAGACAAAATGTTGGGAAGATGAAAGATGTATTTTGACATGGAGTCAAGAGGACAATGGCTGACGGTCCGTTGTATAACATATTGGTTCTGAAGGAATTGATGTTGAAGTTGTATTAACCTCCAGCAATCTTTTGATATCCCATAGTTTCTGCGTACAGCATCAGGCAGCTTAGCATATGGTCCTGATGGCAACAGAATGATCGTTTTTGGCTCCTGATAGTCTTATGCAATTATTTCTATCTAGTCAAGGTAACTTGCACCTCTTGTTAGCTTGCGATAAATTGCCTCTTGTTACGTATCTTTTACAACTGTTAAGTAAGACTCAATATACTGGAGGCTTGGTGGCAACATTCTATCCCAAGCATATAGAGCCCAATGTGACATGATGTTGTTTAATAAGCCACATCTTGAGATGCTGCAGAGTACAATGAGTTTGCAAAGGAGGTTCTATTTCCCAAAAAAACGAAACCTCTTGCTGTGATGTAGTGAGGGATGGCAGCAATGATGCATAGCAAGGGAGTGGTACTCCATACCTAGATTTGAGAAAAGGTTTAATCACTCAAGTAGATTAAAAAAGGTGAGCACAGCTGCAGATTCACTACTATCCTGCTGTGTCTCATCCTACTCACTCTGTCTTATTAAGTATAAACTATTAGATTACTTCTCCCATTTGGCAAAACCAGTTGTTCCATTTCATTGCACTTCCTCACTTCCCTTTTCTTGAATCACCACTGCCTCTCACCCCAGTTATTATGTGATGTGATATCACTGAATTCAGCTTTTTTTGTCATATCTTCATAAATTGATGAGGCTTTCTCTTTTATGGTAAGAACGGTGGTCCCAGATCGCTTTTCCATTCCTTCTTCCATCCACACGTTTAGAAGCTGCTCCATCTTCTCAAGTTCCTTTGTCTGTGACCTCACAAATTTGCTGGCACTCAGACTTGTTCCAGCAATGCAGCTTGCTCTAATATTTTCTGCATTGTCTCTAATGGTGTGTAAGGTAGACTCCTTCTTTCCTGTTACGCAAACTGTATCACTTGTTCTCTCATTATGCACAAAACGCTTTATCACATCTGGCTTTTCTTCTATTGTTATCGCGTTCACCACTTGCAATTTTATCACCAGGGCACTTCTTGCTAACGTTCTTGTCACTTTATCCTCACATTTTTTGTGGTTAACACGACAGAATGTGCAAAATAAACATGAAAATCTCGGAGTACTATATCTCTCACAGAAGGTGCTTCAAGGCAAAGCAAGCAAAACGACCATGTGATGTTGATGCATATTCCTCCATGCACTGATGGAATTGAGGTGTAGCCAACACAAGTTCACGTTTTAGAAATAGCGATCCTCTATTTGTCAGTCAGATTATAGTCAATTCGCTTCGCCAGAACAAGCATTTTAGAAGAATTAATAGTAGTTTAAAGTTACTGACCAGGCAGCAAACTTGAAAGCTGTGATGAACTTACCTGAAAGTAACGCTTACAGAATGAGACAAAATCATTACCATGTTATACAGGAACTCTCAGATCTGTTGTGTCTCCTTACAGCAAAAGGGATTGCTAAATACTGCAGAAGCAATGGAGATAAATGAGATATCAGGCTCTCTCCTGTCTGATTTATCACATTGTCCCATCACTGATGCAAGTGGATCAGTCTTTGGCATAGGCCTCATAGGATCCAACACCTAGAGCTTGTCAGTCATGAGCATCTCAGAAATCAGAGTAGGGATCGATGGATCGTGGAAGGAATATATAGTTTGTAAGAAAAAGAAAGGAAAACTATGTGAACAAAACTGGAAAATGGAACCGATTGAACAGTCTGGATTAAGAAGGGTTTTCACTGCATGATTCCACAGAAATTAAGCCAATAGATTATTGACCTCTTTAAGTCACCCATGTTTTGTATAAAGCCACATGCCTATGTGGAAAGCAGCTATGCATACTTTTTAAGAGAGATGAGTTTTTTTTCATGGCTTTAAATGTGGACAGACTGACTTGGAAGAGACCCAAGATCTGAAGGTTGCTTAGCAAAAGCCTCTAAATTAAAGTTGCTTTTTCAGTACAAACCTAAGTTTATCAGTTGAAGGAATAAACCTCCTAGAAGCCGGCAGCAAAAAGAAAGATCTGTGCGTCCTCTGAAAATGAGGAAATCAAACAGCAGGACAAGCTCTACAGCCAAGTATCTTCTGGGAACCTGAGAACATTCCAGAAATCGGTATCTTTTAACTTTCTCTTAAAATCTGAAAGCTGCACTGGTGCTTTTGGCATGGTGGCTCAGTGGTTAGCACTGCTGCCTCACCGCACCAGGGACCTGGGCTCGAATCCACCCTTGGGCAACTGTCTGTGTGGAGTTTGCACATTCTCCCTGTGTCTGTATGGCTTTCCTCTGGGTGCTCCAGTTTCCTCCCACAGTCCAAAGATGTGCACGCTAGGTGGATTGGCCATGCTAAATTGCCCGTAGTGTTCAGGGATGTGTTGATTAGGTGGGTTATAGGGGAATGGTTCTGGGTGGGATGCTCTGAGGGTCGGTGTGGACTTGTTGGGCTGTTTCTACACTGTAGGGATTCTATGGTTCTTTTGAATTAACTCTCACCTGAATTGAAATCTGGTTTGAAAAGCCCATTGATCCTATGACTGACACCATTATGATCGCATCAACAAAACGTCAAATTGATGGTGAGCAGTCTTTCCATTTGTATTTGGAATCTTGGCCTACTATTTTGTTTTCCTCATTTGCCCATATCATTTCTGCAAAGCTGTATAATTTATTCGTCTCGGGAATGTATGTTTGGGCTGAAAGCGATATAACTTAATTCTGAATGGAAGGTTATTTAGAGTCATAGAGTCATTCAGCATGGAAACACACTCTTCAGCCTAACACATCCATACCGACCAGGTATCATAAACTAAACAAATCCCATTCGCCTGCATTTGGCCCATATCACACTAAACCTTTCCCATTCATGTACCTGTCCAAATGTCTTTTAAATGTTGTAATTATACCCGCCTCTACCACTTCCTCTGGCAGCTCATTCCATATATGCACCACCTTCCATGTGAAAACATTGCCCCTCAGACCCTTTTTAAATCTCTCCTATGACCAGTTTTGGTAATTTTTTAAAAACAATAAATTTTCTTGTAATAAATAAGCATTTTTGAGTTTATTGAAAAGACTGAGTGGAAGTCTGTCTTACTTTGGTAATTAAATAAACATTTTTTGCACTCTTTGGCACAGATCAGGGAGTTGTGGAAGCTGATTATTAATGCATTCCTTCTGTCAGCATCGTAACAATCTTACCTCTACCTCTGCTGAAGCCCAAGGGCTATATGACATAGGTGTGGTAGAGAATCAAGAAAAAAATGTAGTATACTGTGAAAACACACATGGGTATTTATGTTGTATTCATGCATTTCACTTATTCAGTCACATTAAACGCATGACTTTGCACTAGGTTTCACTGTTCACTATCCTTGATGAGAGCTGACTCAAGTTCTTTCGTGACGCATATGAAAACATGAATTGACAGAGACATTTTGGTAGATGTGTAACAGTATTGGCAATAGTTTGTGTTTGTATCAATAGTGATGATGGAGTTGTAGGAGTAAGTGAAATGATAGCTAATGACTTGTATGTCTAGTAGGACGTTCCTGGTATCTGGAGTAGCAATACACATGGGATTGTTTTCATCTATCTTCTTAGTTCTCTTTAATTTTGGAAAAGAAAATCAGATGAAGAGTCTTGAATGGCATGCTCATTTTGCACATTTTAGCTCTCACCGCTGTATTGTAATGTGCAAAATGATATTGTCAAGATCGTTGGTGATCACAAAAGGCACCTACAGAACCTCTTCTTGAGAATGTTGATGGCTTGTTTAACGATATATCTGTTTGTCAAACATCTTGTATAATACTGTTCTTGATGTTCATTAGTAAGATTCCTTAGAGGTGTCAGCAAGCAGGTTTGTTTGGGTATTCTTCATCTCCTAGCAATAATGCCTTAGAGGTGGTTTCCTTTTACAAGTTATGGTGCTGGCACCATGGAACATACATGGGATAAAACCAGTCAAGAATAAATGCTCCAGTTTGAAAAGCTAAAATGGTGATCTTCAAAGTCAGGGAGAAATTTCACAGAGTATTGAATGCACTGAGGTTTTAGTTCTGAATAGTATGTCTCATTCAAGAGATTTGTAGGGCATCAGAGACAAATTGTATAGGGACTGTAGAGGCAATATATCTGATTAGCTTTTCCCTGTTCCATTCTTTCTTTCCAAATTTTGCACAGATCCTACAGATAAACATTGCCATGACTGAGAAGGACTGCAATTAAAGCTCAAGAATCACAACTTGGAAAAAAAGTGCTTTTCTGGTTTGTGTGCATGTAGTCCTATGATTCCCTGTTGCAGTTTTTTTCATTTTCTTGCTGTAGAATTATCACACATGAAAGGAACAGATGCTTTCAAGCAAATAAACTCTTTCTTTCAAAATGAACAGAGAAATATTAGAAGTAATAATATTGGAGTAATAGTCTCATAAATATTGGCATTATGTGTAGTCATCCCTCAAAATTCAACTTTCTGAAATAGAAATTTTAGCATCTTGAGTCTGGTGGAAGCCAAATTATCAGACAAATAATTGTTCTTTTTTTTAATTTAATCACAGATTGCAAAGCAATATCAAATATTACTTCAATGTCAAGTTAACATGTGTTCAAAATTCAAATTAAGTTTTCTGATTTTAATTATTTGATGAAATTGCCATTGACATTACATTTATAATTTTATTTTTGCATTACAAATTTGGACCTGGCAAGATGCCTTGAAATCTTTAGAGACACCAGAATTACCAAAAGATAACAGTAGGATCAAAAGACAACAATCATGGTAAAATGATTAAAACTTTGAAATAGTTGTGTTTACCATTAAACTTGTGTATTAGCGAACCCCGTGGAAGTGCAACCTAATATGTTCTGAGGAAGGGTCACTGAACCGTAAATCTTAACTCTGATTTCTCTCCACAGATGTTGCCAGAACGGCTGAGCTTTTCCAGCAATTTCTGTTTTTGTTTCTGATTTACAGGTTCCAGGATTCTTTCAGTTGCTAAACTTAATATCAAGTGTTGTAGGAAGGGAGCCACTATAACATATTGTAAAAACCCCGTACACTGTAACCACTCCAAGTTGCAAAGCTATCCATAGACTTTTTTGAGCAGACCCTTGCAACTCATGGAAACATCACTCAACTGTTCAGGTGCTGCAGTAAATTAAGAAGGCATGGACTCACTTGATCCTATCGAAGCTTGGGGCAATGTGAGTGGAGTGGGTTTGTAACCTCATGTTACATTTTCCTTGCGTACACAGTAAACACTGATCCCCATCACCTGCCACCCGTGTAAAGGCTACAACAAAATCAACAATTAGAGCTAGTAAAAGTACTGTATTGAATAAGGTTATTTTGAGACTTCTTTTAAACACCAGCCTTGCAAACTGCTGCCTTGACCTTGGAAATATTATACAAGATTAAGATTTCTGTTTGTATTCTGTTTGTAAAACCAAACCTGAAATAGAACAATTCTAACATCACTTGGAAAAAATATATAGTTTTGACATAATGTTAAAAAATGAGCAGGCAGTATAACATTAAAGGGTGTGGTTGATTTATCTAAATTTAATTGGAATGAAAAGGTTCAAGCATTATACTAACAAGAGACCATAACCATTAGCTAAAATAAGCTGATAGGCACTATGGAAAGTACCTCAACTCCTTACATATATGTTTAATAGTTTTAATTAGGATAAATCATTTCAATATTATGTGCATTAGATTTAGTTATATCATCTTGGCTTGAAAGAGGTTTTGAATCATTTTAATGTGCAAACTCTAAGATTGGCGAAGAAGCAGTAGACGTAAGTACTGCAGTCATTCTTTAACTGTACCGCAATATTAAAGCACACAAAACTTAAATGGATTGTAACATGTTTTAACAGAAAAATATCCCTCTGTGCATGCACATTTCCATTGTCTCTAGTCTGTTATTAGTTTCCCACTATCATCACAGCTGGGATGCAATAACTGCAGCTTGAGTGTTGTGCAAGATGAAGAGGGGATTGCAAATTTAACAGAAGGATCAAATAGGAGGAAGGTATTGAATGATTAACTAAAATTTCGTAAAAATACAAAGAACATTGGGGATTTTTTTGGAATTCAAAGAATAATCAGCTGTTAAAAATATTGACATTACAATTATAAAATTGTGTCTGAGAGTTAGAGATGCGCAGATAGCAAAACCAAAACTGTTTCACACTGATTGATCTGGGAAAATACCGAGGAAAATGGAAAAAGTTAACTGAATTGCAAATTATTTTTGTTTCTGTAAATCCAAAATTTTGAAACTCCATTTTAACTCCTTTTTTTCTCTTGAAAGTGTTGGTTCCTGTTGTGAGAATAAATTCAGTAATACCGTATTGTTCACTGATGATATCCTGAATTGCAAGTGCATTTCTTATCATTGTGGTGAAAATTTCATTGAATGCTTCCCAAGACTCTGTGATGAGACTGTTGCATCAATGAATTAACCCTATGATTAGCAGGTACCGGTAGCCAGCTGGTACTTCACGCAAATGATAGGTTTTTTGCACAAGTCTAGGAAATGATAATCAGTTGACACTTGACTAAAGAGTCTGCATGCATCAATTTGTGTCTAATTCATCCAAGACCGAAAGCATTAATGGTGAAATTAGGAAAAAGTGTTGAAGGGGTATTATCACTGGACTAGCTATCAAGAGACCTAGGCTAGTGTTCTGTTATTATGTGTTCAAATTCCACCATGGCAAATACTGAATTCTGAAATAAAATAATTTGGATTAAATCAATTTGGAATTAAAAACTAGTCTAATGTGACCACAAAATCATTCTCAACCATAAAGGAAACCAATACACTTTAGGCATGGAAATCTGCTGTCTTTATTGTCTGCAGTACATATGACTTCACAACCACAGCAATGTGGTTGACTTTTAAATGGTTGACTTTGCACAGACCAAGCAAGCCACTCAGCTCTAATTAACTGTAGCTAAGTCCAACAAAGGAATGAAACCAGATCAACCAGCCAGCATCAACCAAGGCAACAGAGAGGATAATTGCATACACAACTTTGAAGACCCAGCAAAGTCTTCCTTACTAGCATCTGTGCATTTGCAAAAATTGGGAGAGTTGTCCCGCAGACTCAAGCAACACCCTAATGTAGTCATCCTCACAAATCATGCCTGGAAGATAATGACTATGTTTCAATCAACACCATTACTATTTCTGAATGTGTCCTGTCACACCAGATGTGGTGGTGTTATGGAATACAGCTGTGAGTGAGTTGCTCTTGGAATTCTCAACATTGACTCCAGATCTCATGATGTCTCACCGCATCAGGTCAAACATAGAGAATGAATCCACCTACAGTCGACCAGGTACACCACCTCCTCACTCAACACACACACACACAGCTGAGGAATCAGTACTTGTCCATGTTGAATGTTACTTGGGGGATGTACTAAGGATGGCACTTGCACAGAATATATTCAGGGGAGGGGTGGGTTGTCGGCAGTACCCATATGTCCAAAATGTTGTGTGGATTACCACCATGCTGAATTGGATAGATTTTGAACAAATGTAGCAACTCCACATTAGGCATCCATTAAATAAAGTAGGCCATCAGCAGCAGCACAATTGCACTGAAGTACAATTTGCAACTGAATGGCCTGGCATATTTCCCACTCTACCATTAAGTTCAGGCCAAGCTAGGTCAACGAACAGATGCAGAAAGACATGCAGAAGTACCACAAGCCATACCTAAAAATGAAGTGCCAAAGACGTGGACAGCAGTGGTTCAAGAAGGCAGGTCACCAATACATGAATTCTTCAGCAATATGGGTGCCATTCCTCAGTCAATTCAATTCATAGAACATAGAACATCGAACTGTACAGCACAGTACAGGCCCTTCGGCCCACGATGTTGTGCTGAACTTTTACCCTAATCCTAAGGTCTGTCTAACCTCCAGCCCTACCTTATTCGATCATCCATATGCCTATCTAATAGCTGCTTAAATGCCCCTAGTGAGGCCAACTCCTCTACCCTCGCTGGCAATGCATTCCACGCCCCTACCACTCTCTGAGTAAAGAACCTACCTCTGGCATCTCCCCTATATCTACCTCCGCTCACTTTAAAACTATGCCCCCTCGAAATAGCTACCTCCACCCTAGGAAAAGGTCTCTGGCTGTCCACTCTATCTATACCTCTGATCATTTTGTACACCTCTATCAAGTCACCTCTCACCCTTCGTCGTTCTAAAGAGAAAGGCCCTAGCTCTCTCAACCTTTCCCTGTAAGACGTTCCCTCCATTCCTGGCAACATCCTGGTAAGTCTCCTCTGCACCTTTTTCAACGCTTCCACATCTTTCCTGTAACGAGGCGACCAGAACTGGACACAATACTCCAGATGTGGCCGAACCAGGGTTTTGTATAGCTGGAGCATAACTTCATTGGCTCTTGAACTCAATCCTTCTATTAACGAAAGCTAACACACCATACGCCTTCTTAACAACTCTATCCACCTGGGTGGCAGCTTTCAGGGAACTGTGGATATGAACCCTGAGATCCCTCTGCTCCTCCACACTGCTAAGAATCTTTCCGTTAACCCTGAATTCTGCTTTCAAATTTGTCCTTCCAAAATGTATCACCTCACACTTTTCTGGATTAAACTCCATCTGCCACTTCTCAGCCCGACTCTGCATCCTATCAATGTCCTTTTGTAACCTAGAACAGCCCTCCACACTGTCCACAGCTCGACCCATCTTCTTATCGTCCGCGAACTTACTAATCCACCCTTCCACTCCTACAACGAAATCATTTACAAAAATTACAAATAGAAGAGGACCCAAAACAGATCCTTGTGGTACATTCACTCCACATTATGTCAAAAAATGACTAAAGACACCAAATACTGCAAAGGCTAGGCTCTGACAACATTTAGGCATCAGTATGTGAAGTGTTTCAAATCTCTATCCAAACTGTTCCAGGACAGATACAGCACTGGCATCTGTATGGCAACGTGCCCAGGTATTTCCTGTACACAAAAAGACTGGACAAATCCAATCAAATCAAATGTCACCCCATCAGTTTTCTCTGAATCATTGGCAAAGAGTTGGAAAGTGTCATAAATGGTGCTGTCAAACAGCATTTAATAATAACCTGCTCACTGACATTCAGTTTAGGTTCTGCCAGGGCCACTTAGTTGCTGACTTCATTGTAGTTCTTGGTGCAAATAAGAACAAAAGAGCTAAATTCAAGAAGGGAAGTGAGGATGGCTGCTCTTGAAGTGATGGCTGCACTTGACCCAGTGTGTCATTAAGTAGCCCGAGCAAAACTACAGGCAAAAGAACAAAAACAGGAATTGCTGGAAAATTGCAGCAGGTCTGGCATCATCTATGGAGAGAAATCAGAGTTAATGTTTCACGTTGAGTAACACTTCCTCAGAACTGATCAAAGGAACCTGGATGAAATCTCTCTGTTGGCACAAAGGAACATCATTTTAGTTGTTGAAGGTCAACTATTTCAGACCCATGAGATCACTGTAAAAGTTCTTCATTATAGTATCTGGGCATGTCCATCTTCAGCTACTTCATCAGTGACCTTTCCTCCATTATAGGGTCAGAGATGGAGATGTTCATTGATGACTGCACAACCATAGAATACCTACAGTGTGGAAGCAGGCCATTCGGCCCATACTGACCCTCTGATACCAGCCCACAGAGACCCACCCCATCCCTGCAACCCTGCATTTTCCATGGCTAATTCTTCTAGCCTGCACATCCTTGGACACTATGGGCTATTTAGCATGGCTGATGCACTTAACCTGTACATCTTTGCATTGTGGGAAACCCATGCAGACACAGAGAATGTGCAAACTCCACACAGACAGTCAACCAAGGCTGGAATCGATCCCGGGTCCCTGGCACTGTAAGGCAGCAGTGCTGACCACTGTGCCACCCCAAACCTTCAGTGACATTCACAAATCCTCAGATACTGATACAGTCCATGTCTATATGCAGATCACTACCACTTTCTCAAGGGCAATTAGGGATGAACAACAAACGCTGGCCTAGCTAGTGATGCCACATCCCATAAAAGAAACAAAAAAAAAATCTATGTGGTCATAATAGTAGAATATAAACATGTAAAGTCAGGATCAAATGAAACAATGCTCCAATCAAACTAAATATCAAATAACGTTTCCGCATCTGATCACTGTGGCAGGGGAAATATTGAAATTGTGGGACCTCCACTATTTCCCATGGTGTTGAAATACAAGTTTTCAGCAACACAATGAAGATGAATTTGATTTTGCAGGAAGAGGTGGTACTTACCTTGTTATTGAGGAGAGCCTGTGGACACTGTGTATAATTGACTGCAGGCTGCCTGCTCCGGGGAATTGATGTATTTCTGCATAAAAACAGCAAACATGACACTACCCAAACAAATTTGTCCCCCATATTTATTCATAACTTAAATAGCACACCAGACAGATGTGCATCCAGTAGTAAGTTACTGTAGATTCAGGAAATCTTAGCTACGGAAAGAAAATGCTAGAAATGTCAATCAGCATCTGTGGAAGGAAACAGATTTCATATGGACAGGATCTTGTAGGCATTTGAATGATGTGGCTATGGAGAGATTTGTGACAGAATAGTACAGGAATCTGATAAGGCTGATTCTCAAAGTTGGGAGTATCTTGCTGCATCTTTTATGCTTTTCACAAGTGGCATGGTGAGTTTCTTGCTAGGCAGCCGTGAGTTGATAATTAAGGGAAATTGATGGTCAGCCAGCCATTTGGGTTATTCAGGGTTACAATCTCTTCCTCATAAAGGGCTGCGGAGCTGAATATCAGATGGTCCACTACCTCTTTTGAGTCGTTCTGCCACATTATGGTGGTTTTCATAGAATCCCTACCCTGTGGAAGCAGGCCATTCTGCCCAACAAGTCCACACCGACTCTCCTGAGCGCATCACACCCAGTCTCACTCCATTCTGATAACCCTGCATTTCCCATGGCTAATCCATCTAACCTACACACTATGGGCAATTTGCCTAGCCTGCACATCTTTGGACTGTGGGAGGAAACCCATGCAGACCCAGGGAGCCACTGTGCCACCCTCCTAGAATGAGTTTCAGGGGAGATGAAAGTGGGTGGCACAGCTGTTACTTTTGGTGTAGCGGGGGATGTGTCTCAAGTGAGCGAGGAGGCAGCTCAGAAGGCATGCAGAGGGTTAGTGGTGTTTGGGGTTAGTGGTGTGTAACAGCCATTGAGGAGAGATCTTCCATGCAATAGTAAGAGCTGTACAGGATAAGCCCTGTTGAGAGGTGGGCACAGTATCAGGGATATAATGAATGTGAGGTATTGGAGAGAAGATGGTGACACTTACATTGGCATTCCTCCAGCTGGCTGAGATTGCGCTGAACTAGGTGGCAAACTCAGACCAGCTTGGGTCTTATCTAATATCATGGTCTACATCATGATTGTGGCGGATGAGGAAGTTTCACCCCTGCATCAGCCCACCCAACAGAACTTCCAGTCCCTGCCAACAAAGTGGGGTGCCCACTTCCCTCTGTCTTCCACATCTGGGGCAAAGGTCAGGAACTCTGCAGGGCAGCTCTAGACTTACAGTGCATGTGGTGCACATTGTCATTTTAATGAAGGTGCGGAAGCAACTGATCCTGGTAAATTCCAGGATAACCACTGAGATGATAGTAGTTATCAGAACAGAATGTAGTAAGATGAGGTTGGAATCAGACATGATGGCTGTAATAGGGACGAGGTCAGGTTTTACTGAGGCGATTTTGGTAAAATATGGTAAAAGATCTCATTAGGTCTTGCAGTGGAAATCCCTCCAAAATGCTTAATACAACTCATACTTAGTCAAATAAACATTAGATTCAGTGCAATCCTTCAGTTTAATGATCTCTTTTCAGTACTTCTGACTCTTGTTCTAATTGGCATGAAATTTTAACCATTGCACTCCACACATACTGCTGCACTTGCTCGGCATTTCCAAACAAATATCCAGTTTTGATGATGGCACAAAGAATTCTGGTATAATACATAATGCAGATAGATGCATAAAATTGCAAAGAACAAATGATTGATTCAGTAAATAGGTGAAATGTGGCAGATGGGTTTTAAAGCATTTAGATGTGAGCTCTAAAGTGATTTATAAATCACGAAAATATTGTTTAAAGACAGAAAATTCTGGAAATCCTCAGCAGGTTTGTCAGTTTCTGTGGAGTGGGAAACAGAATTAATATTTCAGGTGGGTGCATCAAGTCAGCTATTACAGAGATAGGAAATTCAAAATAAAGTGGAAATGCTTGAGATATTCAACATACCAGGCATCAGTTATGGAGATAGAAATAAAGGTAATCAAGAAACAGTATTTTCCTCTCGGCTTTGGGACAGCTTCTGAACTCATCATACCAATAACGAGTGTTGGTGGGTGGCATCAGAGCTACTGGTTAAATCAGAGGGCCAGTACCTCTGGCATCTTGGCAGCCCCACTGAGAGAGGTGGGGACTCTCCAATTGGAGGTCCCTTGCAGGTATAAGATAATACTTCAGAGGGGCCAAGCAGGCAGGCTCCCCTCGGTCCGGTCCATATTCAAGAGCTCCACAGTCAATCTAAACGAGTATGCTACTACTGTTACAGACTTCATTAGTAAGTGTAGAGAAGACTACATGCCAAAGAAGTTGATCCGAATGTGCCCCAACCAGAAGCCATGGATAGACCAGGAGATCCACTCCCTACTGAAGTCCAGGTCTGAGGCTTTCGAGTTGGGTGACACTAACCTATACAGGAAATCCAGGTAATACCTTTGCAAGGCCATCAGAGATACTAAAAGGTGATACCAAACTAAGCTTGAGATCCAGGCTAACCACATGGACACCCTTTGTTTATGACAAGTCTTATATGACATAACAGGCTGCAAAATGAAGTTGAACAGAATCATGGGCAACAATACACCCCTACCTGGTGAGTTCAATGTTTTCTTTGAAGAGAAGGTCAGTGAAATGATATCACCCAACCCAACAGCCTCAGATGTACCTATACCCACGTTCACCACTGCAGACGTTAGATCGGCCTTCTTCAGAGTGAACCCATGGTAAGCGACTACCTTCAATGGAGTCCTCAGCCTTGCTGTGTGGACCAGCTCGCTGGACTATTGGCGGTCATCTTTAACATCTTCTTACTTTGATTTGAAGTCCCTACCTGCTTCCAGAAGACCGCCATCATCCTGGTGCCAAAGAAAAATCATGCGGTGTGCCTCAATGACAACAGCCTGGTGGCTCTGACTGCTACAATTATAAGGTGCTTCAAGAGGTCGTGGCTCACATCAACACCAGCCTACTAGTTTGCCTTGATCGTTAGCAATTTACCTACTTGTACAACAGATCCACAGCAGACGACATCTCCCTAGCTCTACACTCAACCATGAAACATTTGGACAACAAGGACACCTACATCAAGCTCCTATTATTGACTACAACTCCACCTTTAAAATTGTAATTCCAAACAAACTCATGTCTAAACTCCGAGACCTAGGTCTTGGTTCCCCCCTCTGTAAAGCGATCCTCAAATTTATGACCCACAGACAGCAATCAGTAAGGATAGGATGCAATACTTCCTCCACCATAATCCTCAGCATCATTGCCCGACAAGGCTGCATTCTCAGCCCCCTACCACACTCCTTACACACTCACAACTGTGTGGCCAAATTCCACCCCAACTCCATTTACAAGTTTGTTGACGACACCATTGTTTTAGGTCAGATTTCAAACAATGAGAAGATAGAGTACAGGAAAGCGATTGAGTGCTTGGTGTAAAGACAACAATTTCTTCATCAACATTAGCAAAATGAAGGATTTGGTCAATGACTTCAGCAAGTGGAGAGGAGGGCACACCCCTGTCTGCATCAATGGTGCTGAGGTGGAGATGGTCAAGTTCCTGGGAGTGATGATCACCAACAATCTGTCCTTGTCCATCCACATCAATGTGACAGTCAACGAAGCACAACACCACCTGTACTTCCTGAGGAGGCTAAGAAAATTTGGCATGCCCACAAAGACTCTGACCAATTTTTATGGATGCACTGTAGAAAGCATCCTATCTAGATGCATCATGGCATAGAATGCAACTGCTTTTCCCAATACTGCAAAAACTACAGAGTCATGAACATAACCCAGTCCATCACACAAACCAGCTTCTCATCCATTAACATCAGCTATACTTCCCACTGCATCAGGAAAGCAACTCACACAATCATAGACACCTCCCACTCCGGTTATATTGTCTTCTACCCACTTCCATCAGGCAGAAGACATAAAAATCTGAATACATGTATGAACAGATTCAAGAACAGCTTCTTCCCTGCTGCTATCAGACTTTTGAATGGACCTCACAAATATTAACAAAAGCAGAAATTGCTGGAAAAAGTCAGCAGGCCTGGCAGCATCAGTGGAGAGAAATCAGAGTTAACATTTCAGGTCCAGTGACTCTTCTTCAGAACACGAACTCTGAATTCTCTCCATGTTGGTCCCTGCTAAACCAGCTGAGATTGTCCAGCAATTTCTGTTTTTGTTTCAGATTTCCTGTATCTCCAGTTCTTTCGGTATTTTGATAATGAGTAATACTGTTCCCCTTGTATTTGTATAGTTTTATCGATTTACTTCAATGCATAAGATAGAATGAGCAGCATTTCAGTCCAGCTCTGAACCTTGACTGGTCCATTTATCCCTAATGTCTCACACAAACAATTATTTGATGATTCTGACTCTATGTTGTCAGGTTGATGATTTGTTGCTGCTGTATCTAACATTTGCTGTATTTTAATAGCACGCTCACATCTCATTCATTGCATTTAATGAGACACTACCATTCATTTCACTATTACTGAAGCTCGTTTCAGAATCTACTTAATCAATGTCAAAACGCACCCGTTGTGTCTCCTCTCTGTATGACATCATGCATTATTAAACAAACAACAACTTCATCTTACCGCATTTTGAACTCTATGCGCTCTATAAAATGTCAATTCATTTTCTGCAACTTCATTGGATTAGTGAAATTGTATATATTTAGAAGTATGGATAAAAATTTGGACTCTGTAGTACCTTAAATAATTGGCACAATATAAGCCAAAAGCCCTCAAGTGGAGTGCACAATGCTTCTGTTTGCTTTTGGTCAGCTTTGTGATGCCCCACACTTCAAAGAGTGTTCACAGGAGGATGTCATGTGTACACTTGAAGCTTCCCAACTGGCCAGGCATGTCATCAAGTAGCAGCTATAATTGACTTGGTACTTGAATTCATGAATGGATTCACTTGTCGCTCACTAACAAACATGTTTCTAGCTGCAGAGGGACCCCACCCTCCCCTCCACTCTCCCCAGCTCCCCCTCCCCACACCCACTGGTTTATTTAAAGGACTAAACTTACAGGTAAAGTGATATATATTAATTTTCACACTTGCAAAGTAGCTGAAGGATAGTGGGGTCTTTTTGGAGGTATTGTGATGAGCTCTGAATTTGACAGTGAGGCTTGCTGCATTCTGACATGGAAGGCATTAGGGCAAGAAAGCTTTAAGATAAATGGGAATACAACTGCAATGCCTCTGAGCTTGCAACATGACAAGGAGATGGAACAATGATTCCTGAGGGGCGCAGCACTGTGCTTTGTGAGGTGGAAAAGATAAGGAAGGAAGAAAGTAGCCCATCAGCAACTTCTCTGTTCCCTTAACATAAGATCCCTTCTTAATTATTGCTCATCACCAATCCCCCATAGCAATCAGGAGTAAGCTGTTGAACTGAATGGGATATTGTCCTTGCCGGCAATGAGAACATTCCTTTAAAGAGTGAGATAAGCCTATCCTGGTCTTGTTTATCCCCACCGAATTGTAGACAGAGAATTATCAGCCATGACTTTTTTCACTCCTACACCATTGCCTCTGATGTTCCCTAAGAAGCTGTTCTTGTCCCCTTCCTTTATAAGTTTACATGCTGCCCTCTCCCTTTCTGACATCTGAAATTATAGCATTACTTTCCAAATATTATGCCGACAATATCCACTCAATCTTGTTCCACATTCCTCGGCCCATTCTTCATCTCTAAGATGCCAGACTGTTTGTCCAATATCCAGCATTGAATGAGCAGATATTTCTCCCAACTCAGTATTGGGTGTACAAAGCCACTAACTACTGACTCAACCTGCAAGTTTACTTGGAGAGAATCCTGGACGTGAACTCCCAAGTCTCTTTGCATTTCAGACTTCTGAATTTTCTCTCCATTTAGAAAATAGTCCATGCTTTTATTCTTCTTACCAAAGTTCATGAACTCACACTTTTCCACATTGTACTCCATCTACCACTTCTTTGCCCACTCTCCCAACCTGTCAAAATCTTTCTGCAGCCTCCCCACATCCTCAATACTACCTGTCACTCCACCTATCTTTGCATCGTCTGTAAACTTAGCCAGAGTGCCCTCAGTTTCTTCATCTAGATCATTAGTGTATAAAATGAAAAGTTGTGGTCCCAGCACTGATCCTTGTGGAACACCACTTGTCACTGGCTGCCATCCTGAGAAAAGCCTTTTTAACCTATGTTTGGCCGGTCTTGTCAGTAAGACAGCTAGTACCCAGGGATGGTGAGGGTGGTGTCTAGGATATTGTCTGTACAGTAAGATTCTGTGATTCTGGCATTAGCCCCCAGATATTGGTAAGGAGGACAGTGCAGGGTCAATAGGGCTGTTTTTGTTGTTATCATTTCTGGTGCTTCGGTTGATGCCAGATATCCGCTTTCATTTCTTTGTATTTGAGATATCACAGTTGAAAGAACTAAGTGATTGCTAGGCCATTTCTGAGGGCAGTTCAGAGTCAATAACATTGTTGCAGGTTTGAAGTTGCATGTTGGCCAGACCAGGTATGGATGACAGATTTCTTCCCATAAAGGTCATTAGTGAAACACATGGGTTTTTCCGACAATCGATGATGGTCAACATTGGATTCCTAATTCCAGTTTTTTATTGGAATTCAAATTCCATAATCTGCCACAGCGGGATTTCGACCCAAGTTCCCAACACGTTATCTGATTTCGTGGATTAAAGTCTAGCATTAATACCACTAGCCTCCCCATTGCCTCTGCCTACACTGCCATGAAGCATTCAATGTCACAGCTACAGAAGTTTGGGGATGATGAGATCCAGAGATAAAAGGAACTGCAGATGCTGGAGAATCCGAGATAACAAGGTGTGGGGCTGGATGAACACAGCAGGCCAAGCAGCATCATAGGAGCAGGAAAGCTTGACGTTTC
>JAHRHZ010000031.1:4297826-4361853 GCA_024137785.1 Ginglymostoma cirratum
GACCTGTCTGTCCTCCCTGGACTGACCTATCTCCTCCCTACCCCCCCACCTACACTCACCTTTACTGGCTCCATCCCCACCTCTTCGACCTGTCTGCCTCCTCTCCAGCTATCCTCTCCTCTATCCATCTTCTATGCACCTCCCCCTCTCTCCCTATTTATTTCAGAACCCTCTTCCCCTCCCACATTTCTGATGAAGGGTTTAGGCCCGAAACGTCAAGCTTTCCTGCTCCTATGATGCTGCTTGGCCTATCGATGATGAGATCCATTTGTGCAGTGGGAACAGGCTCAGGCTACTGCTGTCATTTGTGGAATCTCAGTGCTCAAAGGAACAGGCAGGGTCTCAGAGGGCAGCCCAGCAATCTGTGCTCCAGTGGATTACTAGAATTGCTGAGGCCACACTGGATGACAGTGGAATTGACATGCAGAGCACAAACCTAATGCTGCTCCACCATTGTACTTTCTATACGTTGTCAGCCAGCCCAGACTGCTGCCTTCCATGTTGAGATGGTATAGTCCAAAGTCCCTGTCCTCAAGGCCCTGAGCTGCTCAATATTATGCTTCAAGATCAACTGCAGTCTTCCCCAATGAAAGCCACAGGCCTTCTAGCAATAGCCACTGGGATAATGTCACAAAGTGGCACTAGGACAGACAAAAACAAACAAGTGTAATTAGTTCCATTAGAGTGTATCTTTACATGTATGGTTGTACAAAGAAGTTAGCAGAAAGATTTTGTTAGTTTTGTTGACTTTCATTGCAGGATTTTGACCATGAGGTAATGGAACATCATAGTTAAAAGAAACTTAGGATTCACAACAGCAGCAAAAATAAGTTGAGTTATACAGTTGCTTTAATAAACTAAAATGTTCCAAGGTGTTTCACAGCTACATTATGGCTCAAATTTAGGTACAAGCTACATTAGAAATGTCATGACCCACTTAGGGGTAGTGCGGACATACATTGTAGGTGCAATCCTAGTCACTGGGATTCTGTTTCAACATGACAGACTCTACCGTGAACCGGAAAATAGCACAGAAATGTTTATTTTAATGAAGAGGTGGGGAATTAATTTGTACACAAAATTGTTTTGTTAGAATAACGTATGGTCCAGTGTGAGAAACTGATGCAATTTACTCACAAAAATATTTTTTGCTATTTTCAGTCAAAACAAATTTACAAATAATGTTAATCCTGTTTGATCTCTGTCAGTGTATTATAATAATGAGGTGTTCAGCTGACCCCATTTGGAAGAGTAATTAACAGATTTCTATATGCGTAGGTGATATTTGGAGGTTTTAATTTGATGTCTAACTCTGCTTTGTGCATGGACCACAGAAGCATGTGCTATTAAATGAATTTTCTTTGATTATGTACCGCAATCTCACAAAGGGGTCTAACAGATGAACTGAGATGATATTGTGGTTGTGGGGATGAGGTGCTGATTTCTGTGAAATCATAATTGACCCTTTGGCAACACTCTAAAGACTTTTTTTTTGTGAAGTGTCTGACAACACAGAAGCTGAAGTTTGCAGAATGTTTATTCTAAAGCATGAACTCAATCTGTGATCGATAGATCGTACGTGGGCCCTGAGCACCATTCTGTTCATGTTTATAGAAGGTGTGGAACTGTCTCTGCTGCCTTCTAACATGCTGGAAGTCAAAAGTGTGGAATAGGGAAGAAGACAGCTGTGACCACATGTATTTTTAAGAAGTTTTCTTCTTCCTCTCTCATTGTCCATGGTCCTGCATCAAGGCTGGAGGGACTCTGCTTGGCTGTGGACCCCACTGGCCCTGGAGGCTTAGTCAGTCATCCTGGGAGTGTCAAGGGTCTTCGTGCTTTTAAACCTCCAGGGTTAGAAGGGGCAGGCAGAGTGGAATTGGAGTGTCTGGCCTCCCCTGGGGTGTCCTGAGTGGAGACTTCTGAGGGGAATTTATGTGGTTCCTCTTCAAAGCTGTGTCTCTCCTGGGGTGGCCCTGTCTCTTTGTGAGGAAGGGGCACCTGTAGCACATGTTCCCCTGTCAACATGCTATCTGTCCTGAGGACCAGTGGCTGGTGTGATGGTTTGCAGGCTTCTGATCCTCTCCGAAGATACTGGGCCTGGGTCTCCATAGCAGGCACCAACCAGTCCATGGAAGCAGTCAGACACAGTTGCATGGTATGCTGCACTACTGCAGCTTCCGATAAATGAGGACCATTGAGTCCTACATACCTGTCTGCACCAGTCTGCCTACAGAACTCCGAAGTCCTTGCCAGAGAAACACAGCACACTCTCCTTGTCTGCCATATTCAGTTCTGTCTGTCAATGATCAGAGTAGCTTCTGAATGTCTGTGTTTGTCTGGGTGCACAGCAGTTTTTAAGTCTGGCATGGACACGAGGGATGCCGGTGTGTTGGCAGATATCCACAGAGTGACAACTTGTACCAGGAATGATGTTTAGTAAGATGGGTATGGAATCTGGCATGAAGGATGCCGTAGGAGCAGGGTAGGTAATTAATGACATGAGCTTGGTAAGATGTACCAAGAGATCATGATGGGTCTTATGGTGAAAAAGGTCTCCAAAAAACTTGACACTATTTGGATTTATCAAAAAAACACACAAGATGTGGTCCTATATTTATTATTTATTTGGCTCCATTTAAATTTGGGGCTAGGAAAAAGATTTTATTAAATTAAGCCTCAGTTAATCTTCTTGGGCCTGGAAGAAGATGTTAAAAACAACTGGTGAGCATCTGTTTGAGAGACATTCAAATTACTTGAAACTTGAACATTTAGCATACACTGCCAGGCTGAATCACATGCACCTAAGTGATGCAGCAAGACAGAAAGCATAGATCTTCTTATTTAAAATAAAAATGCTTGATGCGGTGAGAGACTTTTCAAAAACACTTTTTTAAAAAATTAACTAAATGGAAATGATTCCATGAGGCAGTCCCCGTGTGCACCATTGCTTGCTGTGAGTACTCAGTTAAGAACTCAGTCCTGTAGTCTACTCAAGGAGATGATTTAATGGGTCAAACAGATTTCACGTAAACTGCTGATTTCTTTGTGGTTTTATTTTTGTTTCCTCCCCACATGAAGATAGCATGAGCCTTGCTCATCACCGGCTTTTATGCTGTTTTAGCAGGAGTTTTAAGGACAGCAATAAAGAGCAATTTCCTTTATCTTCTTTACCACAGGATCCTGGGACTAATTCAGACCCCAACTTACTTCTCCACTCCATCCATCCCCCCACCATGGAGTGCAATCTAGGATCAACTTTGCAATTTTCAGAGTATGATGTTTTCAGTTCTATGCCATTCTGTACCTTATCTTGGTTTCATTAGCTAATCAGCTGCCCTGATAGTTTTCAGGAGCATGCAAGAATGCAAATGATATTGTAGAACATTTGAGGCATTGCTCATGATTTATTTTATTGCCTTTTAACAGACGTTAAAATTTTACATTTAAAATAAATGATCAAAGAGGTCTGTGCAAAAGAAACCGAGAGAGCTATTTGATAAGAATGGCGAGTTAATTCACTTACGCTGGTTGAAATCAGTGTATGAGATGTGAGCCTTGGTGGTGACTCTGGGAACCAATGCTACGGCTGCATGGGAGTGAGACAGCCCTGTGGTCATGTTCTCGCTGGCTAAGTAACATAGGTTCTCCTGTAGGCTGCAAGGGAAACATGGGTCCCCCTGTTTCCAGCAGATGAATGAAAGAGATCCTTTCACCTGACAAAATGTGGACAGATATTATAAAGGATATCAGCAGCTATGGTGCCAATTCTAGTCTTTGGTTCCATGCCACAAACATATTGAATCAGACAATCCCTACTGTGTGGAAGCAGGCCATTCAGCCCATTGAGTCTGCACTGACCCTCTGAAGAGGATCCCACCCAGTGCCAGACCCAGACCTTCTCTCTATCCCTGTATCTCCACATTTCCTAATCCACTTAACCTATACATCCCTGGACTCTGTGGGCAATTTAACATGATCAATCCACCTAACGTGCACATTTCTGGATTGAGGAGGGAAACTGGAGTACCCAGTAGAAATCCACACATACAAGGGGAGAATGTACAAACTCCTCACAGACAGTGGCCAAATGCTGGAATCAAACCCAGGTCCTGGTGTTGTGAGACAACAGTGCTAACCACTGAGCCACCTACCTACTCCATTTCTACATCCTCACTGAGTTCTACGCATTGATCTCCTCACTGGGGCCTACATGTGGCAACCTGAGATGGTGTCCACATGGGGTGAGATTGACCAATCAGGGTAGAAAGGGGTGCACCAGCACAGCTCTCTTATCATGTGTGGTCCCATCTAAGGGCTGCCAGCTATTTGCATTTTCTGACATCCCCATCACCACACCTTCAAGCGGACCTGGGAAGGAGGAATTGGGCCCAACATGAGCTACAGGACTGACATCAGTATATGTATAGGTGGAATCCCTGCTGCTTTTCCAAATCCAGGGTTATCTATCTTTCTGGTACATTTCCAGAATGTTCTGTTGAGCCTTCCAATCAGAGTGCAGTCCTTAAACATCAGAAATAGTTTTGATGTTCCATTCTGGGGTAACAATCGAGGTGCTATTCTGTCCTAGGGAAGGGTTTAATTGCAAATGACAAATGTCCGCTTTGTTTACACTGATACCAGATAACAGTTGTGCCCATTAGCACACACTTAGGCTCAGAGGTTCTCATTCACACCCTGGTATTGTGGCCTGATTGCATTTGGAGACTGTCTGGAGTTTGCAGGGAGTTTATTTGACCAGTTTTAAATTTTTTTTGCTCAGATCCCATAATTCCATTTGGTTGGTCAATTCTTAGGCCTGGGAGTCCAGGAGCCTCCTGGCTACATGGTTCATGATCCATGTGTGCAACTTAGTACCTCACAAACTCCACTCCAAAGTACAGATTGTTGCATGAAAGTGACTGTTACATACATCTTCAAAGAGCTTAATTGTCTTCCCACCTCTTGTCATGACTGCAACACTTGTTGCCTTGCTGTCACTGGTAAAATGTGAAATCAATGTCACATCACTCGGGTCTGGTCCAGCACATTCCCCCGTCAATTTATGTGTCCTTGTGCTTGTATTCTACTCCCAAAAGCTCCATAAAATTCAGACCTATGATTATTTTTAAGACTATCATCCTGAAAGGTATCACTTTGAATTTTTGAACATAATCTTAGCATACGCAGTCATCAGAAGTAATTAACAGATATTAATTCAATTTTGTGTTGCTGCCAGTAGGTTCAGGTGTGCATAGATATAAAAGTGGTGATGTAATAACAGCAAGGATCCACATTGAGGGTCAGGCAGCATTCAATTTAAATATTAATATACCTGTATTTGCTTTCACTTTATGACTGCTACTTAGTCACATTTCTGCTTGAAGCATATTTTCCTTGTGCTCAGGAGACTAGAGTGGTTGGTTGAAGATATAACAGAACATATTCTTATTTTAGTTTCCTGGAGGGAGGACTTAACCATCTATGGTAATAGAATTTCCAGTATACACTTTAGCACTTACAGATTCTCAAAGTGGGCATATTAGATTAAATGCATTCCTTTGATAATATTGAAATGGATTATTCCCTGATAATTTCTTTTTGGATTAATTTACATTCTTCCCAATTTTCCAGTACCTTTTCATGAAAAATCTCTCATTCCCCAGTTAATATTGGGACATTCCACGAGCAGGTTTGGGGAGAGAAGAGCTTTGGCCATGGAAACCTGGGTTTAGTTGCAAGTTGTTTAGTTTTCACTTTACACTGTGGCCCTTCTGTCCCAGCCCATTTCCCTGACTTTCTGCTGTCAATGTTCCAGTTAAGACTTTAGCCCCAGAAGAAGGTAAGAGCGTCTGCAGTTATGTTAGTGATAGCATGAGGCTCAGGAAGCTGGGGAACTGGAAACTTGGAGGGTGGGAGTTACTTGCCGATCCCAGGGTGGGGAGGGAGAGGGGATGCGGTGTGTGTAATCCAAATGCAAAGTGAGTACCTGAGAGAGGAGGTTGGTGTTCTGGGATCTCAGCTGAAGGAGATCCGATAAGTCCCCTCTGCACACAAGTAAGCATGCTGGGCTGGTAGTGAATCTCCCCTGCTCTTCTTGGCCAAAAGCAGTTGTGAATGTAAAGGCATTTACCTCTTTCAAGGTGCAGTCTTCATCATCCTTTAGCTTCAGGAAATGAATTTGTTGCCGTCCTTTATTCACTCTATCTTAACTCAATTTAAATTGGAGTGACAAGGTTGGAGGTAGTCGGGGATTGGTTTAAAATTTTTATATGTTTTTCTTGCATAGGCTAAGCCCACATGTTGTGATTGTTCAATTTCTCATTCTTGCTGAATCCATCACCCCACTGCAATCCCTCACTCCATGCCATTTATTTATCTATAAAAATCACCTGGTATAAGCAAGTTTATCACTCAAGTCATACAAATTGTCTTTGTAAGTTGTGATTGTTCCAGGTCACAATTCTTCTCTCTAATATTCTATAACAATGCCCAAAACCCCCAAGATTGCCAACCTGAAATAATCAGTGGCCCAGCATTCAGATTGTTTGATTACACTTTCCGATTGCATTTCGTTTAGCATTTAGGATTCAGGTTGTCGGTGAGAAAATATCATTGTGCCGAGTAGCCACCAATATCTGTCTTTATATAACAGTTCCATATTCATATGTAAATATGGCTTTATCAAGTGCACAAGAAAAGTTAGATTTCTTGTAAAATAACTATATTAATGGCAAATTATCTAATACTGAGCAAAATGAAATATATATCGTTTGACTAAGTAATCCTATCTGGCCGAGTGTACATGACAAACTGGTTACAGAGTAATATTCTTAAACATTAATGAGTGTATATGAAAAATATGTAATGAGATATACCCAACTTTATGAGAGTATTAAGAAAATGATGAATGAAAGATTTGCATTTATGAAGCATATTTTACATTTCAGGTTGTTCCAAAGCACTTAGTGCATATGAGAAAAGAGCTGTTAAATTTGCTGTGCTTTAATACATGATGTCCAACTTATTACCTGTATTTATATCCTTTATATAGTATTTCACAATTAATAAAATACAATACAATATAGCACAGGAACAGGCCCTTCGACCCACCAAACCTGCGCTGATTTCTAATCCTTATTTAGACCCACTACTTATTGTCCGTATGCAGTTTCTGTTCCTCTGTTCACCTCCTGTTCATGTGTCTATCAAGATACGCCTTAAACTTCGCTAATGTACCTGCTTTCACCACCTTTAATGGCAGTGCCTTCCAGGCACCCACCATCCTCTGTATAAAAACTTTTCCCCACATTTCCCTCCTAAACTTTTCCCCTCTCATCTTGAATTTGTGCCTTCTTGTAGTTGACCTATCCATCCTGGGAAAAAGCCTCTGACTACTGACCCTATCTATGCCTCTCATAATTTTGTAGACTTACAATTAGTGCTGATAGATAAAGACTTTAATGTACTTTTGCTTACGTTCTAGTTCAAATTGTTAGCAGAAAATAGTGCATTTTTGTCATCAATCTTCTGATAATGGTTATCTTTTGCAAAGTTGTAGGTCCAGTCAGTTAGCTTTAATAAAATTTTCTTCTACCGTATGTGCCTTTCAAATCAAGAGCTGTGCTAGGGAAATGTAATGTTACAACAAGCCTCCGAAAATTATAGTTTGATACTTTCCCCTAGAACTGGAAGTAGAGGAACGAACTGCCAAATGACCACCTTTGCTGTCAGCATTTTGGACAGAACAATGTTAGCCAGATGATCCATAAATATCAATATAAATATGCGCGTTTCTATCTTTAAAAACATAACATTTTACGATGCCTTTTGACTCAGCAACAAAACATCATGTTTTAATATAAGGGAACCTCAAGGCATTTCAGAAGAATGTCAAAATAATAAAGCACTATATTGAGACACAAAATATGAAATCAGGTAAAAAGAATACGTTTTAAGCAGTGTCTATGAGAAAAAAGTGAGGAGAGATGGAAGCAGGGAATTGCAGAGCTTGTGGCTGAGGCAACTAAAGACAAATTCAATAATGATGAAACATTTGTAATTGGGAAAGCCATATGTCCATTGGTGGTATCTTGTGATATTTGCTATCTCAACTAGTACGTGGTACTGGACAAATGGTGTTTGAGTTGCTTGCTGCCACCAATCCTCCTTTGTCTTTGCTTTATCTGAGGCCTATCCTGTGATTAGTAGTAGAGGAAACGCCATAGAATATCTACAAAAGAAACACTAATCTTAGATAATGAGAACATCTATAACGCAATAACAATAATTACAACTTACTTTGGTCAGGTGTAAATGAAAGGATATAAAGGAGCTGGTTCAGATACATCTATTCCCTCCAAGACCTAGATCAGAGCTCTGTGTATCCACCCACAGCCTCTGTGAGATACCAGTGGAATGGGTGGAGTCAATGCAATATGAACATGAAACCCTTTCAATATCATTATTTTATTTAATCATCAGTGCTTTCTGTTATTACACATACTGGATCTACAGAAAGCTTAGCTGGGGAGAGAAATAAATGCTAAAGGCAAATGCTGGAAATGCAATTCTGGCTTCCAGTCTCCAAAACAGAATGACCAGGCAACAGAATGAGATCCTTGACTTAATAGGATGGATATTTGTCATGTGCATCTCTAGTTACTTAAAGATTCAAAGCAAATAATCACACTTTAAAGGAAGCTAGTCAGAGAATTCCAAAATTCCAAGGTTTTAATTGATATTCAAAAGATAGAAGTCACTGACTTTCAATTAGTTGGGCTACTCTAACTTAATGGCAATTATACACACAAAAATCAACCAACTCAAGTTATTAATGACAAATTCTGAAAGGATTGAAACACTAAATGTGTACATGGATGCACCAGATATAATGCACTGCTATGGGGCAAACACTAGGCTAAATATAGTAAAAGTATTTCCTATTAAAATAGAGCAGGCTGGAGTCAGGTATAAATGTAAATAGAAACAATTAAGACTTAAGGATGTATAATTCACCTTTTCTAATGATAGTGACAATTTGGTTAACTTAACTTTAATCAAATCATGTGATTATTAACCTTGCTCCTCAAAATGTGTGATCTATTATTTTTATCCTGTAGTTTATCAATTTGAAGGGTGTAATTGATATTTTGGAATTAACAATTAGGAAATTAAATAATTAAATAATTTTAGTTTCAATTAAAGTGCCGTAACAATTTAATATAATTTTCATTTTAAAATCAGATTTATTGCATCCACAAATATTCCAAAATCAAACCAGCTTTGCTATTCAATGATTTGATTAACGTTCATTTGATTGATTATATTCATTTTGTGACTCTTGAAAATTTTTTTTTAATTTGATAAATATTCAATTTAAACAACCATTTCCTAAACAGATATATTGTTTGTAAAGCATTATGTGCCATAGATTTTATTTGACAAATTGTAGGTTATCTACTGTTGTGCAAGTGAGAAATCAAAAGTAGGCAAATAGGCAACAGGAGGTCTTCTGTTTCAATAACCAAATAATGCCCATTAGATTTCCACTCTAATGTTTTTCTGTTTACTGTCATTTTCGTTAACAAACTAACTAATACATGGTTTTTGTGTACCATCCTAAGGAAGCAAAGAAAATGAAACATGAAACAATACTTTGTTTTCATATACTACCTGTAACATGGAAAGGAAGTTTCACAAGTTCAATAATTCTGGAAGTGATTTGCTTGGCTTGCCAGAGATTTACTTGTTTACATTGATCTGCAACTATCAATTTGTTCATTTTTATTTAACTATGTTTCAGTTTGTTGTCAATTTTTACTTCATCTTTTTGTTTATCACAATTTATTTTATGCAACTATTACACTTTACCACCATATTCATGCCATACCAAAAACCTAGCTGATTTAGGGTTGTCTATAAACATAAATTAAAAATAAAAAATTTCAGACAGGCTTTCAGAGCAGTCCAGTAATATGCACTCCAGTGGCCATCCTGGACATTTGATAGTGGCTTTCTGGTGCACAAAACCATATCCACCCTCAGGATAACAGCATTTGTGCTTCCACCACTACCCCTTCACCACTGTCCTTGCAGCTGCCTCCCGACTAGCCAATCCAGACTTTTGCCATGCGTGTTGAGATGGTGTAGTGAAAAGCCAGGACTTGATGGAAATAAAATTTAGCTAATTGGCACTCTAACATAATGTCAGATTTTAGTTGACATGCACTACAGTGGATACAATTGGGAGCAAAAACAGGGAAGACAAAGCTTTGGTTAGGCCACAGCTAGAGCTGGTCATTGCACTTTTGGAAGGATGTGAGAAGACGTGTGATGGTACAGAAGATATTTACGAGAATGATTCCAGGGATGAGGAATTTCAACTGGAAAGCTACAATTTTTCATATTTGTAATGGACCTCACTGGGCTGAAAATTCAGTACCAACCTGCCTCTGATTTAGAGATAATAAGAACTGCAGATGCTGGAGAATACGAGATAACGAGGTGTGGAGCTGGATGAACACAGCAGGCCAAGCAGCATCATAGGAGCTGGAAAGCTTGACGTTTCGGGCCTAGAACCTTCATCAGAAATGGGGTCTAGGCCCGAAACGTCAAGCTTTCCTGCTGTTATGATGCTGCTTGGCCTGCCTCTGATTTAGATTTTGTACTTACTAAATGGCTAAGGCTCACCTGGGAGGTAAGCTGACCTTTGAGAGCTGCCAGTCAGTCAGACATCTGCAGCTCTCCATTCCTAATGGTGCCACTGGGAATAGTGGATATTGCCAGCATTGCAGCAGCACATTATGTGGAGCATGCAAACTGGATTCAAAGGTGAGAAAGTGTGATGCCACCAAGACCAGGCAGGCATAGGATCTGCCATCACTGGTAAAATACCATTTATTAGCCACTTAAGGGCCTCAGTTTGCCTAAGAGTGGTTTGGTCTCAGTCCACTCAACCTGACATTTGTAAAATATCTGTAGAAGCAGATAGGCAACATGCAAGGCTCTCCTGCTGTATCACCCAATTGTACTCCATGAGGTTGCAGACGCTGGAACTGTTCTCTTTGGAGCAAAGGAGATTAGGGACATTTGATAAAAGTATACAAGATTATGACAGGTTTATATACGGAGGATAAAGGAAAGTTGTTCCTATTAGTTAATGATAAAGGGACTAGAGAACGCAGATTTAAGGTTTGCTGCAAAAGTTTCAGGGGCTTTGTGAGGGTAAACTATTTTAAGCAGCAAGTGGGAATAACCTGGAACTTATTGCTTATGACAGTGTGGGAAGTGACAATGATGAATAACTTCCAAACAAAATTAAAATTGGTATTTGAGGAAAATGAACATGCAGGGTCACAGAGGTACAGCAGGGGGATTGAATTACATGATTATTTACAAAAAGCTGACATAGGCATGATGGGATAAATGCCCCATTTCTTTGCTGGAATAACTCTCCTCCAGTGGTTGTGAATTTGTGCTTACATGGTTTTGTGTTGTCTCAGTTCAGAGAATTCTTGCTTCCAAATCAGAAGTTTGAAAATTCAAAGTCCTATTCTAGAGCTTTGTTGAAACAAACACTTCACAGCAGCATTAAGGAAGTGATGTATTGTCATTTATATTAAACAATAAACTGAGATCATGAAGCAATTGTCCATCTTCTTCAGGTGGATTGGAACTCCATTTTATGACTTTTGTTTCAAATGATGTTGTTACAAAGTTGGGTAGAGTACTTGTGGATTGGAAGGCAGGGTGCTAGGAGTTGGTGTTTGTAAAATATTGATGTTTATAAAATGCTAGAGGGGGAAAGTGGTGTGTGGTCTCTTTCAAATACGATGCACTTTTTCTAGGCTTGGAGATTAAAAGAAATGTCTGCGGGTAGCTTGAGGGTTTGCAGGTACACAGAGCACCTGAATTGTAACATTTGTATCTAAAGGTTATATAGTTACCAGGCCAAGCTACAGTTTTGTTTTGTTATTGAGACAACAAGTTTGATTTTAGCCAATTAATTTAAACCAGGCACTTAGAATCTAAAAGCCAATTAAGTTTAAATCTGATGGTTTTGACTACATAGGATCAATCCTGTTTTAAGAAATTGACATGTCATCAAGTGTATAAAAGACAGGTCAGTCGCAAAATCAGCAGAGAGCGAATTGCCGTCTGCTAAGAGATCAGCTCTCTCAGCTCTTCGAGAAAGCCTCATTTAAATAAGGGTACCATGGCATTCTTACTTAATATTCCTGACAAAAGAATGCAATGGAGAAGGTGTTTCTGACAGAAGATCAATAGAGAACACACAGAACATTCTAGAAGATATAACCTGGCTGTTATTCCAAGATACTAAACTCTAAATTTTTTAAAATTTTGACTTATGTAATTGGGACATGTATTTATTAGAACAGCATACCATTAGAGTTTTATTTTACTCAGAAATAGTTAGTAGTTAGAGGGGAATTGTTCAGTTTGTTAATAGTTCAGTTAATTTGTTAACCGTTAGAGTTAAATAAATAAATTGTTACTTTTTGATTATAGAGTGATTGTCAGGACTTTATCTCATTTAACCACTCCTTTATAACAAACTGGGGGTGAGAGGCAGTTATATCGTTTTTCACACTTTTAACAGATTATGGGATGAGGCGAGCTTCTCTGAGTGTTTCAGTGCTAGTTATCAGAGGAAGTGCCAACCTCCACTTTACAACAATATTTTTTGTTATTGCCATAATTTGACACAAAGGTATTTACAGCAGTGCCAAAGGTCAGATTACAAAGTCATGTCAGCCAATATCTAACTACATTTCCACGTCTATAAGCATCCTGTTTTAATTTTAAAAAATGCAAGGATTGGCCTTTATGTTATGTTATCCAATAGACATAGTCACAGAATAAATTATCATTAATTCATATAACAGTGTGTTAACTCTCATGCCTTCCACTTTTAGTCTCTGCAACTTGCATGACATACATATTCTTTAAGTGATGCAGGTCTTCTAATGGTACTTGTACATGTTGTTGTGGCTGTTTGTTTGCTATCTACACCTTCCTAGGGTGATGTTCCTTTGCTGGGAGGTATCTTTCCTGCAGCAAGCTTTGTTACCATGGTAACTGTTGTTATTGATCCATTTTCATTGCCAAGGAATGGTAGACCTGTGGGGGTGAAGGGCATTTTATATTTTTTTGCTGGTGGTGAGATCACATCTTCCTGATGTGAAAGCAGAGCTCCTCTAGTTGCACATAGATTTCTCAGTTTAAGTGATATATCCTGTCATGCATACTGAACACGTGTGATCAGGGTGACAACTGCTCATCCCCGGTGCACGATTTTCCACATGAACTCACTCTTGTTGAAAACATTGAATATTTGCACTCTAGCTCTCCAGTGCATAGTTCTAGCAATGACTTGATGGTTTTATTGAAATAAAATTTGGCTTCCTGTCATTTTCCTTTGATTTATCACCGATGCTTTTCAAAACTTCTGACTTCAGTTGTTTTTTCTCACTATTTGAAGAGTGGTTTGGGTCCAACTTGACATCGGCCTTTACAATGGACTCCTTTCCACACCTTCAATAGGTGTATTTCTCCAATCAAGGATTGCCTTGTGAAAATCTGAACTAGATTTGATCAATTTCTTTATGATCCTTTCAATGATTTTTACTGACACCCCAGACTTTCCACTTGACTGAGGATAGTATGGAGATGATACGTGGCATTCAATTTCCTAATGCTTTATGAAGCCCCTGAATTCTTCACCTCGGATTTGTGGGCCAATGTCACTGATTACAATATCTTAAAAGATGTAACAATCTCTGACATAATTTAGTTTAACTCCCAGTTGTCAGCATGGTACAAGACAATCAGTTTCTGCAAGAGTGAAGAGGTCTGCTCTTAGCCCATGGTCTGTCTGGGATGTGTTGTGTCATAAGTGGCTCTTTATCTTGCTTAACTTGGTATTCACTATAAACACTGTGCTGGCTGATGTGGTCCTTAATCTCATTGCTTACTAGGTCAGTAAGGTATTTCTTTTGTCATTTCTCAGGCTTGACACAATTCCTTAAAGGCTTGCACGGATGTGTTTCAGTATCTATTTTATTGTCTACTTAGGGATAATGACGCTATTTGTTTTGTTCCAGATGTCAGTACTTTATATGCCCAGTACTGACTAATAGCAACTAATAGATGATGTCAGGCCTTCTTTTATCACAACTTTATGGGCAGCATTTTGAGAGCTGCATCTTGTTGCCTAATTTGTTTGGTTTGAGCAAGACGCTTGTTATTTAGATTCAGTTTCTCAGAGCCATTATCACAGAGTTTAACAGCATGGATAGATACCCTTCAACCCATTGTGTCTGTGTTAGTCATCAAGCATCTATCCACATAGGTCAATGAATTCCAGAACACATCATGCTGTTGTTTCCTGTTAAATCTGGTAGATTCCTCAGTCTGTCTTAAAATCTTCAATTTTCTTCACAAGAGTACTACCCTTAACAGCATGTCAGCAACATACCTACTTCTGTTGTAAGTCTCATCCAGATGGTTTCTCAACAAACAAAGCAAAATTTTTTGGAGATGCTTTGGTGCAGGTAGAAGTACTTTGAGGAAGATGCCTTGAAGTAGTTGGTGCTCGAACTCCACTGTCACTTTGTCTCTTCTAAACAGGTAGAGATTTAAATGCTAGCAAGCAAAAAGAAAGCCAGGCACTTCTTCCCACTCTCAGTGTAGCACCATTATGTTTGCGTTAACACTTTGGTCACAAATGTAACTGGTTGCCCTTCTTGCAGGAGGGTTGCATCAAGCCCTCTTTCACTGGCATCACACTGCAGTGTGGCTCCTTCATTGATGTTGGATTGTCTCAGAACTTGTGCATCATCTCTAGCAACATTCCCTCTAAACCACAAAGCTGTGCATGTGGTCAACCATTCCAAAGTTCTGCACACAGTGATTGGTGTTGGAATGCTGATCGCAGCATTGATTTCTGGGCTATGCAAGAACCTCGGAGGCCTGCATAGCCAGAAAGAAAATTAGAGGGAATGCTGGTCATGTGACGGCTGCTTCTTTTTCTGTGCTCCAGTACCATTGTACATTTTTTTGCAGTGAGTTTGTGTAGAGGTTCACAATAGTTGAAAAATCCAGCAAATGATTGCAGCTTTCAATTTGTTGGTCACTGCATTTCTGATACAACCCTCATCTGGTCAGAACATCACTACATGACCAACATACTCTACCTCAGGCATCATGAATTGCATCTATTTCTTCTTCAGCTTCAGATTCATCTGGCAAGGTCTTTCTAGAAGTTGCACTAGCTCTGGTCATACTGTGATGTCTTCTTCCATTGTGTCTCCCACATCTATAGCAGATCATCCACTGCACAACGAGCACTGACTATGAATGCAGAATGCATGTTGTCACCTACTGGAACAGTGGAAATAACATGAGAGCATGTGTAACCATCTGAATCTTCCAAATGTCATTTAGAATGTAGTTGGAAAATTGTTGTTTTCATATAACTTCACTTGCCAGTTGCCATGCTTCACATTCAGGTTCATAAAAATCATTACCTTGGGAAATTGTAGCAAGATTTCTTCAGCAGATGGCTTGGAGTAGTGGGTCAAACACAGAGAACACTGAAGAATCTCGACAGGTCTGACTGCAACTGTGGAGAGGAAAACGGAGTTAATGTTTTGAGTTTAGTGTGACTCTTCTTTAGATTCTTCTGCTAACTCTGTTTCTCTCTCCACAGATACTGGCAGACTTGCTGAGTTTCTCCAGCAGCATTTTCTGTGTTCATTTCAGATTTCCAGCATCCACAATGTCTTACCGAAATGGAGGAATGAGATCTCTTCAAAGTTTTATTGAAATCTTTGGATCTATGCATACTCTCATGTTTTCTCCTTTCCTCACTGCTGCCACGCTTCAGAAACAGCCTGTAGGATTTGTGCCTTTTTTGATTACTCCTGATTTATGCGCTTCTTCTACATTATCTTTCAGGTTGGACTTGAGGGCAGCTGTAACTCTCCTCAGCAGATGGTGTGTTGCCTCATACCTTCATCTGCTTAAAGATGACATTCATCAGAATTAGTCATAGCCGTCTCCCCATGCTGTGCACCAAGAGCAAACATGATAGAGATCAGGTCTGTGTGCAAACTCTGAAACTGCTGGACCTAGCTCTCCATGGCAGCAGTCAGCCTGCCCATTGGAAGCAGCCAGATGATTGCCTACCTGAGCAGCGTCACAGCCACATTATGACAGTCACACAGACTTCCCTGTGCCCCTGACAAACCTGCCTGCTGTTCTTATGTCTCCTTGTATGTGTCAATGAAGCCCCAAATAACCAACACTATGAGGTGCTGTCCTGTCTGGGACCAAACAACTTTATGGCCATCTTCCACGTGGCAGGGGAATTTCTTCCTTGGCCACCTGCGGAGGTGTGACAATGAAGTGTTCACAAAGTCCTCACCAAAGGGAGGCAATGGCCTCGTGATATTATCATTAGACTATTAATCAGAAACTCAGCTAATGTTCTGGGGACCTGGGTTTGAATCCTGCCACAGCAGACGGCGGAAATTGATTTCAATAAAAGTCTCGAATTAAAGGTCTAATCATGACCATTAATCCATTGTTGATTGTCAGGGAAAATCTCACCTTCTTCACTAATGTCCTTTTAGAAAGGAAACTGTCATCCTTACCTTGTGTAGCCTACATGTGACTCCAGAGCCACAGCAAAATAGTTGACTCTTAACTGCCGTCTGGGAAATTAGGAATGGGCAATAAATGCTGGCATGGCCTATGATGCCTGCATCCCTTGAGTGCATAAAAAAAGTACTCTACCCTAATGTCGATACAAATCTACCAAGGCATCAGTATCTGAGCTGATGGATAGTGCTGGCTGTAACATTGTGAGTGCATCCTCTGAGGAGTTTCTTACTCAACGGTGAAGGAGGGGATGTGTTGTGATAATTACCTTTTGACACAGAGACAGTGACAATCCCAAAAGTACCTGCAGGAAGTAAACAAAAGAATATGTTGCAAAGAAGGGATAGAAATTTTCACGTGTTACGAATGAATTCACAGTGGGGTTAATGGGAGAGTAGCACAACAATGGACAATGCTTCCTGCATAACTAAAATAAAGAACTGCAGATGCTGGAGATATGAAACAAAAACAGAAATTACTGGAAAATAATCATCAGGTTTGGCAGTGTCTGTGGGGAGAAAGCATAGTTAATGTTTTGAGTCTGGTGACTTTTCATCACAAGTTTTCATCACCAGGCTCAAAAAGTTAACTTTTGGGATTTAACTGAATTCTGGGAATATTCAGCCTCAATTTTCAAGTGATGTTACTAATGGCTGTCACAAACCACACAGAAAGTTTGCACTTGGCAGTTGTGGAGGTCACGTGACTCTGGCAAACCAACCAGCTCACTAAGTAGTGGCATTTCTCTACTCAGTTTTCAAATTAGTATCTTTCTTACATTCAAATGTATAGAACCATATTAGTTTTTGACATAAAAAGAGAGTACTTAGTCCATTGTAAGAGATTTAAAACTACTAGCCGTCCATTTCTTCTTGTTTTTATGTGGCAGAATTAACTTCTAAGCTGTCTCATGATGAGTTCCCAGTAAATCCAATCAAGACAGACAGGAGGCATGAACTGGATCATAACTTTCATATAAGAATGGATGAAGCATGCATGCTTCATATTAATTCCATTTCTCCTGAGTTTGAGTTTTCAATTGAAGAATCTTAAAATGCTAATTCGAGGTGCCTGCAGAAAGAAAATTTTCACGTTTCTAAGAACAGGGATGTTTATCGAAGGCAAACAAAATCTGATTATTTTCCCTGCTTTCCCATACCTTACCTACCTATGAACTAAATTAATGACTAACTAATTACCATTATGTTGTCGGAGTCTTGGCTGAATATAAAGTATCCAAAGATGAAATGAACAGGCTGAACCCTGCACACTACAACTATTCCAATTAACATTTGGGTAATTAAAATCCCCTACTATTACTACATTTTTACAGTTGCGCTTTTCTGAAATTTGATTACATACTTGTTCTCCTATATTTCTCTGGCCATTAACGAGCCTATAGTACACCCCCAACAGCATGACTGTCTATTTTGTATTTTTAACTTCTACCCATATGGCCTCATTCGATGATCCTTCCAAGATATCATTCCTCTTCACTGCTGTAATTGATTCCTTGATCAATATTGTGAGCAACTTACTCCCCACCCACCTCACTCTCCATCCCCCTCTCTGTCTCATCTGAATACCTTATAACTGGGAATGTGCTGACAATCCTGTCCATCTTTCAGTCAATTCTCACTCATAGCTATGATATCATACACTCACATGCTTGTATGTACCCCTGGCTACCTGTCTTATTTTGCATGTTCCTTGTATTCAAATAAATTCTATTCCACTTGCTAAATGCATTTCTTTCCTATCCAGCTTCAGTTTCCTCTCTTTTCAGATTCACTCAAGTTTTATCTTCAAATTCCATCTGACTTCTCTCCACTATGAACTCTTGTCAGGATCCCATACTCCTACCAAGCTAGGTTACAGTCAGAAGTCACACGACACCAGGTTATAGTCCAACAGGCTTATTTAAAATCATGAGCTTTCACTTCACCTGATGAAGGAGCAGAGCTCAGAAAGCTCGTGATTTTAAATAAACCTGTTGGACTATAACCTGGTGTCGTGTGACTTCTGATTTTGTCCACCTCAGTGCAATACAGCATTTCCACATCATGACTACAATCTAGTTGAAACTAGAGGGGAAGTTTAGAACTGAGATTGCCTTTTTTTTTTAGAAACATCTATCCCAACTGTCTTTGATTAGTTATGAGTGCAATTAAAATCATGAATAGGAGTTAACTTTCAGGATCCTCCCCTCTCCTGGTAAGCTATGATTTTAAGCTTCTCTTTCTGGCCCTACAAAGCAAAACTAAAAACTAACAGAAAGAGCATCTTTGGGCCTCATCAACTTCCCAATCTTTTTCGCCCTGCTGGAGAAACCACTGTGGTTCATGCACTCAGACTGAAATTAAAACCTATGGGCCCAATGGTACTAATTATCAAATAGAAATGAATACCCTATCAGTATTGTTTGAGTGTTTGGTCACCTATCCAAAAACATCAAAATCGGAAGTTGTGGGATATGGGTGTCACTCTGAGAATTAAGTAACACAGACACTTTTGTTGCTCAAATCCAAATCTCAACAGATGATCATTGTAATAACTTCATGAACCTTAATTAATAAATGAAACATCTTAAAATGAATCAGCTATTCATATGTAGGAACAATACTTTCTGTAAGCAGCTCATTATGACATTACTCAAAGATTGTGAGAGGAGCTTTGTTGACTCAAATCCCCTGGAGGATAGAAAAGGGAAAAACAATTTGTTTAAATCTCCACATTGCCTATTTACAGACATTAGACATAAACACAAAGCAATAGAAGATAGGAGCAGGAGAAGGCCATTTGGCCCCTCGAGCCTGCTCCGCCATTCATCACAATCATCCAACTCAATCGCCTAATCCTGCTTTCTCCCCATAACCTTTGATCCCATTTACCCCAAGTGCTATATCTAGCCACCTCTCGAATACATTCAATGTTTTGGCATCAACTACTTCCTGTTGTAATGAATTCTGCAGACTCTCCAATCTTTGGGTGAAGAAATATGTTCTCATCTCCGCCCTAAATGGTCAACCCCAAATCCTCATATTGTGACCCCTTGTTCTGGACACACCCACCATCAGGAACATCCTCCTTGCATCAACCCTATCTAGTCCTGTTAGAATTTTATAAGTCTCAATGAGATACCCCCCCTTTCTTCTGAACACCAGCGAAAACAATCCTAACCTCGTCAATCTCTCCTCATACGTCAGACCTGCCATTCCCAGAATCAACCTGGTAAACCTTTGCTGCACTCCCTCGAGAGCAAGAGCATCCTTTCTCAGAAAAGAAGATCAAAACTGCATACAATATTCCAGGTGTGGTCTCACCAAGGCCCTGTATAACTGCAACAACACATCCCTGCTTGTGTATTCAAAACCTCTCATAATAAAGGCCAACATACCATTTGCCTTCTTTACCGCCTGCTGCAAATGCATGCTTACCTTCAGCGATTGGTGTACCTTGGTCTCACTGCACACTCCCCTCTCCAAATTTCCAGCCATTTAGGTAGTAATTTGCCTTCTTGTTTTTCTTCCAAAGTGATTAACCTCACATTTATCTGAACTATACTGCATCTGCCATAGATTTGTCCACTTACCCAACCTGTGCAGATCATGCTGAAGGATCTCTGCATCCTCATCACAGTTCATCCTCCCACCCAACTTGGTATCATTTGCAAACTTTGAGATGTTAAATTTTGCTCCCTCATCCAAATCATTAATATATATTGTGAATAGCTTGTGTCCCAGCACTGATTCCTGTGACACCCCACTAGTCACTGCCTGCCAATTTGAAAAAGACCTATTAATTCCTACTCTTTGTTTCCGCTCTGTCAACCCATTTTCAATCCATCTCAGTCCATTCTCTTTAATCTTGCACAATAATCTCTTACGTGGTACTTTCTCAAACGTTTTCTGAAAGTCCAAATATACCACATCAACTAGCTCCTCCTTGTCCACTTTACTAGTTACATCTTCACAGAATTCCAACAGATTTATCAAGCATGATTTCCCCTTCATAAATCTATGCTGACTTTGTCTGATCCTGCCACTGCTTTCTAAATGCTCCACTCTAAAGTCCTTGATAATGGATTGGAGAATTTTTCCCATTATCGATGTTAGGCTTTCTGGTCTATAATTCCCTATTTTCTCTCTACCTCCTTTTTGAATATTGGAGTGACATTAGCTACCCTCCAATCTGCAGGGACTGCTTCAGAATTTATAGAATCCTGGAAGATGACCACCAATGCATCCACTATTTCTAGAGCCACTTCCTTAAGTATTGTGCGATGTAGATTATCAGGCCCTGGAGATTTATCCACCTTCAATCCAATTAATTTTCCCAGCATCATTTCTCTATTAACATTGATCTCCCTCAATTCTTCCCTCTCACTAAATCTTGCAGTCTCCAACATTTCTGTTGTCTGATGTGTCCTCTTTAGTGAAGACAGAACCAAAGTATGCATTCAGCTGCTCAGCCATTTCTTTGTCCGTTATTATACATTCCCTGGTTTCTATCTATAGGGGACTTACATTTATATTCACCAATCTCTTTCTTTCCACGTACCTATAGAAACTCTTAGTGTCATTCTTTATGTTCCCTGCAAACTTATTTTTGTACTGTGTTTTCCACTTCTTAACCAACCCTTGGTCCTTCTTTGCTGAATTCTAAACTGCTTCTAATCCTCAGACATGTTACTTTTTTTGGCCAATCCGTATGCTTCTTCCTAGGATCAGATACTATCTGTAAATTCCTTTGTAAACCATACATTAGCCCTCTTACTCATTTTGCTTTTGTGCCAGACAAGAATAAACAGTTGTTGCAGTTCCCCCATGTGTTTCTTGAATGCTTGCCATTGCCAATCCATTGTCATCCCTTTGAGTAACTCTCCCCAGTCTTTCAAGGCCAAACGATGCCTTATATCTTCATAGTTTCCTTTATGAAGATTCAGCACCCCAGTCTCTGAATCAACTACCTCACTCTCCATCTTGATAAAAAATTTTTTCATGTTATGGTCAATCATCCCCAAGGAGTCTGGAACAGCTAGATTGGCAATAATTCCTTTTTAAAAGTCTGAGTGAAAATTTGTAGCTTGGGTTGTGGATGCAGTTGTTCATTTGCTCGCCAAGCTGGTTGTTCTGTGGAGTGCAAGTGTTTCATTACCATTCTAGGCAACATCACCAGTGCAACCTTTCATTAACGTGTTGGTGTGCCGCTCTATACCGAATTTGTATGATCTTCTGGTATGGTGGGTCTTGTTACTTCTGGTTCTGATTTTTAGCAACAGACTGTTTTTTAGTCCGTAAACAGTGCCTGTTTTGACCTGTTTGTTAATGGAGTCCCATGTTGAGAACCAGGCCTCCAGAAATTCCCTTGCATGTCTGCGTACACAATCAGAGCTGCATTAAGACACTATTTAGATGAGCCATATCACACTGTGACATCCCAGAACTCCAGAGAATGGAAGACGAACACCTGCATAAAGTATTTACTGACAACGGTTATCCAAGAAGTTTCATCCACTGATGCCTACAAAATAAACGACAGTCAGAGGACACGGTACAACAGAAAACACTAGTAACACCACCCTACGTTAAAAATACATCGGAAATGACAACCAGACTCCTTAAACCACATAAGATCATGATTGCACGCAAACCTACATCAACACTGCGTCAAATACTATCAAAGAGTAAAGACCCCAAACCGACAGTAAACAGGACTAATGTGATATATAGAATCCCATGCAGCGACTGCAATAAACATTACATTGGACAAACGGGGAGGAAACTGATGACCAGAATATATGAACAAATCAGTTGGCAGTGAAAAGACACAATCAATATTCACTTGTCTTGATACACACAGATAATGAGGGCCAGCAGTTCGACTGGGGCAAAGTGACGAGACTGGGACAAGTGAACAACAGAAATACAAAGGAATTTTTGGAAGCCTGGTTCTCAACATGGGGCTCTGTTAACAAATACATAGAAATAGACACTGTATACAGACCGCTGATAAAATATAGAACTGGAAGTGACAAGACCCGCCACACCAAAGGATCATATAAATTTGGAACAGTGAAGAATACCAATGCTTTGATGAGAGGTTGCACTAATGATGTTGTCTGGAATGGTAAAGAGATGTCTGCACACCATGCAACAACTCGTTGGCAAGATAACAAGCCACTGGCAATGATTCCCTTCTCATTATACAGCACCCAGTCTGAGATGGCCTGCTGTCTAGTTGGTTTCTCCACATCTTATATACACCCCAGGAATTCCTCCTCTGTGGTATTGTGACTAATTTGATTCATCCAATCTATGTGCAAATTAAAATCACTCATGATCACCGATATGCCCTTATTATACGCCTCTCTAATTTCCTGTTTAATGCCATTCCCAACATCACCACTGCAATTTGGGGTAAGTATATCATACCCCCTAATGTATTTTGCCCCTTGGTATTTGTCAACTCTACACATACAGACTTCACATTGTCAGAGCTAATATCCTTTTTCTATTATGTTAATTTCCTCTTTAACCAACAATGCCACTCCATCATCTTTTCCTTTTTACCTGTCCTTCCTAAATACTAAATATCCTGGAACATTCAGTTTCCATCCCTGGTCACCCTGCAGCCATGTCTCCGTAGTCCCAATCATATCCAATTAGTTCATCCACTTTATTGCAAATTGTCTGTACAAAGCCTTTAAGCTTGACTTTTTAACATTGTTTGTCTTGCTCTTATTTTTCTCAATAGCCCTGTTGGATTTTGCCTTTGGTTTCTCCGACTATCATTTTTCTTATTCCCTTTTCTACCTTTTGTTGTTGTCCTTGCTCCCTCCTTCTCTGACTCCTTACATAGGTTCCCATCCCCCTGACATTAGTTTAAACCCCCCCAACCGCTCTAGCAAGCACTCCTTCTAGAACATCAGTCCCAGTCTTGCCCAGGTGTAACCCATCCAAGTTGCAGAGGTCCCACCTCCCAAGAAGTGGTCCCAATGCCCCAAGAATCTGAAACCCTCTCTGACAACATCTTTTTAGCTGCACATTCATCTAATATATCCTGTCATTTCTACTCTGACTAGCACGTGGCACCAGTAGTAATCCTGAGATCACTACCTTTGAAGTCCAATAACTTAACTTTCTCCCGAGCTCCATGTATTCTGCTTTTAGGGCCACATCCCTTCATTATTAACCTATGTCATTTGTATTGATGTATGCCACGACCATTAGCTATTCACCATCCCCCATCCAGAAAGTTCTGTACCTGCTCCGAAACATCCTTGACCCTACCACCAGGGAGGCAACATACCATCCTGGACTCTCGTTTGTGGCCACAGAAATGCCTGTCTATTCCCCTTCTAATTGATCCCCTATGATATTGCCCTGGCACATTTTTTTACCTCTCCCCTCTGCAGCAGAACCGACCATGGTGCAATGAGTTTGGCTGCTGCTGCTTTCCCCTGAGAGGTCATTCCCCTCAACAGTGTCCAAAATGATATATCTGTTTTGCAGGGTAATGGCCACAGGAGATTCCTGGACTATCTGCCTATCTCTCTTGCTTTGTCTGGTGGTCACTCATTCCCTTCCCGTCTGCAGAGTCTGAACCTGCAGTGTGATCACCTCTTTAGATGTGCAATCCACAATACTCTCTGCCTTGTTGATGCTCCACTGAGTCCCAGCTGCCACTCCAGCTCTGAAACTCGAGCTTCCAGGAGCTGTAGCTGGAGACATCTCCTGCACACATGCTGACCTGGGGGAAGGCGTGGGGGTTGGTGGTTCTGGAACTGTCCCTGGCCTGCCACATGGAGAGAGAGGAGCAAGCCAAGACTTTGAGCTCTCCTGCCATAGTTTACCTCTTTAAATTAAACCTTGAAGAGTACTTTATATTAGATTAAATCAAATCTGGTTATCTATGGCCCTCTTTCCTGGTCCGTGTTCTACCCTTACATATCAGAAGCCAAAAAGTGTACTATAAGTGATACAAGTTATAAGGACTTACCTGCCTTACCTGCTACTCACCAATCAGTTCTCTCCCTCGTAGTCACCTGCAGCAGGGCAAGACCACTCACTTTCCATTGCTTGTGGTCCTCACAGTGACTTTTTCTTTCTTTATAGGAGGGAGGAAGGAGGACAATACTGAAGTAGTGTTTCAGGTTTAATCGTCCCTTGTCAATACTCCCTCCACAAACCAGTTTGGTAATGGTGACTGCACCGATGTAAATCTTCACCCTGACCGCCAATCAGCATCGCCGCAGAGGGCTATGATAAATTGTCTATACGTACATGCAACAATATTTCAAAAAACACTTACAGAATGATTATGACAATGAATGAATTCAGCACATAGGCCAAAAGAAGCTCAATCTGATGGCCTCTATTGAGTTTTTCTGTTTACATTTGGGTTTGAAGTCTATGGTCCTGAAATTCCTATAGTTTGATTAGTGCAAATACAACAGGGTAGAGGCCCACATGCATTGGCTCCAGGCTGGAGATCCCGTCCCACATTTCAGAGACACCACTTAACACTATAATCAGGACAAATTCAGCTGTCATTTGGCATGAGTTCTATGAAACGGCAAAAGGACAGGTTTCCCAGTGTATTCTGGGAAGTCCTGCAGACACACGTCTCTTAAAATGAGCGCACAGGCAGATGATCAACTCATGGCCTGTGAAGAATAGAATAAATGGGGCATTATACTGGCAGACATTTATCCACCCTGTTTTATGGAACCTAATTTGGAAGTGTATCAAGATTCTACCTTGTCCCAATTGGAACTTGAGGTGCAGGTAACTAAATTTATGAGGAGATAACAGAGAGCTGTCTGTGTGGAGTTTTCACATCCTCTCTGTGTCCTTGTGTGTTTCATATGCTCCGGTTTTCTATCATAATCCACAGATGTGCAGGTTAGGTAGATTGGCCATGCTAAATTGCCCCATAGTGTCCAGGGCTGTCAGGCTAGATTAACCATGGGAAAATGCAGTGTTACAGGGATAGGGTGGCTGTGGGCAGGATGCTGTTCAGACGATCATGTGGACTTGATGGGCCGAATGGCCTGCTTCCACGCTGTAGGAATTCTATGATTCCATGTTGGCGGTGAGACAGTCCTATACTCTGTAGGAAACCAGAAATATGTGAGGCCCAGCTGTCAGTAGCTCTCCCTCCACAGCTTCTACATTAGCATCTACGATCCAGATTTTTTGACCAATTAATATTGGCTGGCATATTGACAACTAGAAGGATATGATTTTAACTCAAATTTCAAAGAGACACTCTAAAGATACCAATTACAACAATTAAAGGTGGAAGGATGGAAAACAAAGCAAAGCCATGGAAGGTTTTAATTAAAGGCTGTGCAACACTTCATTGATGCCCCACCCCTCCCACCCCCCTAGATATGCTGCTGGGGACTGTGAGGACCCAATGAGATGAACTGTCACCCAGAAACAGAGGAAGATGCAAGCTTAGGATACCAAGAAGCCATGTTTGAAGGTACACAAGTGGTTAGCACTAGGAATGTGATGCCATTCTTCCATGCTGAAATGCAGGGTCCAGTGTTTAACGTTCTAAGTAGGGAAGAAGAGGTCAGACCATTGCACAGTCACCTATTTCCTAATGTGCATATCACTGTAACTCCCTTGTTATGCCCTCTGAAGATTACTCAAGCACATCACTTACCTACCTTTCAGGGGCATGTATCCTTCTATGCCTTCAGTCCACTCAACACTGACATTTATCCCATCACTATGCAATGTTGTGTCTTTCACTTGCAGTGATTTTCATCAAAGCCTCAACTTATTTTTTTGAAACGCTACAAGACTGTCATAGGTGTTTTCTTTCTTTTCTTGTCGGAATAGAGAAACAGAGGCTGCAGAGGAGGAGACGTTGCAGATCAATGGAGTCTGTGTGTTTTGCCACAAGGGGTGAGATCCTCACTACCTGCTGACAGTGTTAAAATCAGATAGCGGTCTGGCATCCAAAACTCAGTCCTATTGACCTAATGTCAACACTGAGTGAAATATCATCTTGAGCAAGAATAGGTGCATCAAATATTCTTATCTTGAATTATTAATTCACATCTTTCACCTTCCATGAAGCTTTTGTACACCCCACAGGAGGAGATCCAGGTCTCTACATCTGCATGCAACTGTCTTGTTACAAAGTGAAGTCGATCCCCCTCTGATAACTAAAACCAAAAACACCTAGGGAGGCTCGCCTTGCCCTATAATCTGTTAAAAGATGTGTGAAAAGTGGTATAACCTGCCTCTCACCCTTAAGCTGTTATAAAGGAGTGGTTAGTTGAAATAAATTTCTTTCACTCACTCTATAATCAACAAATAACAATTTATTTATCTAACTCTAACAGTGAACAAATAGGAACTATTAACAAACTGAACAATTCTCTTTCAACTACTAACTATTCCCAAATAAAACAAACTTCTAATTGTATGCCATTCCAATAAATACAAGTCACACTTATATGAACCAAATAATAAAAAACAACATAATGTCCTGAAATTACAGCCAGGATACATCTTCCAGAATGTTCCACGCCCTCCCTGCAGATTCTTAGTCTAGAGTGCCTTTCTCCATCGAATTCTTGTGTCAGGAATATTAGCTAAGAGTGCTGCTGTACCTTTAGTTAGATGATGGTTACTCTGAGAGCTGAGAGAATTCTGTAAAAACCAGTGATTTTCTCTTTAGAGCTGATAGGTTGTTCACTCTATTAGATGGCAGTTGCTCTCACACTGATTTTCAAGTGACCTCTTCTTTTATACCCTTGATGACCTAATTTCTTACAATACGATTGGTCCTATGTCGTCAGAACCATCAGATTTAAATTTAATTGGTTTTTATTCTCTAAGTGCCTGGTTTAAATTAATTGACTGATTTTCAAACTGACTGCCTTAATAACAAAACAAACTACTGCCTGGGTTGCTAACCACACAGCCTTTCGATATAATGTTTCAATTTCAGCAGCTCTCTGTGCATTTGCACATTTTTAAAAAAATCTCCAAGCCTAGAAAAGACACATCATCTTTTAAAGGGACCACATACTCTTCCCACCATCATTTCACAAACATCAATTTCTAACATCCTGCCTTCCAATCCAGAAATACTTTACTCAACTTTGCAACACCATAGAGGAGTTCAAACCCTTTGAGAACTTATGCTGACCACATAATTGCCCAGATGCTCTCAAATTGCTGGAAAACTTAAAGAAAGATGGTTCAGTATTCATATGATAATTTGTACTTCATTAGTGAGAAGTGGTGGAATCAGGGACAGAAATGGAGCGTACACATTGGAAGGTGCAGGAATAGCCACATTCTTCTCAGCTGGATGCAGGAGTTATACCTTGGAGGCCATCACTGAAGAGAATAGTTGTTGAACAGCAGCAAGTAATATCGAATATATTGTCATTCAATCAGTTACACTGTACAAGATTGCCGAGAGATGGAGGTGTTAGAGTCAAGCATGAGTGGCATGATGTTATAGCCCTTTGCAACTCTTTTTAAAGATACACCCTGTCTTTGGGAAGAGCATGCAGCTTGTCCCATGTAGTTTGCAAACAAAGCTGCCAGGGTGTCCTGCATTTTATGGATCTTGCTGACAGCATTCAGGGCAGCAGACAGCATTAGAATCACACTAGCTAGTATCACTAGCGTGGAGTTGAGGGACGCACATGAATTTTGTGTTTTTCACACCTTGATCTGAACACACTCCCCTCCTAGAAAATGTGTCTGTCTTATCACCCCATGTGTTTGTTAGCATTTTGGCTTAACTTTCTTCAGATGTTTATGCACTTGCTTATGTTCTTTGCTCAGGAAGTGTCAAAGATTTATATTGGTTTTCGCTGATATCGTACTGATGATCCTCTAAAAGGAGGAGAAATTTTCTGAAATGATTGCTAGAGTAGTTACCCTATGGAGGGCCAGTGTCACAATTTTTTGAATGAATGGATTTTACGACTACTCTATCATGGATATTTTCAACTCTCTTAAAGACTGCAGGGAGAGAAAGATTGACACGTACACAGCTTGTAAAGCAAAAACAAAGCTAGAAGGATACTGCGTATGCCAGGCTTTTTTTGGGCAGAAAATATATAAACTTAGGTTTATTTTAGTTAGCTGTGATAACTTCTTGACATGAGCTCATGAGCTTCACTATGAAAATGAGGGCCTTTGACCAGTGCTGGGACATTTGTTGAATTAATCAGAGCTATCAAACTCCAACTAATTTATTATACACTTTAGTGACTTAATTGTCATTAAGGGAGCCAATGGAGAGCCATTAAAGAAGCAACGTGGTAAATCTTTACAACCTACCTTAACATACAACCTGGACAAGCTTCTCCTGTTTTTGTATCCATAATATCTACCACTGTTAACTAGTCTATACCTATCTCGTTTACCCAGTCAACACCCTTAGCTTATCAACTAGCCACTAAAATTTGCAGCCCCTGAAATTGCAATCTTCCCTCAGATGCCTGTTTGGGATGAATCCAGTGACCCGCAGACACTAATGAGTCCTGAGGTCAAATTGAAAATGATCTTCAGGCCTTTTCTCTAACACACAAGTCCAGTGTGCTATTTTGTCCCAGTTAGTTACTGGACTAGAATTTGGGCTCAGCAGTGGAGCAACAACACTTGCTATTACCTTAAAGGACATATCCCACATGGATCTGGTGATCTCCGATGTGAATCCCTGCTCCCGACAGCAGTTTAAATCTGATGCCAAGTCAAAAGCATCTCCAGGTGTCTAGCAACAGTATTGTCAGAAAGTCAGGTAAGCAAACAGTCACGATGAAGTATTCTCACAGATAACAAAGTTGCAAGGACAGCAACCCCTCATGCTTAATTTAAATTTTCAGACAACAACAATAGTGATCATAATTAGATTAAATCCAAAGCCAAAATATCACAAAAAAACTTTGTAATGGAAGGATTTTGACATTCTACAATATACAATTGAAACCAATGATGTTGTTCAGCAGCATTAATGAAGTTAGTGCATTGTTAAAAACCCAAACACAACTCATTCACACTTTTACAAGGTTTTTTACAGTGAGATTAATAGTACTAAAGGCTAAATTCTTGTCAGTTCAATGATTTTAATTAATTGCAGTCTGAGAGAGACTCAACAGTGAATTTTATGGAGATGCATGGAATCAGTGACAGCAATTTCTGAATTTCTGTATTTAATTGTGTATGGGCGAACTCCTGAAACTATAATGTTTCACTGGAGTGATGATGCTGAGTATTGACTCTTTTCTCATCAAAACCACCACAAAATCCAGGCCATCAAATTTACTGCCCTACATCTGTTATTTAGATAAGGTGCTGCTTCATTGTTGCTGTGGTTGAAAAAGAATCTCGCCTGGAACAAGAGTCAGAATAGTTCTACTCTTCTAATGCTTTGCAAGGATTGTGACATGGAAGGTTTTACGTTTTCAAGGGAAGCACCAACCCCAGAAACACTTGCCACATAACTACTCTATAGAAATTACATTAAATCTTGCTGCATTTTATTTCAACCATGTTAAGGTTTGCTTTGAATGCAGCAATGGCCGACGAAAGAAATCTCTCAGCAGTGGAGTTAATTTAGAGCCCTGTGTTGTTGAGGATGCATTTAGCAATTGAAGTATGCACAGTTGCATTGCAGGAAACACAGTAGACAAATTGTAACTAGCAACCTTCCACAAACAGGCATGTTATATTGACCACATAGTGATGTCAGTTCAAGGATAAGGATTGGCCAAGACACTGTGAAATGCATTCCTACTCTTGTTGAAAATATTGCAATTGGCTTTTTTTTTAAAATGCTCTGGTGTGTGTCATAAACAGACAACCCTGAGACTCACATGAAATGATCCTGCCACTATTGCACAGCCATTGCCTTATTTTTCTTATTGTATGCAAAAGTGATTCAGTTCAATTCTTTTCTTGTCTCCCATGTTTGTCTTGTTCTGTTCTTGGTTGTGGTGAGGTGTCTATCTTGTTCACATAGGCAACGCTTAGGCAGAAATATGCTGCCTCACACAAAATACTATGATAATTTTGCATGTTCTCAAAGGACTACATTGAATGCTCTCTGACCTATCCAAACCTTTCAAACACTGTATTAAAATGCCTAAGCCATGTTTGACAGTGATTCTGGTAGCTGCGTGGATCTTGTTTTATCTGCACTTTGCTACTGTTTGCGTCTGTTTCATGCAACAGGGCACAATCCGCCCAGCTCCTGAACCTAGTGGGCATTGGTGAGTCTGTTGGGAAAACAGGATGAGAGTGGTAGAACTGAGACTCTCAACAACGAGAAAACATCCAATTGTCAAGCTGAAGATGAGAAACTCACTAGTGAGCAGCAAGGGTCTATTTACAACCATTTGGATGCATTAGCATGCCATTATTACCTAATCTCACCTCATTGATATGGTTTCCCATTTTCCCACTCTCACGATAGAAGCTAGACACCAAGAATTCCCAAATAAAACTCAGAGCAGTATCTGGTGACTCCAGCTCGCTGCTTGCTCCTCTGTGTCTTCTTCTTGAACAACAATCATCTGCAGTTCATGGCACACTCCTTGGGCAGCACCCACTATTCATCAATGTTAGCAGAGTACATAAACCAAACTCAATGTAATGCTGAGGCTATCTCTCCAATGGTACCTCTCTGATCCACTTACAATAGGCTTCTGCTGTTTAATGCCTCATTTTGGAATGCACTGGCACCCAGCTCTGTAACGGCTGCCAGGACACGCTGTGCATAGGGACAGGCACTTATTTCCTGGCTTGGACCAGGATGAATCTCAGGGTTCCTTGCTTGTTCTCTGAACGCTCTCTCACTTTGTACTTACTTGGTTCCTCAAAGCATCTATGCTTAGCTGTTTGCCTTTTTATAATTTGCTCCTTCAGGCAGAGCTTAAAGGCTCAAGTAGATCTGTCTTGTCTTACAGTTTCATACAAAAAACAAGTCCAGCATCTTACCATGGTTGTCAGCAGTCATCAGTCGAGGGGGTTGACATACTGCTATATCTCACCAGGCTACGCCAACCTTAGTCCACCATGTGCTAGCTAAGTATGTGGCAAGCACAATGCATGTGCATCAATGGAATAGCTATTTCTCAAAGTTTAAGGGGAGAAGTCCTCAGCCATGTTGAGGGAGGCAGCCTTCAGCCAGGTGTTCCTGGCTCATTAAGCTCGGGGCAGTGCCTGCTTTCAGCCCAGGGGCTTGGACACTCTCAGTCAGCTGCTTGCACAGTCAGGTTCAGAGAATCTGTCAGTTTGGGCATGGGCCACAGTCAGTGCTCCATGACCAATACAATCAGTGTGAGAATCTACAGAAGAGATCCATCAAGGGTCCAGTGACACACATGTCAGGGCTGTATCTCCAAGTAAGTCAGTGGGTTGGTAGGCCTTGCTCAGTCCTGGTAGTCAGCTCAATGAAAGACAAGGGAAGCACGTCAACATATAAGAGGTCGCGGAGAGAGTGTATTGAAGACAGGTTACTGTGGGTCTGGGTGTTCATCGAGGCTTACCACCACCCTGGCTTCAATGGGAAGACAGTGCAGCATGATCGCTGGCATGAGCAAACATTAGGGCCAGGACTCAACGTGATGTTCAGAGATGAAGTCATCATTCAAAGAGGTATGTGTGAATGTTTGGAAGCTCAGTACTGAGGAGCTTGAGAGGAAGTGCCAGGAAGAAAGGAACATGGAGATTTCAGGGAGCCCCTGGATTACCAGGCTCAGCCTCCAATTCATCGTGCCAAGCATGATCTGTGTTACCTCCATACAGGAGGACAGAATTTATATCACTAGTCCAAATCACCAAGCCTAGATTAGTTGATTTCACAGTCATTTTGATTTCATTTGATAATGCCTCAACTACCTGCACAGTGTGGTCAGTCTTTAGCTCACTGATTGTTTGCTGGACCAATGCCTTTCTTGTTTTCTTCAGATTTTAGAATGACTTCACCTGACAAAGGGTAACGCTCCAAAAGCTTGTGATTTCAAATAAACCTGTTGGACTATAACCTGGTGTCATCTGACTTTTGACCTTGATCATTGCTGAAAACAGTTTTTTTTTGTTCTTTTGACAGAAAATTGGAGAGAGTAATTTTACAGAGAAAGGGAAGAGAGAAAGATTGATGCAGCTAAGGTCTCTTTGTTCACCTTCTTTCATTCTACTCATATAGTGTGTTAAACTGATTCTAGAATAAAGGGGCATAGCCTGAGAATTAGGGCCAGACTGTTCAGGAGAGGTTTTACGAAGCACTTCTATACACTAAGGGTTGTAGATAATTGGAACTCTCTTCTACAAATGGCAGTGAATGCTGGATCAGTTGTTAGTTATAAATCTGAGATTGATAATTTTTGTTAAGCAAAGGTATTAAGTGATATGGACGAAAGGCATGTTTATGGAGTTAGGCCACAAATCAGCCATGATCTCACTGAATGGTGGAACAGACTTGAGGGCTGAATGGCTTAATCCTGTTCCTATGTTCCTATGTACTGAGCAGAATTTACTAGAGATCGTGCAGAGGAGATTCAGCAGGATGTTGCCTGGGCTGGAGAAATTCAGCTATAAAGCATGACTAGATAGGTTGGAGTTGTTTTCTCTGGAGTAGAGAAGGCTGAGGGGGACCTGATTAAACCGTACAAAGTCATGAGGGGCACAGACAGGATAAATAAGAAGAAACATTTCAACTTAAAGGGGTTTCAATAACCAGGGTGTACATTTTTAAAGTAAAGAGAAGGAGCTTTTATGAGAATTCGAGGAAATTTGCTTTTCACCCAGGATTCTGGGTACCTGAACTCACTGCCGAAAAGAGTTGTAGAAGCAGGAACCCACAAAACTTTGAAGAACTATTTAGAAGAATGCTTGAAATGCCATAGTATGCTCGGCTACTGGCCAAGCGGTGGAAATGCAATTAGAATAGATGGATGCTTGATGAGTGCATGGACATGATGGGCCAAAGAGCCTTTCTCAGTGCTGTAAAAACCCTATAACTATCTCCAGAAGGGAAAATCAAAGCATCACCTCTTGACTTTTAATAACATTACTATCACTGAATCTCCCATTTTCAATATCCTAGCAGGGGTGGTGGTCGGTGGGGAGCAGGGTGGTTAGTGATGGTGGTTACTATTGACCACAAACTGATTTGGCCTAGCCATACAAAAACAGTGGTCACAACAGGATATCAGAGATTAGGATCTCTGCCGTGAGTGACTCACCTCTTGATTCCCCAAAGTCTGTTCACTATCCACAAGTGATAAGTTGAGAGTGCGATGGAATACTCCCCGCTTGCCTGGGTGACTGCAGCTTTAAAAACATTTAAAAAGCTTGACATTATCCAGGAGAAAGCAGCCTGCTTGACTGACACCATATCCACAAACATTCACACTCCCATCCCCCTCCCTCCCCTCACACTCAACCTCCACCCTCCACTACCCCGACCCCATAGAATAGAATATCCTTTAATGCCTCTTGTACTCAAGTACAGATATACAGGAGTACAGTGAAAAGTTTTACAATGTTGCCTCTTATGGCACCATCTTAGGTACAAAGTACCCAGGTACAAATTTTAGGTAAAAAAAGAAAAAAGAAAAGTAGTTGCATTACTTTACAATGATTCATAGAATAAGTTAGAAATATGACATAGTTAAAAGGATAGACAATACGGTCATATAAACAAATTACACATAAACATTACATTGCAGTAGCTGAGAACAGGGGCTTCCACACGTGGTCTGACTGCCTGCACCAGACCCCAGTCCAACAACTGTCCTGCTCTGTTCCAAGCCTCCAGTCCGCTCTGCACTGGCTCTCAGCTGCACCAAGGTAAGTTTTCTCTGGGACTGCTTCCCCATGCCGGCCTGCATTCTGACACTGTTTCCCTTCGACAGTCTGTGCCCCTAGACTGCTTCCCTGTGGCTCCGGGATTCACCTCCAGGGCTCACTAGCTCCTCCATTCCCCTTCTGGGTAAGTCAAAGTCATTAGTTGAAAAAAATGCAGGAAGGAGGAGAATAAAGAGAGAAAAAGAAGAAAGAGAGAAGGAAGAATGGGTGGAGAAGAGGAGCTCCGGCCATCTTGCCATAATGTGCTAGCTGTACATTAGTAGCAGTGTGTACCATTTACAATACATAAAGCAGAATTTCACTAATGGACCTTGGACAATACCTTCCAACTGCATGACAACTGCCATCTAGAAGGACAAGTGTAACAGATACAATGTGAACACCACCTTCAAGTTTCTTTTCTCCAAAACACTCACAGTCCTGTCTTAGGAATACATTGCTATTCATTCACCATTGCTCGGTCAAAATGCAGGAACCCTGCCCTTCTAACCTAATTGTTATACCTTCACCAAACTCACTGCAGCAGTTAAAGAAAGCAGTTCACCACTATTTTTTCCGGTACAATTCGGGATGGACAATAAATGCTGGCCCATCCAATGAGGCCCATATCCCCTGAATGAATGAAAATAGATTATTGAAGATGTTGATAATATAGAAGCTTCTTTCATAGAGGGTCTGGGGTTTTGTGCAGGAATTCTAAAGTATTTATAGGTGTCAACAATCATATCCTGGATTTTGGGTACACTTCCCATGCAAATAAAATGCTGAGCTCTGGCACTGTATGCCAAGATGGTAAGTAACAGCATGTTTGCCACGGGAAACAGTGAATACATCACTATCATGATAGATCTGTAAATTACAGACTGACTTGTGGACAATGTTCTCTGCGGCAATTTGGGATGAGTCAAATGCATAAGTGTTCATGGATCGTAATTTTGACAGCTCATGCAGCGCTGCGTCTGAAATGAAGGCTAGATAGAAGTTAGATTCTAGAAGATAATACAGTTCTGTCACTGTCTCAGTCGTAAAGTGCAACCAGCAGAGACAGCTTTCCTCTCAGATTCTAAAGTAAGCATGTCTTTGCTTATAGGTATACCCTTCTGGATATGTTTGAGCATAGGCTGCTCACACCTTACGCAATGCAGCCTGTTTTGCATTCCTAAATACAGAAAAATGATATTCCTGTTTGCAAACCTATATTTACATTGTTGGCAAATTGATTCATACCCACATAACACAGTGTGGAGCTGGAGGAACACAGCAGTCTAGGCAGCATCAGAGGAGCAGGAAAGCTGACACTTCGGGTCAGGACCCTTCTTCAGAAAGATGGGTCCCGGCCCAAAACATCAGCTTTCCTGCTCCTCTGTTACTGCCTGGCCCACTGTGCTCCTCCAGCTCCGTGCTGTGTTATGTCTGATTCCAGCATCGGCAGTTCTTACTATCTCTGGGATATTGATACCCTAGTTATTTCTAAACTTGAATATTCCACTGTTCTTCTACCAGGCCTTGACCCTTGCACATTATATAAATTTGAGTGCATCAGATGTTCAGATATCTGTGTTCTAATTCACACCATGTCCTGTTCACCTGTCACCTCCATGCTTGCTGATCTACCTTTATTCTTGGTCTTGTCATGCCTCAATTTTAAAAATTCTGGTATTTGTTTTCAAATCCCTCCATAACCTTCCCTCCCTATCTTTCTCTATCTTCTCTAGCCCACCCTAGGAGACCTCTGGACATCCTCCATTTGTTTACCCCACCTGCCTTCAGCTGTACAGACTATAATCTCTCTGAAGTTGGATTCTAGAAGTTCCACCACTGTCTCAGTTGTAAAGTGTGAATCTCATCACTTCTCTACCTCTTGCTCCTCAAATAAGACTGAGATTAAAATACATTTCTTCTTGTCCTGGTATCTTATTTAGTTACATGTAGAATTTTGTTTGATAATTGCTCTTCAGAAGCAATTTGGGATATTTTATTAATTTAAAGGTACAGAATAAATGTGATGCTTTTATTAAAAAAGTCTTGAACATCAACAGAGCATTTGAAATTACCTTTAAAATTTATATGCAAGGCAGATACGCAGAGTTTCAGTATGAATTCAAAGATTATTACTTTCTGTCCTTTTAATGTTCCTCTTTTTGCTGTCCATTTGATGAATGTGTGCAAAACTGATTTGAAGTAAATCAGCAAATTTTCTGCTTGAAGGGCTTGGACTTTTCAATGGTCAGGATTCAATTGCAAAGAGGAAAATATTGATTGTTCAAAATATTTTCCCTGCTAATAAGTTGTCTTTGTTTTTCCAGAATGGATTGAATAAAACTGTGGTACTGCCAAGCACCACGGAGCTGATTTTCAGTGGGCACGGGGTGGTGCAGGAAGGGAACTACAAGAGTGCACTAGCTGATCATTTAAACAGAAATAACATTCAGGGATTACAGGGAAAAGGCAGGAGGTTGGCAGTAAGTCAACTTGCTTTGAAAGCTGCTGCAGATGTGATGGACTGAATGGTTTTCTTCTGCACCACTACAATTCTGTTACTTTGTGGGATAGCATGTTGTCAAGAACAGAGGAGTACAAGGCCTGAGAAATTTGCAGACTTCTCCACAGGCACTGAAAGTGTCGCAGTTCCCATTGCTGACCAGCAAGTGAGAGCAGTATGTGAAGCATCAGGAAGGAAAAACCAGTGAAACGGTTACTGGTTGGCAGAAATGTCTGGTTCTGATCTGTATTGGTCTGGTATACTTTCACGGCTTGCCCAGTTTTCTCTGGATCAACAAGAATTTGGTCAGTGCTTACATTTGGCAATTTACACACATGGCATTTTTATAATATTTTTTATCGACTTTAAATATTTTGTCTTTGAGAACAGATTAAAAGCAGTATTTTAATAGTAAAATCATACAAATGTATGGTTGATCCTGAGGGACAATCACATTTGAAGAGACAAATTTCATCAGCAAAATAAAAGGCTTTTTTCACTTTCAGTCTTCTTTTTATTCCTCCCTTGATAGGACAGTTCGACATTTCACATTGTCCTTGTTATCACTGTTTAAGCTGCAATAAAAGACACCATCTGATGTTTTCAGAGGAGAAGGAACTTAATGCGAAGGGCACCTAAAGTATCTTATTAATTTTATAATAAACTTAAGCCAAAGTTTCGATTTGATGAAGTAATGAAAATGTTCTGAAAATATTGATTTCTACTTCTTCAATGCCAAGAAAAAAAACACAAGCATAAAACTCATGTCAACCAAAAGATGTCAGTTAACTTTTACTTTCAAAATCAAATAATCTGGTTGAGCATTTTATACTTGTACACAACAAGCAGCTAAACACTGTGCTAGTTTTTCTCAACACATCTTGTGTAAATAATCTAATATTGTCATAGTTACCAAAATGTCCTCTTCATGTAAGCTGCCTTGTTTCCACATCCACCATGGTAGACTTTTGTGGAGCATCATAGTATAGAAAATAAGTCATGGTAAACTTAATATACCTAATTGATTCCAGCAGTTTCTTCACAATAAGGAGGTTCAAGAATTTATAAAACAAATCCATTGCTATAAAATAGGTAATTTCATTTTATTATGTACAAAAATGTTTCACAGTTCCTGTACGGTCAAACAATGTTCACCGCTAAGTAAGTGCCTCCATTTAAATCACAATAATTGTTTCCTTATTTTGCAAAACGATCTCTATGTACAACAGGCTGTAATTAACATGACATCTGGTAAAGTGCTGGGTTTGTACATTGATTATCCCAGTGTTACTCATTATTTAGCAATAATGACTAATGAATAATGCAACCAATCAATGATTAACTTTTGAATTGGAAAGGTCATATTAGCTATGCTCAAGTCAACTTAGACAAGTGACTCAACTGAGATATGAGAAACAGTCCCAATTTGATCAAAGTGTTAAATCATAAAGAAAATGCAGTTATAGGTGTCCATTCTCTGAGATTAAGATTTGGGGTAACTGTCCAGATGTAATGGTAGAAATATACCCAGATGCACACTTTTTTAAAGAGGCTGAAATAATCTTTTTGGGCATGTGTAGACTGCAAAGTCACGTGCTCCAGGTGGCTGCCACTTCTTCCAAATAGCTGGTTGGTAAAATGAGTTGCCCGTTAACATACTGCCTGCTGCTCTTCACCCAGGTTGAGATTGAAGAATTTGCAGGACCTGTAAGACTCCTTCTTCAGAAACCAACCCTAGCATAGCCCTTACCTATGACACTGTTGTACATTTTGGGATGCCAACCGCTACCAACTTGAGGTTAGGGTAATTTGCTGCCACCAATTGAGATCTTATGTGAAAGGGATCTTTTGTTAAAAGTGTGGTATACTGCACTTTGGTAATCAGTAACACATTATAGACATTTTTACTAAGACTATAAGGAGACCTAGGATATAAATCTTCATTCCACAAGATGCTCAGTTATTCTGCCTTTTTTCCATCCTAGTTGTCATGGCATCATCAGATTGGATGGACCTTAATGCAGTCTTCAAGCAGTAACTGTTTCAGAATTGTTACTTTGTGCATCACACAATGGCCCATTCCTAGGTGTGGATGGAGGCATGGCACTGGTAGAGATGCCTGGAACTCGATATGTGGATTCTAATTGACAGCTCTTTGCCTGCCAGCTCTCTAGATTTACAGTAGGTGTAGGCTGGAACAGCTGAGGAGATCCAGCCTTTATACATTTTCATTTGGTACACTATAATGCTGAAAATAACACAATTCAGGAATAAAGCTTCTCCAAATTTGGGATTGGCTTAACTACTAATAGTGTTAATCGCAAACTATGAAAATAACAATAAGGATACATTTTTCATGAATAGAACAGAAATAGGAATATACATTTACCTCTATTTTCCCTTCTTCTGTGTTTTCTCTTTTCTACTTTTAAAAATAGGCAAACAATTATACCCTTCAGTTAGCTCTATCTTCATTTGGTATTCATTCCTTTTTTCATTATGTAATTTCTGTTTTTATGCTTCCACTCGTCAAATTTACTGAAGTTTACAAGCAGTTTTACAACCAGTGCAAGGCCTGAGTATGTAAATCAACATGGTAATACGATATGACCTTTTCGATCTATGATACAAAAAGCATCACCAATGAGTGAGCATACCATTGACAGACAGATAAATGAACGCTTTCAAGATGCTGGAAAGTTTAATTAAGATATCAAACAGAGCGCTGCAGTATCTGTTAACCAAGCTAAATATACATTTATTTGAGGAATAATGAATTTACCAAAATGATAATGATTTAGATGATGCAAAATGATAACTGAAGGTCAATGTCCCCAGACCTTTGGTCCACCTCAAATTTAGCAAGATACTGTCTATTTCAAGTTAAATACTTCATAAATGTTTAAAGATTTTTGCATTAGACTTCCTTAAAATATTGTATTGTCTAAAGTTAATATTCCATCACTGTATTTTCCCAAACCCAGAAACAATGTGATGTACATAGGCCATAAATTTACAAATATCGCATTTATATAGCATATTTAATACAGAAAAATGTCCTTAAATAGTTTGCAGAAATATAATTAGACAAAGAAAAATATCTAGAGTGAATCTTAAGAGACATGGGGAACGGTGGAGGGGGCAATCCATGAGATGAAAAACCAGTAGGAACATCGAAACAGTCGGATTTTCAGGAAACCTGATTGGACTTAGTTCCAATTTAGGGGGTGGAATTCCTGCCTTGGTGAGCTCCTGGTTAGTCAGAGGTTGGCTACAGGGCACTGATAAGCAGAGCCAGTGGCAGAGCTGGCTGCTTCCAGGAAAGCATCACCAAGGAACCTAGGCCACAGGTCAGTGACAGCAGGTTTGGGATTGCAGGGAGAGGGTGACGGGGCCAGTGGGGGAGGAATGTCAACAGCAAGGGGAAGGAATGGTTTTCTGATTGTCCCCATAACCCTGGCCCCCATCCCCACTTTCCCCTATGCCGATTTCCTCGATCAGGCATGAATGGGGAATACCCTGGAAGTCTGCAGTAAACTCTAATAAGATTTGCCTTTGAGCTTCTCACGTGGCAAGCCACTGACTGACGCTGGATGGTAGCAGTGGCAGAAAGATGAGGCCCTTGAATAATCATTGATTGTTTAAATGGTTCGATTGCCAGAAGGGTGAATTGATTGATGCAAGCCTTCCACCTCTGGACTTATTGGAGACAAAGGCAGGAATGTGGCCTCCTTCCCAGCACCACCCTCCTGCCTGATTAAATGAGCCCCATGTCACCAAATTCCCCTCTGGGAAGGGCATTAAATTCTATCCCCCCACCCTGAGTCAATTTACAGGCCTTACCTTCTAATTCATAAAGCAGATTGTCTACACATCCTGAGAAAATGGCCAGAATGTTGTTACTCGTAAGAATATTTTCCATGTTTTAAAGAGAAGGATGATTTTCTGCTTCATTTTGCCTGAGTGCTGGTCAGATTCTTAAAGTGCATTACACCTGGCCTATTCTGCTTGGAAATGAAATGAAACTACATATTTTTAGATGAAGTGAAGCCATGATTCATATCAAAAATTATTTTTTTTTAGATTTATTCTCTGGAAGCCCCTAATTGTGTGTTTATTCTTTAAAATCCACATTCCAATGATGTAGAAGTCCACATATTAGATTCCAGCCTCAAAGCTGGCTGAAAATTTGCATTTCTCTTCCACCTCATTTAATAGGTTTCCTTACCCTATGCTCATTACAAGAACTCTGCCACTCTTTGCCAAAGTTGTTCTGAAAATCTTGGGATTATTTGTGAAGCAAAATCATGCGCACAGCCAAAAATTTGTTTGGTTGATAACTGTCAGTAGGTACCAAACTGTCTGTAAAGGGCTTTTTGCATTCCACAGAGCAATACACCTTTCCAATGCAACAGTTGATGGCTTCTTGAATACGAGCGTATTGTTCTGCCCTCTTGTTCCAGGCCCACCTATGATCAGTGCATCGATTGTTTCAATCACCTTCCGCTTATGTGGAGAAAGATGTAAACATTTTGTAATGACCACAGTGGTGACCTAGCAATAACTTCCATCATGACCTATCCAGACAGTACTTGAGAATCTTAATGGTCTGTTCATTTTTTTACTTGTGTGGTGATTGAATACTTTATTGTGTCTATTTTGGGTCCTTGTCCTACATATAACAGAAAGGAGCCATCAGTCATGGCTGCCTAACATCTTGACACAGCACTCTGAACAGTGAACAAAAGGGAAGGATGTATTAGCATACAAAATGATATAGTTTATATCATTCACCATCCACACATGTAGTGAAGGAAATGTCTTTTAACGACATGAGTTGCATCAATGACCTTGCATTTGATAAAATTACGCTAGTCAAAAGATGTTGATTGCTGTCTCTATTGCTTTGCTGGATCTGTGGGAAAATTGAACTCAGAGGTCTCCCTGAACATGACTTAGTCTCCAACGTAATGAATGGATGGAATGCTGATTGAAAAATATGAATAATGTCACCAGAGACCACTTTGGAATATTTGAATGCATAAAGATGTAAAGCAATTGTCATGTTCACAATCACTGGCAAGAAGGGAATCAATTGCTTCTCCAAATAGAACTCACTTTAAACTTAATGCAAAATTCAACCAATATCTTTGCTACAAAATGTGGCAAATTTTGTATATTGCAGGTCATTTCTAGTAAAAACAGTATTTCCAGATTGTTATCCTTTATGATCTTTTACGTTGTAAATTTGTTTCAATCTCTAGAAAACCATACTGAATACAAAACTGTCACTGCTATTGAAGTGCTATTTTATAAGTAGGTATTTTATCAGGTCAGTAAATTCGTGAAAGCCAGCAAGATCCCTGGGAACCATCTTCTCCCAACATTATATGCCTGCTTGGATCAGATTTGATTGTGTCTGCAGACATAGGAGCTCCTTCAGTAGAGCTGGATGGCCTCGGAGTGCATGAATGGCTGAGAGCCTAGACACTCAAATGAATGTTTTCAGTATGGCATTCTGTTTTAATAGCCATAGAGAATTGTTAATTTTGCTTGATTGACATATTGAGGTGGTTGTAACAAAGCATTCTTTCTGAAATCTCTTTTGTCTTCATTGTTATTTCTGCAAAATTAAGAGTGATGGAGAGTTTGAAACCTTTCTTATTGATACTTTAAAGGTCTGTCTGATTGACACTTTTGTAGGGCTGTTGGAACGGTAATTTCTTTATCAAAACAAGAGTTGTGATTTTATTTTTCCGAGCAGCGCCACACACGCATATCATTATTATTTAATTCATTAGTTCTGTGCATTGTTGATACTGTGTCAATGGGTGCGGAAGGGTCATAATTCAACATGGAGAGTATTAAAGAACATGGGGTGGGTAGGTACATGAGTTTGTATGAGTTGCCATTGTGACCATAGAGGTTACATTGTGAGGGATGAGTGGGTGAAGGCACATTCTAGTTACAGTCTGTAATACAACTGGGATGAAGCTTCAAAGATAGAACTTGTAACAAGACTGCCTTAGCACTTGGTTGTTTTTGTGTCTTTTTTTTGTTATTTACTTTCATGAGAGAATCAAGTATCTTCACAGGATGAATCAGTTGGCTTTTTGCTCAACTTCTTAACACTGATTCACTTTGCTCTTACTTGGATGTTGCCATCCTCTGTGGCTTGCTCTGCCTTGTAGAGCGCAGAGAGAGGCAGGCAGTTCCTGTTCAGAGCACTGGGGGTTGACATGCTGCTGTTTGGTCCTGTACTACATCAATGTCACACTGGCAGCAAGTGCTTACTCAGCAATCAGACTATGGTCAGTCTTGCTGGTTAAGTGACTTGCTGTAGTGAGTGACTCATTTTCCATGCCTGAAATGCAGGATAATCACCACTCATTCGTGCTCCTTTTTGAATTGTCTCCCATGTCTCTGATGACTTTTCAGACGTCCTCTGTTTCATTCAAACCCACTATATGATGCCCGTCAATCTATCCCTGCAGCCCACCCTGCAGTTCTATATTGCAGCTGCATCAGTCAAGACACTGTGAACATATCAGATTGTGGTCCCTACCATTCTCAGTTGGGGGTGTCCTGTCAAGTCAGTCCAGGGTTGGTCATGGGGTGTCTTGAGGGTTTACACAATAACAGTCAGGGGACTTACAGAGGCTGTCTTTGGAGTCCTGGGAAAAGAGACTACTCAAGTCTGGGGATACGGCTCATTGTCCTCAGTTACCAAGGGAATGATTAAAGTGAAAGGGCTAATTTAGGATAGAGGGGTGAGACCCCATGGAGCACAGGAGGGGCTGCAAGGCCAAGGTGGAGGTGTTTCCACAAGTCATTGCCATCCTAGCCTCTACATGGGAGCAGTATATAGCCAACAAGGGCATGACATTCACAAATGCATGGGCTGCAGGGATAGATGCACCTGTAACGTAGTACTACAGGGTTGTAGTCTACAGTGTGGGCTGCAGGGATAGATTGAGGGACATTATATAAGGAGACTGAATGAAACAAGGGACTCTGAAAAGTCATTAGGGACGTGGCATGACAACAAAAATGAAACAGGAAACATTGACTATTACCCTATATTTCAGGCATAGACAATAAGTCACTCACAAGGATAGAAAGATGAAACCTTTGATACAAAGTCACTGTGCAAAAACTATACAAAATGTGTATCTCTGCAAGATTAAAGGACAAACTAATTTACTGTTTGTCTCTTTGTTGGAGCAGTAAAATTGTCCTTAGCAGGGCATCATATTTAGTTAGATTCATCATGCATCCATGGATTAAATAATGCCACCCATCTGACATCAAATTACATTTCATCGGCAGGTTATTCATTGTCAAAGAATATATGTCACAAATTATGGTCTCAATCAATTGTAACCTTTATGTTGTTAACATTAATTCCCTCCTTGTCATGTCAGCTAAGCAAATGTAATCAGATCCTAACTTAGAACGATCAGCTGGGCTTTCTGAAACATGTTCCATCCATTATTGAAATACAATGCTTTGGAGCTGCTATGTTCAAACACTGAAGTGTAAGTAAGCAAGGACTCGTAGTATGTAAGGGTGCCTAATTTTTGTGGAGGGCAGCAAACACGGTGGCATACTGCCACAATTTCACTCCATCAATGTCTCATGAGTACTTTTGTTATGCAATGTATATTTGTTTAAGGTTATATACCTCAGTGCTCCTGATGGTGACATTACATTGACTTTCTTTCTTGCAAAGCTCCCATGCCACACTATGAGTGAATAATACAATGTTTCATTGTGATGGATGTGAGAGCTCAGAAATACCCTTAGTGAAATGATGTTCTCTTTCTGACATTGCCCATACATTATCTGCTGTTATATCTAACATAGGTATCCTGTCAATTTGAGTCCATGTGGCTTGCTTTAAATGTGAACGTAATGTTGAAACAGAGAACAATTCCAGTTCTCAGAAAACCCAGCAAGATCTGTAGCCACCAGTAGCTGCTGCACTGCCTCCAGAGGGAGAAGCGGCTGCTGACAATTCACCAGGGAGGTGGAGGAGAATGATGCAACCAGACATCTACAGGCACTGCTGTCATTTTCTATGGCTGTCAGGAAGAAAGTGCAGCAAAGATAGAGAATATCCAAGATGTTTGATCACACAATCACCAACCTGTGTCATCAACTGGAAGACTGAGTGTTCACCACAATGCAGTGACTTTCAAAGTAACAGTTGCTCTGAATTTTCATGTCAGCGGTTCATTTCAAAGACCAGCTGGGCACTGTGTGGCATTGTCCAATCCTTGACTCACAAATACATTCAGAACATCAATATACGTATTGTCCAGATCGTAGCTGTTTACATTCTTCCCTATGATGAGGAGATTAAAGCAGGTTGGGCAGTGAAATTCTTCACATCACTGGCTGGCCCAGCGGCACAGCTGTATGGACCATATCCATGTTGTTTTGAGAGTATTCTATCACCAACCTGCAGAGTCAGTCAATAGAAAAGGCTTCCATTCCATTCATTCAATATTTAAACAATATGTGATCAACAGTGCCAGAATTCCTACCTCTTTCAAGGTCCTCAGACTACACAAGGATTGTTGCTAGAAGACATGGCTGATAACTCCTTTATAAAACATTCAGACTTATGCAGAATGAAGATATAATGCTGCTCATGCTTCTGCCAAGGGCATAGTGGAAGAACATAGATTTACATAAAACGTGGTTTTGATGTTTGGACCAATCTGGTAGACCTTGCAATACAACCAAGGGTATGTCATCATTAAGCCATGCTGTGCCCTTCACAACTGGAACGCCAAACTGGAGATGTCCTAAATGTAGAGAAAACAATGATTACCATCAATCTCCTGCAGGTGAATATGAGAATAAGGATCAGGACATTAACTGGGAAGGACATCTAAGAAAACATGACAGAACAATGCATTGTCAAGCAAGAGAAACCAGAAAAGAATTTCACTTCAACTCTCTTCCAGGGTGAATGACCATTCTGAAGAAAGGTCACTAAACCCAAAATGTTAACTCTGCTTTTTCTCCACAGATGGTGCAGGACCTGCTGAGTTTTCCCAGAAATTTCTGTTCTTGTTTCTGAATGACCCTGGGGTTGGAGTTCCTTTAATTGTTTAACATTCTGTAGGTTAAAAGACCAGCAGCCCTTGCATTATGCAAAACGCATGTAGACTTTGCTTTTTCACTCCTTGACCTTTTCCATTGCTGTCTCATTATCCATCTTATTGTACCTTTTACAACTTTGGGCAATCCCACTTTCCAGTAGCTACACAATACATGCCTTGACATAGTAGGAACTGCAGATGCTGGAGACTCTGAGATAACAAGATGTAGAACTGGATGAACACAGCAGGCCAAGCAGCATCAGAGGAGCAGGAAGGCTGACGTTTCGGGCCTAGACCCTTCTTCAGAAATGGGGGAGGGGAAGGGCATTCTGAAATAAATAGGGAGAGAGGGGTAGGCAGATAGAAGATGGATAGAGGAAAAGATAGGTGGAGAGGAGACAGACTGGTCAAAGAGGCAGGGATGGAGCCGGTAAAGGTGAGTGTAGGTGGAGAGTTAGGGAGGAGATAGGTCAGTCCAGGGAAGATGGACAGGTCAAGGGGGCAGGATGAGGTTGGTAGGTAGGAGATGGGGGTGGGGCTTGAGGTGGGAGGAGGGCATAGGTGGGAGGAAGGACAGGTTAGGGAGGCGGGGACGAGCTGGGCCGGTTTTGGGATGCGGTAGTGGGAAGGGAGATTTTGAAGCTTGTGAAGTCCACATTGATACCATTGGGCTGCAGGGTTCCCAAGCGGAATGTGAGGTGCTGTTCCTGCAACCTTCAGGTGGCATCGTTGTGGCACTGCAGGATGGACATGTCATCTGAGGAATGGGAGGGGGAGTTAAAATGATTCACGACTGGGAGGTGCAGTTGTTTATTGCGAACCGAGCGTAGGAGTTCTGCAAAGCGGTCCAGAAGCCTCCGCTTGGTTTCCCTGATGTAGAGTAGGCCACAATGGGAACAGCGGATACAGTATACCACATTAGCTGATGTGCAGGTGAACATCTGCTTGATGTGGAAAGTCTTCTTGTGGCCTGGGATGGGGGTGAGGGGGGAGGTGTAGGGGCAGGTGTAGCACTTCCTGCGGTTGCAGGGAAAAGTGCCAGGTGTGGTGGGGCTGGAGGGGAGTGTGGAGCAGACAAGGGAGTCACGGAGAGAGTGGTCTCTCCGGAAAGCAGATAAGGGTGGGGAGGGAAAAATGTCTTTGGTGGTGGGGTCGGATTGCAGATGGCGGAAGTGTCGGAGGATGATGCGTTGGATCCAGAGGTTGGTGGGGTGGTATGTGAGGACGAGGGGGATTCTGTTTTTGTTGTTATTGCGGGGAGGGGGTGTGAGGGATGAGTTGCGGGAAATGCGGGAGACACGGTCGAGGGCATTCTCGACCACTGAGGGGGGAAGTTGCGGTCCTTGAAAAACGAGGACATCTGAGATGTATGGGAGTGGAATGCCTTATCCGTGGAGCAGATGCGGCGGAGGCGAAGGAATCGGGAATAGGGGATGGCATTTTTGCAGGAAGGTGGGTGGGAGGAGGTGTATTCTTGGTAGCTGTGGGAGTCGGTGGGCTTGAAATGGATATTGGTTTCCAGGTGGCCCCAAGAAGACTTTTGACATCAAGCAGATGTTCACCTGCACATCTGCTAATGTGGTATACTGTATCCACTGTTCCCGTTGTGGCCTCCTCTACATTAGGGGAAACCAAGCAGAGTCTTGGGGATGGCTTTGCAGAACACCCATGCTTGGTTCGCACTAAACAACTGCACCTCCCAGTCGCGAACCATTTCAACTCCCCCTCCCATTCCTCAGACGACATGTCCATCCTGGGCGTCCTGCAGTGCCACAACGATGTCACCTGAAGGTTGCAGGAACAGCGCCTCATATTCTGCTTGGGAACCCTGCAGCCCAATGGTATCAATGTGGACTTCACAAGCTTCAAAATCTCCCTTCCCCCTACTGCATCTCAAAACCAGCCCAGCTCGTCCCCGCCTCCCTAACCTGTCCTTTCTCCCACCTATCCCCTCCTCCCACCTCAAGCCCCACCTCCATCTCCTACCTACCAACCTCATCCTGCCCCCTTGACCTGTCCATCTTCCCTGGACTGACTTATCTCCTCCCTAACTCCCCACCTACACTCACCTTTCCTGGCTCCATCCCTGCCTCTTTGACCCGTCTGTCTCCTCTCCACCTATCTTCTCCTCTATCTATCTTCTATCTGCCTACCCCTCTCTCCCTATTTATTTCAGAATCCCCGTCCCCTCCCCCATTTCTGAAGAAGGGTCTAGGCCCAAAACGCCAGCCTTCCTGCTCCTCTGATGCTGCTTGGCCTGCTGTGTTCATCCAGCTCTACACCTTGTTAATACATGCCCTTCTGACTGTTAGGAGAAAAACAGCAGTCACTGAGACAGAGTGCTGACATTGCATTGCACTAAGGCTTGGTAGCACTTAAAACTTTAGGCAGCACACATTGTCCAAGTGTTGTTCAGTGAAGTCTCCCATAATAGGCAACAGTTTGAGAGAAATCCTGAGGTTTCTTCTTTTTGTCCTTCCATCATTGGTTAACCTTCAATATTTGGTAGTGCATGTAGACTGCTAAGATGCCCAGAAATGCTTGAGCAACCTGTAGGACAGCATTAAAGATATGCTGTTTTCTGCAACTTCTTTCAATGTGCTGTGAGAGAGAGTGGGCATTTGAAATGTGCTTTGTATAACACCAGCCTTGAATGGCAGAGCACTGTGTTGACAAGTTGATAGATAGAATGAACCATTCTGTTTAGAGATGTGTGGCATCATCACTGCTCCTGTACTTTCAACACAAGGTGTGCTGGTCAGGCCTCAGCACAATCCTTGCACATTGTGTTTAGTCTCAGAGTTGTCCATATTAAGTGCCATGCTTGGCTGCACTCATCAATGCCACAGTTTAAGGATCCCCGATGTGTGAGTCTGTCTGCAGCCAAAGGGTCAATTGCTTGTGAGAGACAAGCAATGCTTTGCCATTACAACTCCTTTCATCTCTGAAGAGGCTGCACATCTCTCATGGCTTCATCAGGCCTGACAATGATAAAAACACTGGAGCAGATATTTCAAGAGTGTGAGTGCATGTGTCTTTGTAAAAGTTAAGATTATTTCCAATGATGAATTACCTGTGGCACGTATGGGTCCTCAGTAAGTTTTTTCTTCCTTTACCTCCCATGTGTCTACTTGCAGTCCCAGTACTGGGCTGTAGGGAGCAAGTTATGTATTTGGCACTGTTAGTCTGGAAGACTTGGGCAAGCATTCCTGAGGTCCTTTATGCTTAGAGGTACCAGGTCTGCTGAGGGTGTCCTACTGAGATATAGGCTCACTCTCCTTGGATGGAATATCTCCAGGCTTTGATATCACAGACAATGCAGAGGTGGAGGTGACAGACACCTCTGGAAGGTCTCAAAAAGAAGAAAAACTTTTGATGGTCCTGCATATGGCTCTTCATCATACTTTCTGGCACAATCCTGTTTCCCTGAAAAGAAGGGATACTTGGAGTGAGGTCAAGGTTCCTAGTTAAGAATCGGTGTGGGTTGGTGATAATGGGAGAGTAACGTGGAACATCACCATGAAGCTTAGTGGTTGGCTCTTCACAGAGGTCTTCCCATCTCCACGTGAGCATTTGTACTCTCCTGTGGTCACTTTCAGAATTATCCCCTCATATGGCATGAGAATCCTGCTGTCTGCACACTTCAAACAGTGTCAGCCTGGTTGTAGGACAATTCTTCCCACATCGAGAGAAAGGAAAGAATTGAGTACGATGGAAGTGGTTGAAGGTGTCATTTGTTGAGGCATATGGGCAGGAGAGGTATTGAGGTGAGCTCGCTGAGTAAGTAGGAAACACAAAGGGCAGAAAGAGCGAGTTGTTTGGGTGGATGAAGTGGGTGAGAGCCGTTAAGGGAAATAATACACTCAATAATAACAGTTGCAGTCCAAAAGCCTTGGTAAGATATCTGCACAGAGACAGAGTTAGGGTGAGTGTAAGGTAGCAGAGAGAGAGAAGGTTGTAGCACTTAACCTTGCAGAATGTAAATGATCTTTCTGGGTCATGTGTTTAGTGACAAGCATTCCCAATGTGAAGGGTAATTCCTGGCTTGCAGTGAATGAAGTGGTGTGTAACTGTGCTTTAAATATGGTGCCAGCAGGTGAATGCAGCAGGTCCTGGTAGTGGTGAATCCTTCCTGCCACGTGAGGAAAGGTAATGAAAAGCCTGGATGTACAATTAATGAGATGAAGAGTGGTGAGTAAAGATGCTGTGAGCCATGGTTGAGCAGCCACTGTGAATCTCACTTGGCATAACATTTTACCTCAAAATCGGAAAATTCAGTCATTATTTTTTCCTTCATTTTCTTCCATTTACAAAGTGAATTCTTGTCTCAGAAGAATAATGAAATATTTTGTACCTTACTTGCAACAGGATAGTTGCATAACCAAATTGATATTGATTTATTTTTCTCAGCTATTGGATTTTAGTATAGCATATTGATTTTCTTTTCCAGTTTACGTATGAAGAAATGTGCCAAATCACTCTTTCACTACATGATATTACAACCTGTCAGCGTTTCTTGACACATTCTGTTTAAAGACCAAGATGAGTAGGGGGTCTAAGTACATCTGTTTCTCACATTCAGAAGCCATCAATCAGCCTGCTTCATTGTGGTGGTGATAATACACTTAATTAATGGAAGTTATGATTTATAAGATAATATGAACAGTACATTCAGCCTTTATACCAAATTTGCATTTTACAAAGATTTTGTTGATAATGCACTGTCACATATAATATCCCATTTTGTCTGTCCTGCATGTGTCTCACCAAGACAATGAACAATTTGAGAAGATCATAATAAAGCAAAGTGAAAATGTCGCAGCTGCTCAGATAGTCTGATGTGCTACCAAGCTGCCTTGAATACTTCCAGTGCATTTGGTTTCGATCCAGGTAAGAATTTCATGAATTGGGGCTCTCAACCCAAAATGTTGAAAGCAAACCTGTTTGCTTTGCCATTGCTTCAGTGAAAAATGGTACTGATTTTATATATACCTCAGTTTATTTACCCATTACATCATTCTAAACAAATAACTTGTTTTCATGTGAAAGTATTTCCTTTCCTGTAAGCACAAATCCCTTTGTTCTCTGCTGACTAAAACTGTGTTTCTTCAATAAGTAAAACATTCTTTTTGGGATCAGTATCTTGCCACAGCTGCTCTGCAGTGGGCCAGAAATGTAAACTTGAAATCTTTCAGAACACAGAATTATTTGCCACAAACACAATTTTATGTAAAGAGCATATCATTTAAGTAAAAATTCTTCAGTGTTATTTGGAAATCCTAGTATGAAATGCATACATTTCTTTTAATGTTAAAGCTAAGAACTTTCTTTACTGCAACTGACCTGTAAATAACTTCGAGGGAGGTGCTGTGCTTCATTCAGTGAGACGTATTAATGAGGGTAAATAGAGGATGGATTTTGCTGGGCTGAATTTTAACACACGTAAGCATTGATGTAAATCTCATGACGAGTCTATCTCCTCCATCCCCGTTGTCCCTAGCTCAGTTTTTACCATCTTCCTGTTCCTGAAATATGGTGAAGGAAGGCGAATAATGTTCACAAACAGATCAGTGATCAATCCATGAATCCTTTCCACATATCAGTGGTTGGCAGGAAGAGTGAGAGATTCCTGATCACCACGTGAAAGTTGGAGCCTCTACTTTCATTATCCATAGCTCCAGACTACAACATGCATATATAAATGCAAGTTGCCAGAGTAACTCAGACTCCCTGGGTGACCTGTAACACACCAGCATCATTTCAAAAATGTACACAGAGAGCTATTCTAATAACAAAGTGTGGAGCTGGAGGTACACAACAGGCCAGACAGCAGGAAAGTTGAAGTTTTGGGTCCGGACACTTTTTCCAGCTTCACACTTTGTTATCTCTGACTCCAGCATCTGCAGTTCTTGCTATCTCAGAGCTATTCTACTGCTTTGTTTATTTTGTAATGAATGTCCCTCAAACTCCCTCTTTGAGATGTTTGTATTAATTAAAAATTCCTTGCGGTTGTGTTATGAACATACTGTATATTTCTCTTGTATGCTGCTTATAAAGGAATACAAAGATTTATCGTAATTACTGGTACCTGAAAATCTCAAGTGGTCTGACCTAAAAGTAGGTTGTCAAATCAAATGTAAGTTTGGTAGCAACAACATAAAAACATAATTTTAAAACTTTTCAAAGATAAAATCTTCAAAGCCCACACACTCACTTCCTTTGATCAGCTGACACAAATAATTGACTTAACAGGGAAATCAATAGCTGGAGCACCACACCAGCTGGTAGATAGGTGAATGAAAATACCTTGGCAAGCTGCTGAATAGGCACATAATGGGTCAGCTGTAAACGAGCAGGACATTTTTGGGAAGTTTCATGAGGGAAAAGCTGAAGAATTCATTACCACATGAATTTCTTTGTTAAAGACATAAGTCGCATCATTTCAGTATCTCTGCTGTGCCAAACTCAAAGAAAATTCATTCTATTAGAAAAGTGTTGCATTTAGAACATGCTTTTCATGACCTGAAGATGTGCCTTAAATTTTGCCAGATTTGGTGGGATTGTTTTGAAGCAGTTTTCTCAGTAAATTTGATATTTGGCTAGGCCAACATTTATTACTCATCCATAACTGCCCTTGTAAAGATGTTAGTGATCTGCTTTCTTGAACTGTTGTCTTTCTTAGGGTTTAGGTACACCAGAGTGTTGTTAGGAAGAGAGGTCCAGAACTTTGACCCAGCCACAGTAAAAGAATAACTATATAGTTCCAAAGCAAGATGGAATGTGTTCTGGAGGAGATCTTGCATTTGGTGATGTATTTGCTGTAATATACCTTATAGGAAATTACTCTTCTCATTGTATCTCCAGCCATGGAGGATCAAAAATTCATTAATTTCAAGCATAATGTTTGTACATGTAAAATCATAATGATGTTTTGACTTCCTGTTACTAGCTACAACCTATTCACTCTTGTAACTTCCCTTCTCTGATTATATTTAATCCTGACGAACTGTAGTTCTAAAAATACTGGTCAGCCTCTTATAACAAATTCTTCATGTGTAAGTCTTGACAGTCTTAATGTGTTATCTAATATATGGAAAGGGAAAGAATATCATAACTGAATCAAATTCTACTTTCAATTCATTCATACATATGAGCTACACAAAAAGCAGCATGGTGGCTCAGTGGTTAACACTGCTGCCTCAAAGCACCAGGGACTGGGGTTCAATTCCATCCTTGTGTGACTGTCTGTGTGGAGATTACGCATTCTGTTTGTGTCTGCAGAGGTTTGCCCGAGGTTCTTTGGTTACCTCCCACAGTCCAAAGATGTATAGGTTAGGTGGATTGGTCATGCTAAATTGCCCACAGTGTCTAAGGATGTGCAGGCTAAGTGGATTAGCCATGGGAAATGCTAGGGATAGGGTGGAGGTTGGGTCTGGGTGGGATGCCCTTCAGAGAGTCGGTGTGGACTCAATAGACCAAATGGCCTGGTTCCACACTGTAGGGATTCTATGATTCTATCACGGATAAAATACTGATGTGCTTTTTGCCCTTTAGCCCAGAGTTAAGTGAATGAAGGTCTGTGGGTTAAGTTTCAAAAGTTCTACTGTGCTATTCATTGGGTCCATCTGTTTGACACAATTGAATTTTGTGCTAACTTCACCAGCAGAGTCAGCTAGAGAGCTGCTGTACCCACCAATTTGGCATGCCACTCTAAAATCTGTTGGTACTTGTTTTCAAACTTTTGTGTCTTCTACTTGATGGAAGAGGGTGGAAGACCGTATAACCAGGGTGGGAGGGGTCTTTGATTATGATGGCTGCTTTCTCGAGGCAGCAGGAAATGTGGATGGAGTCAATGGAAGGAAGGTTTTCTAATGGACTGGGCTGCATTCACAACTCTGTAATTTCTTCAGTCTTGGGCAGAGCTGCTGCCATACCAAGCTGTGAAATTCCTTCTCAGGTCAGTTTGAAGGGGTTGCCCCTTCCCACTGACGCTCTGGTCATAGTCTCTTCTACTAGGGGAACTATCTTCTCCACTTCCACTCCATGCAGGCCTCTCAGAATTCTGTAAATTTCAATGAGATCTCCTCTCATTCTTCTAAACTTCATTGAGTACAGACCAAGAGTCTTCAACTGTTCCTCATATGATAAGCTCTTTATTCCCAAGATCATTCTTGTGAAACTTTTGAATCCATTTGTGGTTCAGAATACTGAAGTGTTTCTCCATTTAGAAAATAGGTTATGCCTCTATTTTCCCTCCCAAACTACATAACCACACACTTTCCAACAATGTATTCTATTTGCCATTTGGGGAGTTTGGGCAGTCAGTTTCTCGACTGCATGGAACATCCTCACATGGTACGGGCTAACAGCCTTCACAGCAGGAGTTAATTTTCATTCGTTTTGGTGGAAGCTCAAGCAGCTATCAAAAAAATCTCTGATCTCAATGAAAACACAGATGTCTTTGGAAAAATTGGTTCATTGGAACTTGCAAGAAATCACTCATTTTGCACAGATGTTCTCTTGGAGATCACTGGAATCGATTAACCCAGTTTTGCGGAAATGACAGGGGCCTGATTGGAGGGATGCACATTGACTTCTCTCAAGATGTCAGCCCATCTACTCCAACATCACCCAGGACCAGTATTTGCAAAGGTACCTGCAAATCAGCTGAATCAGTCTGAGGTACAGCAGCAGTCTGCAGCCAGACTTTTATTCCTGAGAACCACAGCAATTTCTAATTCATTTAGAATTTAGCATCCAATAGTGCAACTTAGCATTCTTCAGAATCAGAATTTTACACAGTGAACTGAATGTACAGATTGTTCTCAGTGAGATCCAAGGAAAAACTATGAGGTCTCATTTAAATCATATTTACATAAAAAATTATCATTTAAATGAAACATATACTTAAACTGCTCTAAGAGACTCACTGGAGACTGACATAGAGCAATTTGGTTTGAGACTAGACAAAATGGCTCCTTATCTAATATTCCCATCCATGATAGCTAGAATTATGCAGACTGGAAGCATTTCCCTGGTTGGAACATTTATCCTTCTGTCTCTTTTGTTTAGGGTATAAATAATTAAAGCTTGGGTTCAAAAATTGAAGCAGCAAAAGTTGGTTTGAAACACTAAATACAAGAGTTAAATATTGTGAAGGTAAAAGGTCGGAAATGAGGTGCTCATTCATTTATCTGTACCTTTGAATTGATTTTTATTGCCTATTATTTATTCCATATTTTCATATAATCCCTACAGTGCAGAAGGAGGCCATTCAGCCCATCAAGTCTTCACCAGGTGTCCAAAGAGCATCCCATCCAGACCCTGCTCCCAGCCAATCCCTGTAACCCCGCACTTACCATGGCTAATCCACTTAGCCTTCATATCCCCTGAACACTATGGACAATTTAGCAAGGCCAATTCCCCTAACCTGCTCATCTTTGGATTGTGGGAGGAAACCCACACTGACACAGGAAGAATGTGCAAACTCCACACAAGCCATCACCTGAGAGTGGAATTGAACCTAGGTCCCTGGTGCTATGAGGCAACAACACTAACCACTGAGCCACCATGCTGCCTGAAACATCTTGAGAAATGTTTCACAGGTGCTGCAGAAGTTTAGGCCAATAAAGATGTCGGAAGTGTCACACGTCGATCTTAAAGGCATCACACAATGCAACAGGCTAGCCATGCACAGAAAACAGAAGTTAAAGGGAACTTTGGTACCATGGAATAATACGTATGTTTGGGGTCAGTTATTTGGGGCACGAATTTTATTAAGCTCCATAGAAACTATGCACAATGGTAACTATTTCCAGGTTCTGAGAATGTTGAACATTCTGAGCTGAAGTTTCACGCAGGAATCAGAATCATAACGTTGAGACTACATGTTAAACCATAGCCCTTACAGCGGGCTCACTAAAGCAGCTTTACATGAGACAACCTTGTCATTTGTTGCCTCTACATTCACTGTAAATTTAAGGAAGGTGCGCAGTCCACGGAAAGCTGGAAGCCCACTGGCAGGACTTGCAAGAACATCTAAAGTGTAATTCTACCAAGAAAGGTGGAGAACAAGTGGACAAGCAGGAAACCAAGGGAGTTTTGAATGTAGGCTCTTACAAAAAACTCGCTCATCAGTAGTGAAAGAGATAACAAAGTACCGTGTATCTCAGCGTCACAGAGAATTAATCCCTCCAGGTGAATGTCGGCAGATTCTCCTTGAGCACTGCAGCTCCCTGAGGCTGACAATTAATTAAGTGACTTATGGAGGACAGACTTCCTGGCGAGAAGCAACTGCTGCAGGATTGGTAGGTTCCTAACACAATGAGGGACCTGTGTGACTCAGGAAAATTGCAGCCAACGGAGAAAGCAGTCCTTGGTTTCACTATCTGCCCATGTCATTGGGTGGGAATAGCTGCCTGGAACTGGGAATGTGTCAGTGAATGGTCTCAGTGAGGTTTCATTGCTCATCTCTAGTTTCCTTCCCGTCTCCAAAGCTGCCCCATGGGGTTTGGGTAAATTCAAGCCATTGTTTGCACACTGTCAAAAGCTTAAATTTCTGTAACACACCTCAGGGCAAATGCTAGAGGGGGTCAGTGATTGAACAACTTTGGGAATGCTAATTTTACAGGTTTAGATACTTTATTCTAACAAGACAATAGACATGATCAGGGTAAAAAAGTACTGAAAGAACTGCGGATGCTGTAAATCAGGAACAAAAGCAGAAGTTGCTGGAAAAGCTCAGCTGGCCTGGCAGCATCTGTAAAGAAACATCAGGGGTAACGTTTCGTGTCCGGTGATTCTTCCTCAGAACTGTACCTAAGTACGATGAAAAGCTTTGTTTATGAGTAATACAGGCAGATCATAGTAGGCAAGGAGATACAGATCATAAGGTGAAAAAAAATTAGACAGAGTCATACAAGTTACACTGCTCAGGGCATGCACTAGGCAAGATCAACATGCGTAAGATCAGCATTATTTGAAGTTAGAGAGTCCATTCATCAGTCTAATAATGGCAGGAAAGAAGCTGTTCTTGAATCTGCTGGTGGGTGTGTTCAAGCTTTTGTATTTTCTGCCTAATGGAAGAGGTTGTAGGAAAGCATTGCCAGGGTGCGGTAGGTCTTTGATGATGTTGGCAGCCTTTCCATGGCAACAGGTCATGTAAATGCAGTCCATGGATGGAAGATTGGCTTCCATGATGTTCTGGGCTGTGCATACAACCTTCTGTAGTTTCTTATGGTCCTGGGCAGAGCAGTAACCATACCAGGCTATTCTGCACCCAAACATAGGCTTTCAATGGTGTATCTGTAAAAGTTTGTGAGGGTTCTTATGGACACGCCAAATTTCCTGATCCGCCTGAGGAAAAAATAGGCATTGTTGTGCCTTCTTGACCGTCCCATCTACATAGGAAGCCCAGGGCAAGTTGGTGGTTATCGATTATTGAGTTCTGAGGAAGGGTCACTGGACCCACACCATTAACTCTGATTTTTCTTCACAGACACTACCAGACTTGCTGAGCTTTTCCAGTAACTTCCGCTTTTGTTGTGACATGATCAGGAGTTCTTTCAGAATACACAGCAGAAGATACTTCAACAAAATTATCTCTGATGACCAGGTTGCACAAAGAAGTCAATTGTAATCCCAACAACCAAGCAGAAACTGGTTGCTTATTAATATATTTTACCTGAAATAAATGGAACAAAACTAAGAGTAGTAGGACTAAAATAACTGGTTTTATATCCTCATCTAAAGTCAATGGTGCTTCCACAGAGGGAAGGATATACAGTATAAACCAAACTCCCCATTGAGACTCTGCTGTTCTCACCTGGATTCTATGACTCAGTCTCTGTTGCCAGCTCACTAGCTGCACCTTCTGTAGCTGTGCTGATGCTTACAGCGATAGGGTTCCCCTTATCCTCACCTACCATCCCACCAGCATCCACATCCAGAAGATCATCAGAAGTCATTTCCGCCACCTCCAGCAAGATGCCACCACCAGACACATATTCCCCTCCCCTCCCTTGTCTGCCTTCTGCAGGGACTGTTCCCTCCGGGACACCCTGGTCCATACTTCCTTCACCCCCAACACCTCCCCACAGCCCTACAGCACCTTCCCCTGTAACCGTTGAAGGTGCAACACCTGCCCATTTACCTCCTCCCTCCCCAGTATCCAAGGGCCCAAACATACCTTCCAGGTGAAGCAACACTTAACCTGCACTTCCAAGATTCTAGTCTACTGCATTCGCCGCTCACAAAGTAGTCTCCTCTACATTGGGGAAACGAAGTGTAGACTTGGTGACAGCTTCGCAGAACATCTACGTTCTGCTTGCAAAAAAGACCCTGAACTACTTGTTGCCTGCCACTTTAACACACCACCTTGCTCCTTGGCTAACATCTCTGTCTCCGACTTGCTACAGTTTTCCAGTGAAGCCCAGTGCAAGCTGGAGGAACAGCACCTCATTTTCCACTTGGGGACCTTACAGCCCTCCGGACTCAATATTGAGTTCAATAATTTTAGGGCCTAAACTCCCCCATGTCCCAGCCCCCCACCCCCACACACCAGGCCTTGTTACCACATAGCCTGCCACTACACACCCCCTGTTGTTAGTCACTAACAGTACCCAGTAACAACTATTCACCCTCACAGCCTGATCGTTAGCAACTCCTTTGTCTGTCCAATTGTCTTTCTCTCTCTTTGGGTTCTATCCTATTGTTTACTCCCTACCCCACCCACCTCCCTATTTTCTGCATATAAACTGACATTTTCCCAGCTACCATCAGTTCTGAGGAAGGGTCACCGGACCCAAAACGTTAACCATGTTTTCTCCTCCACAGATGCTGCCAGACTTGCTCAGCCTTTCTAGCAACTTTGATTTTGTTCCTGATGCTTACAAAGATTGGCAAGGGTTATGTTTCTGTCTTGTCCTAGCTGACTGTTCTAATAGGCTGTCGTCCCAGATCAGCAATGACGGAAAAGTGACAAGAATGATAATATTGACTCCATGAGACACCCTACTAGACTATGCAAGATATTAATTTTGCTTGTTTGCTTGATATGTACATCTCCGTGTGGGATTGAATTAGAAGGGAGCAAGACCTGAGATCTAAACGGGTCTATGGGAGAGGCTTGCAGCTTGGTCATCTTCTTGAACATCTCAAAGGCTAGGATTCCCCAAAGCATCCAATGCTTCTTAATCTCTGAGTGATTTTGTTTCGTACTGTTCAATTAGGCACCATTCATGAACAACCACAGGAGGATAAATTGACCTCTGTCCAACAGAGTAAACTAGGTTACAATGATTTGAAATTTAAATTTCACATTGTCCATTTGTCACTATGGTACACAGACAAATGTAACCTCAAGTTTTGTTGACATTTAGTAAATTGACCAAATGCATGCACAAAGGCAGGAATATGCAATTGGAGATTAGATGCAAAGCACAATGAATGCATTGAGTTGGCAAAGTAGCACATAGCTAGTTTGTGATTAATGGCTTTAATGGGAATTTTTAAAAAATCGTGACTATGCCAAGGTTTGCAATTTTGTTTTAAATTTACAGAGCATGTAGATATTCAACAATAAAGGAATTGTGAGGTTGCCTGAAAATTTGAGATGTACCCGTACTGAAGACAACATATTTTTCAACATAGCTTTATGGCTATTTTTTCAAAATATCTCAACAATTTAATGACTAGTTCGGCCAAGCTTGGTGACTTTCTTAAGGCATACCATCATCTTCATGACTGATTGATTTATTGTCACATGTACCAAAGTACAGTGAAAAGCTTTGTTTATGAGCAATACAGGTAGATTATAGTAAGCAAGGACATGTATATCAAAAAAAAACTAGTGAGAGGCATAGAAGTTAAATTGCACAGGGCATGCATTAGGCAAGATCAACATTAGCAAGATCAGCATTATTTGAAGTCAGAGAGGCCATTCATCAGTCTAATAATGGCAGGGAAGAAGCTATTCTTGAACCTGCTGGTGTGTGTGTGTTCAAGTTTCTGTATTTTCTGCCTGATGGAAGACGTTTTAGGAAAGCATTGCCAGCTACCATGGGTCTTTATTGATGTTGGCAGCCTTTCTGCAGCAAGAGGCCATGTAAATGGAGTCCATGGATGGAATGTTGGCTTCTGTGATAGTCTGGGCTGTACACACTACCTTCTGTAGTTTCTTACGGTCCTGGGCAGATCAATCGCCATACCAGGCTGTCATACACCCGGTCAGTATGCTTTCAATGGTGCATCTGTGGAAGTTGGTGAGGAACTTTATGGACATGCTAAATTTCCTGAGCCACCGGAGGAATAAGAGGCATTGTTGTGCCTTCTTGGCTGTTGCATCTATGTGGAAAGTCCAGGACAGGTTGTCGGTTATTGTCACTCCTAGGAAGTTGATGCTTTCTACCCTCTCAATCTCCGCTCCGTTGATGTAGATGGGGGTGTATACTCATCTCTACTTTCTGAAGTCAATGATCAGTTCTTTACTTTTGCCGATGTTGAGAGAGAGGTTGTTCTCATTGCACCACGTTACTAAGCTCTCTATCTCCTTTGTGTGTTTCAACTCATTGGTGTTAGATATCTGTCCTACTACGGTGGTGTCATCAGCAAACTTGTAAATGGCATTCATTCAGAATTTGGCAACACATTCATGGATGTACACGGAGTACAGTAGGGGGCTGAGAACGCATCCTTGCAGCGTGCCAGTATTGGGTGTTATTGTGGAGGAGGTGCAGTTTCTATCCTCACTGATGGCAGTCTGTGGGTCAGAAAGCTGAGGATCCAGTTGCAGAGGGCAGAGCCAAGACCAAGGTCACGTTATTTTGAGATCAGTCTGGAGGGGATAATAGTGTTGAAGCTGGAGCTGTAGTTGATTAGCAGGAATCTGATGTAGGTGTCCTTGTTGTCCAGGTGTTCCAGGGATGAGTACAGGGCTAGGAAATTGCATCTGCTATGTACCTGTTATGTTGGTAGGCAAATTACAGGGGTTCCAGGCAGTTTGGGAGGGTAGAGTTGATGTGGGCCATGACCAGCCTCTCGAGCACTTCATGTTTATGGAAGTCAGAATCACCGGGCAGTAGTCAATAAAGCAAGTTGGATGTGCTTTCTTAGGTTCTGGGATGATGGTAGTCTTCTTGAAGTAGGTGGGGCCTTTGGCTTATAGGAAAGAATGCCTGTGAATGTCTTGCGAATACTGCGTGCGGAATTCATTCTGGCTGTCAACTTCTGACAGACCTGCTACTGATCATGCTATTTGACAATACCTTGAAGTGGTAGTGAACTGCTTCCCAATCCATCCAATGCAGCACCTCTGATCTGCCATCACCAGATGCTGAGTCCCTTCAGCTTTAGCCTGATGCCTTTTTCATATTTTTGCATTTATGCCTAATGGGTTTATCAGCATTAGATTTTCTTTCAAGCAGCCTTTGAAAGGTGGGAACTAGCTTTGAAGCCTAACACAAATCTGATCTCTCTAATAAACCAAAGAACAATGGATGTTGGAAATTTGAAACTAAAAAAAGCTAAGAACATTGAACAGTACAGAAGAGGAACAGGCACTTTGGCTCATTATGTCTGTGCTGACCATGTCGCCATTCTAAACTAATCCCATCTGTCTGCACATTGTCCATATCCCTCTATTCCTCGTCTCTTCAAGTTATCTGTCTAAATGCCTCTTAAAAGTGGTTACTGCATCTGCTGCAACCATCTCCTCTGGCAGCATGTTCCAGGCACTGTTTGCCTTCTACATAAAAAACACGCATTGCACATCTGCTTTAAACTTTCCTCCTCTCGCTTGAAACCTCTGCCCCGTAGTGTTTGGCATTTCCACCCTGGGAAAAAGACTCTGGCTACCCATCCCATCCATGCCTTTCATAATTTTAGATGATTTTAATGGGTTGCCCCACAGACTCTGACATTCTTTAGAAAACAATCCAAGTCTATCCAGCCTCTACATGTAGCTTAAACACCCCAATCTAGACAACAATCTGGTAAACCTCTTTTGCACCCTCTCCAAAGCCTCTGTATTCTTCTTATAGCATGGAAATCAGAACTGCACATGATACTCCAAATGTGGCCTAACTAAAGTCCAATACAGCTGCAATATGACTTGCCAAATTTTATACTCAAAAATTGCTGGAGAAGTTCTGAAGAAGGATCACTGTCCCAAGTGTAAAATCTGCTTTCTCTCCACTGATGCTGCCAGACCTGCTGAGTTTCTCTAGCAGTTTCTGTTTTTGTCACAAATGTGATGTCATCTCTTTAACTGATCCTATCACATCAAATTTTCCCTTAGTTTTCTTGACAGCTCTTTACAGACGATAGACATGCAATTACACGTTCATCTCTGCATTCTGCAAACCGGTAACATTTGCCCCAAACAGAACGGCAGCGGATCACAACTATAAATGTTTGGTTGATGCCATTGGTTCCCCTATAAATCAGATCTTTTATGACATAATGGGTGCAAATAATCTTGTGCCTGCCTCCCACCAAAACTGAAAATTTACCTTTATAAATCCAAATGACAGGCAGATGGCACAGCATGGTAATTCTAGTCTGTAAAGCCAATATTTTCTTCCATCACTGGCAAAATGAACATTTCTTACCTACAAGGTCTAAGTAACAATGCAGGTGTTACATTGAAACATCTCCTATTCAAAGTCACTTTCATCCAGTATATCAACAGTACAGAGTTCTTTTTCTCTATAAATTGTAACAACTTCCTTTCAATTATGTGCTTTTTAAAGCCAAGCTTGATTTCGCCACTGGTACTGACTATATCTTACCTTCTCTTCTTTTAAGTAGACCCAGTGGAAAGACCAAGGTCCATCACCAAGAAGAAATGTCCTTTGAATTCTTTAAAGCATGAAACAAACCATTAAACCAGTGATAATAAAATGATCAATAGTATCAGATGGATTCCTGTGGGGAACATGTTATAAATGACATGTTATTTATTACATGATACATAAATGGGATGGAGAATCAAGAAATTACATTACTATGGTCTATTAGCAAATCCATCTCATAGTGTGCAATGGAACAGAAAGCATTGATCCTTAGAAAAGCCTTGCAAAGGCAGATAAATTTGATTACATAAAATAAGCAGTCTTTCTTCGCTTTGAACTATAATCACGAAACAAAGCAGAGAAACAATGACAATCTCAGTTCCAGAATCCCAGAGAATTCTGCTTTTTCTTCTTGAAGTGGATACTCCACAAATTTTTGGTAAAATTCAGCTGCATGTTTCTGCACTTGACAGCAAATCAGCAGCTTTTCTGCAGCTCCTGTAACTACAGTAGTTCTGCACATGACTGCACTGAAATGTTGAATCAATTCTATGGCTAATTAATCACACATTTATTCAATGAATCACTTTCATTGCTCCCACACATTGTGTGGGATGTCTTAAAAATAGCTAATGTCTTATGGTCCCCCTGTTCATTAGCAATCTTGATTACATTGCGCAACATTTACATTACAACAAAATGTTGTCTATAAATAGATAATATCTTATAGTCCTATTCCTTATTGTCAGATTTGATTTACATTTTACCATAACACCATTTTTAGATTGAAAAGGCCATTTTCTCCATTGTGCCAGGTCTATTGAATTGATTTTGTACAAGCACAGTGTTATGAATTCTACCTACTTTATTCCAAAAATTCTCAGGAGTATAATTTCAACAGAAAAATCTTCTAGAAAGCTAAAATAAGGAATTTCCTGCCAATAACTCAGTAGCAGAGTATACTTGCTCCAAAAAAAATACAAAAGTACTAATCACCGATAGAGATAACAAGGCGTGGGGCTGGATGAACACAGCAGGTCAAGCAGCATCATAGGAGCAGGAAAACTTGACGTTTCGGGCCTAAACCCTTCGTCATTT